>NW_026844366.1:196916958-197048714 GCF_025583915.1 Anolis sagrei ordinatus
GAGTCCACAGTGCTCTCTGGATGTAGGTGAACTACAACTCCCAAACTCAAGGCCCATGCCCACCAAACCCTTCCAGTGTGTTCTGTTAGTCATGGAAGTCCTGTATGCCATTGTTAGCCATGTAATTGTGAATCCAATGTGTTTGTTGTTCATTCATTCAGTCGTCTCCGACTCTTCGTGACCTCATGGACCAGCCCACGTCAGAGCTCCCTGTCGGCCGTCACCACCCCCAGCTCCTTCAAGGTCAGTCCAGTCACTTCAAGGATGCCATCCATCCATCTTGCCCTTGGTCGGCCCCTCTTCCTTTTGCCTTCCACTTTCCCCAGCATCATTGTTTTCTCTAGGCTTTCCTGTCTCCTCATGATGTGGCCAAAGTACTTCAACTTTGTCTCTAGTATCTTTCCCTCCAGTGAGCAGTCGGGCTTTATTTCCTGGAGGATGGACTGGTTGGATCTTCTCGCAGTCCAAGGCACTCTCAGAACTTTCCTCCAACACCACAGCTCAAAAGCATCGATCTTCCTTCGCTCAGCCTTCCCTAAGGTCCAGCTCTCCCATCCGTAGGTTACTACAGGGAATACCATGGCTTTGACTAGGCGGATCTTTGTTGCCAGTCTGATGTCTCTACTCTTTACTATTTTATCGAGACTGGACATTGCTCTCCTCCCAAGAAGTAAGCGTCTTCTGATTTCCTGGCCACAGTCTGCATCTGCAGTAATCTTTGCACCTAGAAATACAAAGTCTGTCACGGCCTCCACGGTTTCTCCCTCTATTTTCCAGTTGTCAATCATTCTTGTTGCCATACTCTTGGTTTTTTTGACGTTTAGCTGCAACCCGGCTTTTGCGCTTTCTTCTTTCACCTTGATTAGAAGGCTCCTCAGCTCCTCCTCGCTTTCGGCCATCAGAGTGGTGTCATCTGCATATCTGAGGTTGTTAATGTTTCTTCCAGCAATTTTCACCCCAGCTTTGCATTCATCAAGCCCCGCACATCGCATGATGTGTTCTGCATACAAGTTAAAAGGTTGGGTGAGAGTATTCAGCCTTGCCGTACGCCTTTCCCAATCTTGAACCAGTCTGTTGTTCCGTGGTCAGTTCTGACTGTTGCTACTTGGTCCTTGTACAGATTCCTCAGGAGAGAGACAAGGTGGCTTGGGATGCCCATCCCACCTAGAACTTGCCACAATTTATTATGATCCACACAGTCAAAGGCTTTAGAATAGTCAATGAAGCAGAAGTAGATGTTTTTCTGAAACTCCCTGCCTTTCTCCATTATCCAGCGGATATTGGCAATTTGGTCGCTCGTTCCTCTACCTTTTCTAAACCCAGCTTGAACATCTGGCAACTCTCGCTCCATGTATTGCTGGAGTCTTCCTTGCAGGATCTTGAGCATTACCTTACTGGCATGAGAAATAAGGGCCACTGTACGGAAGTTTGAGCAGTCTTTCGCATTTCCCTTTTTTGGTATGGGGATATAAGTTGATTTTTTCCAGTCTGATGGCCATTCTTGTGTTTTCCATATTTGCTGGCAAATGGCATGCATCACCTTGACAGCATCATCTTTTAAGATTTTAAACAGTTCAGCTGGGATCCTGTCATCTCCTGCTGCCTTGTTGTTAGCAATGCTTCTTAAGGCCCATTCAACCTCACTCCTCAGGATGTCTGGTTCTAATTCATTCACCACACCGTCAAAACTATCCTCAATATTATTATCCTTCCTATACAGATCTTCTGTATAGTCTCGCCACCTTCTCTTGATCTCTTCAGCTTCTGTTAGGTCCCTGCCATCTTTGTTTCTTATCATACCAATTTTTGCCTGAAATTTACCTCCAATGTTTCTAATTTTCTGGAAGAGGTCTCTTGTCCTTCCTATTCTGTTGTCTTCTTCCACTTCCATGCATTGCTTATTTAAAAATAGTTCCTTATCTCTTCTGGCTAACCTCTGGAATTGCGCATTTAACTGGTCATATCTCCCCTTATCCCTGTTTCCTTTTGCTTTCCTCCTTTCTTGGGCTACTTCCAGTGTCTCAGCAGACAACCATTTTGCCTTCTTGGTTTTCTTTTTCTTTGGGACGTACTTTGTTGCCGCCTCCTGAACAATGTGCTCGGACTTCTGTCCATAGTTCTTCTGGGACTCTGTTTACTAAATCTAGTCCTTCAAATCTGTTCTTCACTTCCACTGTATATTCGCTAGGAATGTTAGTGAGTTCATATCTAACTGGTCTGTGTATTTTCCCTGATCTCTTTAGTTTTATTCTAAATTGGGCAATAAGAAGTTCGTGATCTGAGCTACAGTCAGCCCCAGGTCTTGTTTTCACCGACTGGATGGATGTCCGCCACCTTTGGCTGCAAAGGATGTAGTCAATCTGATTTCGGTGTTGACCGTCTGGTGAGTTCCATGTGTAAAGCCGTCTTTTAGGTTGTTGGAAGAGAGTATTCGTTATACACAGCGAGTTTTCCTGGCAAAATTCTATCAGCCTGCGTCCCGCTTCATTTTGTTCTCCCAGACCATGCTTGCCTGTGATCGCTGTTGTCATTTGACTTCCCACCTTGGCATTCCAGTCTCCTGTAATGAAAATAATGTCTCTTTTTGGTGTATTATCCAGTAGGTCCTGCAGATCCTCATAGAACTGATCTACTTCTGCTTCTTCAGCAGCTGTGGTTGGGGCGTATATTTGGATCACTGTAATGTTGAAAGGCTTTCCTTGCACTCGAATTGATATCATTCTGTCATTTTTTGGGTTGTATCCAAGCACCGCTTTAGCGAATTTCTTATTAATTATGAAGGCTACTCCATTTCTTCGATGTTCCTCTTGTCCGCAGTAGTAGATCTGGTGGTCATCTGATGTGAAGTGGCCCATTCCAGTCCATTCAGTTCGCTGACCCCCAGAATGTCTATCTTTAGTCTTGACATCTCACCAATAACAACATCCAATTTGCCCTGGCTCATAGATCTTACATTCCAGGTTCCTATGGTGTGTTGATCTTTAGAGCATCGGATTCGTTGTTCACCTCCAGTACCGTCGGCCGCTAGCCTTCCTTTCGGCTTTGAGCTAGCTGCGTCATCACATCTGGGGCTAGTTGAACTTATCCTCTGCTCCTCCCCAGTAGCATTTTGGCCATCTTCCGACCTGGGAGTCCCATCTTCCAATGGCATACCGACATATCTCTGGTTGTCCTGGTCCATTTAGTTTTCTTGGCAAGGATACTGGAGTGGTTTGCCATTGCCTGTTGGTGTACTATAATTGATTGTAGGTGAACTATAAATCCCAACAACTACAACTCCCAAATGACAAAATCATTTTTTTTTGAGTGAAGGACATACATTGGGTCGTTAGGTGTATCGTGTCCAAATATGGTGTCAATTCGTCCAGTGGTTTTTCAGTTCTGTTAATCCCACAAACGAACATTACATTTGTATTTATATAGATTATTATTATTATTATGAACTAATCACCCAAATCCTGGGTTTTAGCCCTGAGATACATGCCTCTTCTACATCGTTCTTTTCTGCTAATAATCCTTGTCTGCACTATGATTATCTCTTGCTTTCCCCGCAGAAAGTTTCTTCCCCTTCTGGGGCCTCCTGACCTCCCACCTCTGCTCTCTTTAATCTTCCCAAAGAGCTGTTGCAAAAGCTACCACTGTTTCCTGCTGTCCTGGATGCCTGTTACTCCTCTCTCCAAATCCCTTTCCCTGGCTTCTCCTCTTCCTGCCTTTTTCCGGTTATGCCCTTCCTTTGGTTAACCTTTTGCTCTCCTTCTTCACCCATTACTTTGCCCCACTAGAAAAGAGTTGAATCAAACCCTTTCAGAATACTTCATGGACAATCCAACTCAGTGCGTTTTTGAAACTGACCAACAATCCCAGAAGTTGCTGTGAGTTTTCTGGGCTGTATGGCCATGTTCCAGAAGCATTCTCTCCTAACATTTCACCCACATCTATGGCAGGCATCCTCAGAGGTTGTGAGGTCTGTTGGAAACTAGGCAAGTGGGGTTTACATATCTGTAGAATGTCGAGGGATAAAGAACTCTTGTCTGTTGGAGGAAAGTGTGAATGGTTTTGCGCAGAAGCCGATTTTAGCCAGGTCCAATGCAAAAGACACACAGGCAAGAGGACAAAAGGAACAGAAAAACTTTACTCTTATCAGCAGAGGCAAAAAATAAATTTGCAGTGTTGCATACAAAATCAAACAGCGTAACCAACTTACATAGTCCTTGTAAGTAACACAGAATAAGGCTTCTTCATCTTCATTCAAATGAGAGAGCAAAACATAAACCTTGAGTAAATAGCTATGCCATCATAGCAAAGAGCATCGCTGTTAGAGCATAGCAGCATTACAGCATATTGCATCTCCTTCAGGGCAGCATATTGCTTCTTCAAACTGTATTCTAAAATCCATACAGTTATACCCCATCATAGAATCAAAGAGTTGGAAGAGACCTCATGGGCCATCCAGTCCAACCCCCTGCCAAGAAGCAGGAATATTGCATGCAAATCACCCCTGACAGATGGCCATCCAGCCTCTGTTTAAAAGCTTCCAAAGAAGGAGCCTCCACCACACTCCAGGGCAGAGAGTTCCACTGCTGAACGGTTCTCACAGTCAGGAAGTTCTTCCTCATGTTCAGATGGAATCTCCTCTCTTGTAGTTTGAAGCCATTGTTCCGCGTCCTAGTCTCCAAAGAAGCAGAAAACAAGCTTGCTCCCTCCTCCCTGTGGTTTCCTCTCACATATTTATACATGGCTATCATGTCTCCTCTCAGCCTTCTCTTCTTCAGGCTAAACATGCCCAGCTCCTTAAGCTGCTCCTCATAGGGCTTGTGGCCCAAACATGCTGGCTGACCTACATTACCAGCTACACATAATAATTAACATCATAAGATTTTTCTTTAACACACGCACTTGATCCTGCTACGACTTACTGTAACTGCAATTGGCCACCTTACAGAGCATTTAATGGCCTTGCAACTTCAAAGCCTGGCTGCTTCCTGCCAGGGGAATCCTGGGAGAATCTCTCTCTCTCACCCTGGACATTCCACAGATATATAAACCTCACTTGCGTAGTTTCCAACAATACTTCACAAACTCTGAGGATGCCTGCCATAGATGTGGGTGAAATGTCAGGAGAGAATGCTTCTGGAACATGGCCATACACCCTGGAAAACTCACAACATCCCCGTGATGAAAGCCTTTGACATCACAATCCCAGAAGTAGTGAGTGCCTAAATGGCACTTCAGAGGTTATAGAATCCTTGAAGCCTCATTGAAAGGAAAGGAAGGGCAAGAGAGAGAAAAACGAGGAGGATTGTGTCCAAATGCAAGGCTAAATCCCAGCCTAGCATTTCATGAATCGGCCTCAACTTCAGTGAGACTGGCTGCTTCACGTGGGGAAACAATACAGGCAGGCCAGAGGAGGCTGGGGAAATGAGAACATGAATGTCCAGGGCTTGGGCATGTGCCATGAAACTGTAATTTCATCCAAGGGTGGAAATCATGAGTCCCGTGGAGCACGTGTGACCTTATGTTTGGAAAAGGGTGAAATTTCCTGCGCATCCCTGCCTGGCTCCGAGGACAAGGGGTTTCCAGAGGAAAATACCTCTTTTGGGATGCTGCGGATAGAAAGAGCAAAGAAACAAACAAACCAGTAGTTGCGGAAGTGACTTCTGGGTGCCCAAAAGAACCTTATGTTGACTGTCAAAGGTTCGAGAAATCCTAAACAGACCCACTAACTCTCAGCATGTACCATTTGTCAGAGTAAATTTTTTTATAAAGCAGCTACTGCTGTTATTGTATATTGTCATGAATGACTTTCCAATGATTTTAAAGCATAGGTTCTTTTTATTGCAATTTCCAGTGTGAGAGGGTACATCAGATTATAGAAAAACATTTAGACAAAAAATGACATTGGACATGCAGACATACAGATTCTATGCAACTACATTGGATTTAGAATTACATGGCTAACAAACAAACAAAGGAGAATTAGATTTTCACTCAGCATTCACACACATGTACATGCATTCATCCTCATGCACCCAAATATTCTCTCTCCTTGGAAAAGCACCTGTTAGGCCAGACCCTGCTTTCCTGCAGCCTGTCAATCCATAGTTCCATAACTCCAAAACTTCAAAACGCCGAAATGCCAAAACTTATTTCCCTAAGAATAATGCCAAGGACCAGATCTCTGTTTTCCATACAGCAAAACCTGACTCCGTGCAGAAAACCTAAGACTCCAAAAGCGAACTTCTTCCTCTTCCCTTGAGAAAGAAGCCCCAAAGTGACCAGACTGCTCCCGTGCAGATCTGCCACTCTCCATAGGTACACTATCTCTCTCCTTCCGATGGAGTAGAGCATAGTGGGTGGAACAGACTCCTCAGGTCTGCCACACTCTGAGCATTATTGGATTGAGTCTTTTATAGGGAATATTCTGCTGATATAGTCCCAAAGTTGTAAATTAATGATAGACGTCTTCCATCCTGGATCCAGCTCAGCCAGATGTCGATCTTCTTGATTGGTGTTGATCTTATGTTGACTTCCTTCTTAACATTGTAAACTTTTCTGTTATCACTGTCCTTGATCTTATCAGATCATTATCAGATCTTATCAGATTATTAGCAACTTTTAATTACAGTCCAGCAAGCAGGTAGTTAGTCATCGCAGGCCTTAATATTATACTGGTGTTTCCAAAATTATTAGCTCCATACATCCTTCCATTCTTGCATTCATTCCCACACATCATATTAAACCCATATTTATAAAATATGCACATTAAATTTCAACAACAATATCAGTGGTTCCCAACCTTTTTTTGACCAGGGACCACTTTGACCAAGGACGACTCTCCAACATTAGTATCAAAAGAGTTATGGATCAGTTTTTTTTTCATGTCAGGAGTGACTTGAGAAACTGCAAGTCGCATCTGGTTTGAGAGGATTGGCCATCTGCAAGGACATCGCCCAGGGGATGCTAGGATGTTTTGATGTTTTATCATCCTTGTGGGAGGCTTCTCTCATGTCCCCGCATGGGGAGCTGGAGCTGATAGAGTGAGCTCATCCATGCTCTCCCCGTATTCAAACTTGAGACCTGTCGGTTTTCAGTCCTGCCGGCACAAGGTTTTAACCCACTGCTCCACTGGGGGCAGTTATTGGTCAAATTTAGATTTGGTTTGGTGATTTGGGGTGCTGATTCAGAAAATTGGATAGACCACATCAGCTCTAGTTTCTGATACAGAACATATGCCATCCAGTAGTCACATTTGTTCACCCACAGAAAACCATATTTAATAAGCCTCAGCACTATAAGAGAGTTTTGCAAGACTAGTCGCTCTCGTTGCAATGGTGTAGTAACGGTGAGTCCGCAAACCATATTTCAGGTCTTGCGGACCACTGGTGGTCCATGGACCACAGGTTGGGAACCACTGCTCTATATGGAGGCAAGTCCTAGCATATTCAGCAAGGCTTGCATAGGGTTGCTCTTTTTATAGCCGTCCCCTGCCACATGTTGCTGTGGTCCAGTCTGTGTATATGTGTTTTGTGTGTGTGTGTATGTTTATATATATTTGTGTATATATGTGGTTTGTGCATGCGTTGTAATGATTTTTTATTTTTTGGCTTTTAAAGTCTATTCTGCTGTGTTTTTATGAGTGATGGTCACTCGTTGGCCTGATAAGTGTATTGTGTCAAAATTTGGTGTCAATTCGCCCAGTGATTTTTGAGTTATGTTAATTCTACAAACGAACATTACATTTTTATATAGTTTTGCAAAAATATAAGTACTTATGGTAAATCATAGAATCATAGAATCAAAGAGTTGGAAGAGACCTCATGGGCCACCCCGTCCAACCCCCTGCCAAGAAGCAGGAATGTTGCATTCAAATCACCCCTGACAGATGGCCATCCAGCCTCTGTTTAAAAGCTTCCAAAGAAGGAGCCTCCACCACACTCCGGGGCAGAGAGTTCCACTGCTGAACGGCTCTCACAGTCAGGAAGTTCTTCCTCATGTTCAGATGGAATCTCCTCTCTTGTTGTAGAGTGTTTTTTTTCTAACCCCCCAAAACTAATGAAGTTTTGAAAATTGAATAATGCACCAATGGAAGTGTGAAAATTGAAATTGATGTAAATAGGGAGAAGCAGGTCTAAAGGGAATCACTGGAGATTGAGGAACGGAGCTGAATAAGCACAAAGTTAGGAATTCTAGTCAACCCACTGATATCGAGCAGGAATTTGGAGGTCTTTGCCAGGAGGCAGAGACCAGTCAGTCTCAGAAGGAGAGCCCGTTTACCATGGCGAGACAGCAAAGAAGCACCCAAAGAGTTTTCCCTAATTTTTCCCAATAAAAGTCTCACCAAGTTGAAGAAAAGCCACCGAGTTGTCTTTATTTCATCCCACCTGGTACGGATGTCAAACCGCAATCCCTTGCCAAAGTCGATATGTTTGGCAGGGCAGAAAAGGGTACATTTTATAGGAAATACAGAGTTGTCGAATTCAAACTTCCCGCTCTCTGCCCCCTTGCCGGCTTTGAGCTGATTTGCTGGAGTCATCACCAATTTTAAATAGGTTTAAAACATCAGAGCCTACCATTCTCAGGATAGAGAAATATGCAGATGTTTTCCAGAGGGAGCAAAAGAGGCTGCAGTTTCTGATCTCAAAGAGGCTTGTCTTGGGTGAGCTGGCATGCCATTCCTCTTCACACAGAGAGCAGCTTCTAGAAACTGTTCTTGCGCTGTGCCTTCTTCAGCAGAGTTCTGAGTGAAGAAAGCAGAATTAAGATGCACAACCTCCCGCTACCTTCAGCAACCAGAAGAAAGCCCTTCCAGCTATATCTAAAATCTTAGATTCCAGTTTCTTTCCCTTTCTCACACCTCCCTTCGAAGAAAGCAAAGGAGTCTTCTCTTTCAAACAGTGCCAAGATTGAAGTTCTTCCTCCCCTTCTAAGCAGACAAAGGAAGCCCTTCCTTCCAGCAAGGCCAAGTCAGCCTTGGTTTTCTCCCCACTTCCCTAAAGTAGCCAAGTCAAAGAAAATCTGTCCAGTTCTCTTTTCTTGCAGCTCAGAACTCCACAACAAAACTCCACGTAGCCTCAATCTCTAGATTTTTTTCCCCCACCTCTCCCTCCTTGCTCGTCCCTCTCACTCACTGGCAGAGCTTTGCCTTGTTATTATTATCAGGCTAATATTTATTTATTAGTTCCTGCAAAGAGAGCAAGAGCAGTGCTCTTCTCCAGAATCCCATTCCAGTTCTGATTTATAGATAACCCGAGGAGAGAGTGCCTTCTACTCTGCTCTGACACTGCTCATTTGAGCAAGTGCCTAGATGAAATGGTGTGTGTGTGTGTATACTGGTGCCTTCGAGCCACCTGTCAACTAATGGTAGACTCATGAATTTCATAGAATTTTCTTAGGCAAGGAATACTCAGAGATGGGTTTGCCAGTTCCTTTCCCTGAAATATAACCTGCAGCACTTGCTATTCCTTGGTTGTCTTACATCCAAGTACTAACCAGATCTAGAATCATAGGTGGAACCCCTGCCAAGAAGCAGGAAAATCGCATTCAAAGCACCCCTGACAGATGGCCATCCAGCCTCTGTTTAAAAGCTAACCCTGCTTAACTTCCAAGAGCAATTGGGATCTGGTGACTTTTTAATCACTTCTCACTTTTTTATCTAAAGGTAAAAATATCATGAGCGATCACTCATGGTCGAGTATGATTGTCTTCCAGAGGCAGGGTGTTAGTAGCGAATCATAGAATCCTAGAATCAAAGAGTTGGAAGAGACCTCATGGGCCATCCAGTCCAACCCCCTGCCAAGAAGCCAGGGTGGTCCATGCCTTGGTTACCTCCAGATTGGACTACTGTAATGTGCTCTACGTGGGGCTGCCCTTGAAATCGGCTCGGAAATTTCAACTAGTCCAACGGGCGGCGGCCAGGATGTTAACTGGTGCTCCTTACAGAGAGAGGTCAACCCTCCTGTTCAAGGAGCTCCACTGGCTGCCGTTCATTTTCCGGTCCCAATTCAAGGTGCAGGTGCTTACCTACAAAGCCCTAAACAGTTTGGGACCCGCCTACCTGTGTGACCGCATCTCCGTATATGAACCCACACGATCTCTCCGATCATCTGGAGAGGCCCTGCTCACGATCTCACCTGCTTTGCAAGCATGTTTGGTGGGGACGAGGGACAGGGCCTTCTCTGTGGTGGCCCCCCGACTCTGGAACTCTCTCCCAAGGACATCAGACAAGCCCCAACATTGGCAGTCTTTAGGAAGAGCTTGAAGACGTGGCTGTTCCGGTGTGCCTTCCCTGAATAGGAAACTCCTAGCATCATGTTCCAAATGCACTTTACTAGAGATTTAAGTCTGCACACTGCACCTATCTCCAAAAACCTATCTATTTCACCTGTCATGTCCAGCATTTTTAAAAATTTTATCCATTACATTTGGCCCGGCCTCAGTTTTAAATACATCACTGTGTTATTGTCTAATGTTTATTGCTATTGTTTTAATGTTATTGCTTTGCTTTATGAGTTTATTTATTGTTGTATTTGTTATACTGTTGTTTTATTGATGTGTTGGCCTTGGCCTCTTGTAAGCCTCACCGAGTCCTTCGGGGTATAAATAAAGAATATTGCATTCAAAGCACCCCTGACAGATGACCATCCAGCCTCTGTTTAAAAGCCTCCAAAGAAGGAGCCTCCACCACACTCCAGGGCAGAGAGTTCCACTGCTGAATGGCACTTACAGTCAGGAAGTTCTTCCTCATGTTCAGATGGAATCTCCTCTCTTGTAGTTTGAAGCCATTGTTCCGCGTCCTAGTCTCCAGGGAAGCAGAAAACAAGCTTGCTCCCTCCTCCCTGTGGCTTCCTCTCACATGGCTATCATATCTCCACTCAGCCTTCTCTTCTTCAGGCTAAACATGCCCAGCTCCTTAAGCCGCTCCTCATAGGGCTTGTTCTCCAGGCCCTTGATCATTTTAGTCGCCCTCCTAGAGTTGGAAGAGACCTCGTGTGCCATCCAGTCCAACCCACTGCCAAGAAGCAGGAAAATCACATTCAAAGCACTCCCAACAGATGGTCATCCAGCCTCTATTTAAAAGTCTCCAAAGAAGGAGCCTCCATCACACTCTGGGGCAGAGAGTTCCACTGCTGAACAGCTCTCACAGTCAGGAAGTTCTTCCTAATATCCAGATGGAATCTCCTTTCTTGTAAATTACTCTGAAGACCTATCTAGATCTGTATGGTCTTTCATATTGAGGACATTTCCAGATGGAAGGTGGCCACAAAAAAAAAAAGGGTTTTGCTTGACATTCCTTCCTCTTGGCATGTTTCTCTCTTTCACTCTCCATATGTTGTTTATTCATTCAGTCACTTCCAACTCTTCGTGACCTCATGGACCAGCTCACGCCAGAGCTTCCTGTCAGCCGTCACCACCCCCAGCTCCTTCAGAGTTAAGCTAATCACTTCAAGGATACCATCCATCCATCTTGCCCTTTGGCGGCCCCTCTTCTTTTTTCCTTCCTTTTCCCCAGCATCATTGTCTTCTCTTAGCTTTCCTGTCTTCTCATGATGTGGCCAAAGTACTTCGGTTGATTGGCAGTCAGCCTGCAGTGTTATACAGGAACCTTAGTTAGCCTTAACTACAGATGATATTGATGCTGATTTTCTTAAAAATGGTTAAAATGCTGAGTACATTGGAGATATCGAATTGTTGCCGGCTGGAAGCTGCTCTGTGTCCCTCCCCCCCGGGGGGGGGGGGTTTGAGAAGGGCGGGGTACAAATACCTGAAATAAATAAATTAATAAATACATTATCTTGACACAAAAAATTGCATTTTTCTGGACACAACTTGATAATACTATGAGAAAATTTTAGTCAAACTCATAGGGGGAAAGAATAAGGGGGGAAAATCCCCTACCCAATAACTCCCCCTCGGTTACTGTATATGTTTAAAAAAAAATAAAATTAATGCACCTTGTTTACATTCTTATTAATTGAGTGTGTGTAGGTCTAGTCAATATCACATAGAGTTGTGTCCATTTATAGGGACTGGACCCCAAATGCCAGGTTTAACTTTTAGAAATTGCACAGGTCAGGGCTAGATCAAAGCCACAAAGTCCTTGGAGTTATCAGGATTTAGTAATTTCCCATATTCTGCTCTAACACTGAATATACATGTGACGTTTGCACAGACCTGCACACATGCATATATATCCAGAGATAATGGGGGAGAGAGAAAGAATTTCCAAAGTTTCCCTTGGAAGAATGTGGTTTGCACACCTGAGCTTTTGACGATACCAATGCAGAAGAGAAAATCGATAAACGTGAAGTTTGACTTACTACTGAAGTAAATCACCTGATAGAAGGCAATGGCTATGGCGTAGAAGCCATACACACTCACCTGTCTGGGGTGACAAAACCGTTTGCTCTGCTATAATCCCAATCTCTAAATCAGTGGCTCTCAAGCTGTGGGTCCCCAGTTGTTTTGGCCAAAAACTCCCAGAAATCCAAGCCAATTTACCAGCTGTTAGGATTTCTGGGAGTTGAAGGCCAAAAACATCTGAGGACCCACAGGTTTAGAACCACTGCTCTAAATTAAGGATTCTGAAGGAAAGAAAAGGTTTGAAGGAGACCAGTATTAGATTTCTTTTTCCTGTTCAGAGCCATGTATTCACAGACACATTCTTCCTTAATTATATTTACTGATTCATGCCTGAGCCACTATGGTAGACTTGGCTCACCTTAGAGGACCTTCGTAATTCTTGTTTTTTAAAAAAAAGCAGAACCTGCATGCCTGAAGTCAGCACACCCCTGATTTACACTGACTGGTATCTCCAGGATTGTGGACACAGACCTTTCCCAGTATTTCCAAGAGCCCATTCACACTACCCAATTGTAATACTGTGATTCTGCTTTAATTGATATGACAGTCAGTCTTCTGTGGAATTCTGGGACTGGCCTTTAGAAACTTCAGCCAGGCAGCTCCTCTGGTGCCTCCCACCAAATTACAAATTTCAGGACTTCATAAAATTGTGGTGGTTAAAGTGGAACTGTAGCATATGTAGTATAAAAGGACCCTTGGAGATACCAAACATTAAACCTGAGACCTTCTAGTAAACAAGGACCCATCACTAAGATTTTCCATCTGCTCTGAACTGATTGCATTATTCTGGCACATCTTTATATCAGGTGCCACTTTCAAAGCAGAAATGCCACAGAATTCCTCATTGCTATGTGTTGCTTCTTTAGGGTTTCCAGTGTCGAGGCATGGTCAGAGATAACTGGGGTTCACATGCAAATAAAGAATGATCTTAGTCCTTAAACACCACTTGTAGCAATTAGGCATTATGTGGTGATGCTACATAGCCATCTTTCCCCTCTAAATACTAGCCTATCTTCCCAAGACCCTTTAGTTTGCAAGGGTTTGGAGATGTTCGGCCAATTAAAGGGTTGTTGTTGTTCACTTTGTTCAGTTGCTTCCAACTCTTCGTGACTTCATGGACCAACCTATGCCAGAGCTCCCTGTCAGCCATCACCAACCCCAGCTCCTTCAAGGTCAAGCCAGTCACTTCAAGGATCCCATCTTGCCCTTGGTCGGCCCCTCTTACTTTTTCCTTCCATTTTCCCCAGCATCATTGTCTTCTCTAAGCTTTCCTGTCTTCTCATGATGTGGCCAAAGTATTCCATCTTTGCCTCTAATATCCTTCCCTCCAATGAGCAGTCAGGTTTTATTTCCTGAAGTATGGACTGGTTGGATCTTCTGGCGGTCCAAGGCACTCTCAGATCTTTCCTCCAACAAATCAAAGGGGAGAATGGGATTTTCCCCAACCACCCATCCTGTGAATTCACAGGGTTCACTTTTACATCTTGAAGGGAATATTTTAAGCATCTACAAAGATTTTCTAGCAATCATGTTTTTGTTGCATTCCCACCTTTCTAGTTTTGATGGCAGATTGTTTGGTCCGTAAAATTTAGTTCTGCCATTTTTCAACTTAAATGGTATGGCATGTGGTTATGTGAGAGCCTGCTTGCCCTTCATTTCCATTTGGTCTCACATTAAAGCAGTGGTTCCCAACCTGGGGTCCCCAGATGTTTTTGGCCTACAACTCCCAGAAATCTCAGCCAGTTTATCAGCTGTTAGGATTTCTGGGAGTTGTAGGCCAAAAACATCTGGGGATCCCAGGTTGAGAACCACTGCGTTAAAGGGTAAACGTAGCTATAATGCCAAGCCCCGGTTAGAGTAGATAAGACATACTTCACTCCCAAAAGGCAAGAAGCTACACAGGCTTTGCATGCGTATGGATCCTACATCTGTCACTGCAAAGTATGCACGTGTGCAGATAGGTGGATTATCTGGTTGTAGAAACCATTCATTGTGCCAGACCAGCACTGTACTACTCATAATAATAAAACTGTGCCTTTCTGATTTCTAATCAGATTGTATTATTATTATTATTATTAGTAGTAGTAGTAGTAGTAGTAATAATTTATTTCTAACCCACCCTCTCTCCCTGGAGGAACTCAGGGTGGCTTCCAAGACAAAGGGCAAATATTTGTTATATGTTATTGTTGTTGGCATTGAATTTTTGTCACTGTGTATTTGTTGTAAGCCATCCTGAGTCCCCTTGGGGAGATTTATTTATTTATTTATTTATTTACAATGAAGGGGAGAGCAGGACAGGGTTGGGGACTGGAGATTTATTTATTTATTTATTTATTTACAGTATTTATATTCCGCCCTTCTCACCCTGCAGGGGACTCAGGGCAGATTACAATGTACATATACATGGCAAACATTCAATGCCATAGACACACAACATATATAGACATACACAGAGGCAATTTAACATTCCAGCCTTTTCTTGAGGGTATTCTGGCCACCAGGGGAGCTGTCCCTTCACCAACCATTTGTGACACTGATGAAGTACTTCCTCATTCTTTGCGTGCTTGCTGGAGATTTTTATGGCCTCGTAAATTAGTTAAATTTAACTCTCCACATAAGCGGTACCTATTTATTTTTATTTATTTATTTACTTTGCTTGTATACTGCAGTTTCTCAGCCCGTAGGCGACTCAACGCGGTTCACAACAAGAACAAAAAGACAGTCATAACAGCATACAATTTAAAAATCATTAACAGCATAGTATACAAAGTAATGACACATCAATAACAACACATTAACGTCTCGTAACTAGAATCGTGATCCAATTCGTTGTCCATAATTCCGTTCCTATATTCATCGTATTCATTGCACTGTTTATCCGAATGCCTGTTCAAACAGCCAGGTTTTTAGTTTCCTTCGAAACACCATTAACGTAGGAGCTGATCTAATGTCCATGGGAAGGGTGTTCCACAGCCGGGGGGCCACCACAGAGAAGGCCCTGTCCCTCGTCCCCGCCAGCCGTGCTTGTGATGCAGGCGGGATCGAGAGCAGGGCCTCCCCAGAAGATCTTAGAGTCCTGGTGGGTTCATAGGCAGAGATACGTTCGGATAGGTAGCTTGGGCCAGAACCGTTTAGGGCTTTATAGGCCAACGCCAGCACTTTGAATTGAGCCCGGTAGCAAATCGGCAGCCAATGGAGCTGGTGCAGCAGAGGAGTTGTATGCTCCCTGCGCTCCGCTCCTGTTAGTATCATGGCTGCCGAGCGTTGGACTAGTTGGAGCTTCCGAGCCGTCTTCAAAGGCAACCCCACATAGAGAGCGTTGCAGTAGTCTAGACGGGATGTAACCAGAGCGTGGACTACCGTGGCCAAGTCAGACTTCCCAAGGTACGGGCGCAGCTGGCGCACAAGCTTTAACTGTGCGAATGCTCCCCTGGTCACCGCCGAAACCTGGGGTTCCAGGCTCAGCGATGAGTCCAGGATCACACCCAAGCTGCGAACCTGCGTCTTCAGGGGGAGTGCGACCCCATCCAACACAGGCTGTAACCAATTTCCTACTTGACAGATGCAACTGTCTTTCGGGCTGCAAAGGTCGACAGCAAGCTACAAAAATTGGTCGGAAGCTCACTCCGACCGGGATGGATTCGAACTCATGATCAGTAGTGATCTTAATGAAGCAGACTCCCAGCCAGCTGCACCACAGTCCTGGTGCAGGATAAGGCGGGATAATTAAAATGTCAATCATTCATTCATTCAATGCCATACACAATCATAAAAACACAGCACAATAAAATAACAAATGAATCATGGTAAAAATACTGGTTCAGGTGGGTTTATTATTCTGATCAGATACACAATGCACACCTTAACATACAGAAACCAATGTTCATTGTGAAACCAGGAACACTCGGTTCTTTTGTGTAGTACAGGCTGTCCACAGATTAGCACCCTAACCATGTACTGATGTTCATTCCTTCCCCAAAGGCCTGGTAATGTGCTTGACTCATGTACCGCTTACTCCCCTTGTGTGCAAATGATAGCAAGGTACAGAGTCTAACTCAGCTGTTTCTGTCCTCTCGGGAGAGTTGGAAAGGAGCTTTTTCAAAGACTTTGGAGAGAGCCAAGCTCCTAAATAGGAACGATAGATGTGAAGTATATTTAATGTTAAATAAAACACATGCCTAAAGAATAGATTTTAATATCTTGAGGTTCTGAGTTTTGTATTTGGGCAAGAGCAGTTTATATGTTTCATTAGTAAGCCTTTTTATTTTTAAGTATCCCTCTGGAGCCAGCACATAGCAAACCTTCAACCCTGTTGGATATTTCTATTACAGCTTACTTAATGGCTGTGACAACAATTTGAGAATTGTACGGCAGGCTCTCCTCCCTGCCTGAAAGTTTCAGGCACCAGAATGTCTCCATTGGAAAACCCTAAACAGTCTGTTTCAGCCAAAACTGGATTTAATGAGAGCCTCTGAGTGCTTGACAGGACTTTATTTGTAGGATGGGGACTCAGCTTCCCCCTCCCACACACACAGGTTGCCAGATATTTTTGAATTCATTGACTTTTTTGTTGTTTAAAAATAAAAAAAACTTACAGTACAAGTCAAATTCAACAGATACATTGCTGCAAGAAGTGTAATAGTGGGACAAAGGCTGATGTGTTATAGTGGTTCAGGAGGGAACTGTGTGGCTGGCTCTTTGGTATGATTTCAGCAGTGAATATAGCTGGTTAGAAGATAGATGGGTGCCAGATGCAGTCTGACATGGATTCAAGCAGCTGTTCCCTGGCTTGGTGTTTCATCAGCTTGCAAGCTGGTGAGCAGAATGGAAGGCAGAAACTGATACAGGAAGGACACTGGACTAACACAACCACCTCTCTTTCTCTTTGTCACTCTGTGATAGTTTTCAAAAAATAGCTATGTTTGTCTTTTGCAGCATAAAAAGAAGGAAGAAAGGAAGGCAGAGGGAGAAAATACAAAGAAAGAAAGTCATGGGGGCACTCCCAGACTACATCAGAGCAGTTCTAATGCCCTTTAAACTAGATCAGTGTTTCACACTACAACTCCCAAATGTCAAGGTCTATCTTCCCCAAACTGCACCAGTGTCCACATTTGGTCACATTGAGTATTCATGCCAAGTTTGGTCCAGATGCATCAGTGCTCTCTGGATGTAGGTAAACTATAACTCCAAAACTATAACTATAACTCTACGTGTGGCTACCCTTGAAAACGGCCTGGAAATTTCAGATGATCCAACGGGCGGCAGCCAGGTTGTTAACTGGTGCTCCTTACAGGGAGTCATCCCTCCTGTTCAAGGAGCTCCACTGGCTGCCATTCATCTACCAGACCCAATTCAAGGTGCAGGGTCTTACCTACAAAGCCCTGAACGGTTTGGGACCCGCCTATCTGTGTGACCGCATCTCTGTATACGAACCCACACGATCCCTTCAATCATCCGGAGAGGCCCTGCTCTCAATCCCACCAGCATCGCAGGCGCAATTGGTGGGGACGAGAGAGAGGGCCTTTTCGGTGTTGGCCCCTCG
This sequence comes from Anolis sagrei ordinatus, assembly GCF_025583915.1. Classification (NCBI taxonomy): domain Eukaryota; kingdom Metazoa; phylum Chordata; class Lepidosauria; order Squamata; family Anolidae; genus Anolis; species Anolis sagrei. The sequence continues at coordinate 196,934,861 of NW_026844366.1, forward strand.
ACTCTGGAACTCACTCCCTAAAGACATCAGACAGGCCCCAACTTTGGCAGTCTTCAGGAGGAGCTTGAAGACGTGGCTGTTCCAGTGTGCCTTCCCGGAATAATGATCCCATAGCACTTTGTCCTCCAAAGCACTTTACATTTTTTTTTTAGTCTGCTCGTATGCCCTTCCACAAACACAGTTGTACAGTTGTAATGTATTTTAAAAACAGAAAGTTTTTAAAAACTTGGCATTATACAAAATGTCCTTTGACCAATAGCTGGCCACTTGGAGTGCCTCTGCTGTTGCTGAAAGACAGTCCTCCATTGTGCATGTGGCAGGACTCAGGTTGCATTGCAGTAGGTGGCCTGTGATTTGCCCTTCTCCACACATGTGATGGACTCCACTTCGTAACTCCTTTTCTTAAGGTTGGCTCTGCATCCCGTGGTGCCAGAGCGCAGTCTGTTCAGTGCCTTCCAAGTCTCCTAGTCTTCTGTGTGCCCAGAGGGTAGTCTCTCGTCCGGTATCAGTCATGGGCTGAGGTTCTGGGTTTTAGCTTGCCACTTTTGGACTCTCATTTGCTGAGGTGTTCCTGTGAGTATCTCTGTAGATCTTAGAAAGCTATTTCTTCATTTAAGGCAGTGGTTCTCAACCTTTCCAATACCGTGACCCCTAAATACAGTTCCTCATGTTGTGGTGACCCCCAACCATATTTTTGTTGCTCAGTCATAACTGCTACTGTTATGAATTGTAATGTAAATATCTGATATGCAGGATGTATTTTCATAGTTACAAACTGAACATGTATACATATGTGAGAGGAAGCCACAGGGAGGAGGGAGCAAGCTTGTTTTTTGCTTCCTTGGAGACTAGGACGTGGAACAATGGCTTCAAACTACAAGAGAGGAGATTCCATCTGAACATGAGGAAGAACTTCCTGACTGTGAGAGCCGTTCAGCAGTGGAACTCTCTGCCCCGGAGTGTGGTGGAGGCTCCTTCTTTGGAAGCTTTTAAACAGAGGCTGGATGGTCATCTGTCAGGGGTGATTTGAATGCAATATTCCTGCTTCTTGGCCGGGGGTTGGACTGGATGGCCCATGAGGTCTCTTCAAACTCTTTGATTCTATGATTCTATGAACATAATTAAAGCTTAGTGATTAATGATAAAAACAATATGTTTGGTGGCGTATGGACAAGGATGAAGGGATTTGAAGTACCTTCAACCGATTCAGCTCTGACTTCCACAGCCCAATGAGACCCCCACAAATGACAGACCTGGACCAAACTTGGCACATAGAACTCCCATGACGAAGAGAAAATACTGGAGGAGTTTGGGAGGTATTGACAGTAATTTAGGGGAGCTGTGGTTCACCTACATCCGGAGAGCACTGTGAAACCAAATGACTATGGATATGGACTAAACTTGGCACAAATACTCACTATGCCCAAATTTGAACACTGGTGGAGTTTGGGGGAAATAGACCTTGACATTTGGGAGTTGTAGTGCTTGGATTGATAGTTCACCTACAATCAGAGCATTCTGAATTCCACCAATGATGATATTAAGGCCTGCAATGACTAACTACCTGCTGCTGGACTTGCTAATGAGAAACCCTGATAAGAACTGGGACAGTGATAAAGGAAATGTTTGCAACCTTCCTTATGTTAAGAAGGAAGTCAACACAAGCCTTGTGTTTGTCAACACCAATCAAGAAGATCAACATCTGGCCAGGAAACTGAGATGGAGCCAGGATGGAAGACGTCTATCATTCATTTACAACTTTGGGACTACATCAGCAGAATATTCCTATAAAAGACTCGGTCTAATAATGCTCCAAGTGTGGCAGATGAGGAGTCTTTTCCACCTGTCATGCTCTACTCCATGTGAAGGAGAGAGATGGTGTATTTGGAGAGTGTCAGATATGCTCTGGGAAAGCATGATTCTGGACACTTTGGGGCTTCTTTCTCAAGGGAAGAGGAAGAAGTGTGCTTTTGGAGTCTTGGATTTTGTGCAGGGAGTCAGGTTCTGCTGTATGGAAAACAGAGATCTTGTCCTTGGCATTGTTCTGAGGGAAAGAAGTTTTAGCATTTCGGCATTTTGAAGTTTTGGTGTTATGGAAGTTTTGGAATTATGCATTGGCAGGCTGCAGGAAAGCAGGGTCTGGCCTAACAGGTGCTTCTCCAAGGAGGGAGAAAAGGATATGGTAATATTTGGATGCATGTGGATGAATGCGTGTACATGTGTGTGAATGTTGAGTGAAAATGTAATTCCCCTTTGTTTGTTTGTTAACCAATGTAATTGTAAATCCAATGTAGTTGCATAGAATCTATATGTCTGTATGTCCAATGTCATTCTTTGTCTAAATGTTTTTCTGTAATCTGATGTACCCTCACACACTGAAAAAACAGTATGAATAGCCGTATCATCATTCCAGTCAATTCCATACCCAATTCTAAACAGCTAAACAGTATAATTTCTCCAGTGGTGTAGATTCAGAAATGCAGCTGATTATTTCTTTTGTTTTTTCTTTGTAAATACATACACCTAACAGTGATATCTTATTAACATCAACAAATCTTAGTTAAATCATATAAGTGTGAGCCTCTGCAGTGTCATGTCTTCACATGAAAGCAAGTACAGTACAGTTCAATAGAACTCTTTGCAGAATCTAGAAAAGTAACTACCTTAATTATATTCTTCACTAGCTGTACCCGCCACGCGTTGCTGTGGCCAACCTTCCCTCCCTCTTTCTCTCCTTCCTTCCCTCTTTCCTTCCTTTCCTCTTTTTCTTTCCCTATTTCTCTTCTTTCTTCTATCTCTACCTGTTTCTTTCCTCCCTATCTGCTCTTTGGTTACATCCTTCCTTCGCTCCTTCCTTCCTTCCTTCCCTATCCTTCTCCTCCCCCCCTTGCTCCTCTACCTTTCTTTCTTTTCTTCCTTCCTTCTTTCCCTCCCCCTCCTCTCCTTCCTCCCTTCCCCCTTTCCCTCCTTCTCTCATTACTTCTTGACTGTCCCATTTAATATTGTATTTATATCTTACATAGAAAGAAGGAAAGGAAGAAGGAAGGAAGGACAGGAAGGAAGGAAAAAGAAAGGGAGGGAGGGAGGGAAAGAAGGGAAGGAAGGAAAAGAAAGAAGGAAGGAAGGAAGAAGGAAGGAAGGGGGAAAGGAAGGAGGGGGATAAAGAAAGGAGGGAAGGAAATGAAGGGGAAGGAAATGAAGAAAGGGAAAGAAGTAGGAAAGGAAGGGAGGAAGGAAGGAAAGGAAGAAGAAAGGAGGGACAGGAAGGAAGAGAAGGAGGGAATGAAGGAAAGGAAGGAGAAGGAAGAAGAAAAGGGGAGTGAGGGAGAGAAGGAAGGTCCTTCACTCAAGCACCATCGACCTTCCTTGCCTCCTCCTCCTCCTCCCCTTCTTCCTTGCCTGGGGGCTCCGCTGCTGCCACTCATCCGCCCCTTCCAACAAGGAAAGGAGGAGGAGGAGGAGACAGCCCTCCTGACATAGTAGGGAAAGAGAAGGGGCTCCATGCGGCAAGCCTCCACCTCCACTCCCATGGTGCCCACTCTCGCTTCTGTGTGTGTGTGTGTGTGTGTGGCCGTGCACACGTGCCTGGCTCCTAATTCTTTAACGGCCGGCTTTTTCCCTGCGAGGAGAAGGGGGCATGGCCATGGGTCTCTTTCTGGGCATGCAGTTTCTCCTTTGTGGACATGGAGTTTAGAAGTCCTTTCTGATTTTTGTTTTCGTTGTGGTTTTTTTGTTTTTGTTTTTTTGCATGAAGGACATACATTGGCCTGATAGCTGTATTGTGTCCAAATTTGGTGTCAATTCCCCCAGTGGTTTTTGAGTTCTGTTAATCCCACAAACGAACATTACATTTTTATTTATATAGATTGTATTAGCCATTGTTTTGTAATTTTTCAGGCGACTGATAAAACAATAACAATATGTGAAGAAATAAATGCACAATGCAGGCCCGTAGCCAGGATTTTGATTCGGGGGGGGGGGGGAGTTTGGTTCGGGGGGGGCTGAGTCTGAGTGAAAGAGGGTCTACCCTAGCAAACCTTTTGTATCGTTACCCCAATACCCCCATGCATATGGGATATATTGAGCATGGTGATCAGATCATGATATGAATAAACATAACAGTTTAAATTATTTATTTATTTATTTATTTACTTATATACCGCTGTTCTCAGCCCGGAGGCGACTCACAGCGGTTCACAACACACAAGAACAGCAAAATTCAATGCACCAATATAAAAACAGTTAACAACCTAGCCTAATACACAATTAGTACACAATTACTATAATAACCATTCACTAGCGTCTCATCACTAAAAAAACATGATCCAGATTCGTCATCCATTGTTCCATTCCTATGTCATTACCATTCATTGCACTAATTATTCGAACGCCTGCACAAATAACCAGGTCTTTACTTTTTTGCGGAATACCATTAGAGATGGTGCTAATCTAATGTCTGTGGGAAGGGCGTTCCACAGCCGGGAGCCACCACCGAGAAGGCCCTATCTCTCGTCCCCACCAGCCGTGCTTGTGAAGCAGGCGGGATCGAGAGCAGGGCCTCCCCGGAAGATCTCAAAGTCCTGGTGGGCTCATAGGTCGAGATGCGGTCGGATAGGTATCTTGGGCCGGAACCGTTTAAGGCTTTATAGGCCAACGCCAGCACTTTGAAGGGGGGGGCTGAAGGCCCCCAGCCCCCCCCCCCAGCTACGTGCCTGGCACAATGCCTTTAACATTATCTAACACACTATTTAAAAATAACTTGAAAGTTAGTGCAACGGGACCTTAGTATCTGTTGGGTTTGGGTTCCAGGACCCGCTGTGGATACCGAAATCCCTGGATGTTCAAATCCCGTGGTGTAGTAATGGATTCCCCTATATAAAATGGTAAAATCAAAATTTGCTTTCTGGATTAAAAAAATATTTTCATGCTATCGTTGAATCCATGGACATGGAGGGCTAACGGTACAAAACACATGCTTTCATTTTTTTTTCATGCTGAATTTAAGTTTTATCTTGCTATATTATGTCATTGTTTGTTTGTTGGTCTCTGCATTGCAGAGAAAGGCAAGACAGACAAACAATCTCAGTCTATATTTTGAAAATCACCATTCTTTCACTCCTTTTGCCCTTCCATAAATACATTTCCATCCTTACCCTAGCCAAACAAATAATGGTGCTCGCCATTTCACATAGATCTTGTTCCACCTAAGATGTAGTACATATGGATGCTATATAAATATTGTCCATTTTAAGCTGCCAGGACTTAACTGCACGTAGACTTCTGTGCCTGTAGATTTCAATAACTGCCTTCTAGTAGTGAAATTTTTATTCTGTACTGGGGAAGTGATGGCTTAATTTAGCAAGTTAACGCTCTCTCTTTTATATCCGCCTGTTCATAAGGAGACTGTGATCTAATCATCTAACAATGTCAACCATTTTAGTAAACAGTAAACTTTGATGGTGGGGGAGAATCAACGTGCAAATTTTCCATGAATGAGCTGGCTAATTAGAACCAATTTCTGGAAGTGTCAATAAGTGCTCAAGAGCCTGGCGTTCATTCCTGGGCGGGGTGCGGGTGGGGAGAAGGGAGTGTTGCAAGGAAAAGAGGCCTTTCTTGTCAACGAAATGTGTATCAACCATATTTGGGATCACTGTTATCATGGAGCAGAATGGTGAAGATAATTAAAATGTTTGAGACATTAATAATAATAATAATAATAATAATAATAATAATAATAACAACAACAACAACAACACTTTATTTGTACCCCGCTACCATCTCCCCAATGGACTCGGTGCCGCTTACATGAGGCTGAGCCCACAATACAACAACAAAAACAATAGCAATAATAGTACAAACAATAAATAAACTCATAAACATTAACATTAACACAGCGAGGTTTAAAAATCTATGGCAGGGCCAATGTACTAATTAAAAATTAAAAAAATAATGCTGGGCGTGACCAGGTGACATATAAACAGGATAGAAATTTTGGAGAGGGATAGAGCACGTAGACAATCCTAGATCACTAAAAAGTGCATTTAGGGACATATTGCTGGGAGTTCCTTATTCTGGGAAGGCACACTGGAACAACCACATTTTCAGGCTCCTCCTAAAGACTGCCAGCATTGGGGCATGTCTGATGTCCTTGGGGAGAGAGTTCCAGAGTCGGGGGGCCACCACAGAGAAGGACCTGTCCCTCGTCCCCACCAATCGCGCTTGCGATGGAGGCGGAAGCGCGAGCAGGGCCTCTCCAGATGATCGAAGAGATCGCGTGGGTTCGTACACAGTGATGCGGTCACGCAGGTAGGCGGGTCCCAAACTGTTTAGGGCTTTGTAGGTAAGCACCTGCACCTTGAATTGGGACCGGAAAATGAATGGCAGCCAATGGAGCTCCTTAAACAGGAGGGTTGACCTCTCTCTGTAAGGAGCACCAGTTAACAACCTGGCTGCCGCCCATTGGACCAGTTGGAATTTCCGGGCATTTTCAAGGGTAGCCCCATGTAGAGTGCATTACAGTAATCCAATCTGGAGGTGACTAAGGCATGGACTACCCTGGCCAGATCCGCCTTCACGAGGTATGGTCACAGCGTACGAGTCTTAGTTGTGTGAAGGCCCTCCTGGCCACCGCCGATGCCTGAGCTTCAAGCGTCAGTGATGAGTCCAGGAGGACACCCAAATCATCCATATTTCTGGCCCACCTTACCATCAAAGGTTCTGTGGGTAGTCTCACAACAACACTGTGTCAAACTGCTGCAAGAATGTCAAGCCAAGTATAAGTCAATCTGTTGTCAACATTCAGAGCAGGCTTTGGGGGAAGCATCATGGTTTTTATTTGATCCACGGGCCAATGTTACCTCCAGTTGGAGGTCAGCTGTGATCAGCAGTGCTGTATAATTTGAAGAGGCACAAATGGAGGCGAAAGAGAGAAACATGCAAGAGGAAGGCGTGTCAAGCCAAGCCTGACTGGGACTGCCTTCCAGCTGGAAACCAATGCCCTCACTGCTGGAGAACATGCAGATCAAGAATAGGGCTCCACAGTCACCTATGGATCCACCGGCAGTACACTGATCTTGGAAGAGAATCCTACCATGGGGACCAGCCACCCTTGGCCACCACCCCTGCCATTTCTCCACCAAGGCATTCGGAAAGGCTAGAAGTGGCACTGTCATGGAAAGAATAGAGAGAGTTGGTGCTTCTTCTCCTAAGATGAGCTAAACTCTCACTTTTCACCACCCTACCCAGGGAGATTTTCAATAAGCATAAAGACTGGTGTTTACATTGATCTGTGACTAAATCAACCCAGGTTTTTTGACTGAAATTTCTAGACAAGTACATACAATAGGTGCCAAGAAAATCGAACCCATGTATCCCTAGTCTTCTGTTTGCAACTACTGCCCTTTCTTGTAATTTAACGTGTCAGGAGCAAACCAAACAGTTGTATTGCATTTTTAAATGAACAAACAGACAAACAAACAAAACATAACGTTTGCAATCTTGATAGTTGATTAAATGTCCTTTGACCAGTAGCTGGCCACTTGGAGTGCCTCTGGTGTTACTATAAGAAGGTCCTCCATTGTGCATGTGGCAGGGCTCAGGTTGCATTGCAGCAGATCTGTAGTTTGCTCTTCTCCACACTCGCATGTCGTGGATTCCACTTTGTAGCCCCATTTCTTGAGGTTGGCTCTGCATCTTGTGGTGCCAGAGCGCAGTCTGTTCAGCGCCTTCCAAGTCGCCCAGTTTTCTGTGTGCCCGGGGGAGTCTCTCATTTGATCAGCCATTGATTGAGGTTCTGGGTTTGAGCCTGCCACTTTTGGACTCTCGCTTGCTGGGGTGTTCCAGCGAGTGTCTCTGTAGATCTTAGAAAACTATTTCTTGATTTAAGTCATTGATGTGCTGGCTGATACCCAAACAGGGGATGAACTGGAGATGTCACTGCCTTGGTCCTTTCACTATTGGCTGCTACTTCCCGGCGGATGTCAGGTGGTGCAATACTGGCTAAACAGTGTAATTTCTCCAGTGATGTAGGGCGCAGACACCCCGTGATAATGCGGCATGTCCCCTTTCTTGTTGATTTCATGTTATAAGTCAATGTTAAACTTCAGATATGAAAACAAAGTTATATTTTGTCAAAACAACTCTGCAGTGATGCTGCCTCATTAATGAAAGGCATTTGTGGTGACACATACCTTTGAGTGTTTCAAATATTTCTCAGTTTGCCATCTTGAACAGCATAAATTACTTCTGGAGGCCTAACCACTGGCACCTCATAGTCTGAGTGGAAGCAGGTTAGCTCAGATTTTCCAGTGAATCTAACCTGCCATGTTTCTTTGGCTACCAAAGGAAACCAGGGCCAAATATGTATATTTTCTACTCAAGTTTGCAGATGTTGCACATGTTGAATGGTGATGTCTTAGAACAAACATGAACCCTATTCATGTGTTCAATGAATGCCTGGGGAGGGCAGATTGCTATACCTGCTGTCTCTTATTCATTCCCATATGGAAGGCATTTGGTCCTCATGTTGACAATGGACCTTTTCACATGACACAGTTATGTTCTCAGCATAACTGCCATGCCAACATCCTTTTTGGGATTTGCAGTTTAGGGAGGGTTCAAGTGAGGAGTTAGTGAGGAGTTCAAGTTCCTTATCAACTACAAAACTCAGAATTCCCTAGGATGCAGCCATGGTAGTTAAGATGGAATCATATTTCTACAACTGTATAATGAAGGGTTAAAGCGCTGAGCTGTTGAGCTTGTTGACCGAAAGGTCACAGGTTCGATTCTGGGAAGCGGCGTGAGCTTCCGCTGTCAGCCCTAGCTTCTGCCAACCTAGCAGTTCAAAAACATGCAAATGTGAGTAGATCAATAGGTACCGCTCCAGCGGGAAGATAACGGTACTCCATGCAGTCATGCCGGCCACATTACCTTGGAGGTGTCTATGGACAATGCCTGCTCTTCGGCTTAGAAATGGAGATGAGCGCCATACCCCAGAGTCAGACATGACTGGATTTAATGTCAGGCAGGGGCGGCTCAACCCATTACTCAAAGTAAGCATATGCAGTATAGTTGATTTTGCCCAGGGGCACTCTTGGGGGAAAATAGACCTTGACATATACGAGTTATAGTTACTGGGATGTATAGTTCACCTACAATCAAAGAGCATTCTGAACTCCACCAATGATGGAATTGAACCAAATATGGCACACAGAACTCCCACGACAAACAGAAAATATTTATCAGTGATTGGTTGGGGGGGGGGGGATACTGTTTGCTTACCATTGAAAATTACCTAGGGCCACCTCTGATGTCAGGGGACAACCTTTACAACCTTTTATAGTGAAGGGGCCCATTGAAAGCCTCCAGGCAGGGAGGAGTCTGTCCTCTTCAAGCTATTTATCTCCACATATGAAGAACAGTGAGGTAAGAGGAGATAAGAGTAGGGTTTTCTCCCTCCTTGTGTCCTCATTGTGAATACATGAATAGGATTCCTAATCCTCACAGACTTACTTGGGCAGGATCCATTGAGTTCTGTTCATACAAGAGGTGAGGAGAGTTAGGTCTTGCCTTTATTATCATTTTCTCTTTTTTGATGTTGTGATCGCAACGACAAGAAATATACAGAAATTCTGTTGGTATTTCTTTATACAATGTGCTTGTGGAAGCTCGGAGTATCTTCTCATAATTCTGTATTAATATGCAATACTTAGAGTGCTAGAGATGGTAGGACATCCAACTGTAAAATGATGGAGTATCCGCTTCAAAGTTTATTTTGAGTAGAGGTTTCCAAATATTTCATGTTGGTGGCACCTTTTTATATGTGCAGTAATTCAGTTTTACTAGCGAGAAGATCCAACCAGTCCATACTTCAGGAAATAAAGCCTGACTGCTCATTGGAGGGATGAATGGTAGAGGCCAAGATGAAGTACTTTGGCCACATCATGAAGGGAAAGCTTAGAGAAGACAATGATGCTGGAGAAAATGGAAGGAAAAAGGAAGAGGGGCCGACCAAGGGCAAGATGGAGGGATGGTACCCTTGAAGTGACTGGATTGACCTTGAAAGAGCTGGGGGTGGTGATGGCCAACAGGGAGCACTGGCGTGGGCTGGTCTATGAGGTCACGAAGAGTCGGAAACGACTGAACGAATGAACAACAACAACAGCAAACCAAAGGTTAAACCAACCTCTTATAAGAGATATGGACACATACACAAATTTTAATGACGAAGTATATGGGGACACAACATCTCATTAAAGCCTTTCATTTATGTATTTTTAAAATATATGGTTTATTGCTTATTTCACGTAGAAACCCAGAGGTTTCCCATCACGTTCGCACAACACTACAGCCGAAACACTAACGTGTCACAACACACTGTTTGAAAAGCTCTGATTTTGAATATGAAGACAAATGCTAGGAATCAATTGAGAAGTTCCATATACAGTAGGAAACATAAATCTCCAAATCTTCACATGCAGCTATGGAAGATCCATAACTTCATTATGGTTCCTATATTTTCATGGGAGTTCCTATATACCTTTGCTTATCTCAGTCTTCTGCTTGTCTGCTTTCACTGACCTTGCATGTAGTAAATTGAGACTGTTCTGTCAGGCAACTGATTTGACATGTCACATAGAAGAGCCACTTGTCAGACATTTAATTCATTATAGCCAATTATTTATTTAATGTTCAAGGATGTAGCGGGGTTTGCGTGGAATTTCCTGTCTCAAGTGCCAGAAAAAGTAACCTTGATTGAATACTACTTTACTGTTTTGCTTCAGAAAGCAAAATGTTTTGGGCTGCCCTTATAGTTTGGCCAGTTACGATATGTCTTGTTAAACCACTTTAACTATGCCCTCTTTCCTAACTAGATCAGATGCTTTAAAATAGAGCTCGGTCTTTGTTTTATTATAAAAAGAAATGCCAAGTCACCATTATGGGTGATCTCTGGCAGTGTCAAGTTGTGAACCACCTGTAATTTGACTAATGCTGAAACTGACTCACCTTTTTGTACGTTGACAAAACTTTCTGATCTGAATTGTATGACTCGGAATAGAAAATCTGACATTATAGCTAGTTTTTATATATATATATAAGATGAATTGTCAGAACATTTTGGTGAACAATACGAAAAAACATGTGCTGAATCCTTAGTGGAGGCAGAGATAGAAAAGAAACTTGTTGGGTTTGTAATCACTTATGGAAATGAGTTATGAATAACTTTTCAATAACTTTAAAACATAGGTTCTTTTTCTTGCAATTTTCCATTATGAGAAAGGGTATCAGAACTTTTACAGAACAACATTTAGGCATACAGACATACGAGGGGTATTTTTAAGTAAGGTCCGTTTGAACATAAGTACACAACAAAAGTTTATTTCAAAAAAGTAAAATTATTTTCAGAAAGTACATACTTCACTCTATTTTTCGACATAGTTGCCAAGTTTGTTCAAACACTTATCATACCTCTGAACCAATTTTAAAATACCCTCTTCATAAATCCTCGCTTCAACTGAAGCCACCAAATCGTCTGTAATCAAAGAAGGCCGACCGGAGCAGTCCTCATCATGGACGTTGTCACGGCCATCTTTGAATTGTCGTACCCACTTACGCACTTTGCTTTCACTCATAACAGTATCACCGTACACTTCACAAATCTGTCGATGAATTTCTGCAGCAGGCAGGTTCCTTGCTGACAAAAACCGTATCACTGAGCGAACCTCACATGCGGAGGGTGAGTTGATAGACTTAAACATTTTTAAAGCACAGAACAGAACCGTACAGGTTAGCTACAGAGCGGAAACTGAGCACAGTTGTTCCCGAGGCATGCGCAATGGCGCACACGCTCGTTGCAGTATGCGCGCAAACTACTAGTGTCTACAACAAAACGGACCTTACTTAAAAAATACCCCTCGTACATATCCAATGCAACCTACAGTTATATTGGATATGGCAAATAAAGGGGAATTGCATTTTTATTCTGAATTCACATTACCCATACACATTCATTCATCCTCATTCATCCAAATATTATCATATCCTTTCTCCCTCCTTGGAGAAGCATCTGCTTAAGCCAGACCCTGCTTTCCATGCAGCCTGCCAACGCACTGTTTCAAAACTTCCAAAACTTCTAAAATGCATCCTTTCCCCCCAAGAACAATGCCAAGGATCAGATTTCTGCTTTCTCTACAGCAGAAACCGACTCCCTGCAAACATATCATGACTCCAAAATCACACTCCTTCCTCTTTACTTGAGAAAAGGAGCAAGTGACCAAACTGTGTTCCATTGCAGATCTGCCACTCCCAAATGTTACACCATCTCTCTCCTTCCCAAGGAGAAGAGTGGCAGGTGGGCCAGACTCCTCTGGACTGCCACAATTTTGGAATTGTAATAAGATACCTTATATATCTTATATTGAAAACGAATTATAGATGTTTTCCCAGCCTGAAACATCCTAGCTTCATCTCAGTTCCTGACAGATGTTGACTCTCCTTAATTGGTGTTGGTAAATGTAAGGAGCCTTATATTGACTTCCTTCTTAATGTAAGAAACCTTGTAAACATTTCCATTGTCTCTGATAATGTAAACATGTTTTTGACTAAAAGTTCAACAGTTAATCATTGTCACAGTTCTGATCAGCAACTTTTAATTATAGTCCATGAATTCTTCACCCCCTTCTTGTAGTTTTCCAGGCTTCAATCTTAGGAGGTCATCTCTAGACTATATAGACCCCAACCAAACATCTCTCACACAATTCCATTCAAACCATACATCACATTTCATGACAAATGTTCATGTTGTACCTCTAGACACCTGTATTGGGATGGAACACATATTGACTCAAAAATCATAGATTTAGGGGCTTCACTATATTTCAGTGAGAGGGATGTGTACACAGATATGCAATTTTAGCTTAGTGCAAAATATATGCAGAAATCTGCAGTAAAGAAGAGTGTGAAACACTTTGAAAAAGTGTTTAATCAGGTTATAAATAGTGATAATAAATAATGAGAAAAATAAATGCACTTCAGAAAAAAATATGCACACAAATACATATATTTCCATACAGAAAGGCAAGGTCCCAGCCTTGATTGGAATCAGATGCATTGCGAGATGAAATATCCTTTAAAAACCGTGAGCATCATATATTAGAAACCAATATATGTTGTGATACTTTTTCAGAGTATATGAATTAAAAGTATATCAGTTTGAGAGCAGTCTTTTGTAAACTCAAATCTGAAAAAGAGGCCTTTATCCTTGGGATGAGAGCAGGTGTTACCAAAAATGTAAGCATCACTATTGTGTGTGTACCATCAAGTTGCCTGTTGCGTTATGATGATCCCATAGGAAATCACAAGGATTTCTTAGGCAAGGAATAACCAGAAGTGGTTTTGCCAGTTATGTCTTCTGAAATATAGTCTACAGCACAACTTCTTCAGTGGTCTCCCATCTAAGTACTCACCAAACCTGTCCCTGCTTCGCTTTCAAGATCAGATGAGATGTGGTGTCTATGGAGTAATCATTTCCAAAGACCACTATGACATATTCTATTTGACAGGTTTGCGGTTTGGAATGCATCTCTCAGACTGGTAATCTCTTATAACTCTAACTTCCCTAACTTGTTTTGTTTTGTTTCCACTATCCCACTTTCTCTCACAGAGCCTCCAACAGAGTTGTATTAGAGTTCTCATCTTTCTGACCAGTATAATACTAGGAGTTGTAGTTCCACTTAGCTGGAAGGTGTTGGGTGGGTGGAAGCTATGCTGTTTCTGTTTAGTAGAAGTGGATGTGCCATGTCAAAGATGAAAGTAAAACTAAAGGAATTACCATAGTTTCTATTTTGTCACAGAAAATTAAAAGCTAGAGTTAATTAGTTTCGTTTCTACAGAAGTTTATAGTTTAAAAAACTAAATCATGTCTGTATCATGAATAGAGAAAATAGCATGTCTGTAGTGAAGCTCTATGAGAAGAAAGGGAAGCTTGGAGAAGACAATTATGCTGGGGAAAATGGAAGTAAAAAGGAAGAGGGGCCGACCAAGGACAAGATGGATGGATGGGATTCTTGAAGTGACTGGATTGACCTTGAAGTGAGGGGTGGTGACGGCCAACAGGGAGCTCTGGCGTGGGCTGGTCCATGAGGTCACAAAGAGTCTGAAACGACGGAACCAATGAACAACAACAACAACAACAACAAAGTGAATCTCTATCAGTTTGTTAACACTTTAAACTGCCGTGGTTCTATCTCCAGACTCCTAAGGGCTTTAGTTTGGTGACATGCTCTTAGAATCCTCTTCAAATCCTGTAAGAGAAGTACAAATGTTCTCAAATTCTAATCCATCAGAGGTTTAGCCCTTTAACTTGTGTAATTCATAGCTGTAATTTTTGGAAACTGAAGTCTCAAATTTCTGGAGGACCAAAATTTGAAAACCATTGCCAACAAAATCATTCAAAACCATAGGATGGAGTCATAACAGTACAGGTTGAGTATCCCTTATCCAAAATATTTGGGACCAGAAGTATTTTGGAATATTTGCATATGTATGTACACGCAGTCTCCCAAGTTACAAGCATCTGACTTACATACAAACAGGGGTGAGACAACAGGAAGTGAGAGAAAATCTACCCTAGAAAAGGAAATTCACTCATGTAACAATTATCATGGGGAAAATGTGTATCCACTGATGTTTTTTCACCAAATGCTTGTTTCACGACTCCAAATTTTCAAAATCCAGTTGTCACAAGGACAGAAAGTGAGGTGAAATCTTCTGAACAGGGGCTCAGGCAGCAAAACAAACTTTACAGGAGTGTTAATCCTTTTCTTTGCTATCAAAAAACTTTTTAAAAAAATGACTGGACTAGTTACACTTTAAATATGTATCTGTTCCAATTTACGATACATACAGTTTCATCTACAGAACCTGTCTTGTTTGTTACCCAAGGACTGCTTGTAGTGAGATAGCTTGGAGGAGGGCCCCAGGTCTAAAGACAACGTTAATGTGTGTATCATATCCAGCTAATACACAAAGCCTGAAAGTATATAATATTTTAATATAATTAAATATATAATTTTGTTTATATGGAAGGATGAGAAAACAAAGGTGACACTTTCTCAGCCACTCATTTGGAGTATTCTGGATTTTAGAATTCCGGATAACGAACGTTCAACCCGAATCCTGCAGCAGTAACTATGTAGGATAGAGATTGCCCCATTTTCAGGAGGCCAGTCAAGGTGATCTGATGGTTTGTAGGTGCCAGGAATTCCAGTGATGTCCTACCTAAATAAATTATATGATGAGATGGTGTATGCATGTGCATGAGCCGCTGTGAGTCGCCTTCGGGCTGAGAACAGCGGTATATAAGTAAAGCAAATAAATAAATAAATGAGTAAAATCATGCATTAACTGCTGATTTAGGCCTTTTTACAAATTTGGTACATGTACCTACCACAACAGGAGCCCCCGGTGGCGCAGTGGGTTAAAGCGCTGAGCTGCTGAGCTTGTTAATCAAAAGGTCGCAAGTTCGATTCCGGGGAGCAGCATGCACTTCCGCTGTAAGTCCCAGCTTCTGCCAACCTAGTAGTTCGAAAACATGCAAATGTGGGTAGATCAATAGGTACCGCTCCAGCAGGAAGGTAACAGCGCTCCATGGAGTCATGCTGGCCACATGACCTTGGAGGTGTGTATCGACAATGCTGGCTCTTCGGCTTAGAAATGGAGATGAGCACTACTCCCCAGAGTCGGACACAACTGGACTTCATGTCAGGGGGAAACCTTACTTACCTACCACAACAGCAGGTTTGAAATGCATCTCCTATGAGTTAAGGGCATAGAAGCTGGCCACGTTTAAGGAAAATAAGAGTGGGATTGGAGCAGGGGTGATAGCAAGATTCAACTGTTTAAGGAAAGGATTGTTTTTAATTGCGTCGTTGGGTGTTGTTAATTGTTATTGCTTTGTTTCTGAGTTATTATGTTGTTGTTGCTGCTGCTGTTTTATTGTTGTATTTGCGCTCGGCCTCTTGTAAGCCGCACCGAGTCCTTCGGGAGATGGTAGCGGGGTACAAATAAAGGATTATTATTATTATTATTATTATTATTATTATTATTATTATGTTTGCACCCAGCAAAAGTACAGGAAGTAATACATTGTTGAATCTGAGCAAACTTGAAACATACACTTTATTTGCAGAATATATTATTTCAGTGCTTCCAGTTCTCATGGAACAGTCCATGTATACTGTATATCCAAAATAAAATTAAAAAATGTCAAGTTGTACAAAACCAAAACAATTTAGCATATACTTTCTTATTTCTGCATCTACTGCTCTGGTCATACCACCAAAGATTCCGACAGGGACAGTCCTTGCAAACATATAAAACCCTTCATGTTTACAAGGAAAGAGTTGTTGATCTGCTAGCAGTGCAATCAGAAGGAATACTTAGGAGTTGCAGACTGACAATATTCAACGGATCAAAGATTTGCCATCCCTGCCTTAAGGGCTAGAAACTTCTTATGTTAAAAATAATGCCGAAATTCTCGAGATTCCAAACTCAGTGTGTACAGTATTGCTCTTGTGACTTGCAGCAACTACAGAATCTGGCAACAACACTGCTCACAAAACATGGTCAGCATACACTTCAGCTGATGCAGGTCCATGTATTTTTATCTTTCTTGCCATGATCCTCTGATGAGGCCCAGTTAGTGGCATGCAGGAAATCCAGTATGGCATAGTAGTTTGATTGTTTGACTAAGACTTCAGAGACCAAGGTTCAAATTGATGCTCAGCCATGGAACCCACTGAGTGGCCTTGGGAAAGTCACACAACACAGACTCAAAAGGAAGGCAATATCAAATCTCCTCTGAATAAATGTTGTCAGGGGTCACAATAAGTCAGAAATTACTTGAAAGGCATACAACCGCAAAGGTTTTATTGGTGGAGGCAGCGCTCAGAGGGTCAAAGTGAGAAGACTTTTTGAATAACAGGAATAATGACTGTATATACTCGAGTATAAACCTAGTTTTTCAGCCATTTTTTTAAGGCTGAAAAAACTGCCCTTGGCTTATACTCAAGTCAAAGTTATTTATTATTTTACTCGGTTATTACTATTATTTTTATTACATTTATTATTTTATTCTATTATTGGTATTATTAATTTACATTATTTTACTCTATTATTTTATTACATTTATTTTACTCTATTTATTATTATTATTACATTTATTATTTTACTTTATTTTTATTGCTATTACATTTGTTATTTTACTCTATTATTGGCATTATTACATTTGCATTATTTTACTCTATTATTATTACATTTATTTTACTCTGTTTATTATTATTATTACATTTATTATTTTACTTTACTATTGTTGTTATTACATTTATTATTTTACTCGATTATTGGCATTATTACATTTGCATTATTTTACTCTATTATTATTTTATTTCATTTATTTTACTCTACTTATTTTTATTATTATTATTACATTTATCATTTTACTTTATTATTGTGGTTATTACATTTATTATTTTACTTTCTTTATTATTATTGGAAGGATACGTAAGCACATTGACACTGAAGAAGGTTAGAATAATGGTTTAATCAAAGTTGGTCAGTCTTATTTTAAATTACAGTTTTATGTAAACATTGAAAAACATTTAACCTACTGTTTCCTCAATTAATGTAATTTTATTGGTATCTATATTTATTTTGTATTACCAGTAGCTGCTGCATTTCTCACCCTCGACTTATACTCGAGTGAATAAGTTTTCGCATTTTTTGGTGGTAAAATTAGGCGCCTCGGTTTATATTTGGGTCGGCTTATACTTGAATATATACGGTACGTCATCTGCCTGCATTAAACCTCCAGCTGATGGGGCATCTACACTGTAGAATTAATTGAGTTTGACAGCACTTTAACTGCCTTGGCTCAATGCTATAGAATCCTGGGAGTTGTAGTTTTTCAAGGTCTTGAGCCTTCTCTACCAAAGGATGCTGCTACCTCACCAAACTACAAATCCCAGGATTGAGCAATGGCTGTTAAAGTGCTATCAAACTTCTACAGTACAGGTGGACTCTTGAGTTTAGCTTCAGTCCTTATAATAGCTGGGGTGTAAATGTACATAAATGAATGGATGTGAGAGAGTGATGGAGTAGATTTCTCCAGTAATAATGCAGTTTTCAGCTATCTCTGTTGTTATGTAAAATACTTTGGAGTGGCTTGGTTTTAATTGGGGGCAGTAAAGTGCACAAACAGTATGAAAGACTTGTTGCTTGTGGTGATAGAAACTGCTCGATCTTTTCTCTTGATACAGAAAAACACAGCTGCCTGCTTTTTAAAAATGGGTGGGAATATGAAGACTGTCATGGTGAAAGCCTGTGCTTCAGAGTGCATCACTTTGTCACCAGTGTCATGGACCAGTAGCATGTTATGATGACATGCTTGCCCCATTCCCTTTCTTCCTATTAAAGCAACATGAGACTGTGAGCAACTTCATACCTCACATGTGGAGCTGAATGTCATAGGATTCTGTTCACAACTAATTGTTCTGTTTTTAGTCTTGTTTGCTGCTTTAGGTCTCTTTTTAGAGAGATAAAGCAGGATATAAATGAACATAACAACAATAACACTCAGTTTAGATAACTAATTCAAACATCACGTAGTCTTCGATGTTGATAGTGTAGGAAATGTGTGTATCTAAGAATCTAAGTGTTAAGAGTGCAGTTCATAGGGGCTAATATCTCAATGTTACAATGGTACTCATCCAACTTGCATATAGCTGTAGACCTACAATTGACACCTAAACCCTGGTTATTAGAGAAAAAACATATTAACAGTGACAATCTTAATGTAGGATAGCCAATGCAGTAGATCTGTATGATTGTCACAAAAAAAATAATGTACAGATTTGATGTGAATTTAATATGAATGCAAGAATGGAAGGATGTATAGATGGAGTTAATAATTTTGGAGACACCAGTATAATATTAAGGCCTGCAATGACT
Source organism: Anolis sagrei ordinatus (assembly GCF_025583915.1). Lineage (NCBI taxonomy): Eukaryota > Metazoa > Chordata > Lepidosauria > Squamata > Anolidae > Anolis > Anolis sagrei. The sequence continues at coordinate 196,953,866 of NW_026844366.1, forward strand.
AACTACCTGCTTGCCAAACAGTGATTAAAACCTGCTATTAAGCATTGAAAAGTAAACTCTGATAAGGATTGGGACAGTTTGGGATTGTAAACAGAAATGTTTACTATGTTTAGAAGGAAGTCAATATAAGTTCAACACCAATCAAGAAGATCAACATCTGGCCAGGAAACTGAGATGGATCCAGGATGGAAGACGTCTATCATTAATTTACAACATTGGGACTACATCAGCAGAATATTCCTACAAAAGACTCAATCGAATAATGCTCAAAGTGTGGCTGACCTGAGGAGTCTGTTCCACCCGCTATGTTCTACTCCACGGGAAGGAGAGAGATAGTGTACCTATGGACAGTAGCAGATTTGCAAAGGAGCAGTCTGGTCACTTTGGGGCTTCTTTCTCAAGGGTGCGCTTTTGGAGTCTTAGGTTTTCTGCACGGAGTCAGGTTCTGCTGTATGGAAAACAAAGATCTGGTCCTTGGCATTGTTCTTAGGGAAACAAGTTTTGGCATTTTGGTGCTTTGAAGTTTTGGCGTTATAGAAATATGCATTGACAGGCTGCAGGAAAGCAGGATCTGGCCTAACAGGTGCTTCTCCAAGGAGGGAGAATATTTGGGTGCATGAGGATGAATGCATGTACATGTGGTGTGAATGTTGAGTGAGAATGTAATTCCCCTTTGTTTGTTTGTTAGCCATGTAATTGTGAATCCAGTGTAGTTGCATAGAATCTGTATGTTTGTATGTCCAATGTCATTCTAGGTCTAAATGTTTTTCTGTAATCTGATGTACCCTCTCACACTGGAAATTGCAATAAAACGAACCTATGTTTTAAAGTAATTGAAAAGTCATTCATGACATAACTGGTCCTTTGCCAAAAGCCCAGAAATTTATAGTGATGTTTTGCAGAGTGCTTTGTTCCTTTGGCTTTGTGGGTAAATTCTGCAGTGGCAGAGCACTGTTGGTCTGCCTTATATTCCTCACATTTCCCTAAAAAATTTCCCAGAAACCTGGAGTGGAGTGTGTGTGTATCTCCTTAAGGTCCCCTCCTCAGAGGCAGATGAGTGATACTTCCACTAACATATGCAGTAGCCTCTCACTTGATCATCTCTTTCAGTTTGAAGGAGATGGAGCTGATGGATGGGTCTCTACATCAAGAGCTTGACAAAGCCCTGTTGGGATGTAATGCCCATTGCCAGGAGATGTTTGTGAAGTCAATCTCTTGGGATACTTTAAGAGAAGGCAGGAATGGCATTGTGCTGTTGCGYGCTGGGCTTGTGACAATGTCTGTTTATAGGACGTGCTTTCTGTAAGCCTAACGGGACGCCGGGGTGCMTCAGCTAAAGGGTCCCTTAGGTTTCCCAACACAAAGTTCTGTCGAGGCTCASAATGAGTCCAACAGAGTTCTTTATTAAGGCTTAAATCTTCGAACAAATGAATAAAATGCCATATAATCTTGAAAAACTGGTAGCTTTCTCGATCTGCCAACAAGGGACAGGCAACTGCTTGATAAACTGTTCCTTTCCTCTTTAGGGAAATCTTCCGACCCCTCCTTGGGCAATCTTTGTTWACCCTGCTGGCATGAGGACCCAACTCCCGGCTCCAAGCTGCGTTTTGATAGCCCGAGTGGTCCCTTACYAGGCAATGGTTGCYGCAGTTCTGCCAARCTGGTGTCCTTTTAGTTTCTCCACGAGGGTTGTGGAACTGTAACTTTACTCTCCAGCAAAGCTGTAGAGRTTTTCCTTTTTCCCCAGCAAAAGCTGGCTGTAAATCTATATCTTTAACCTCAGCAAAACTGGCTGTAGATCTATTTCTTTTGCCCCAGCAGAGCTATAAGAAGCGAAGCTTTTTACAGGTGGGGTAGAGAGAAGCCCACACGTCCTACTGTAAGGCTTCAAACTGTGAGACTGAACTGAAAGTGCCCTTTTCCCTCCAAAATCTGGGGAAAGGGGCGGATCTAAAGGCTCTAATGATGATTGATAGGTTGTTGGTAACCTGAGGAAAGCTACCCAATTGCAAAATGCATAGCCCAAATGGATTCATTCAAACTAATAGTGCAAGAAAAAGAAATTCAAAACTCCTGACACAGCCGTGCCTGCACAGGCATCAATGAGAGATCTTAGCCCGGTGGTTTTCAACCTGTGGGTCCCGAGATGTTTTGGCCTTCAACCCCCAGAAATCCTAACAGCTGGTAAACTGGCTGGGATTTCTGGGAGTTGTAGGCCAAAACATCTGGGGACCCACAGCTTGAGAACCACTGTCTTAGATCCATAGGTGACCCTTCCTCTGAGGGCAGATAACTGTAAGAAGACCCCTCCAAGAAGTTCTGAGTGTCTCGTCTTTCCAAATTCACAAGTTACAATTCTAGGTAGTAGCTTGCATTGAACTCAGTAGGATATGCATAAGATCGGATTGCTTTATGCTGTCAGAACAGACTCATTCTTATGATACTATCTGCGTGCGTTAAAGACACTTATTCATGATTAAAAGCCTCTTGTGCTTTTCCCACCCTCACTCCCCTCTCGGATTCGGAAGATAGGTCAGAAAGCTCTTTCTGATCACCAAACACCCCTTTTGTCGTCCTTAATGTTCTCCCTTATTCATCCGGAGTGAGTCGTGCTGCGTGCCTCATCCTTCAGGCAGGTAGGAGGAGGAGTTGGGGGCGGATGACACTGCTGCTTTTTGGCACTCCACGCAGGCTGGGGGCAGAGCAAATGAAGCTCCATTACGCAAACACTGGAGGCACCGAGAATGTGCCACATCACTTGTGAGCATGACTGGAGTCGAGCGTGAATCATGGCTGTTGTTAAGGCTTTGTGTGTGTGTCAGCGCAAGTGGGCAGGAACACGGTGCTTTTTTCAAATGTAAGAGTTGCAGCTAATGAGCTGCCAGCTTGTAAACACTGCAGATTCACTCACTCTTGTCGTATGCACGCGCACTCTGTTTCTCTCCCTCTCTGTGTGCTGCCTCTCTGAAGGCCTCTTACTAATAAGTCCAGAGTGCTACTGCATCTCTTCCTAGATTCTGAGTTGCTAAAAAGAAAGGAAAAAGAGGAAATTGCTTAGTAGAGTTAAAAGTCCTCATTTAGTTATATTGCCGGCCTTCCCAGTAGCAGCCTTTTTTGCAACTGAGACAAAGACTGTATTGGGATTTTGGCCTGTAGAGCAGTGTTTTCCAGAGGGATTTGCCACTACCAAGGTTTACCTCCTCCTGAGTTGGTGTTTATTTTTTGCGCTAATCCTAGCAGCCAATTCCTGTTTACCAAATAAAACTGGCTTGGTCTTCTTTGTAAATTTTCCAAGTATGCAAGGCTAGCCATTGAGGCTGGCTCCTCTCAGTTAGGTTGGCTCAAAACTGGTATTCCTTTTCCAAAGATCTTGTTCCTGAAGGAAAGATAGGCATCTTCTGTATTGCGGCAGATCTTTGGCTACCAGGATAATGAAATGCATTGAAAGGCTTCACTTCGTGGAACTATCAGCTCACTAGTCAGCTAGTTAGAGCATGCTTAATCTAGATCAGGGGTCCTCAAACTTTTTAAACAGAGGGCCAGGTCACAGTCCCTCAAACTCTGTTGGAGGGCCGGATTATAATTGGGAAAAAGCATGAATGAATTCCTATGCACACTGCATATATCTTATTTGTATTGGAAAAGACACTTAAAAACAATACAATAATTAAAATGAAGTACAATTTTTTTTGGTGTTCATCTCCATTTCTTTAAAAAAATTTTTATTAAATACATTTTCTCTTTGATTATACATAAAAACAGTATATAGGTATATGATACACAAGGATAGGGATTGAAGAAAAGAGAAAAGAAAAAAAAGGAAAGAAAGAAAGTAAATGTGTGGGGGGTGTAATGGGTGCAGGGAAGAGAGGAGAGGGGTAAACAAACACATCAATTTCCAGTCTTCTTCTCCAGATATACATTGCCAGTTGGTTCCATTTTTACTTTTAGTGCATCTTCCCTTTTCACTTATATCGTAATCTGATGGTGTCTTTCTCTACTTTTCTTTCTCTTCCATATTGCATTCACTTAACATAGTCTCTTTTTGTTATTTATTATTATTATTATTATTATTATTATTATTATTATTATTATTTCCCTTTTTATTAATGTTTTAGTCTATTTTCTTCCATGATGTATTCATCTACTATTCTCCAATTTGTCTTTAGCATCGGTCTTCCGTAAGATTCTTTTAAAGCAAAAGTTAATTTATCCACCTCTTTTATTTCTTGAATTTTATTTAATCATTCATCCTTCGTTGCTATTTCCCTTTGTTTCCATTTTTTTGCTACTACCATTCTGGCGGCAGTGGAGAGATATGTAAATAGAATATCCTTGTTTCGGTCCTTTTCAGTTTCTTCGTCTGTTAGACCCAACAAAAAATATTCCGACTTCAGCTGGATCTTTATTCTCAATATTTTTTCGCATGCCTCTTGTACCATTTTCCAGAAGGCTTTCATTTTGGGGCATAACCACCAGGCGTGATAGAATGTTCCGACCTGCGTATCTCATTTCCAGCATTTGTTCTGGGTGTTTCTATACATTACACTCAATTTTTGAGGGGTCATGTACCACCTGTAGAACATCTTTATCCAGTTCTCCTTCATATCTGTCGTCATGTGTTGTGGAGCGTGTGGGTCACGTTGTCATATCAGCCCGTAGTGTCAGGGGGCCGACCTGCGTATCTCATTTCCAGCATTTGTTCTGGGTGTTTCTATACATTACACTCAATTTTTGAGGGGTCATGTACCACCTGTAGAACATCTTTATCCAGTTCTCCTTCATATCTGTCGAATAGGTATATCTGATCTTTTTTTCCACAACTTTTCCCATTCATTCAGTTTTATCACTCTTCCAATATTTGATGCCCATTTGATCATACATTCCCTAACCATCTCTGTCTCCGTGGCCCAGTCCAGCAGTTTGTTATAAATCTTGGTTATGATCTTCTTTTCTTTCATTAAAAGCCTATCCTGAAAGTCATCTTTTTCCATGAAGCCTGTTTCTCTATCTTTTTTGTAGTATTCCTTTAGTTGTATAAACTGGAACCAAGAGACTATGCTGAATCTTTGGGCAATTTCTTCCCTTGTTTTCAGTTGTGTGGAGCCATCTTTTTTGATAAGGATGTCTTTAGTCTGACTTGGCCACGGTAGTCCACGCTCTGGTTACATCCCGTTTAGACTACTGCAACGCTCTCTACGTGGGGTTGCCTTTGAAGACAGCTCGGAAGCTCCAACTAGTCCAACGCTCAGCAGCCATGATTTTAACAGGAGTGGAGCGCAGGGAGCATACAACCCCCCTGTTGCGCCAACTCCACTGGCTACCGATCTGCTACCGGGCTGAATTCAAAGTGCTGGCGTTGGCCTTTAAAGCCCTAAACGGTTCCGGCCCAAGCTACCTATCTGACCGCATCTCTGCCTATGAACCCACCAGGACTTTGAGATCTTCCGGGGAGACCCTGCTCTCGATCCCGCCTGCTTCTCAAGCTCGGCTGGCGGGGACGAGAGATAGGGCCTTCTCGGTGGTGGCTCCTCGGCTGTGGAACGCCCTTCCTACGGACATTAGACTAGCACCATCTCTAATGGTATTCCGCAAAAAAGTGAAGACCTGGCTGTTTGAGCAGGCGTTCCAATAATTAGTGCAATGATTGGTTAATGAACACTGGAATGGAACAATGAACGACGAATCTGGAACATGTTTTTGATGACGAGACGACAGTGAATGGGTATTGTAGTAACTGTTATTAATTGTGTAATGTGTTAGGTTGTTAACTGTTTCTATACTGTAGCACTGAATTTTTGCTGTTCGTATTTGTTGTGAACCGCTGTGAGTCGCCTTCGGGCTGAGAACAGCAGTATATAAGTAAGGTAAATAATAAATAAATAAATTTATAGGTGGGCCAGATTGACCAATGAAGTACAATTTTAACAAGTGTAAACGTATTAGTATTTCAGTGGGAAGTGTGGGCCTGCTTTTGGCTGATGAGATAGGATTGTTGTTGTTGTTGTTGTTGTGTGTTTTCAAGTCGTTTCAGACTTAGGTTGACCCTGAACGAGGGCCGGGTAAATGACCTTGGAGGGCCTTATCCAGCCCCCGGGCCATAGTTTGAGGACCCCTGATCTAGATGCTCAACTCTCTTTGGCCTTTTGTGTTCAAAAGGGGCCACAATAGAGAATATCATTCATTATTACTGGCTAGAAGGGTTTGAAGGGAAGAGGATTATTCAAGTACTTGTACCATAGAATCATAAAATCATAGAATCATAGAGTTGGAAGAGACCTCATGGCCATCCAGTCCAACCCCCTGCCAAGAAGCAGGAATATTGCATTCAAAGCAACCCTGACAGATGACCATCCAGCCTCTATTTAAAAACCTCCAAAGAAGGAGCCTCCATCACTCTCTGGGGCAGAGAATTCCACTGCTGAACAGCTCTCAAATTTAAAGTAGATTCATTCTCTAGTATGATGAGGTCTTAAGTCTTACACCCATTTAGGTGTATCTGAATAGGTGTTAAAGTTCTGATCTACAAGTCATCTTACTGTACTTTCCTTCTCCTGAATAGCATGGATGTTCAGGCGATAAAGCATCCACTTTGCTGAAGTAAAAGGAAAAAAGCTCCCCTTCAGTGCAGATATAAAAAGCATTCAGTGGTTTAAAAGTACATATTTATACCAAAGGTGTGAACATGGCTTGAGAGGCCTTGGAAGACTTTTAACAGACCTCTCCAAGATTGTCTTAAGAGTCTCTCAAATTAATGGCTTGACTTGTCTTTTGAAGACTAACTACTTAGCATGCTGTGTGTGAATTGTCTTTTCCTTACACATTAAGGTACAGAAATGGCCTTTCCCTTCGTATTTTTAGGTATACTCAGGTTGTTTTGCCTGAAGAGGGAGACACTTTTGGAGTTCTGTAAAAGCCACAACCTCAATGAAATGTGTCCTCCTCCAAATCATCCTCTAAATTAAACCACTCCAAATGCATTTATAATTAATCAATCGATATTTCTATATATATTTTTATTTTTTTATTATTTTTATTTATTTACAACATTTATATGCTGCCCTTCTCACCCCGAAGGGGACTCAGAGCAGCTTACAAGATAGATAGATAGATAGATAGATAGATAGATAGATAGATAGACACATACATACAATATATTATGTTATTAGCATAGCACAATATCAGTATTAAATATTACTATATTGTACTATACCATTATATTGTAATATTATTGGTAATACTACATGTAATATAAATATAATAATATATTGCATTACATTATATTATAAATATTATATGTATATACAATATATTATATTACATTATATTATATATTTTTAAAAATATTTCTACATGAATGTGTTATAGGTTGAGTATCCCTTATCTGAAATGCTTTGGCTCAGAAGTGTTTTGGATCTCGTATTTTTGCAGATTTTAGAATACCTACATTTGCATATGGATACTGTACATAATGGGAAAACTTGGAGGTGGGACTCGAATCTAAACACTTCCTTGAGTCCCTACAACAGGAGAACGATGTAATACAAATTAACCAAATAAATTATACATGTAGCTTGTAGGTAATTTTATAGAATTTTAATAACTGTGAGCATGAGATGAAGTTTGTGAACACCAAACCACCAAAAAACAAAGGTGTCACTATCTGAGCAACTAATGTGGATAGTTTTTTACTTTTAAGCATTTCAGATGTTAGCATTATCGATAAGGGTGACTCAACTTGTATTTTTTCTTCTTCTGTGTTCAGGCCTAGACTATTTGAAAAATTGAATCTCCTCATACCAACCAGCAGGAGCACTGCAGTCTGTGGAGGAGGCCCCGCTCTCAGTCCCACCCCCATCTCAAGTGTGGTCGGTTGGAAACCAGAGAAGGGGCCCTCTCTGTGATCGCTCCCCTCCTCTTCTTAAAGAACTAAAAAAAGGACCCCCTTTTCTCCTTTAAAAAGCTTCTAAAACTCCACCTATGTACCCTAGCTTATGGAGAGGAGGAAGATTAATATGTCTTTATACATACCCTGTGTGTGAATTGTCTTTTCCTTACACATTGTTGGACGCCTATCTTCACTCATTGGAAGTTGTAGCCCATCTTGGCCTCAATATTTTAATGTAATTTGTAAAGAGTTTTAAGAGCTTGTCATGTTATAAATGTTTGTGATGTATCATGTCTGTTTATTTAAGTTATTTTATAATTTTTGTCGAGTCTGTTTTTGACCCATTGGTTGGATTTGTTATTGTTGTTTTGGCATTGGATGTTTGCCGTTGTATTTATTTTGCTGGAAACCACCCTGAGTCCCCCAGGGAGATATGTCGGATTATACATAAATTATTATTATTATTATTATTATTATTATTATTATTATTATTATTATTATTATTATTATTTGAAACACAACAAGGTGAGTCTATAGCAGAGACTCTGCTGGCTGTTCCCAAGTGTCTAGGACAGTGTGATGTATCAGCGAATAATGCGTGCAGATCCCAGTAAGGTGGTCTTCTGCAGTTGGCAGATGGTAATTTTGTCAGCGCTGATTGTGTTTAAGTGCAGGCTAAAGTCTTTAGGCATAGCACCCAGTGTGCCGATTACCATTGGGATCACCTTTACTGGTTTGTGCCAGAGTCTTTGCAGTTCGATCTTTAAATCCTCATATTCTGTCAGCTTTTCCAGTTGTTTCTTTTCAATCCTGCTGTCTCCTGGGATTCCAACATCAATGATCCACACTCTGTTTTTTTTAACATGATCGTGAGGTCAGGAGTATTGTGTTCCAAAACTCTGTCTGTCTGAATCCGGAAGTCCCAGAGGAGCTTGACGTGTTCATTTTCTGTAACTTTTTCCGGCTTGTGTTCCCACCAGTTCTTTGTCGCAGGCAGATGGTATTTGTGGCATAAGTTCCAGTGAATCATCTGAGCAATGGTGTTATGCCTCTGCTTGTGGTCTGTCCACGCAGCAGCAGCTGAGGATGTGATCTGTTGTTTCATCTGCTTCCTTGCAGAGTCTACACTTGGGATCTGTTGTTGACTTTTCAATTCTGGCTTTAATGACATTGGTTCTAATGGCTTGTTCTTGGGATGCTAGATTCAGGCCCTCCGTCTCCTTTTTCAAAGTCCCATTTGTGAGCCACAGCCATGTTTTTTCTTTGTCAATTTGGCTCTCAATTTTTCCCAGGAACTGTCCATGGAGAGCCTTCTTTTGCCATTATTATTATTATTATTATTATTGTATTATTATTATTATTATTATTATTATTATTATTATTATTATTAGAAACACAACAAGATTAGTACACAGCAAACAAGATCACTATGCTGGCTTTTGTATTGGATCACACAGCAGACACTTCCCCAGTGTCTAGGACTGTGTGATGTATCGGTGAATAATGCATGCAGACTCGAGTAGGGTGGCCTTTTGCAGATGACAGATAGTAATTGTGTCAGCGCTGATTGTTTTTAAGTGCAGGCCAAGGTCTTTAGGCACTGCACCCAGTGTGCCAATCACTACTGAGACTACTTTTACTGATGTGTACCAGAGTCTTTGCAATTCTATCTTTAAATCCTCATATTGTGTAAGCTTTTCCAGTTATTGCCGCTTCTTCTTCTTCTTCTTCTTCTTCTTATTATTATTATTATTATTATTATTATTATTATTACTATTCAAAATGTATTATCTTATAATGGATCATCAAATGCAGGGGTAGGCAACTTGTAGCTCTCCAGATGTTGTTGTCTGTCTGCTGAGAGCTGGAGTTTGACAGCATCTGGAGGGCTGCCAGTTACCCATCCCTGTGTTGAGGGATTGTATCTGTTAACCTGTGTGGCTGAGGATGGTATCTCATTTTGCGTTTCATTGGCAATTACTTCTGTCTCTGAAAATAGGGATATATTTAGGTGTTGTAATGTTGACCGTACAACAAAATACCACCAAAACGCACAAGAGTGATACCTTTAATGGTCAACCAAAATGCAAGCTTTCCAAGTTCCATCAGGCATGGTGTTAAAAATCAACCAGAAGAAGAAAAACAATGAATTTAGAGTCAAAGGCCTGTGTTTTGTCTCAGATGTCGTTTCTATTGTAGCTTATTTGGTTTGGAGGGATCTTAATGCAGGCAGAGGCAGGTCCCTTTCTTAGACGCAGGACAAAAAGCAACAGAGGATAACATTTCAGTTTCTGTTGACAACAAGAAATAACTTCCTTTGAAATCATAGAATCAGAGAATCATAAAATTGGAAGAGACCACAAGGGCCATCCAGTCCAACCCAGTATATCTCTGTCCTGTGTGGAGCTATTTATATTTTATTTATTGTGTCATCAGCAACCATACCATTGTGTTACAATTCTAGCAGAACAAAACAAACACACAGATTAAAAAAAAACACAGATTTTGCAAACTTGGTAGTTGGTTAAATGTCCTTTGACCAGTATCTGGCCACTTGGAGTGCCTCTGGTGTTGCCGCAAGAAGGTCCTCCATTGTGCATGTGGCAGGGCTCAGGTTGCATTGCAGCAGGTGGTCTGTGGTTTGTTCTTCTCCACACTCGCATGCCGAGGATTCCACCCTGTAGCCCCATTTCTTAAGATTGGCTCTGCATCTCGTGGTGCCAGAGCGCAGTCTGTTCAGCGCCTTCCAAGTCGCCCAGTCTTCTCTGTGCCCAGGGGGGAGTCTCTCATCTGGTATCACCCATGGATTGAGGTGCTGGGTTTGGGCCTGCCACTTTTGGACTCTCGCTTGCTGGGGTGTTCCAGCGAGTGTCTCTGTAGATCTAAGAAAACTATGTCTTGATGTAAGTCGTTGACGTGCTGGCTGATACCCAAACAGGGGATGAGCTGGAGATGTCTCTGCCTTGGTCCTTTCACTATTGGCTGCTACTTCCCGGCGGATGTCAGGTGGTGCAATACCGGCTAAGCAGTGTAATTTCTCCAGTGGTGTGGGGCGCAGACACCCTGTGATAATGCGGCATGTCTCATTAAGAGCCACATCTACTGTTTTAGTGTGGTGAGATGTGTTCCACACTGGGCATGCATACTCAGCAGCAGAGTAGCATAGCGCAAGGGCAGATGTCTTCACTGTGTCTGGTTGTGATCCCCAGGTTGTGCCAGTCAGCTTTCGTATGATGTTGTTTCTAGCACCCACTTTTTGCTTGATGTTCAGGCAGTGCTTCTTGTAGGTCAGAGCACGGTCCAAAGTGACTCCCAGGTATTTGGGTGTGTTGCAATGCTCCAGTGGGATCCCTTCCCAGGTAATCCTCAGAGCTCGGGATGCTTGGGGGACATGAGAGAAACCTCCTCGCAGGATTGCAAGACATCCGGGCGTCCCCTGGGCAACGTCTTCGTAGATGGCCGATTCTCTCGATCCAGAAGCAACCAGAGACGACTTGTGTGGAGCTAACTGCGCTTTTCTTTGTCAGACATCACAGGATTTCTCAAGAAGTCTTTGTACATCTTTTTTTAAAAAATAGAATATTCATTTATTTGCTTTTGTATTTCAAACACAAAAGTGTAAGTCGAGGAGGGAAGGAAGGGGAAAACATGATAGTAACAATATGGGCATGTTGGAAAAGACTTTGGTGGGCAAGTGGGAGGCGTTTGGTGGGTGAGGTGGAGCTTGAAGGGTCGGACTTTGCACAGCAGCAGTTGTGAGAGGAAGCCCGGCTGCTTCTGTGCAAAAGGCAGGTTTCACTGTTTGGATAAAAAGGCAAAGGCATGCTGTAAAAAGCAATGTTTTCAGATCCAGTGTGCAGAGAACAAAAAGCCCCTTGTCAGCTATGTACAAGAGTTGGGGAGAGTTTGTATTCCGCTCTCTTGCTCGCGCTCGCTCTCTTTTTCTGTGGGAGTTATTTCCTGTTGTTGACTCCAGTTCTTTATTTAGAACCACCTTAGCTACTCAGCAACTGCTAGTTGGAGAGGGGGAGGGAGGCAGGCAGGGAGGAACAGCGTGATTACAACTTCTGAAGGCTCAGTTCAAACAGATCCCCTTGCTTTGCTTCCCTGAAAACAAGAGGCTTTCCTTAGAACGATGCCCATGGAACTCAGAGGCCTTCTCTTCAGATAATGCCAAGCCCATACTGGCCAAGAGGAGAGGGCACCATAGGAAGACTTGCTATGCTTCAGAGAGGGCCAACATTGAACACAAGGCAAAGGATATTCTCCAGTAGACAGCAATGGGTTTCTTCTGTAATTCAAATATAAGAGTATCAACTACACCATAATTGATACTGTTATTTTTTAATTACAGAAGAAACCCATTGCTGTCTACTGGAGAATATCCTTTGCCTTGTGTCAACAACACCATAGCAAGTAGCCCCCGGTGGCGCAGTGGGTTAAACCCCTGTGCTGGCAGGAATGAAGACCGACAGGTCGCAGGTTCGAATCCGGGGAGAGGTGGATGAGCTCCCTCTATCAGCTCCAGCTCCTCATGCGGGGACATGAGGGAAGCCTCCCACAAGGATTATAAAACATCAAAAATGGGGGTCCCCTGGGCAACGTCCTTGCAGACGGCCAATTCTCTCACACCAGAAGCGACTTGCAGTTTCTCAAGTCACTCCTGACACGACAAAAAAAAAAAAACTACACCATAAAACTCAAATGTTTGTCAGGTTTTCCTTTCCATTTGTTTAATAATAATAATAATAATAATAATAATAATAATAATAATAATAATAAGTTTTTGAAGAACAAATTAAATGGCGGAAATACGATCAATGTATTTATTTATTTATTTCGGGCACTTCTACCCCGTCCTTCTCAACCCCCAAGGGGGGACTCAGGGCGGCTTACAACCGGCACAATTCGATGCCAACAATTCAACAGATAAAATACATAACAGCAATAGCCACAATAGTTAAAAACAATCAATTAATACAATAACAACTAAAAAGCCAATCTAGTGGCCAACGTTCACCGAGTTCTAAAATCCGTAAGTCCATTCAGCATAGTCCTTTACAAATTCTGGTTGTCATTAACTTGTCAGTCTGCCAGATTACCCAAAGGCCTGGTCCCATATCCATGTTTTCAGCTTCCTTCTGAAGGAGGGGAGGGATGTTGATGACCTAATTTTCCCGGGAAGTGAATTCCACAGGCGAGGGGCCACCACTGAGAAGGCCCTGTCCCTCATCCCCACCAGCCTAACTTGTGATAGAGGTGGGGCCGAGAGCAGGGCCTCCCCAGAAGATCTTAAACTCCGAGGTGGGACATAGAAGGAGATACGTTTCTGTAGGTATGCTGGGCCGGAGCCTTATAGGGTTTTATAGGTCAAAACCAAAATCAAGACTATCAACACCTGGGCCATCCCCGTCATTAGATACACTGCTGGAATTGTGAACTGGACACAAGCAGAGCTGGATGATCTGGACAGAAAAACATGAAAACTGATGACAATCCACTACTCATTACACCTGCGTAGTGATGTCGATAGACTTTACCTGCCCAGAAAATCAGGAGGCAGAGGGCTTCTACAAGTGAAACAAATGGTAGAAGAGAAACACGCACTGGCAGATTATGTGAAAGGCAGTCAACATTGAGGGAAGTCAAGAGTGGTAAACTGCTTCAAGTGCAAAAGACAAAGAGTAAATATCATAAAAACACAATCCAGAGCAGAAGAGAAAACTGGCAAAAGAAGGCACTCCATGGACAGTTTCTGGCAAAAATTGAGAGCCAAATTGACAAAGAAAAAACATGGCTGTGGCTCACAAATGTTTGAAAAAGGAGACAAAGGAGGCCCTGATTCTGGCAGCCCAAGAACAAGCCATTCAAACCAATGCCATCAAAGCCAAATCTCTAAACTCAAATTTTCTTTTGTGGGATATACCACACATTGTGAATTTCTGTTATGTATGCTTTGTACAAGTTGCTAGAACAGATCTACAATGGGTCCCATTCCTTGTATAAACTGATGTAGACTGTTGGTAAACAATGTTCATTTGCTAGGGCGCAGAACCTGCACCAAAAAGCCAGCAAGCACAAAAGCTGCACCATTGGAGTAGTTTGTGGATTTGATTTTTTGAGATAATTGTTGTTATGAAGGTTATTTCTTATTTTACCATGGCATAGTCTGAAGGAGTTATTTTGATGAATTTAAAGGGAAAAACAGATATTCCATTTAAAATACATATATGTAAGGTAGCACTGTTTTTGAGAGAAGTGCATGGAAGTGTACAGTATGTCTCTTGCTTATTCATCATCTCATTCAACTGGGCCTTGCACTTTCTTGTAATGGAACAGAATGGAAATGGGAGCTTAGGCTACATCTGACATTCCCATGTTGTTTTCTGGCAGCTGCTTTGTTTCTAAATTTGGTGATGCAGACCTAATGTGGAGAGTTTGTGTCTGGTGTTAGTTTTTTTAAAGACAAACCCTATAGTCCATTTGATGATTTGCATAAATTAGTAAGCAGGGGCTGTTTGTGGTGCTTGATATTTCTCTCCAAAAATGCCCGTTCTTCTCCAAAGAAACCAAATCAGTCAAATCTTAACTGCCAACACTGAGAATAAATTCCACACTTCTTGAAAATGCCTTCATTTTGTATTAATGTTCAATCCTAGTTGCATAACCTTGCCCATAGAGACAAAGCTCAAAAACTTTAGAAGGCAAGAGGCAAGCCGTTTCTTTCACTTTCACACTGAAAGCCATGCAGTTCAGTTCAAAGTATGAATTAAGCTCAAAGAGGAGGCGCTCTCTAGTATGTTTAGGATTAAAGCCAGGAGACAGTCTTATGTACATATATTTTACATTCAGAGGGGCTTACTTCTGGGTCTGCGTTGAGCTGTAAAATATTGCCATGAGGGTCTGCAAAGCAAATTATAGTACGGCTGTCGTGGTACTAAGCGCTCTCACCAGGGAGTTAATGCCCCTGAAGATGGTGGGATTTATGTTCAAGTAGCTGTTCTTTGGATCTTTTGGAATCTATGGTGTGTTGCTTCTTATGTTGTTACTAGCTGTACCTGCCACGCGTTGCTGTAGCCAACCTTCCCTCCCTCTTTCCTTCCTTCCTTCTCTTCCTCTTCCCTTCCTTTCCCCCTCTTTTCTTTCTGTTCTTCCTTCTCTACTTATTCTTGGACTGCAACTCCCAGCAGTCCTGATCGACCTACCTACCTACCTACCTACCTACCTACCTACCTATCTCCATCTAATCTATCTATCTGGAGGATTGCTGGGAGTTGCAGTCCAGGAATAGGAAGTATGCACGGGATTGGGATGCTCTCAAAGAAATCCAAGGAGAAAAAATGTTGCAGCTTGGAAGCAGTGCATTTGGATCGTCCTCCTCTCCTAAAGGGCCTGGTCTAGGGGATGCTGGGAGTTGTAGTCCGGAAGAGAGTGTGGATATGCTATTGTGTGCTGGCACGTGCTGGACCTGTAATAATTGTCTTTTGAACAGGACGTGCACTTTGTGCCCAGTGGGACGCCGGGGTGCCTTGATAGAGAGACCCTAAGGATTTTCCTCTGGAAGAGTCTTTAAGAGGCTTGAAAGGTTTAACAAAGTCCTTTATTATTGAACAAATTAAACAAATACTTCTTCAATCTTCAACGACAATCATACAAATGACTGGTGGCTTTCTTTATCTTGTCCACAAGGGACAGGCAACTGGCTTTGAGAACTGTTTCTTTTCTTTTGAAAGGAAAACCCTTTTTAAACCTCTCCCAGGCAATCTACTATCTAGGCTTTGCTGATGTGGGTCCTACTACCAGTTCCAAACTACGTCTTGGGTCCCGAGTAGACCTACCAGTCAAGGCTTTGTAGATTCTCCAGCTGGAGTTCTTTGGGTCTGTAAAACTGTTTTCCCGAAGCTATTTCCCCTGAAGCTGTTTCCCCCAAAGCTGTTTCCCCCGAAGCTGTAGGAAATGAAGCTTTTCTGCAGGTGGAGCTGGTCCACGTCCTGTAGCTTAATTTCCTTCTGTAAGACTGAACTAAAAATGGCTCCCTCTCCTCCCAGGGCCCTGGGGAAAGGGGCGGAACCAAAACTTAACAATGATTGGTGGGTCATTGGCCCTATAAATGCAAACCAAGGGAAGTCACCTTTGCAGAATGCCTGAAACCTTGGAATGCATGCAGACATTTAATAGAAAGAAAATGAAGTTGGAGCTCCTGGTACAGCTGCACCAGCACATAATGTATGTTTTGTTTGTCAAGGGAGTCGTTTCTGCGCATGCGCTGTAGCATCTTTTTGCTTTTCTGGTTTTTTATGTCCCTTCTGCTGTATTTTTCAGTGTTTTTATAAGTGATGGTCACTTGTTGGCCTGATCGGTGTATTGTGTCCAAATTTGATGTCAATTCGTCAAGTGGTTTTTTAGTTATGTTAATCCCACAAACGAATATTACATTTTTATTTATATAGATAAATGGAACCGACTTCCTTCGTAATGTGTCATTCTACATTTAAATGTGTCATTCTACATTTAAGCCTTTCGATAGAACCACACTTCCAGTTGACTCTCACTTTTCAGATAAGACTTCTGTACTTTCTCTAAAAATGGAGTTTAATTGCAAGAGGACCGTCCCTTTGATTGATTACGAATCGTTACAGAATATTTGGAGTGCAATGCCCAAGCCAGTCATGCAACTAATGACTAAGAATCAACTTTACAGTGGGTCTTAAAGCTTTATTGTCCCGACTCCGTGAACAATTGAAGGCCAAAATTATTTGAGGTGATTTGGGGGATTGTAACCAACATTTTAAGGAGCGATGATGGGTTTGTGTATTATTGGGTGCTCACCAATGGTTCCTCTTCGTCCTGGAAAGAAGTGATTGGTGGAGTCTGGAGACCATGAATCCCTTTGAGGAGCATTTTAAAGAACTGGGTATGTTTAGACTGCAGAAGAGAAGGGTGAGAGGAGACATCACAGCCATGTATAAACATTTGAAAGGCTGACCTAAGGAAGAGGGAGCAGGATCGTTTTCTGCTGCCTGGAAACTAGGACTCAATGGAGCAATGGGTTCAAATGACAGGAAAGGAGATTCTACCTGAACATTAGGAAGAACTTCCTGACTTGAAGAGCTGTTTAGCAGTGGAACTCTCTGCCTTGGAGTGTGGGGGAAACCCCTTCCTTGGAGGTTTTTGAACAAAGGCTGGATGGCCATCTGTCAGGGATGCTTTGATTGTGCTTTTCCTTCGTGGCAGGGGGTTGGACTAGGTGGCCCATGTCGACTCTTCCAACTCTATTATTTATTTATTTATTTATTTATTTATTTACTGTACTTGTATACGGCCTTTCTCAGTCCGTAGGCGACTCAGGGCGATTAACAAGGCAAAATTCAATGCTTACAATGTCATAAATACAATTAGAAACATAACATATAATAAAAACTAAACAAATCAATAAAATATAAATTCATGGTGTCTCCTTGTTAAAAACATTGTCTGGACTCATTGTCTAGTTGTTCCATTTTCCTGTGTCAGTTACTCTGCATTTGCAGACACTTGTTTAAAAAGTCTTGACTTTTTTCCGGAATGTTAAAAGGGAGGTGGCCAACCCAATATCTATATGGAGGGCATTCCACAGTGGAGGGGCCACCACCGAGAAGGCCCTGTCTCTCGTCTCTGACAAATGTACTTGTGAGGAAGATGGTTATGAGAGCAGGGCGTCCCCAGATGATCTTAAGGTCCTAGAGGAGGGGTCCTCAAACCTTTTAAACAGAGGGCCAGGTCACAGTCCCTCAAACGGTTGGAGGATCGGATTATAATTTGAAAAAAAAGAAGAAGAATAAATTCCTATGCAAACTGCACATATCTTATTTGTAGTGCAAAAACACTTTAAAGTTATACAATAATTAAAATGAAGAACAATGTTAACAAATATAAACTTATTAGTATTTCAATGGGAAGTGTGGGCTGATGAGGCAGGATTGTTGTTGTTGTTGTGTGCCTTCAAGTTGTTTCAGACTTAGGTTGACCCTGAGTGAGGGCCAGGTAAATGGTCTTGAAGGGCCGTATCTGAGCCCCGGGCCTTAGTTTGGGGACCCCTGTCCTAGATGGTTCATAAGGGGAGATGCGTTCGGACATGTAAGTTGGGCCAGAACCGTTTAGGACATGTAAGTTGAACCAGAACTTTTTGTCAAAGGCTTTCATGGCCGGAATCACTGGGTTGTTGTAGGTTTTTTCGGGCTATATGGCCATGGTATAGAGGCATTCTCTCCTGACGTTTCGCCTGCATCTATGGCAAGCATCCTCAGAGGTAGTGAGGTCTGTTGGAACTAGGAAAAAGGGTTTATATATCTGTGGAATGACCAGGGTGAGAGAAAGGACTCTTGTCTGCTGGAGCTAGGTGTGAATGTTTCTACTGACCGCCTTCATTAGCATTTGAAGGCCTGGCTGAGCCTGGGGGAATCTTTTGTTGAGAGGTGTTAAGATGTGCCTGGTTGTTTCCTCTCTGCTGTTTTGCTGTTGTAATTTTAGAGTTTTTTAATACTGGTAGCCAGATTTTGTTTATTTTCATGGTTTCCTCCTTTCTGTTGAAATTGTCCACATGCTTGTGGATTTCAATGGCTTCTCTGTGTAGCCTGACATGGTGGTTGTGAGAGTGGTCCAGCATTTCTGTGTTCTCAAATAATATGCTGTGTCCAGGCTGGTTCATCAGGTGCTCTGCTATGGCTGACTTCTCTGGTTGAAGTAGTCTGAAGTGCCTTTCATGTTCCTTGATTCGTGTTTGGGCAATGCTGCGTTTGGTGGTCCCTATGTAGACTTGTCCACAGCTGCATGGTACACGGTAGACTCCTGCAGAAGTGAGAGGATCCCTCTTGTCCTTTGCTGAACGTAGCATTTGTTGGATTTTCTTAGTGGGTCTGTAGATAGTTTGTATGTTGTGCTTCCTCATCAGCTTCCCTCAAGGAAGGACATCTAATCACCTCTCAACAAAAGTTTGCTCTAGGCACTGTCAGGCCATTATATGCTAATCAAGGTGGTGAGTTGAAACATTCACACATAATTCCAACAGACAGGAGTCTTTTGTCTCACCCTGGTCATTCCACAGATATATAAACCCTTTTTCCTAGTTCCCAACAGCCCTCACTACCTCTGAGGATGCTTGCCATAGATGCAGGCGAAACGTCAGGAGAAAATGCCTCTAGACACAGTGTTTCTCAACCTTCCTAATGCCACGACACCTTAATACAGTTCCTCATGTTGTGGTGACCCAACCATAACCTTATTTTTGTTGCTACTTCATAACTTAATTTCCTATTAATCCAAGGAGTGGCCATCACTCAAAAAAATGATTTTCATTCACTGGACCAAATTTGGCACAAATACCCAATATGCCCAAATTTGAATACTGGTGGGATTGGGGAGGAGGGATTGATTTTGTCATTTGAGAGTTGTAGTTGCTGGGATTTATAGTTTACCTACAATCAAAGAACACTCTGAATTCCACCAATGATGGAATTGGGCCAAACTTGGCATACAGCACTCCAATCGCTAACAGAAAATACTGGAAGAGTTGGGTGGGCACTGACCTTGAGTTCTGGAGTTGTAGTTCACCTACATGCAGATAGCATTGTGGACTCAAACAATGATGGATCTGGAACAAACTTGGCTCACAGACTCAGTATGCCCAAATGTGAACACAGATGGAGTTTCGGGAAAATTGACCTTGACATTTGAGAGTTGTAATTGCTGGGATTTATAGTTCACCTACAATCAAAGAGCATTCTGAATCCCCCCAATGATAGAACTGGGCCAAACTTCCCATACAGAACCCTATGACCAACAGAAAATACTGTGTGTTTCTGGTGGTCTTTGGCGACCCCTCTGATGTCCCCTTGCGACCCCCCCAGGGGTCGCGACCACCAGGTTGAGAAACACTGCTCTAGACCATGGCCATATAGCCCGAAAAAACCTACAACAACCTACTGAACCAGAACTGTTTATAATTCTGATTCTAGGATACTGTTTTCTGGATCTGCACCTCAAAAAAATCCCCAGGAACACCAAGAAGAATATATTTACTTTTGTTGGAGTGTGTTTTCTTTGCTGTGGTCTTTTGTACTACTTTTAAATCCAACTTTTGAGGATCGGGTGGTAGGTATAACAACTAGAGCTGATATGAAGTGATGCTCCAAGGCATCATGAAAACAAGGCCCCAAAGCAACAAACCCATGTTGCTGCAAGAAGGGAAAAAACCCTCCCCCCCCCCCCCTTTCCACTGACCATCTGCACCTATGAATTGCTCTGGCGCTCAAATGAGGGAGAGAGTTGGGAGGGGAAGGTGGACTGTTTGCTTGGATCATCTGCAAAGTGCTGGAATCTATGAAGGAAGGCAGCAAAATGGACCAGGAAAGGAAGGAAAAGCGGAAGGGATCCCAAGGCAGTCTCAATTGGCCGGTCTTGGGGATGCCCGTCTCCTCCTCCATCAGCATCGCTTCCTTGGGGTCAGGGCAGGGGGGCGCGCGCTCTGCGCTGGGTTGCCCCTCGCGCCCCTGACGTCATGCCACGGGGAGGGGGCGGAGCGAGGCGCGAGAAGAGTTGTAGGGGGAGGGGCAACTGCGCTCCTTCCCTTTTCCTCGCCACCAGTTCCAAGTTGTCGAATCAATAGCTCGCGTGCTGCTCAGAGTTGCGCCTGGCTCCGCGCGGAAGGGGAGCTTGTTAGCGCTGCCTGCCTGCCTGGCGCGAGACAAGGGCCACGCGGGACCCTTGGGCTGCTCCCGAACCGCCCCGTCAGGCGCACAATCCGTGGGGGCCTCGCGCCGTCCGGCGGCCGCGTGCAGCCTTGGCGCGAAAGCCCTGCCAGGGTGGAGAGGGGTCCCTCAGTCAGAGGCAGGCAAGAAAGGAAGGAAGGAACATAGGAAGGAGAGGAAAGAGTCAGGGTGGGAAGGAAGGAAGGAGAGAGAAGACAGGAAAGAAAGGAATAGAGAGGAAGAAAGAAGAACATAGGAAGGAAAGAGAGAAGATAGGAAGGGTAGGAAGTAAGGAGATAAGGAAAGAAGAGATAGGAAGGAAGGAAAGAGACAGGAAGAATGGAAAGGAAGGAAGGAGAGGAAGGGAAGAGAGAAGACGATAGGAAGGAAATGAAGGAGGGGAAGAGACAGGAAGGAAGGAGAGAGTGAGGGAGGAAAGAGAAGATAGGAAGGAGAGAAAAGAAGGAAAGAGGAAGGAAGGTGAGATGAAGGAAGAAAGAGAAATAGGAAGAAAAAGAAAGAAGGAAAGAGACAACAAGGATGGAGAGAAACGAAGGAGAAAGAGGAAGGAGAAGATAGGAGAGAAAGGAAAAAGGATGGAAAGATAGGAAGGAAGTAAAGAGTCAGAAAGAGTGGTGAGAAAGGAAGGAAAGAGGAAGGATGGAGAAAGAGGAAGGGGAGAAAGGAAAGGAAGAGATGAACAAAAGAGAGAACATAGGGAGGAAAGAGAGAAGATAGCAAGAAAAAATAGGAAGGAAAGAGACAGGGAAGATGGAGAGAAAAGGATAGAAAGAGAAGGAAGGAGAGGGAGGAAGGAAACAAGATAGAAAGGAAAGAAAAAAGTCAGGAAGGAAGGAGAGAAGATAGGAAGGAAAGCATCAGGAAGGAAGGAGAGAAAGGAAGGAATGACACAGGAAGGAAAGTGAGGAAGGAAAGAAGATAGGAAGGACAGAGAGGAAGGAAAGAAAGGATGACGAGAAAAGAAGGAAGGAAAGAGAAGATAGGAAGGAAAGCATCAAGAAGGGTGGAGAGAAAGGAAGGAATGACAGGAAGGAAAGTGAGGAAGGAAAGAAGATAGGAAGGTTGGGAAAAGAAGGAAGGAAAGAGGAAAGAAGGAGAGAAGATAGGAAGGAGAGAGAGGAAGGAAAGCATCAGGAAGGGTGGAGTGAAAGGAAGGGATGACACAGGAAGGAAAGTGCGGAAGGAAAGAGAGAAAGGAAAGAAAGGAAGGATGACAAGAAAAGAAGGAAGGAAAGAGAGGAAGGAAGGAGAGAAGATAGGAAGGAGAGAGGAAGGAAAGCGTCAGGAAGGGTGGAGAGAAAGGAAGGAATGACACAGGAAGGAAAGTGAGGATGGAAAGAGAAGATAGGAAGGAGAGAAAGGAAGGATGACGAGAAAAGAAGGAAGGAAAGAGACAGGAAGGATGGCGAGAAAGGAAGAAGGAAGGAAACAATATAGAAAGGAGAGAAAGGAAGGAAAGAGAGAAGATAGTAATGAGAGGAAGGAAAGAGGCAGGAAGGGTGAAGAGGAAGGAGAGAGGAAGAAAAGAGAGAAGATAGTAAGGAGATGAAAAGGAAACACAGGAAGGAAAGAAAGAGAAGGAAGGAAACAAAATAGAAAGGAGATAGGAAGGAGAGGAAAGAAGGAAAGAGGAAGGATGACGAGGAAGGAAGGAAGGAGAGAGAGGAAGGCAAGAGACAGGAAGGATGGAGAGGAAGGCAGGCAGGGAGCCCCGTTCCCCGCCTCCTTGGCCCCTCCTCAGCCTCCCTCTGCGCCTCCTCCTCCTCCTGCAGCAGCAGCAGCAGAAGCCTTCGTGGGCCTGGCCGGCCTCCCGGGACAAAAGGGCCCCGCCTCTCCTCGGGGGCCGCCCAGCCAAGCCAGAGCGAGCTTGTGCGAGGCGAGGGCTCGGCCTTCTGCAGGAGGAGGAGGAGAACAAGAGGGAGGGAGGGAGAGGAGTGAGTGCCCGGCGGGGGCCTTGGGGGCGGGGCTTCCGCGGGGAGCCAAAGGGCAAGAAGGAGCGCGCGCAGGAGCCTCCTCCTCCTCCTTGCCTTCCTGGTCGTCACTCGCTCCGCCTGGCAAGGGCTGCAGGCGGAGGCTCCTGCTCCTCCTGCTCCTCCCCCCTCCCTCCCTCTTCCATTGTATAATGCTTCGTGATCGCCGCAGCCAGAGGAGAGCGGAGGCTTAAATCCTCCTCCTCCTCCTCCTCCTGCTGCTGCTGCTGGCGCTGCATTCCCCGCCCCGCTCCTGCTCCTCCGAGGCGAGGAGGGCGACATATGGAGCAGCAGCAGCCGCCGCAAGATTAGGACGGAGAGCAGGGAGCCGCGCCGACCGCGACGGGGGCCCCGATGCTGTAGTTCTCCGCAGGCACTGCATGGGGTGAGTGAGAGAGTGTGTGTGAGAGAGAGAGAGTCTCCCCAAAGGAGGGAAAGGAGGGAGGGTGCGATGGTGGAGTGTCTGCCCGTCCGTCTGCCCCCCCCCCCTTTCTTGTGGGATTGAGAGCAATGGGTAGGGACTTTTTTGTTGGGGGGGGGGAGATCTTGAAAGGCAGGTGTGCCCCCTTTTTGGATCCATTTGCATGCCTACTTATGCCCCCCCCCCCTTCATCCTCCAAACCCGGATTGTTTTGCGGGCGCGGATAAGTTTCTGTCTCGGTTTGGATCCCGAGATGAGTGTGGAAAGCGCTCCCCGACCCTGTAATTTCGCTTTCTTTCGGATCCCAAAAGGCGTAGGTGTCTCTCTTTCCAAACAAATTAAGGGAGGAGAAGGGAGATTTATTTATGAGTCGAGTCTTGGAAAGCTTTCATGCGGAAGGGGGGAACCCAGGAAGCACCATTGGGGTCTCTCTCTTTCTCTCTGGCCTTGCAAACGTTGACACTTCCTGCTCCAAAGCCCCTCACTTCCAACCTGCTCCTTTTCTGAAAGTACAGGCTTTCCTTAGAGCCATGCAGGGTGCTCCTTTCTTTCTTTCCATGGCTGCTTGGGGGTATTTTTAGTTGCAAGGCGTTGGGTCCCCTCTTGTGGAATGTGTGCTTCCTTTTCTTGCTGGAAGAAGAAGAAGAAGAGTCTTCCTCTTCAAGGTTGGCCTCTTTCTTTCATGCACTTGGGATGTCCCTTTAAAAAAGTTGGGACTGGCCCACAGCCCTCCCAAGCCAGAACCTCAGGACCTGCCATCCAATGGCTCTGCAGGATCATAGAGTTGGAAGAGACCAGTCCACCCCCCTGCCAAGAGGCAGGAAAATTGCATTCAAAGCACCCCCAACAGATGGCCAGTCAGCCTCTGCTTAAAAGCTTCCAAAGAAGGAGTCTCTACCAAACTCCGAGGCAGAGAGTTCCCCTGGAACATAGCCATACAGCCCAGAAAATACACAACAACCCAGTGATTCCGGCCATGAAAGGCTTCGACAACACAAATTTTAAAGTTTTGGACATGTACAGCTCTTACAGTCAGGAAGTTCTTACTAATGTTCATATATTGGGAGGGGGAAGGCTTGAAGGACTTCAGCCCCCCCCCTCCAAAAAAATTCTCAGGCTCTTTAAGCCGCTCCTCATAGGGCTTGTTCTTCAGATCCTTGATAGAATCATAGACTCATAGAGTTGGAAGAGACCTCATGGGCATCCAGTCCAACCCCCTGCCAAGAAGCAGGAAAATTGCATTCAAAGCACCCCCGACAGATGGCCAGTCAGCCTCTGCTTAAAAGCTCCCAAAGAAGGAGTCTCTACCAAACTCCGAGGCAGAGAGTTCCCCTGGAACATAGCCATACAGCCCAGAAAACACACAACAACCCAGTGATTCCGGCCATGAAAGGCTTCGACACACAAGTTTTAAAGTTTTGGACATGTACAGCTCTTACAGTCAGGAAGTTCTTCCTAATGTTCAGATATTGGGGAGGTTTGAAGGACTTCAGTCTCCCCAAAATTCTCAGGGTGATTCGCAAGAAGGCCTTACTTGTACATTATTTAAAGCCATTATTCCACATCCTAGTCTCCAGGGCAGCAGAAAATAAGCTTACTCCCTTCTCCCTATAACTCCCTTCACATCTTGATACATGGCCCTCATCATGGCTCCTCTCAGCCTTCTCTTCGTCAGGCTAAATATGCTCCGCTCTTTAAGCCGCTCCTCATAGGGCTTGTTCTCCAGACCCTTGATAGAATCATAGACTCATAGAGTTGGAAGAGACCTCATGGGCATCCAGTCCAACCCCCTGCCAAGAAGCAGGAAAATTGCATTCAAAGCACCCCCGACAGATGGCCAGTCAGCCTCTGCTTAAAAGCTCCCAAAGAAGGAGTCTCTACCAAACTCCGAGGCAGAGAGTTCCCCTGGAACATAGCCATACAGCCCAGAAAACACACAACAACCCAGTGATTCCGGCCATGAAAGGCTTCGACACCACAAGTTTTAAAGTTTTGGACATGTACAGCTCTTACAGTCAGGAAGTTCTTCCTAATGTTCAGATATTGGGGAGGGGGGAGGCTTGAGGGACTTCAGCCCCCCCAAAATTCTCAGGCTTTTTAAGCCGCTCCTCATAGGGCTTGTTCTCCAGACCCTTGATAGAATCATAGACTCATAGAGTTGGAAGAGGCCTCATGGGCCATCCAGTCCAACCCCCTGCCAAGAAGCAGGAAAATTGCCTTCAAAGCACCCCTGACAGATGGCCAGTCAGCCTCTGCTTAAAAGCTTTCAAAGAAGGAGTCTCTATCAAACTCGGAGGCAGAGAGTTCCACTGCTGAACAGCTCTTACAGTCAGGTTCTTCCTAATGTTCAGATATTGGGGAGGGGGGAGGATTGAAGGACTTCACCCCCCCCCCCCCCAAATTCTCAGGGTGGTCCGCGAGAAGGCCTTACTGGTACATTATTTAAACTGTTATGTTTATTCATATCATGATATGATCACCATTCTCAATATATCTCATATATCTCAATATATCTCAATATATCTCATATCCCAATACGGGGGTATTGGGATAATGATACAAAAGGTTTGCTAGGATCCTCAGCCCCCCAGCTCTCACCACTAGGAAGTTCTTCCTAATGTTCAGGTGGAATCTCCTTTCCTGCAGTTCGAAGCCACTGTTTCACATCCCAATCTCTGGGGCAGCAGAAAACAAGCTTGCTCCTTCCTCCCTATGACTCCCCCTCATCTCTTGATACATGGCCCTCATCATGTCTCCACTCAACCTTCTCTTCTGCAGGCTAAACATGCCCAGCTTCTTAAGCCGCTCCTCATAGGGCTTGTTCTCCACACCCTTGAGAATCATAGAATCAAGAGTTGGAAGAGACTCATGGGCCATCCAGTCCAACGCCCTGCCAAGAAGCAGGAAAATTGCACTCAAAGCACTCCTGACAGATGGCCATCCAGCCACTGTTTAAAAGCCTCCACCACACTCCAGGGCAGAGAGTTCCACTGCTGAATGGCTCTCACAGTCAGAAAGTTCTTCCTAATGTTCAGATGGAATCTCCTTTCTCGTAGTTTGAAGCCATTGTTCCACGTCCTAGTCCCCAGGGCAGCTGAAAACAAGCTTGCTCCCTCCTCCCTATGACTCCCCCTCACATCTTGATACATGGCCCTCATCATGTCTCCTCTCAGCCTTCTCTTCTTCAGGCGAAACATTCCCAGCTCTTTAAACCACTCCTCATAGGGCTTGTTCTCCAGACGCTTGATCATTTTAATCGCCTTCCTCTGGACACATACCAATTTGTCAATATCTCTCCTCAAGTGTGGTGCCCAGAATTGGACACAGTATTCCACGTGTGGTCTAACCAAGACAGAATAGAGGAGTAGCATGGATCTAGACACTAGACTTCTCTTGATGCAGGCCAAAATCCCATTGGCTTTATTTTGCCGCCGCATCACATTGTTGGCTCAATCCAACTCAAGGCCACCTCTGCGCACCAGAGGGAAGTCCCTCTGGTGCGCTTTGTAGTTTTCATAAATGTTTGCCATGAAGGTCTGGTCCCTGCATCAGTGCTTGTCTAGCTGCTTCTTGCCTCCTATGGCCAAAGCAACAAGGAACTGATTTTCAAGGTGTTGTCGAAGGCTTTCATGGCCAGAAACACTGGGTTGCAGTGACTTTTCCAGGCTGTATGGCCATGTCCCAGAAGCATTCTCTCCTTATGTTTCACCCTCATCTATGGCAGGCATCCTCAGAGGTTGTGAGGTCTGTTGGAAACTGGGCAAGTGAGGTTTATTTATTTGTTTGTTTGTTTACGATATTTATATATCACCTTTCTCACCCCGAAGGGGACTCAGAGTGGCTTACAAGATATATATACATAGAATCAAAGAGATGGAAGAGACCTCATGGGCCATCCAGTCCAACCCCCTGCCAAGAAGCAGGAATATTGCATTCAAATCACCCCTGACAGATGGCCATCCGGCCTCTGTTTAAAAGCTTCCAAAGGCATCTAACTTTTTTAACAGAGGCCAGGTCACAGTCCCTCACTGTTGGAGGGCCAGATTATAATTTGAAAAAAAAATGAATGGATTCCTATGCACACTGCACATATCTTATTTGTAGTGTAAAAAAACACTTAAAACAATACAATAATTAAAATGAAGAACAATTTTAACAAATATAAACTTATTAGTTTTTCAATGGGAAGTGTGGACCTGCTTTTGGCTGATGAGATAGGATTGTTGTTGTTGTGTGCTTTCAAGTCATTTCAGACTTAGGTTGACCCTGAGAGAGGGCCGGATAAATGACCTTGGAGGGCTGTATCTGGCCCTCGGGCCTTAGTTTGAGGACCCCTGATATAGAATCATAGAGTTGGAAGAGACCTCATGGGCCATACAATATATTATATTTATAGCGTAGTACAGTATCAGTATTATATATTACTATATTGTAAAAAGTAAAAGTTTCCCCCTGAAGTTAAGTCCAATCGTGTCCGACTCTAGGGGTTGGTGCTCATCTCCGTTTCTAAGCCGAAGAGCCAGCGTTGTCCGTAGACACTTCCAAGGTCATGTGGCCAGCATGACTGCATGGAGTGCCATTGCCTTCCCACCAAAGCGGTACCTATTGATCTACTCATATTTGCATGTTTTCGAACTGCTAGGTTGACAGAAGCTGGGCTGACAGCGGAAGCTCACGGCGCTCCCCGGATTTGAACCTGCGACCTTTCGGTCAACAAGCTCAGCGCTTTAACCCACTGCACCACCGGGGGCTCCGTACATATTGTACTATACCATTTTATTGTAATATTATTAGAAATATTACATGTAATATAAATATATAATAATATATTATTATTATTATTATTAATAGTATTATACATTATAATAATATAATTTATATATCTGTGGAATGTCCAGGGTGGGAGAAAGAACTCTTGTCTGCTTGAGACAAGTCTGAATGTTGCAATTGGACACCTTGATTAGCATTTAATGGTCTTGTAGCTTCAAAGCCTGGCTGCTTCCTGCCTGGGGGAAATCCTTCATTGGGAGGTGTTATCTGGCCCTGATTGATTCTTGTCTGGAATTCCTCCCCTTTTTTTAGTGTTGATATTTATTTACTGGAGCCCCCGGTGGCACAGTGGGTTAAACCACCAAGCTGCTGAGCTTGTTGACCGAGCAGAGCGGAGTGAGCTTCTGCTGTCAGTCCCAGCTTCTGCCAACCTAGTAGTTCGAAAACATGCAAATGTGAGTAGATCAATAGGTAACGCTCCAGTGGGAAGGTAATGGTGCTCCATGCAGTCATGCTGGCCACATGACCTTGGAGGTGGCTATAGACAACGTTGGCCCTTCGGCTTAGAAATTGAGATGAGCACCACCCCCCAGAGTCGGACACGACTGGACTTAATGTCAGGGAATAACCTTTACATTTACCTATTTATTTACTCTCCTAATTTTAGAGTTTTTTTAATACAGGTATCCCGATTTTAGCCCATTTTCATGTTCCATGTGAGGGGAAGTCATAGGGAAAAGGGAACAAGCTTATTTTCTGCTGTCCTGGAGACAAGGACGCAGAACAATGGCTTCAACATGAAATTTAAGATCATCTGGAGAGGTCCTGCTCTCGATCCCACCTCCATCGCAAACATGACTGATGGGGACGAGGGACAGGGTCTTCTCAGCAGTGGCCCCCTGTATGTTGACGCTTCCCCCCAAGGACATCAGACTGACCACCTCCCTCCTGTCCTTTAGAATGAAACTTAAGACTTGGCTATGGGGCCAAGCGTTCGACCACTGAATGGCAACAAGTGAAAAAGACTTAAGTAACTTTTGACGATGAACTGACCCAGACTTGGATTTTGGATTTTGATTTTTAATAAGCGTGTTTTAATCTAGTGTTTTAATCTGTATTAATATTTTTAAAGTATTGTTTAATGTTTTATGATTCTGGTTTTTGTGAGGCCGCCCTGAGTCACACACACCCCGGGGGGGGGGGGGGGGGGGGGAAGTGCGGGATATAAATATAATAAAGAAAGAAAGAAAGAAAACTACAGGGAAGGAGATTACACCTGAACATTAGGAAGATCTTCCTAACTGTGAGAGCTGTTCAGCAGTGGAACTCTCTGTCACAGGGTGTGGTGGAGGCTCCATCTTTTGAGGCTTTTAAACAGAGGCAGGGTGGCCATCTGTCAGGGGTGCTTTGAATGCAAATTTCTTGCTTCTTGGCAGGGGGTTGGACTGGATGGCCCACAAGATCTCCTCCAACTATATGATTATATGCTCCAGTCTGGCTACTAGCATTAAAAAACTCTAAAATCAGGACAGTAAATAAAGAACAACACTAAAAAAAGCAGGGGAATTCCAGACAAGAATCAATCAGGGCCAGCTAACACCTCCCAACAAAGGATTCCCACAGGCAGGAAGCAGCCAGGCTTTGAAGCTGCAAAGCCATTCAGTGCTAATCAAGGTGGCCAATTACAACATTCACACTTGCCTCCAACAGACAAGAGTTCTTCTCCCACCCTGGACATTCCACAGATATATTAACCCACTTGCCTAGTTTCCAACAGTCCTCACAACCTCTGAGGATGCCTGCTATAGATGCAGGTGAAATGTCAGAAGAGAATGCTTCTGGAACATGGCCATACAGCCCAGAGAACTCACAGCAACCCAGATTTTCAAAGTCTTTACAGCCAGGTCCTGCTGTAAGAAAAGGAGGAAGCATAGGAATGGATATCACTTTGCCAACATCCAAAATAGGAAACAATCAAGCTGTGTATAGTAGGGCAAGCCTGCCTTGGCCTTTTCTTTAGCTTGGGCTTTGTCAAGTCTGCCCTAGACTCATTATGGTTTTGGAGCAGGGTGCCCAGCATCACACAAGTAGATATTTTTGTGACTTAGGACACACACACACACACACACCAGCGTGCCAGTCTCTCATGTCCTCCAGAGCAAGGATATCAACTCCGGGTCCTTCCACACAGCCATATAACCCAGAATATCCAGGCGGAAAATATCACAATATCTTCATTGGACTGGGTTATCTGAGTCCACAGTGCCATATATTCCAGTTCAAAGCAGATAATGTGGGATTTTGTTCAGCTGTGTGGAAGGGCCCCCCCATTTTTATTAAAGGTCGTATCATGGTTGCTATTGAATGGATCGACAGCGAATCCGTAGATACAGAGGGCCAAATGTGTCTTCAGATTGCTTGGTTTGATTTTAATGTTTATAATGCTTTCTAATTTTATGTTTTTAATGTATATGATTATTTTATAATACATGTCTGTTGATATAGCATTGGATTGCTGCCGAGTGTAAGGCCACTCTGGATCCCCTTTGGTGTATATAAGTACAGTAAATCTATATAAATAAAAACGTAATGTTCGTTTGTGGGATTAACATAACTTAAAAAACCACTGGACGAATTGACACAAAATTTGGACAGAATACACCTAACAACCCAATGAGTGACCATGATTAAAAAATGGATTGTGTCATTTGGGAGTAGTGGTTGCTGGGATTTATAGTTCACCTACAATCAAAGAGCATTCTGAACTCCACCAATGATGGAATTGAACCAAACTTGGCACACAGTGCTCCCATGACCAACAGAAAATACTGGTGGGCAGTGTCCTTTGGTTTTGGAGTTGTAGTTCACCTACATCCAGAGATCACTGTGGACTCAAACAATGATAGATCTGGACCAAACTCTACATGAATACTCAATATGCCTAAATGTGAAGTTTGGGGAATATAGAATCTTGACAGTCGGGAGTTGTAGTTGCTGAAATTTATAGTTCACCTACAATCACAGAGCATTCTGAACCCCACCAATGATAGAATTGGGCCAAACCTCTCACCCTGAACCCCCATGTGGGCCACAGCAAGGCGTGGCAGGGGACGGCTAGTAAATAAATATATCTATATCTATCTATCTATCTATCTATCTATCTATCTATCTATCTATCTAATTGCATAGTGGTCAGCGCTCTTCAGTTTCTACCCAATTTGGATCCTCAGATGTTATTGAATCACTTTTGATTATTTGAGATGATGGGAATTGCAACCCAACAGTGCTTGTGGCTCTGAGGTTGGGGAAAGGCTAAAGCATGATACCCGCAAGCCTTGTATCTAAATTCAAATCCCACTCTCCTGATAAAACAGAACAAATGGCAACCTTCCAGATGTTACTGTATCCCAACTCCCATCAGCTCTAGTCATGATGCCTAATGATGAGGAAGACAGGAGTTGTAGTCCAGCATTTGGAGGGCCATGTAAAAGGACATAGCAGGACAGATTCAGCCCGCAGGCCTTGAGTTTGACACGTGTTCCAGACGATATGTACCTATTCCACCTATGCCACTGGTAGTTGAACAATATTGAAAGCAACCCAAACTTGATAATTAAAAAAAAAACACCTTTGTGGTTTTTTAAAGGGTTGACATTTTTAATACACGGTGATTCCTTAGCAGTGATGGACTCGACAAAGCATTGTTGTCGAGATTTTTTCCAAGTAACTTGAATGAAATTCCCTAGAGACTGGTGATATTATTTCTTTCCTTTTGTAGCTGAGAAAAGAATCTGGATTTCTTTAAAAAAGAAAGAACGCCGAAGCCAATTTTACATTGAAGAGCTAGTTATTCTCAATGTGTATTGGAGATGGGAGAAGGATTAGCAGTTTGTGGTGCCAGACAGGTACCGAAGTCTGTATCCTAGGGAACACGTTCATTGTCCAGACAAGTATTGTGACATCTAGCATAACAGCTGCAAAGAATTGCTTCCTTTTCGTGTCTGATCGGACTTCATTTAACTCTATTGCATGACTTCGGAGGAAACAAATTTAATGTTTTTTTTTAAAAAAGAAATACAAGCAGACGTACTAAAATTTTGCACCACGCCTGTGTTTTGAATCATAAGCTGTGTGTAATGGAGCATGACCTTCTTTGAAGTTGTTTAAATAGATGTGAAAACTTGTTGTTTCAATACAACCATGTTTAGGTAAGATGTTTAAGGCAAACCAGATCATAAGACTAACAAGTTGCCGGGCTTAAGCTGCAGTTGGCTTAACATTTACTTAGAAATGAGAGCAATAATTACATCTGATGCGTATTGGATCACATACATTAAAGTTGTTTTATTTTTCACAAAAAGTAGTTTCCCTCAAATTTGGAGAAGCAACATGCAGTAATAAATCAATAATAATAATAATAATAATAATAATAATAACTGTATTTATACCCCACCACCATCTCCCCAAGGGACTTGGTGCAGCTTACATGAGGCCAAGCCCACAGCACATCAATAGACAAAAGCAATAATAAAACAATCGATACAATACAATTAATATAAATCACACAACAATAAACCATAACAGTTACACACAAGCATTTTATAAAAAACAACCAAATGTAGTAGTTTAAATTTTTTAAAAATAACGCTGGGCATGAACAAGGGTTTCAAGAGAGATGAGGGGATGCAATCAGTCTTAAATAAGTGGTAAAGTGCATTTTGAGGACATATTGCTGAGAATTTTCCTTATTCTGGGAAGGCACACTGGAACAACCATGTTTTCAGGCTCCTCCTAAAGACTGCCAGCGTTGGGGCATGTCTGATGTCCTTAGGGAGTGAATTCCAGAGTTGAGGGGCCACCACCGAGAAGGCCCTGTCCCTCGTCCCCCCAAATTGCGCCTGTGAAGGAGGTGAGGGCCCGAGCAGGGCCTCTCCAGATGATAGAAGAGATTGTATGGGTTCGTACACAGAAATGCAGTCACGCAGGTAGGCGGGTCCCAAACCGTTCAGGGCTTTGTAGGAAAGAACCTGCACCTTGAATTGGGACTGGAAAATGAACGGCAGCCAGTAAGTCGCACCAGTTAGTAACCTGGCTGCTGCCCATTGTACCAATTGAAATTTCCGGGTCGTTTTCAAGGGCAGCCCCACGTAGAGTGCATTACTACATATAAACCATGCAGATGCCAGATTTATTAAAACACACCTTCCTCTCCCACTCCCCCCACAAAAGTTGTCAAAACTATTCCATCTGAGCATTAGGAAGAACTTCCTGACTGAGAGCCGTTCAGCAGTGGAACTCTCTGCCCCAGAGTGTGGTGGAGGCTCCTTCTTTGGAAGCTTTTAAGCAGAGGCTGGATGGCCATCTGTCGGTGGTGCTTTGAATGCAATACTCCTGCTTCTTGGCAGGGGGATGGACTGAATGGCCCACAAGGTCTGTTCCAACTTATGATTCTATTGATGTGGAAAGTTTAAAATTTCATATCCATAACACCTTATGTTAATAACCATTTAAATTACTGTGTTGGGAACTACTATGCTATTTCTTCATCCTTTAATTTGAAAAAGTTTATATTTTGTATATTTCAGAAGTAACTGGGGTTCATATGCAGCAGGTGTTATTTAGTAGTTGAGAGGGAATGTTGCTTTTGTGTGCGTGCCTGTGTATTTATGGGAATGCAGTGCATCAGAAGTGATATTATGTCATTTCAAAAGTGTAGGCAGTCTTCCTCTGACCCACTTATAAGGGCTCTTCTCTTCAGTGCCTCCTTTGGAAGCACAATTTCTGTCTAAAAAAGATAACATAAATGGAGACAGCTCCAGTTGCAACAGATTCTTGGCCAAAAAGAGGCAAGGGGGAGGGGCAGAGGAGAGGGAGAGAAAAGAAAAGAAATTGTGCCAGAAACAGCAGGCTCTGATTACAGAGTCCAAAGATCATTTAATGCACTAAAGGAAAGGGAGGGGCAGGGAGAGAGCAAGGTCCAGTTCAAGCAGCTGTAGGCTAGCAATAGTGCCAGCTGATCCGACTTCTCCTATAAGCAGCCTCCTTCCTCATTGCAAGAGAGACTGGTGGTCGGGAAGGACCACTATACTTTGATGGTTGCATTGGAAGTACAGAGAGAAAAGAGGTGTGGGTGGGTCAGAAATAAAAGTGTGGTGGGTGGTCGGGAAAACCTTATGTTATGGTGAGGTTCTGTCATCCAGAACCTTGAAGATCAGGTGTCAGAGACCCAGCACAAACTGAGCTTAGTTTGTTCTTTTCTTTTTGTGAAACTGCAAGTTGCTTCTGGTGTGAGAGAATTGGCAGTCTGCAAGGACGTTGCCCAGAGGATGCCTGGATATTTTGATGTTTTACCATCCTTTTGGGAGGTTTCTCTCATGTCCCTGCATGGGGAGCTGGAGCTGACAGAGGGAGCTCATCTGTGCTCTCCCCAGATTAGAACCTCCTGTGGTCTTCAGTCCTGCCAGCACAAGGGTTTAACCCATTGCGCCACTGGGGGCTCCACTGAGATGGTGCACTGTGGCTTTATGGAGCGGTGCTTAAATCTATATAAATAAAAATGTTATGGTCGTTTGTGGGATTAACGTAACTCAAAAACCACTGGACGAATTGACATCAAATTTGGACTCAAGACACCTATTAGGCCAACAAGTGACCATCACTTATAAAAACACTGAAAAACACAGCTGACGGGACTTAAAAAGCAAAAAAAAACAAAACCCAAAAGAGATGCTACAACGCATGGCAACCAAAACACACAACAGCATATCCACACTCTCTTTAGGACTACAGCTCCCAGCATCCCCTAGACCAGGACCTTTTGGAGAGGAGGAGGATCCAAATGCACTGTTTCCAAGCTGCAAGCTTTCTTCTTTGAGAGTATCCCAATCCCTGCATATTTCCAATTTCCTATTCAAGGACTGCAACTCCCAGCAATCCTCCAGATAGATAGATTTAGAGCAGTGGTTCTCGACCTGTCGGTCCCCAGATGTTTTGGCCTTCAACTCCCAGAAATCCTAACAGCTGGTAAACTGGCTGGGATTTCTGGGAGTTGTAGCCAAAACACCTGGACAGTTGAGAACCACTGCCCTGTAGGAATTTTCCACCATAACTCTTTAGTAATGTCTGGTGAAAGTGTATCATAGCTTCATCTGGAGAACCTAGAAATGTGAAAAAGAGAGGGAGAGGAAGGGAAGGGGAAGAGAAGGAAGGAAGGGGAGAATGAAAGAAAAAAAGAAAAGGAAGGAAGGAAGGAGATAAAGAAAGAAAGAAACAAAGAAAGAGGGAGGGAAGGCTGGCCACAGCAATGCGTGGCGGGTACAGCTAGTAATAATAAAACTGTATTTATACCCCGCCACCATCTTCCCAAGGGGACTCGGGTCTGCTTACATGAGGCCAAGCCCAACAAATAATACATCAGCAAAAACACCATAGCAGCAAAATAAAATACAATACAAAACATTATGGATAATATAGAAGCAGTAAAACAGAAAATTTAAAATATAAGAATCCAACACTGTGGGCAGGGCCAAATGTAATAATTTAAAAATTTAAAACACTGGGTGTGTGTGACAGCAATAGAGTATGTCTAAACAGGGACCTTTTGAGGGTAATGTAGTAATTACTCTAATGGGTAGATAAAGTGCTTCAGAGGACATTTTGCAGAAAATTGGTTAAATCAGGGTATTGTTTTCTTTATTCAGGGAAGGTACATTGGAACAGCCAAGTTTTCAAGCTCCTCCTAAACACTGCCAATGTGGGGGCTTTCCTGATGTCCTTGGGGAGTGAGTTCTAGAGTCGGGGGGCCACCATAGAGAAGGCCCTCTCCCTCATCCCCATGAATTGCGCCTGCGAGGGGGGTGGGAGCGAGAGCAGGACCTCTCCGGACAATTAAAGAGATTGTGTGGGTTCGTAAATAGAAATGTGGTCATGCAGGTAGGTGGATCCCAAACCGTTCAGAGCTTTGTAGGTGAGAACCTGCACCTTGAATTGGGACCGGAAAATGAACGGCAGCCAATGGAAGCTCCCTGTAATAATAATAATAATAATAATAATAATAGTAGTAGTAGTAGTAATTAAAAAAACTTTTTTATACCCCGCCACCATCTCCCCAAGGGACTCTGAGCGGCTTGCATGAGGCCAAGTCCAACAACACATCAATAAAACAAAAAGCAATAATCAAAAAACAATACAATTAATATAACTCACATATAAACAATAACATGCAAGGATTTAAAAAACCTATGCTCCAGTTAGTAATCTGGCTGCCACCCGTTGGGCCAATTGAAATTTCCGGCCCTCATATCTGTTCTATGTGAAATTTGCCTTTGAGCGAACCTAACAAAAAAATACAGCCCTCACAGGATGTTTTTGGGGATTTCAGGTCCCAACCTTGGACACTGGCATCGCAGTGTACTCAGAAGCTGGATTCAGGAAGGATTGCATTTAAGGAATAGGCTCTCAAGCTAACTAGTTTATATCCTTTGCAGTTAAATTGTCCTGCAGCACACTTTTCCAAACGCTTACTGCTGTAGCATGGCTAAACAGACCAGTGATAAGACTTCCTTGAGCTGTTTGGATGAACAGTTGGATAGATATGTAACAAATGCCAATATGTTCCACTTAAGAGGTTTGAAAGCCTGTGGATGGTGGTTTTCCTCCCTATGGTGTTTGTGCACATTCTTTGTGCCATTGTTGTTGCCTCTGATCAAACAGGCTTTACAGGGTTTTTGAAGCAATACCAAAAACCTGTTTACCAGAGATCACAATGGAATGGGACCACAGAGAGGATCACTTATTCACCTTCCTAAATGGTTGGATCATCTGCCTCCACCCTTATAGGCTCTCATTTCAGTAGAGGTGTCCACTTCCCTGTTCCAAAGTTCTCTTGAGAAACCAGAGGGGTTTCCTGTGAAACAAATGGACTGGAGCCCTTTCCCAATACATAGTTGTGGTGCTGTGATTCCCTTGAACTAGTCTAGTTCTGACCTGTGGAATCCTGGGATTTCAATTGTAGGGACATGTAGCATGCTCTCAGCCAAGGAACTCTTGCAAGGATTTCGTAGGGTGGACCCATGGCAGTTAAAAGTGGAATTGTAGCACTGTAATGGTGTCATATAAAAGGTCCTGGGAATTTGCAATAACATGGGAGTCCAAAGTAACCAAGAACCTGCCACTACCTGAAGCCAGTTCTATGACATCCTTTTGGTAAAGTTGAGTGAAATAGCAAGAACTTGGAACAAACATGAATAAGCAAAGTTTTCTTTTAACGGAGTCTCATTTGGATAGGGGGTGGTAGATGGTTATTATATATTAAAATATTCCATTATTATTATTATTATTATTATTATTATTATTATTAATATAATTTTTCCAAGAGCCCAAAGAAAAAGAGCAGATTATTATTATTATTATTATTATTATTATTATTATTATTATTATTATATTCCAAGGGCCCAAAGAGAAAGAGCAGGTTTCTAATTTTGGAAGATTTTAGGTTTTGAACAAACGAACATTTACATTTTTATTTCTATAGATAATAGTCTATATAATAATTTATTTATATAAGCATGTATTTACAGCATTTATATTCCGCCCTTCTCACCCCGCAGGTGACTCAGGGCGGATTACAGTGTACACATATATGGCAAACATTCAATGCCAATTTAACATACAACATATACAGACATACACAGAGGCTATTTAACTTTTTCTGGCCGCCAGGGGAGCTGTCGCTTTCATCGTCCATCTGCGACACTGATGAAGTACTTCCGCATTCCCCGCATGCTTTTTTGCTGGAGTGCTTTGCTGGAGTCTTTTTTATGGCCTCATAAATTAGTTAATTTAGCCTCCCCACACTTTAAGGTGGTACCTAATTTTCCTACTTGACAGATGCAACTGTCTTTTGGGTTGCAAAGGTTGACAACAGGCTACACAATTGGTTGGAAACCCACTCCAACCTGGGCTGGCTTCGAACTCATGACCCTTTGGTCAGAGTGATCTTAATGCAGCTGACACTCAGCCAACTGCGCCACAATCCCGGTCTATATTAATATTATTATATTAATAATAATAATCCCGGTCTGTATAGTAATAATACAAATAAAAATATATTAAATGCTCTTTCTCTTTGCTTTCTTTTCCATTCGACCAGCAGGGACACAGCAACGTGTGGCTGGGGACAGCTAGTGGCTTATAAATCTAAAACATATTTATTGATGTTCATGGTGCTGGTTTCTTAATTGTTTCTGAGTCAGGTGACTGAAGGCCAGGATGGCTGTTGGGTGAGTTTGCCATTCTTGGGACCGTGTGACAAAGTAGTCATTAGCTACGTAGCCAGATCCCTTTTCAGCCCAGAATGATGTCGACTTTTCTTCCCACTCCCCCCAGATTAAAAAAAAAAGGTTTTGGCTGACAAACCATTGCCCATCAAATTATATATGGCCTCCTAACCAGTCTTGATTTTAAATCACATGACTGGTCCTTATTGGGTCACTCTGAGGACACTAAAAAGTACAATATTCAGATGATGAAGGATTCATAGAATCATAAAATAATTCAAATTCAGGGTGCCTCCAAATGCCAGACAGGTCCTTCTTGGAAGGAGATGATGGTAGCAAAGCCTATGAGAGGAGCTGAAGCTGCTTTTGGGAGGAAATCTGGTATGATTCCCCTGTGCACTATACTTTATGTAACAAATACAGAATCTTTACCTGTTACACTTAAAACGGGGACTGATAAACTTAGGAGTGCACTCCTGCAGAGGACATTGGTCTCAGGTTTCTGTTTGGTTGGTGATGGTTAAATAACAGCCCACATTTTTATATGGTCATATTAATATAGCTAGAAGATAGGTTAGTCGTGTTCAGGTTTCTGGTGGCTAAACAATCAGGACCATAGCCACAGCAATGCATAACTTCTGATTGTAGTTTATATATGATTGATATTTATTCTGTTTGGCAAGTTACTAGTGTTATCTATAGGAAACAATTTATGTTCAGTGTTTGTATAAACTAAATGAATTGTTCCATAACCTTAAATTGTTCATTTTGTAGGAAATAACAGGACAGCAGAATCCTGTACACATAGGTCTATATCTCTAAAGTATAATTTGTTTGTAGTATAATCCTGTATGTATTTATTCGCGCGTTAAATACTTGGTTTCAGTGGGGGTGGTTGCAGGAGTGATGTTTCATGGCATCAAAATTACTAAGATTCTGAGAAAAATCAGTTTCGTTTACAAATGTTATACACTTTTTGGCATGTTTGGGGAACTTTCAATAATATGAGATACTGTTTCTGAGAGTAGGATATATTTTAAACAAAATAGCCTTTTAAAAACAAAAAACGTGCTTCTATTTTTTGTTTGGGTTTATCAGACTGGATTGTACCACTTAGAGGGTTGTACTTCTGTTGGGTTTGGCCCATTTGCTAGGCAGAGGAAGGCGATCGCAATGGTAGCTGCAGACTTTTTCTTCCCTAGTTCCCTCTGTTGTGGGACAGAGCTGTGTATGTCATACGAACTGTCTGAGGCCCTCTACGCAAAGTTTTGCTCCTTAAGTCTAAAGGACATTGTGCTGTAAGAGTCAACTGCTGATCCAAACAACTCCAGTACAAGCCATGTTGAGAGGGTGCCATCTTTTGCTTTGCCTCAGGCAGCAGAATGTCTTGTTCTGGCCCGTTTTTCACAAATTCCAATAAGGAAATCTTTATCTGAACTGGGGGGAAATGTTAGGTGAGACTTTCCTGTAAATCCCAGGTAGTCTTCTGCAATATTCCAGTAAGTATTGGAAAGCAACAGGATCATCAGCAGATAGTGGCAACTGTGACGTTAATTGCAAAATCTATATAAATAAAAATGTAATGTTCGTTTGTGGGATTAACAGAACTCAAAAACCACTGGACAAATTGCTGCCAAATTTGGCCACAAGACACCTACTAACCCAAGGAGTGACCATCACTAAAAATTGATTTTGTCATTTGGGAGTTGTAGTTGCTGGGATTTATAGTTAACCTACAATCAAAGAGCATTCTGAACTCCACCAATGATGGAATTGAACCAAACGTGGCACACAGAACTCCCATGACCAACAGAAAACACTAGAAGGTTTGGTGGGCATTGACCTTGAGTTTTGGAGTTGTAGTTCACCTACATCCAGAGAGCACTGTGGACTCAAACAATGATGGATCTGGACCAAACTTGGCATGAATATTCCATATGCCAAATATGAACACAGATGGAGTTTGGAGGAAATAGACCTTGACATTTGGGTTGTAGTTACTGGGATTTATAGTTCACCTACAATCAAAGAGCATTCTGAACCCCACAAACACAGAATTGGGGCAAACTTCCCACACAGAATCCCCATGACCAACAGAAAATACTTAAGGCCATCGAATCCAACTCCCTTCACCAGGGCAAGAAAACGTCATCAAAGCCCTCCTGACAAAGAGCCAWCCAGTCATAAATATAGATAGATAGATACGATTCACATGCACACACAGATATAGTATKATAGATTTGAAAGGGACCCTTAAAGAAGGACTATGATATGTTGCATATTCCAAAGTAGGCAAACCAGACACTCTCCACATCAACACTGACAAAGAAACAGCAAGAAATACTGTTTACCCACACACATAAAAAAATTACATATATTAGAAACCAACACGTTCTCATTACTTTATTTTCCAGATCACCAGACTGGGCCACAGCAACACGTGGCAGGGGATGGCTAGTGTAAAATATGTTCTTTCCCCATCATCAAGAKTCTGTACACGAGCAGCAATATAGAAACACCCATGGTAGTGGGTGAACTATACAGATATGTTGAGATGAAGCAGTGGCAGGGATTCGAAAGAGGGCCTACTTTAAGGAGACTGTACAGTCAGTCAGTCAGCAGGTCTGACTAGTTTTGAAATGCCCTGGGGCAGGTTGTCCTAATAAAGCACAAGTAGCTGCGGAATACAGTTTGTTATTATAGTACCGCGGTAATGGGTCTATCCTTAAAAAAGTTCAGCAGATTAATCAAGGAGAATATTCTTTCTTTTTAAGAGCTACACAAAATAGCCTGATAATTTTAACTTTTCTAATGTTTGTTTGGTTTTTTGCTTTGAGTGGCACATCTTCATAATTTCTGCCAAAAGGAGCATGCACAATTGAATATCCAGTTTGACCACGTTTATTAAATGGGCATTTTAAAACCCTGAAAGCATTCAGGGTGATCCACACATTCTGCTTTTGATGTCTTCCTCAGCACTCTTCAGCATGGAAGTGTTAGGAAGCTTCTGTCACTGGGTAGCTCAGAAAAACTCTACTGCATTGTGTATGCAGTGGTCAAGGTTTCAAAGCTCACTCACCCCAAAAAAGGGCAATCCTTTTTTCTTTTAACCGGAGCCTGATTATGTTTCCTTCAGCTGTCTGGAAAGCTGGTGTCTTGTGGGGATTTCCTTCTCCAGACCAGTCTCTCAATGCACAAGAGTCCCTGAACTAAAGTATATCCCTTATTTTTATTTTAATGTTATTTCTTCAAGTAGTTGCCTCTCGCTCTTAGTGTGAATATAATATCGTACACGTGATGCATTCTTGTGATTCTGTTTTCTAGTTTCTTCTTACTTCGCCACCCCCCCCCCCCCCCCCATGCCTTAAAACTAAGAGTTGATTCATAAAGTTGGAAAAAATAAAAGTGCAGAGAAAATAAGGAGGGGGAAAAGTGAGTCATTCATGTTGTTGCTCTCTTGCATAGACTCTCATGGTAGAATTTGCATGTGTCTTAACAGAGAAATGCTCCATAGCACCTTTTATTCTCCTTATGACCATTTAGGAAAGATACTATCCTAGTCTTCACTTCCATCATCTTTTTCATCACCCCCTAAACAACATAGTCATCCCTTTTCATCTATTGCTTGTTGGAGCCCCCGGTGGTGCAGTGGGTTAAACCCCTGTGCCGGCAGGACTGAAGACCGACAGAGGTGGATGAGCTCCCTCTATCAGCTCCAGCTCCTCATGCGGGGACATGAGAGAAGCCTCCACAGAGTTATTTTTTTTGTCGTGTCAGGAGCGACTTGAGAAACTGCAAGTCGCTTCTGGTGTGAGAGAATTGGCCGTCTGCAAGGACATTGCCCAGGGAACGCCTGGATGATTTGATGTTTTTATCATCCTTGTGGGAGGCTTCTCTCATGTCCCCGCATGAGGAGCTGGAGCTGATAGAGGGAGCTCATCCGCCTCTCCCTGGATTCGAACCTGCAACCTGTCGGTCTTCAGTCC
The DNA here is from genome assembly GCF_025583915.1 of Anolis sagrei ordinatus. NCBI lineage: Eukaryota > Metazoa > Chordata > Lepidosauria > Squamata > Anolidae > Anolis > Anolis sagrei. The sequence continues at coordinate 196,995,924 of NW_026844366.1, forward strand.
TGCCGGCACAGGGGTTTAACCCACTGCGCCACGGGGCTCCATGATAAAAACAAGGATGATAAAAACATCAAAAACATCCGGGCGTCCCCTGGGCAACGTCCTTGCATACAGCCAATTCTCTCACACCAGAAGTGACTTGCAATTTCTCAAGTTGCTCCTGACACGACCAAAAAAAAAATCTATTGCTTTTATTGTTTAACAGAGTAATTCCTAAACTTGCATTCTCTTGGTGTTTTGGACTTCAACTCCCAGAAGCTCCAGTCAGGTGGTCCAGTGGTTAGGAATTCTGGGAGCTGAAGTCCATGACACCTGGATGGTCAAGTTTGGATAGAGAAGACAACTTCTGTCAAGCAGATTCTTTGGTGTTGAAGTATGAAGAATGTTTCAAACACAGAAGAAATAGCTTGATTTCAAAAAATAAGTGACATTCTAGATTAGGAAGAAGGGATATTCAGCCTCACAGCAAATTTGTGTGAGAGAAGCCAGTTTTTGTATGCATGCCTCCAAGAGTACAACTTGCCCCAGATCCCATTTGAAAGCATGGCTGACTTGGATATGTAACCTATTTTTCCCCAGTCTCAATATTCTGCTTTTTGACAAACAATATGCTGTTGGTGAATAACACTAGAAAGGTGCAAGACAGTCTTCATGCATGACTAATATTGCAACAGTGTTTTTAAAACTTCAAACTGTAGTTCCTCCTGTTTTGCATTTAGAAGTTCTTGAAGGACTTGGTGGTTGTTGCTGCTGTTCGCAGCCAGCTTCTTTCTTACTAAAGACAACACATGGGTTTTATTTTCCTGCAAAATGTATTTAAAGAGGGGCTGCCTTCGCCTCTGAGGCTGAGAGAATGTGACTTGCCCAAAGTCACTCAGGGGGGTTCCATTGCTGAGCAGGATTCAAACTCTGGTTTCCAGAAGCTATTGTCCAGTGCTCAGACCACTATACTACATTGCCTCTAACATGGAATGTCTACGAAAACAGCAGAATACATTCAGAGAAAGAGAGAGAAAATGTTTCTCAAGTTTCCAGCTGAAAGAGAACCTATCCAGGTGAAACCATGCATTGGGCAAACACATGCACCCAGAATCATCTTTGCCCAAGTGATGTTCCTATGGGTACTTCTGTAGAGGAGGAAATCAGGAGAATATTTAACCCCTCTAAAAGTCAATTGTTCTCCCCTGCAGTTGCCCTCAAGAAGTTTCCCATATGCCCAACCATGGATGATGAAAACTGAGTTAAAACAATCTGGAAGAACCATGAGTGTCCCAGCCTTGTCACCTCCCCTCACCCCCAGCATTTCTGCTGCTGGATAGATGTTCAAGCAAATGTTTTCTTCCCCAGCCCGTTTCCCACAGCCACAGTGGACTTGTTGTTGTTCATTCGTTCAGTTGTTTCGACTCTTCGTGACTTCATGGACCAGTCCACGCCAGAGCTCCCTGTCGGCCGTCACCACCCCCAGCTCCTTCAAGGTCAAGCCAGTCACTTCAAGAATGCCATCCATCCATCTTGCCCTTAGTTGGCCCCTCTTCCTTTTTCCTTCCATTTTCCCCAGCATTGTCTTCTCTAAGCTTTCCTGTCTTCTCATGATGTGGCCAAAGTACTTCATCTTTGCCTCTACTATTCTTCCCTCCAATTAGCAGTCAGACTTTATTTCCTGGAGTATGGACTGGTTGGATCTTCTTTCAATCCAAGGCACTCTCAGAACTTTCCTCCAACACCACAGTTCAAAAGCATCTATCTTCCTTCGCTCAGCCTTCCCTATGGTCCACCTCTCACATCCGTAGGTTACTATGGGGAATACCATTGCTTTAACTATGCAGATCTTTGTTGCCAGTGTGTCTCTACTCTTCACTATTTTATCGAGATTGGACATTGCTCTCCTCCCAAGAAGTAAGCGTCTCCTGATTTCCTGGCCACAGTCTGCATCTGCAGTAATCTTTGCACCTAGAAATACAAAGTCTGTCACTGCCTCCACGTTTTCTCCCTCTATTTCCCAGTTGTCAATCATTCTTCTTGCCATAATCTTTTTTTTTTACATTTAACTGCAACCCAGCTTTTGCACTTTCTTCTTTCACCTTGATTAGAAGGCTCCTCAGCTCCTCCTCACTTTTAGCCATCAAAGTGGTGTCATCTGCATATCTAAGGTTGTTAATGTTTCTTCCAGCAATTTTCACCCCAGCCTTGTCAAGCCAAAGGTCATTGTTGGCCTCTGATTTGGAGAGGTTGGGCTGTTGTTTATAATTTAAATACGTACTTTTAAAAAAAGGAATTGCAGCATGGTCCACACTTGTCATTTATATACAGGCATACATCAATGGATGAAGCAGATGTGTTCCTGGGCTTTATGTTCTTTGGTATCAGAGGGAAGAATAACATGGAAAGGAGAAGGATGGGTTCCTATGCCCCAAAGTAGAACAGGTGAACAAGTTTCAGCGGACTATCAACACATGCATGTGAAATGAAACAACCAGGTCAGGTTAGTCTTGCATAAGTAAACAAAACCATTTTGAACCTTTGGGAGACCACTTCCAAAAGGCACCTAGGAATGATGCTATTTTATTTCACTTGCCTTACAATTTCCATGTTGGTAGCCAAACCTACAGTTCTACCCTTTTAAAATATATTGGGGGTAATTGATGAGGGAGGGTTATTCCCCTTTTCCTCTGTTTTGCTCTTCATGTGGATTCAGTATGGGCTTCTGGGGTAAGCTGGTGCTTTCTTAGCTTGTTGCAGAGAGCTATTCGTGGCTACAGTAGGATCAGCTAAAGTAGAATCCCATTCTTTGCTACTTGAGACTTGATTGTATTGTTTACCTCAGTCACGGTGCTGAAAATCAACACTGAAAGCCAGTGCTTCTCCAGCCTTCTACAAGTATTCTCCCAATGGGGGTATACTTATGCTTCCTGTTTTGTGAAAGTGTTAATAAATTAAGCAATGCCAAAATTGTCTTGTTTTTGTTTTTATTTTTGAGGGATGAGGGTGAGACACATCTTAGGTGAATGAATGCGTTTTACCTTGCCCAAGGTGGCAATGATCTGCTGAGAACCAGCTCAACTACATAGCTCTCCTTAAAGACCTAAGGCCCCATACTAATCCAGACTATTTGCCATAGAAACCAGTATGCCTTCATATCCAAATATTTGTACTCAGTTTGTAAGCCTCAATTGTCATCAATCAACTATGGCCAAAAAATCTCTATAAGAGAATCCAAAATGTATTTCAAGCAAACTTGCAAGTGTACCATGAGTCAAATAGTGGAAATTTTGTACATTGCACTGACAAACCCTTTGGTTAGTAGACTTTTTCCTGCTTGAAACAAGTAGCATTGAAGTAAAAGCACTTTCTTTTGACAGCTTTTTAAAAAGTATGCTTACCATTATAGAAATCTGTGAATTATGCATAGTTCACTACCAACTATGTTAGTCTGTGTTTGTGTGCATGCATACACTTATACTGTCTCTCATCAATGAAGAATTGTAATGAACTGGGAAAGGACTGAACTGTCATACTATGGACATTGAAATCTGTGATTCAATGTCTCAATTTTTTCTACAATTCTTCCAAAAGCAGTCACAGGCTGAATTGAGTTGGAACTGTGGTGCTAAGCATTTTAGATGTGTAAAATTACCAAAATGATGTAATTACATACTATCCAGTACAAATAAATAATTGGGGTTTTTTTTAAGTTCATACAGTACTTCCCATTCTCTATCTGATGGCTGTTTTGTTTTTATTAGTTTTCTGTCTTTAATAATATATCATATACATATAATTTTGGACACATTGTACTAATTCATGAGGTCCACTGTTGATAAATATCCACATCGTTGTTCTGAAAAGGTGATTAAGAAGTTCCAGTCTTTCTGAAAGTTAGTCAAAGATTTCTCCTTAAACAGTACAGACAATTTGTCCATCTCAGATATTTAATTTAGCTCTTTCATTATGTTTGCACAATACTTTTGTAACCATAAGCTACTTTTTTTCTCTCCCAATCAACTCAGTACCGTCTTTGCATTCAGACTGCGTGCAGTATAGAAGTTATTTGTGGTGCATCTCTTAGAAATTGTACCATGTGTTTCTTTTATACTGTGTTTGTATTTATAATAATGTATTTATGCGTACAATACAGTATTTATGTTTATAACTATTTCCTCTATTCTTAACTGTAAATAAGTGTAGGGTGCCTGTAGACATTCCATAGTCAGTAGTAGAAAACACATGCTTTCCTCATCTATCACCGCAATGCCCACAACAGCACATCTCCCTGTACTGAAACTTGTAAAAGTATTTGAAATGTTACTTCTCTGACGAGTAAAGTTATATTATGTAAATCTGATGTAATATAGTTATATTTCAGCAACTGGGAGAAGTAATCGTTTTAATTATTACTTATATATGAGTATATACTCATATATAAGTTGACCTCATAAATAAGCTGAGGGTAGGTTTTGCTGCCAAAATTGTGGATTTTGAAATGATTGGTGAACAAGTCGAGGGTCATCCCACAGAGAGGGGAAGGCACAAGTGCAACCTCAGAGGGCCCAGCTGCTCTTGGCCACCATCATCGTTTGCATACCCAGGCATTCAAAAAGGCCCAAAATAGCACCTCTCAGGTGTAGAAGGGGTCAGTGCATCTTTCAGGTTCTCCTGAGATGTACTAAGTGCATACCTTTTGCCATTTTGTTCAGGGAAGAGGGTGGTGCCTTTTTTAAAATTAAGATTAAAGTACAGTACTCATACTCATGTATAAGTTAGTCCAGTTTTTGGTGTTGATTTTTTTTACTAAAATTTCTAGATGTATACACATGCGTATATAGGGATAGAATAATAGAGTTGGAAGAGATCTGCCAAGAAGCAGGAAAATCGCATTCAAGTAGTTACTACTGAGATCTTCCCAGGTGCTGTTGAATATCAATACCCATATATTGTTCTTAATGGGACAAATAGCGGTAGTGGAATCAACAAAATGCTTACAATTCATTTAGGGCCTGTTGTTGTTGTTGTTGTTGTTGTTATATTAATTTCGGTATCGGGCATTGCGCCACTGTGACTCCCTTAAGTTTGCTTCAGTTTGGTCCTACAGATTGTAAAAGTTTTCTTGGTTTGCATCTCATCTTAGCTGCAATCTGTTCCATGCTTTCTGCCTGTGTACCCAACCATCAGAGGGCCTTTACCCTGGTGCGATGTCATGCCCTCCCATCAGCTGTACTCGAGGGTTGATATTGGAAGACCCCCCTGTCTGGAGAGACTGTGACTCTAGACACATAGAAACAACTGAACATGTGCTCCTTCAGTGCCTGTTTTACAGAGACATTCAAACTAGACTCATCTCACCATTGCTATACAAGCACCCAGGGTGATCAGAACAGTTTTACACCACCCTGTTGCTCTCAGATTGCAGCTAGAATGAGATGCCAACCAAGAAAACTCTGTTACAACCTATAATGTTGTTAAGTTTTGCATGCCAGCAGTTAAAATTCACCAGATGATGACTGGTACCACAAGTTTGCATCCTGATTTATCAGAAAATTGTAACTATAGATATATTTAATGCTCCTGCTCCTTATCTCCTAGTCCTGTACCTGACTGCCCCCCTCCCTCTTTATGCCAGCTCATATTCCCTTAATGCCCCTACCCTTCCCTCCAGACTCTTTTCCCTTTGCATTTCCTTTTAAATTTATTCTTATTAATTAGTATCATGTGTTTCAGCTTTTTAATATACCTTTGTATTTTAGCTTTTAGCCTAGATTTTAAAGTATTATGCTTTTATCAGACTGTACCCCACTCTTCTTACGCTGGTCTATGACCGTAGTAAAGAAAGATTTGATTTCTGCCTCAGCCAGGAACTACCTGCAGTGCAGAGACAGTAATGCTAAAAAGTCAAACTGTTGCTTGTAAAGACTGCCAAAAGATAATGCATGTGAAGCATGTTGAATAGTCTAAAATGGGGAAGCGACTGCAGCAGGTCTGGAGGCCAATTTTCTCTCCTTGGGGTTCTGCATAGACATCCAAAAATATCCAAAACTTCCACATTAATTTTTAAATTTTATTACTAATTAATATGTTTCACCCTAATGGAACCCAAGATGACTCACTACACTGATTTAAGCAAAATACATAAATTAAGACCCAATAACAAAGAATTTAGGAACATTTAAATAAACTATCATACTAAAACATTAATATTTTAAATCAGTATAAAACCAGTTAAAGACATGTTGTAGTTACAGTAAAAGTGCTACAGAAATTAATGCACACAAATACACCAGTAAGTCTTTTCTGCATAGCCACTTAGAGCCAAATACCTGTTCAGATAAAAAAGTTTTACCTGATGGTAAAAGGGAAGCAAAGTCTGTGCCAGATAGTTTTACAGCAAGCATTCTCAAACAGAAGGAAGCCTTCTTGGTGGCTTCAAACAGACATCCTCAAACTGTTTGAGATGGCCCTCCAGCTGTTTTGGGCCCCCAACTCTAAAGCCCTGCCTAGCCAGGTAGTTAAATGGTCAGGAATTCTGGGAGTTCGAGGCCCAAACAGCTGGAGGGCCACCTCAAACCATTAGAGGATGCCTAGGAGCAGCCACCAAGAAGGCTTCCTTCTGTGTCTTCTCCAAAGGGGTAAAGCAGGGGACCTCAAACTTTTTAAACAGAGGGCAGGCCACAGTCTCTCAAAGTGTTGGAGGGCTGGATTATAATTTGAAAAAAAACATGAATGAATTCCTATGCACACTGCACATATCTTATTTGTAATGCTAATAACACGTAACGACATTACAATAATTAAAATGAAGAACAATTTTAACAAATATAAACTTATTAGTATTTCATTGGGAAGTTTGGGTCTGCTTTTGGCTGATGAGATAGGATTGTTGTTGTTGTTGTGTGCTTTTAAGTCATTTCAGACCTAGGTTGACCCTGAGCGAGGGCCAGGTAAATGACCTTGGAGGGCCGTATTCGGCCCCTAGGCCATAGTTGAGTAATTTGTAACATTAAACAGTAGGGGGGGGGGGGTTTGCAAACATTTTAAATGTGAATTTATTCTCCTGGCGTTTTCCAGGAGAAAGGGGTCTATACCCTTTCCATTGGTCCAGTAAAATGTTACTGCAAATTGCATCTAGAGGCAAGTAGAATCATAGTCATAGAATCAAAGAGTTGGAAGAGACCTCATGGGCCATCCAGTCCAACCCCATTCTGCCAAGAAGCAGGAATATTGCATTCAAAGCACCCCTGACAGATGGCCATCCAGCCTCTGTTCAAAAGCTTCCAAAGAAGGAGCCTCCACCACACTCCAGGGCAGAGAGTTCCAATCCTAGTCTCCAGGGAAGCAGAAAACAAGCTTGCTCCCTCCTCCCTGTGGCTTCCTCTCACATATTTATACATGGCTATCATATCTCCTCTCAGCCTTCTCTTCTTCAGGCTAAACATGCCCAGCTCCTTAAGCCGCTCCTCGTAGGGCTTGTTCTCCAGACCCTTGATCATTTTAGTCGCCCTCCTCTGGACACATTCCAGCTTGTCAATATCTCTCTTGAATTGTGGTGCCCAGAATTGGACACAATATTCCAGGTGTGGTCTAACCAAAGCGGAATAGAGGGGTAGCATTACTTCCCTAGATCTAGACACTATGCTCCTATTGATGCAGGCCAAAATCCCATTGGCTTTTTTTGCTGCCACATGACATTGTTGGCTCATGTTTAACTTGTTGTCCACGAGGACTCCAAGATCTTTTTCACACGTACTGCTCTCGAGCCAGGCATTGTCCCCCATTCTGTATCTTTGCATTTCGTTTTTTCCTGCCAAAGTGGAGTATCTTGCATTTGTCACTGTTGAACTTCATTTTGTTAGTTTTGGCCCATCTCTCTAATCTGTCAAGATCGTTTTGAATCCTGCTCCTGTCCGCTGGAGTATTGGCTATCCCTCCCAATTTGGTGTCGTCTGCAAACTTGATGATCATGCCTTCTAGCCCTTCATCTAAGTCATTAATAAAGATGTTGAACAGGACCGGGCCCAGGACGGAACCCTGCGGCACTCCACTTGTCACTTCTTTCCAAGATGAAGAGGAAGCATTGGTGAGCACCCTCTGGTTCGTCCATTTAACCAATTACAGATCCACCTCACCGTAGTTTTGCCTAGCCCACAGTATAGTTTTGCCTAGTCCCCCATGCTGTTTAACATCTACATGAAGCCGCTGGGTGAGATCATCCGGAGTTTCGGGGTGCGGTGTCATCTGTACGCAGATGATGTCCAACTCTGTCACTCCTTCCCACCTGCTACTAAGGAGGCTGTCGAGGTCCTGAACCGGTGCCTGGCCGCTGTAACGGTCTGGATGAGGGCGAACAAACTGAAACTAAATCCAGACAAGACAGAGGTACTCCTGGTCAGTCGCAAGGCCGAACGGGATATAGGGTTACAGCCTGTGCTGGACGGGGTCGCACTCCCCTTGAAGGCGCAGGTTCGCAGCTTGGGTGTGACCCTGGACTCGTCGTTGAGCCTGGATCCCCAGGTTTCAGCGGTGACCAGGGGAGCATTCGCACAGCTTAGGCTCGTGCGCCAGCTGCGCCCGTATCTCGGGAAGTCTGACTTGGCCACGGTGGTACACGCTCTTGTCACATCCCGCCTGGATTACTGCAACGCTCTCTACGTGGGGCTGCCCTTGAAGACGGCCCGGAAGCTTCAGCTAGTCCAGCGTGCGGCAGCCATGTTACTAACTGGAGCGGGACGCAGGGAGCACACAACGCCCTTGCTGTTCCAGCTCCACTGGCTGCCGATTTGCTACCGGGCCCAATTTAAGGTGCTGGTGTTGGCCTACAAAGCCCTAAACGGTTCCGGCCCAAAATACCTTTCCGACCGCATCTTGGCCTACGAGCCCACGAGGACCTTGAGATCGTCTGGGGAGGCCCTTCTCTCGATCCCGCCTGCATCACAGGCACGGCTGGCGGGGACGAGGGAGAGGGCCTTCTCAGTGGTGGCCCCCCGGCTGTGGAACACTCTCCCGGCACACATCAGACAGGCGCCCTCCCTTATGTCCTTTCGGAAAAGCCTTAAGACCTGGCTGTTCGAGAGGGCATTTAATTAAGTGCTAAGCACAACATTACGGCAATGAGAACTGGAATGGTATAGGAAGATGAGACTGGTTATGATTCTAACAAGAGACGAAGCGGATTTTTATGTAGTTGTATTTGTTGTATAGTTAGATGTTGTTGATACTGGCCATTGTAACTGTCTTTTTATGTGTACTGTACACCGCCATGAGTCGCCCGTAAGGGCTGAGAATGGCGGTTAATAAGTGCATCAAATAAATAAATAAATAAATATATTCAAAATAACCCCTCAAGTGCCAAATAAATACTTGATCAAAATGATATCACTGGAAATTCTTTAGAGGGGTTGTTATCAATTGTCATAGAATCAGTTTCAACGTATGGTGATCTCTAGGTTATCTTATCCAGAACAGTCCTGCTCAGGTCTTGCATACTCAGGGCTGTGGGACTGAATCCATCCATCTGGGATGCGGTCTTCCTCTTTTCCTACTGCCTTCTACTTCAGGCATTATAGTTTTTTCTAATGCGTCAAATCTTCTCTTATCATGCCCAAAATCTGAAAGTCTCAGTTTAGTCACCTTGTCTTCTAGCATGAATTGCTCTAGGACCCATTTATTTGTTTTTAGCAGTCCAGAGTATTTGTGGGATTCTTCTCTAGCACCACACTTGGAGTTAGTTGCTTTTCTTCCTGTCAGCTGTCCATCTTTCACAGCCATACATAGAAATGGGAAACAATAGCCTAAACAATCCAAACTTCAGTATTCAATTATGTATCTTCATACTTCATGGTAGTGTCCTGTTCCGTCATAGGTGCCCTTCAAAGTCTTCTGATTTCTTGACTTCAGTCTCCGTTCTGAGCTTGTTATAGTAAAAACGTAGACTATTTCAGTGTGTTCATCCTGTACTTTAAACTTATATAAATCATCCACGGTCATTATTTTTGTTTACTTAATGTGCAAACCTGCCTATGCACTTTCCCCCTTTACTTTCTTCAGTAATTACTCCAGATCTTTCCTATTTTCTTCTAGTATTATGGTGTCATCTGTGTATCTGAAATTGTTGATATTCCTTTCTCCCAGTTTTCACATCTCCTTCCTCCAAAGCCTAATCCTTCTTTACATGTGATATGTTCATCATAAAGATTAAACTGATGGGGTGATAAAATGCAGCCTTGCTTGACTCTCTTGCCAACTGGAAACCAGTTTCTCTGTGTTCTGTACAAAGACAAAAAAAATCTAAACAATAAAATTTATTAGAGAGTTCTAGAGAAGCTTGTTAACAGTTACAGTTTCTCTCGGCCTTGAGGGAGCAGGATCCTGTTACCTTTCTGGTTAATTGGTGCTATGATCCCTAATGCATTTGCTTAGAAGTGAATCCCAGAAATCCATTGGTGGCACTGTTTTTTTTCCTAAATAATTAGCTTAGGTTGCAATCATGGCCAACTGCTCCCCCTCTGTTGCTTTTTTTCAACAGAGCTTTGAATTTTCAGTCAAAATGTGTCAACTCCATCTCCCCAGTGTATTTTAAGGGTCTACAGAGCAAGGGGAAAAACAAGGTATCTTTAGGGAATTGAAAACAGTTGAAAATAGAGGTTCTAGCCAAGTCATTATTCATGATGAGTAGAGGGGGGAAATCATCTCTTATAATGCAGGGAGAGATGTGGGGACACTCTCATCAAAATTTGTCATTAAGTTTTATTTGAAATACAGGAGAGAATGAGGACTGAAGTTCATATTTATATAAATAAAAATGTAATGTTCGTTTGTGGATTAACATAACTCAAAAACCACTGGATGAATTGACACCAAATTTGGACACAATTCACCTATCAGCCCAACAAGTGACTATCACTCATAAAAACACTGAAATACACAGCAGAAGGGACTTAAAAAGCCCAAAATACAACGCATGCGCAAAACCACATATATACACAAACACACATATATACACATATACACAAATATATACAGACATATATGCACACACAAAACATATACACAGAAGGGGAAGGAAGGAAGGAGAGAAGGAGGGAAGGAATTGTAAGGAAGGAAGGAGAGAATGAGGGAGAGAATAAAATAAAAAAGTGAAAGAGGGAAGCAAAGAGAGAAGGAACGAAAGAGAGAAAGAGGGAAGGAAAGAGACAAGGAAGGATGGAACCAAAGGGCAAAGGAAGTGAGAAAAGAAACAGGTAGAGAAGGAAGAAAGAAGAAGGGAAAGAAAAAGAGGGAAGGAAGGAAGGAAGGAAGGAAGGGAGAAAGAGGGAGGGAAAGTTGGCCACAGCAACGCGTGGTGGATACAGCTAGTAAACATAAAACAACACCAAACAAAAAGTGACACAATAGTAAAGAAAGCTCTAGTTGGCTACTATAGAACAATTAAAGTAAGTGGAACAATTAAGCTTTGCTCCAGCATCTTGTTCTTCGCAGGCATTTTTAAAACCAAAGAACACAATTTTGCTCATGTGGTTAATCCCTCAGATTTTCCAGAATCTTCATTTAATTTGTGATTAGACTGTTGTTCTATTTGCATTGATAATCCTCCGGACCATCTTAACTGGCAATAACAAATCAGCATCTTGACAAACTGTAGGCCTGTGACTCAAACATATTTTTTCTTACTCTTCTTAATTATGATTTTTAATACCTTTGCCAGATGAAGACTCCAGTGAAGCATCAAAACCTTTTGTGATGCTTTTTGTGCAATTTTGGTTGACCTCTAAGATATTACTATTTTGTGTATTTAGGAGGTTGCTGAATATTCCTGTTTGGCCAACACAGCTTACTTCTGAATATACTTTTTCTTAAATTCTCCCTTATTAAAAAGAGTGACTGTCTTCTCTGTGCATTATTAAGCCATCACACCTTTAATAATTTTCTACCAGCCGGATTGTAAATGATCACAAGCTTTCTAAGAATCACCTTAAAAGTTGACATTCATTTATTTATTATTTGTTTCATTTGTATGTCATCTTTATCCCAGAATGGGATCCAAAGCAGCATTGAAAATAAGTTTCATATCATTTTGCCTGCATGGATCGTTAAGTCACTTGGATAAATGTTGTTTACCCATTTTGTGTTCCTTCATGCAGAAATACTGGCCTTGCCATAATAAAAGGATTTGGCATGATTTCCACAAAGTCTGGATTGTGTGTAAGCAGTTGTCTTGGCAGACCTCTCCTTTTGCACTGCTGTGTGGTACGTCTATTCAACTTGGGGTTATATAGCCAGGACAGATAGTCCCCAAGTTACGAGCAAGATAGGTTCTATAAGTTTGTTCTTAAGTTGACTTTATTTGTAAGTTGTAACAGGTACATTTTAAGTATAACACCAGCCCAAACTATATATGTTTGTTTAGTTTTGGATAACATAGGGAAGGATTCACATCCCTGTGGTGTTTGTTTTGCTGTTTGGTCCCTGTTCAGAAGATTTCACTTCTCTTTCTGTCCCTGTGAGAATTCAATTTTTAAGAATTTGGCTTGTTGTGGAAACAAGGATTGGTGATAAAGCTTCAGTGGAGACACCTTTTCTCCATAATCACTCTTTCAAGAGAGAATTTCCCATCCGAGGGGTAGATTTCTCTTACTTCCTGTTGTCCCACCCTGTTTATAACTATGAGTCATTTGTAAGTTGGGTGTTTGTAACTCGGGGAGTGTGTAATTTCTTTCAAGGGTGTGTGCTGTGTGTATGACCTCCAGACCAACATTTTTTTAAGACAAATGTCTTTGTAGATACCCTGAGTTTTATGTGCACATACATTGCTATAAAAACACTTTGCGGAAAATAAGTATACGATTACTTCTCTAATACCAGAAAAATAGTGGTCCTCAGCAATCCAAACTACTATAAAATAATGTTGGTCAAAGGCCAAGTGTTGAACATTTTTATGAGTGACAGTAAGTAGGAAAGTCCTGCCATATTATTTCTATACATTGCATTTTATTTATTTTTTATTTATTTACTTGCAGTATTTATATACTGCTTTTCTCACCCCTAGGGGGACTCAAAGCAGTTTACACATAGATAATGGCAAAATTCAATGCCATACAACTACAATAGTAAAAACCACACATTACACATAAATCATACTAACACAGTACATCACCAAGTATCAAACAATTATTAAAACCATAAAACAATTTTCAGGTCACAGTTTCAAAAGTTTGAATAGTTTTTGTGCAAGGTAGAATATACATAAAGGGAAGGCTTAGAATTGATTTCATACCAAACGAACTCCTTGCCCCACTTCATTTTCCCCTGTATGAAATAAATATTTTGTGTACCAGTTCATTGGGAAAACATTTAACCCATTAGCTGTTTAACTGTTTCAGAATTACTTATTCTTGATTTCAGCCTTAATAGTGTTTTTTTCTTTAAACTCTGTGAACCTACATGAAATATAGTCTCATTCATTCAATGCAACTTGATTAGTACTTTTAAGAAGCTGAAGCAGGACGGTCTGGTTGCGCTTTGTGTATCCCTCTTTTAATATGATGTTGGTGTTAATTTATTCTAAAGGACATATTTAGTTAAGAGTTTCCCAACTTTATTTGACATAGTCCAATTTGTCAAAACGGAAACAAGCTCCTCTTCTCTGGGACAAAGAAGGGTCACCCCTTTAGCAACTTAACAGAACTAGGAACTATGTATTGTCGAAGGCTTTCACGGCCGGAATCACTGGGTTGTTGTAGGTTTTTTTGGGCTTTATGGCCATGTTCTAGAGCAGGGGTTCTCAAACTTTTTAAACCGGGGGCCAGTTCACTGTCCCTCAGACCGTTGGAGGGCCGGACTATAGTTTTTTTTAAAAAAAATCCTATGCACATTGCAGATATCTTATTTTGCTGTGTGGAAGGGCCCTTAGAGGGGGTTCTTTCTAGCCCTCTTTAGGCAGTAATTCCAGGAGCAGATAATGGGAAATCTTCCTATTTCTAGTCTGAACAAAATCTGGCTACCAGTATTAAAAACTCTAAAATTATAACTGTAAATAAAGAACAACACTCAAACACAGGGGAACTCCAGACAAGAAACAATCAGGGCCAGCTAATCACCTCTCAACAAAGGATTCTCCCTAAAAACTGTCAGGCTGTGAAATGGTAATCAAGGTGGCCAATTGAAACATTCATACCTACCTCCAACAGACAAGAGTTCTTTCTCCCACCCTGGATCTTCCACAATTTTCCTAGTTAAAGGTTTTCCTCTGACATGAAGTCCAGTCGTGTCTGACTCTGGGGTGTGGTGCTCATCTGCATTTCTAAGTCGAAGAGCCGGCGTTGTCCGTAGACACCTCCAAGGTCATGTGGCTGGCATGACTGCATGGAGCACCGGGGCAGCCTCCCTTGGCTGGCTCACACTGCCCATCGGGCCTGACATATAGCGTGAGCCTGCCAAGGGAGGAGCAGCATCAGGCGGCCTACTTGCGTGCAGGTGCTTTACGCGCGAGTAGGCCACGTGGAGCAGCTGCCCTTGGCTGGCTCACGCTGCCCATCGGACCTGACGGATAGCGTGAGCCAGCCAAGGGAGGGGCACTGTGTGTGTGGGGGGGGGCGCTCCGGATAAGTGCTGTAGTTTGGGGACCCCTGTTCTAGAGGCATTCTCTCCTGATGTTTCGCCTGCATCTATGGCAAGCATCCTCAGAGGTAGTGAGGTCACAGAACTAGGAACTGTTTCTGATTGCATAGCACATGGAAGCTGCAGAAGTCACAGGCCAACTTGGACTCTGGCTTTTCCTGTTTTGTTTTGACTTTTTGAGCACAGTAAATCTGGCTGGGAAGAGATAGCAAAGTGGGCTTTGCTTGATACAGTCAGGTCTTCCGTAGTTTTGTGGTTTCAAACTTGCAGAGGGGAAGGTAATGTGGGAAGAGCAGGAACTCACCTCCCCCCTAAGTCTCCCTCGCCCACCCCATCCCACCCCCCACGGCTCAGCCTTGCAGGGACAACATCTGATCATTAATAAACAGCAAGCACTGGCTTTGCCCTCTGGGCCGCAAATAGTACAGTGTGCAACAAGGGAGTGCAGGCGAGGCACGAGGATGGAAACAGTAGTATCAGATTACAGTTTCAAAATATCACTGGAGCACGTTAGCTGGCTTATGCTGCTGACTTGCCGTATAATTGTGTTGCTTATTTGTTACGAAAGGCTTTCCCCCTTTCTTCCCAATTAACATGGATGTTACCTAAGACCTTGGAACTCCGTAGTTTTCTTTTTATAGACATTGCTGTGAAGTGTGGGCATTATGGCAGCAGTGCCTGTATTACTAAGCTACTGAGCTAACCTTTGTATGCAGCAACGTTCATCTGAAACAAATCAGCAGGTTGAGAAAGGGAGGCCCGAGTAAAAGTGAATAGTTTCACTTTTATTTTATTTATATCTGTACTATAGCCATTCCCCCATTGAATTTGGAATCAGTAGAGTCAAAGGCATGCAGTTTAAAGCTTTTATTTTTAAATGCTTTACCACAATCCAGTTAATGTAAGGAAGAATTGGGCCCAGGACATTGTCAGAGTTCTGTCCATTGCAAGAGAACCTCTTGGAGTATTTTTAGATGAATTCACAGTGGGCTTCTTTTTTTTTTTTTGCTCTGAGTTGATGTCTCATCTCTTTAAATACAGTTTGAAGCAAGCAGGGCTGATTTTGGCACATAGCATTTAAAATTAGTGGAGGGTTTTAACCTAGACCTTTGGTTAACAGTTCCTAATCATTACATTGTGTCCCGTTTATAGACACCGTTGTGTTAAAAGGAAGATGGTCTCCAGTGGAGGGGAATGAATGCAGTTGTTGTGGATCCCTTGTTTCAAAAAACCCTTTAGCAGACTTTCAGGAGCATTAGAAGCTGCAAGGAATGGCCGGGGGAGGGGGGGGGTTCCTTCACTAACAGAATTTCCCTTGAGTGAGCTCAGAATCCAAGTCTTTGAGTATTCCTGAATTTTATTTAATTGATTTGCACAAGTAAATAACTATGTGTGACCTTTAGCTCTGGTAAAAGGCCCACACTTGCTGCCCAAACCACAGACATTTCTGAAGAGCAACGTGTTTGCACGGACTTGTGCCTGCAGATAATGTTCTTTGGGAATGAGAAGCTTGGTCTATATATTGGGGGGGGGGGGTCTGACTTCTGTTTGATTAGCCTGTGCACCCACTTGTCATTTACATGAAAGCAAGTGGTGAAAATAGGTTTGTCTTAAATGTAAAGCAGCAGATCTCTGCAACGTGTTTTTTTGCAGCACTGACATCTTTGCAGTGAGGACCAGTGAACACTAAACAAGCCTTTGTTCTCTGGCTGCCTAGTTATTTCCCAGAACTGAAAAGGAGCCAATTTTGATGTCATTCAAAAAAAAAAAAAAGCTTGATAAATAATGCAGCTTCATTGCTAAGAAAAGGCAAAGTACAGAATACAGAATTTGTTTATAGTATTGAAGAATACCAGATATTGGGGAAATCCTAGTTTGTATTGTATCATGTATGTATTGGTGAGTAGATTAATTCAGTCTTTTATGTTAGCTTGTCTTTTCTAGTACATTGCCTGAAGATGTCCCATTACATGTAATTGCATGAGTAACATGCAAGCCCTTTACAGCTCAGATCCAAATTATTTCACCATGTCATCGCTTATCAACCATCATGATTTGAGACTTGTTATGAAGGTCCTTCTTTGTGTCCACCACCCTTCCAGACATATCTGATGGGAGCACAAGAGGAAGTCTTCTCCGTGGATGCTCCCAAGCCTGTAGCTCTCTTCCCTCAAACTGTGGGTCCCGAGATGTTTTAGCCTTCAACTCCCAGAAATCCTAACAGCTAGTAAAGTGGCTGGGATTTCTGGGAGCTGTAGGCCAAAACATCTGGGGACTCACAGGTTGAGAACCACAGTTATAGAGACTAGACCAGGCATGAGCAAACTTTGGTCCTCTAGATGTTTTGAACTTCAACTCCTAACAGCCATCTTACTGGCTGTTAGGAATTGTGGGAGTTATAGTTCAAAATACCTGGAGGGCTGAAGTTTGCCCATGCCTGGGTTAGGCTGTCATCCTTCCCCATCTTCTTCCATAAACAGGTGAAGACTTTTCTGTGTCAATAGCCCTTTGAAGACTGATTGTTTAGACAGCATGGGCCTTGTACTATGTGCTGGATTTTATGTTTTTGTGTTGATGGTCATGTTTTTTTATAGTTCCATGTTTTTAACTGGACTTCTTTTTCTTAGATAGTTTGATCACTTTTTAACTTCAATATTTGTGAATTTTTAACTTTTTTTGAATTGTTTGTAAGCAGCCTTCAGTCCAAAAGTGGATTAAAGGTATGATAATGATGGTAGTGGTGGTAGATGGAGACCTAATGATGAACATCACAAGTATCTCCTGTAGTACCAGAATTGGTGTCCCCATACATGCATGCCGTTTTATGTTGGATTGAGGAAGTTCATGTTGTTGGGATTACCCTTAATCTCTCCTCCCTGCCCATCCCAACACTGAATTTTCTTAAGAAATTGAATCGCAGCTGCTTGAAGCAACTTTAAGATGCTTTATTCTGAAATGACAGAACAAAGCATCTCCATGGCCACCAAAGGAAGCTGTGGGAGAGTCCAAAATAGGGGAAAGCTTGGGATCCTGGTAGGAGGGTTTCTTATATTCAGTTTGGTAGCAGAGAGGCAGTAACACCCAAATAGGATGACTGTATACAATGCTGCACAAAAACACCCAGCAGTGAACACAAATACATTCCAACTATTTCAATCAGGTTTACACAATTTGTTGCCTCCAAACAACTTTAAATCTTCAATTCTTACGTCAGGTCCACATTTTTACATTAGTGTGCACACAGAGATAGAGAGTCTTATATACAAGGCATGCCCAATATGTGGTTAATACAGACTTGGTGTATGTTATGTATTGTAACTATTTTCACCCCACTCTTCAGCCAAACACAGTAAAATATAACTAAAATATCAATATTTTAATCAACAACCATGTCTCACAAAGCAGCAGAAAGCAACCCGCTGACATTTTAAATGCACAGGAAACACGAAAGGTTTTATGACTAGTGCTGAAAGAAGATTGAGTAACCACCAAGCGAACCAACGTGAAGAGCATTCTGTAAATATACCCTCAAATGATAGGCAAGTTATTGAGAAAACACGTTCCTTCAAATTCTGTATTTCTAAGCTGTGATGGACTTTAAAGCACTTTGATTTGAGCTTTGAAATAATCATGGATCCAGTTTTGGATCTCCAATATCATACAGCTAACTCTTCCTAGATCAGTGTTTCTCAACCTTCCTAATGCCGCGACCCCTTAATACAGTTCCTCTTGTTGTTGTGACGCCCAACCATAGCATTATTTTCGTTGCTATTTCATAACTGTAATTTTGTTACTGTTATGAATCATAATGTAAATCTATATAAATAAAAATGTATTGTTCGACAAATACCCAATACACGCAAATTTGAATACTGGTGGGATTGGGGAAGGGTATTGATTTTGTCCTGTGGGAGTTGTAGTTGCTGGGATTTATAGTTCACCTAAATCAAAGAGCCTTCTGAACTCCACCAATGATGGAATTGAATCAAACTTGGCACACAGAATTCCCATGACCAAGAGAAAATACTGGGATGGGTCTGGTGGACATTGACCTTGAGTTTTTGGAGTTGTAGTTCACCTACATCCAGAGAGCACTGTGGACTCAAACAATGATGGATCTGGACCAAACTTGGCACAAATACTCAATATGCCCAAATGTGAACACTGGTGGAGTTTGGGGGAAATAGACCTTGACATTTGGGAGGTGTAGTTGCTGGGATTTATAGTTCACCTACAATCAAAGAGCATTCTGAACCCCACCAATGATAGAATTGGGCCAAACTTCCCACACAGAACCCCCATGACCAACAGAAAGATACTATGTTTCCTGATGGTCTTTGGCGACCCCTCTAACACCTCCTTATGACCCCCACATGTGCCCCAACCCCCCAGGTTGAGAAACACTGTCCTAGATAATCTAACAGTTTTTGTGATGTAGTAACAGGAATTTCTGAATTATTTTCAAAAGCAGCATCCCCATTAAACTGCATTCAGGTAGTCCAACTTGAATGATATAAGAGCATGGATATCTGAGTTAAAGCTATCTTTGGGTGTATCTGAACTGTAGAATGAATACAGTTCGATACCACTTTAACTGTATGGAATACTGGAAGTTTAATGAGGCTGCAGCACTGTTTGGCAGAAGAACACTACAGACCTTATAAAACAGAAGTATTGCTGTCCCAAAACATGTGTTAGTAGTGTCACCATCTTTTCTGTAGTAAGCTTTATGTTATTGGTTCTCATCATCCATTCTTTCACTGAGATCGGGTCCTGGCTGAACATAGCAACTTTCTCACCTGAATTAGATGAAGTAGAATTACACATCTTGATAATACGTGTCTACAAATCTCCGGACAACTTTACTGAGCAGATTCTGTAGATCTGAGGCACATAGATTTGATCCCTCTTACACTTCTAAAAGTCCCTCCTTTACTTAGTGGTTTCAAACAGATTGCTTTTTTCCTCTGCTGCTACTAGAGTAAATTGGGATGGGACTGGGGATTCTCCTTTACATCTTCTCAGGGATGCTCATACAAGACACTCTTTCTAAACCGGGGATCTTTGTAGATGGTGGAAATAATTCTGTCCTCTCCCTCCCAGCAAGGAAAGAATATTGATGAGATGTACGTGAACATATATGGGGCCCAGTGCTTCAAACAGCACCACAAGTGATACTTAGGGCCAGAAAATTGTCCATCCTTGTAGTGGGACAGAGTGGAACCTAGCTGGGTCTCTTTATCCCCCAGAACCATGTCCTGGAATCAAAGGATCAATGAAACAAAGTCCACCCTATTTCTAGTTCGGCAGCCCATCCAGGAAAATACTATGACTGATAATATCAAGTCACATTTCCATAGGAATCAATAAGGTAGCATGTTCCCCATTTTCTAATATAGGTCATCTGTCAGGCAGACTCAGGGTCAATACCAGACCTGAATTTCAGCTTCACTAATGCAAAATACATCAAGGATCACTGTTTAAGCCTGTACTTCAAGATATGTGTAAGTGTATGTGTGCATTGCCCATGCTTTACATTTGCTGTGGAAAACCATAAGTATTCACAGAGATAGTGTTGTATTGTACGTATATGTGTCAGCTGGTGGAACTTTGTTTAGCTTCATGCTCCAAGGGCTATGGTCCATGGCAAAAAAAAAAAAAATGGGCGTATGACTTGCGTCTTTGTTATCTTGGGATTAGTAATCATGTATCCTGGGATAATAATCCTGGGGGAAGGGGAGAAACATTCATCTATCCCAGGACTGATGCCTTCACAGTTATGTCACAATGAGGGTGCTAACAATGTACCCTCATTTGTATGGACAGGAGAAGGGAAAGCAAAAATAAGGGGGAAAGACTAGTCAGAAGAATATCCATGCTATCTGTGTTGAAGCCATCTTTAGGATGACACAACATAGGGAATTTTCATCTGACTGACAATTATCAAAGCAAAATTGGAAATGTTCAGGAGTGGGAGGGGAATTCTGGAGATGGGCAACGTGTGAATGAAACATTGACACACCTCATGTGGATTATACTAAGCTAAAGGCAACACATTCATTGAACTACATTGTACTAGCAGATCCAATACATTTCAGCAAGAAGGTTTGATACCAGCAAGCGGGTAAAGTTGGTGAACACAATGCAAACAGGGAAGAAATTTAACTCTGAGCTTTTTCACGGTGAATATAGAAACCTGGTTGATATCTATTCTGACTTTCTCAGGCTATAGTTTCTAATTTGTAGACTATGGACTTTTTAAAGGCAAGTCCGAATGGGGTATTTTGCTTTCGCTTGTTCAGATAAGGGTTAATCTTCCTGTTCCAGCTCACCCACCCTTCCCTCTGTCCTCTAGCCATCTAATAGACCAGGAGTATCAGAAGTAAACATTTCCTGCTCTGTGAAGCTCCCAAGTCCCAGTCTCTGTAGCAGTTCCCCTTGAATCTACCAGTGACATAGAGCAGGGATTGCCAGAGAGAAGGGTTATGGATGATAATCTTCCTTGAAGTTGCCAACATCTAATAAACCCAGGAGCAAAATACATTGATCCAAATATTCTACTTAAATTAGCTGGTCATTGTTGTGAAGTCCATTTTATTAAGATGACCAGTCAGTGATGTGGTGTGAAATGCTTCCTATAGCACAGCCAGGTTCCTTCAGACTGAGAGGTTCAGTTCACATTAGCCATGACCCACTAGTGGGGGGTTGGGGGCCACATTGGCCTCCAAGAAGATTGTGAAAGGCTGCATTCATCACCACTATCAATGCAAAAAAGGTTTGCACCCAGATGCCCTCCACTGGGGTGCAAAGGACAGTCGTGCCACTTGAACACACACATACCATACTACCCCAAGGAGTAGGATTTTTTTTTACCAGAAGATGACTATTTATTGTTAGAAAAAGGGATTCCCTAGGAACTAAAATGCAAGAGAGAGGTGAAGCAATCCCAAACACACACAATGTAAATGTTGGGGGTTCACTTAAAACCCACTGGCTATATCCCCCCCTCCCTAATACACATTGGCGTAATGAACATTAATTTAAAGGCTACAATCCTGTGCTGTTTTAACTGGGAATAAATCACATTGGTCTCAAGTGGAACATTTTGAGGAAACAGTATTGGAAGTTTGTTTTATTTATTTTTATTTTATTTATTGTGTCAGGCAACCGAACATTTGTATTACATTTTTAACAAAACAAACAGACAAAACACAAAGTTTGCAAACTTGATAGTTGATTAAATGTCCTTTGACCAGTATCTGGCCACTTGGAGTGCCTCTGGTGTTGCCGCAAGGAGGTCCTCCATTGTGCATGTAGCAGGGCTCAGGTTGCATTGCAGCAGGTGGTCAGTGGTTTGCTCTTCTCCACACTCGCATGTCGTGGCTTCCACTTTGTAGCCCCATTTCTTGGTTGGCTCTGCATCTTGTGGTGCCAGAGCGCAGTCTGTTCAGCGCCTTCCAAGTCGCCCAGTCTTCTGTGTGCCCAGGGGGAGTCTCTCATTTGGTATCAGCCACTGATTGAGGTTCTGGGTTTGAGCCTGCCACTTTTGGACTCTCACTTGCTGAGGTGTTCCAGCGAGTGTCTCTGTAGATCTTAGAAAACTATTTCTTGATTTAAGTCGTTGACGTGCTGGCTGATACCCAAACAGGGGATGAGCTGGAGATGTCTCTGCCTTGGTCCTTTCACTATTGGTTGCTACTTCCCGGCGGATGTCAGGTGGTGCAATACTGGCTAAGCAGTGTAATTTCTCCAGTGGTGTAGGGTGCAAACACCCCGTGATAATGCGGCATGTCTCATTAAGAGCCACATCACTGTTTTAGTGTGGTGAGATGTGTTCCACACTGGGCATGCATACTCAGCAGCAGAGTAGCATAGCGCAAGGGCAGATGTCTTCACTGCGTCTGGTTGTGATCCCCAGGTTGTGTCCATTGATAAATGGAGAAATACTCTGCCAAACGACACTTTACGATGAAGTATTCCCCACCTTAAACTAATTAAATGTTCAATATAATGCATCAATGTGAGAAGTTTTGGTTTTATATTTTTCATAAAAGATTGATTATTTTTATGTTTTATAACATCAGACCGATCCAAACTATCTTGCAAAGAATTGTCTCACATCAGCCAAGTTTTGTGGCCTCCCAACTGCTGCTTCCTTGCAGAAGGGCTGGGCACATTTTGTCCTGCATTTGCCTTAGTGAGCCACAAGTTAAGTAGGCCTCCTTTGTATTTTAATTGTGGCTTGCTCTAATTTATGCTTTGAGTTAAGTACATGAAAATTGTCTTGTTCTCTTCTGAAAGCAAGGCTGTGAATTTTATGAAATATCTTTTTTCCCCTGAAACTTTCCCAAAGTGTTGTAACTCGATCAAGTTGCTGCTTCCTAATCTCTTCTGCACAAGCTGTCTTCTACCTCGTTGGTATTTTCCCCCCCTCGTCTTCCTAAGTAGGACTGCACAAAATTTCTTCAAGAACTGAGTCAGTTTTTTAAAAGAAGGTGTAAAAAGTGACCAACCAACATTATTCTTAAAATATGTGGTGGTTTTAAAGAAATCTGGAGATTGTGCAATCACACTATAATATGGAAATGTTTTCTGGTTGAACTCTGTACGGTGGGCGTTGGACCACAAGCTGTGGGAAACTTTAATGGCAAAAATGCCTTGCTTTAATATTTTCTAGAGAAAAGCCCATGTATTGCTGAGAGTATGTCACATTGGGTTGGGAAAACTAGTACATTAAGAAATAACTCTGCAAGAAAATCCAGTCTAGTTGTTTTATTACTGAACATGGGTCCAGTTTTAAATGTGGAGCCCTAAGTCCATTCCAGACAGGCACCTGCCAATGTTGCCTATATCTAACATCTCATTTCACACTGGTTCCTTTGCCTTGATAACAGATCACTGGCTACCAACATGCCCTACTGTCATAGTTCACTGGACATAGCCAATGATGGTTCTGGATGAAATATATTAGTAGTGCCCCTGGGCACATGCAAAGTGCAAGTGTAGTTTGTGCTTTCCTCAAATTGTTCTTGTCAGAATTGACATTGTTAGTGTGACTTTAACTGCTAATGAAAGCACCCAAGAGTACATGCATATTGTAAACTCCTGATAGGAGTTACCACACCTACCAGGCTGAATTCCTATTCTAGACCTTCTCCTAACCAGGAATACATTTGTGTTGTCTCTAATTTCTCTACAATCAAGCCATGATAGCCACTGATCTAGAACCTCAACAGCCTGACTCAGGGGTCCTCAAAACCTTTTAAACAGGAGACTAGTTCATGGTCCTTCAAACTGTTGGGGAGGTGGGCTATAGTCTGAAAAAAAAACATGAATGCATTCCTATGCATTCCTTGCTTGTAGTGAAAGAAAGAAATAACAATACAATTTTTAAATGAAGAACAATTTTAGACATGATAAACTGACCCTCGCTCTTGAATGCACACAACACACAACAACAATCCTATCTCATCAGCCAAAAGCAGGCCCACACTTCCCATTGAAATACTAATAAGTTTATATTTGTTAAAATTGTTCTTCATTTTAATTATTGTATTGTTTTTAAGTGGTTTTTTGCACTACAAATAAGATATGTGCAGTGTGCATAGGAATTCATTCATGTTTTTTTCAAATTATAATCCAGCCCTCCAACAGTTTGAGGGACTGTGACCTGGCCCTCTGTTTAAAAAGTTTGAGGACCCCTGCTACAACACACTTTCTGAATTCTCAGTTCTTTTCCTCTCTTTTTCCTACCTACCTTTCTTCCCCTCTCTTTCTTTTTAGTTCCCCCTCCTCCATCCCTCCATCCCTTTCTTTTTCCTTCCTTCCTTCCTTTCTCTCTCCTCCCTTCCTCCTTCTCTTGCTCTTTCTTTCCTTTTCTACCTCCCTCCTTCCTTCCTCCTCAGATGCAAATGGCAGAGGTGCAAATGTGGCAAATCAAAAGTTTGGGCCCAGGGCTGGGTAAATTGCTTTGGCAGATCCTACTTTGAGGACCCCTGACCTAACCGATAGTATTCTCATATTATGTATTTACCTGTCTGAACGTATCTCCCTCTATGATCCACCTAGGAGATTAAAGTCTTCTGGGGAGGCCCTGCTCTCGGTCCCGCCTCCTTCAAAGGTGCAGTTGCTGGTGACAAGAGACAGAGTCTTCTCAGTGGTGGCCCCTCAGCTATGAAACTGCCTCCCTAGCAAAATCAGAGCAGCACCCTCCCTCCTGACCTTCAGGAAGAAAGCAAAAACCTGGTTATGCTTTTGAATAGCAAGTTAATTCAATATGAGTATACGGAATTGTGAATTGACTAATGCAAGAAAGCAAAAACCTGGTTATGCTTTTGAATAGCAAGTTAATTCAATATGAGTATACGGAATTGTGAATTGACTAATGCAAGGGTCCACAAACTATGGCCCGGGGGCCGGATACAGCCCTCCAAGGTCATTTACCCGGCCCTCACTCAGGGTCAACCTAAGTCTGAAACGACTTAAAAGCACACAACAACAACAATCCTATCTCATCAGCCAAATGCAGGCCCACACTTCCCATTGAAATACTAATAAGTTTATATTTGTTAAAATTGTTCTTCATTTTAATTATTGTATTGTTTTTAAGTGGGGGTTTTTTTTTTGCACTACAAATAAGATATGTGCAGTGTGCATAGGAATTCATTCATTTTTTTCAAATTATAATCTGGCCCTCCAACAGTTTGAGGGACTGTGACCTGGCCCTCTGTTTAAAATGTTTGGACTTGGATTTGACTCTGGATGATGTGATTTTATTAATTTTTTAATATTGCTGCTGATTTTTGGTTTTAACGTATATGTCTATTTTTTACTGTATGTATGTGCATGGCACCAAACTGCTGCCTTTTTGTAAGGCCACTCTGAGTCCCTCTTTTGGGGTGAGAAGGGTGGAATATAAATGTAGTAAAAATAATACTTTGCCAGACACAATCCTTCAGTGATCTCTTCCTTGTGGTTTTACATTGAATAGCACACAGGATTGTAACTACAATTTAGAGCGAGTGGAGGTCCTTCCCAGACTCATCTCCATGAGTCTATCCAGAAAGGTGCACCAGACACAGATGAGCCACGTGTCTCCTGTATAGTTCCCTGCAACTCAAAATGGCACCACAGTTAATACAGAAAGGTTAACCTGGAGCCCAGATGGGTTCCAGGTCTTCATCCAAAAGTTCTAGTATTTTGTTCCTTCCGAGTTTTTAAATCTAAATCTCTTCTTTTTACAAAGTAAGCATTCTGTTACTTATTTTGCTTGGAGTGGCTTGGTGTTCTATTGATCTGCCTTAATTACAGCTCAATTGTGTTGTCTTCTTTGTGGGACTATCTTTGAAAAATCTTTAAAATCACCAATTGCTGCAGAATATGGCAGTGAGGATTGTGGCAAGCATTGGTTTGTAAGGTCATTAATGAATGAGTTACCGGTCAGTTTCCAAGCACAATTCAGTGTTGGTGATTTTTTCATTGACGGAGACATCAAAATGACACCACAGAGAATCTACTTTTAGATTTTAGTAAAGGAGGAGATGACCCAAGGTAGAACCTACAGCCAACGCTGACTTCTATTTCCAGAAATGTTAAAGGGGCCACTGCATGGGAAATATTCAACACTAACAGAATTTCTGAGCCTGAGTCTCATTTTTGCATCAGTCTCCTCCCCGATTCCTCTGCCACCCCATTAATAAATATTCCTTTTCTAATTTATATGAGGGTGTGTGCAGAGGAGAGAATGCTTTGTGCGTGCTTGTCTTTTCTGCTTTGGAATAAGTCCAAAAAGAACGTTTGCAGCTGCATTTCCAAGGACGACGTACCTTACTCTTCGAGGTCTTGAGTAGCTTTTTAAAAAGCTCCACAGCCCAGAGGCTGTTACTCCTACAGTTTCAAAAGTTGGAGCTTAACAGAAATTCCTGCATGTATGAAGTATGCAGCAGCATTTGAAATGCAGAAGACAGTTAGTGTTCTGTTCATTGAATGGAGATGCAAGTTACACATTATGAAGTCGATTGTATTTCTCTTGGTTATGCATTTGTGCCTCTCATAGGGTCCCCTATATTCCAGTAACAGGGTTTTGGTTCTGGCTTCACTCAAGTGTTAGCAGTATAGATGAGCGAATTCTCAGTTCTTGTTTTGGCAATGCAGTCGGAATTCTTCAGAAGTGGGAAGTGAGGTGTTATTTACATGCAGAGAGCGAGCGAGAAAGATTCAAAAGTCCGGTGTGGCCACCCTACTTACAGTGCCTGCATATTTGCAAACAATTAATTGTAAGCTCTGGTAATGCAGTGAGGCTTAGCATTAAAAACTCTTGTCATGCCCTTGTTTTCCCACCAGCTGCACACTCCAGATCACTACTTTCCCCTTCAGTTGCAAGTATCACATTGCTATATAATGTTTTAAGAAGCAGCAAAGGCTTCCAATCTGCTAAATCCGCCTCCTGGGTTTTGTGTGTTCAGAACAATATATGGAATCTAAAAGCCTGGAGAAATTTGGTTTCTATGTATTGTCGAAGGCTTTCATGGCTGGAATCACTAGGTTTTGGGTTTTTTCGGGCTATAGGGCCATGTTCTAGAGGCATTTCTCCTGACGTTTCGCCTGCATCTATGGCAAGCATCCTCAGAGGTAGTGAGGTCTGTTGGAAGTACCTCTGAGGATGCTTGCCATAGATGCAGGCGAAATGTCAGGAGAAATGCCTCTAGAACATGGCCCTATAGCCCGAAAAAACCCACAAGAACCTAATTTGGTTTCTAGTTCTGCAGCCTACACATATAGAGTTCACATTGGGATTAAGTTAAGTGTAATGGATTGGCCTACCCTAAAGGGGTGGTGTGTAAAGGGTTGATGTATATGGGATGGTGTAAAAGGCAGAAGCCAGGCCCAGCTTGCAGAGCTGGGCGGTGGAGCAATCAGGCAGTCTCTAAGCCAGAGGTGCAGCCTGATTGGCTGATAGAATTGGAGGAGAAAGCTCAGTAGCTGGAGATGGGCAGGACCAGAGGCTAAGGGAAGAAGAAAGCAGCCATTTTTAAGTTCAGTTAGAAGTTTGGGATGGAAGAAGAAGCAGTTAGGAGATTGGTGGGGAAGAAGGACCAGTAGTTGTGAAGTGGGGGAGGAAGAGATTTGGGAATTGTGTGGTTATAGGAAAGATACCTCTTTGAGGAATAATAGTTAATAGGCCTCTATAGTGTTTAGAGTGCTGAAAGGAGGAAGGGAGATTTAGAAGGTTTAAAAAGATTCCTGTTTGGATTTGTGTGTGTGTAACTTTGTTTTAAAGAAACTCAAGATAGAAGTACCATCCTCTGTAACAAAAAGCTTGACAAATTATCTGCAACCATTAAGCTTATTGACTGTTCAAAATAAACAACAATTTCCTGTTTTATTCCAACTGGAGTCTTTGTGTGGCTTTATGAACATCCCATTAAAGGAGGTGGCCTAATGAAATAATAAATTGGTGGCAGCAGAAGAAAGTAATAACTAGGATGAAAAAAGGCTAAATATAATATACAGTGGAGGTTTCCCACTGACTGGCTTTGTGTGAGTGAGAGTGTGCTCTGATCCCCTCACGGCCTCGCCTTGGGCTAAGACTTGTTGTTTGCCTTTTGTCCTCCATCTTGTTTGCGTGGTTGTGCCTGAGGCAAACTCTGCCTCCCCTCAGTCCTCCATTGTGTGTGATTATTGGTGAACTTGATTCCTTTATATTAAGCATGATAACATGCCTAATTTTGTCATTGGTTTAAAGGAGGTGTTTTGTCACATTCCCACTACCCTACTAAAGGGCAATTGATTGTTGTAGAGCAGTGGTTCTCAACCTGAGGTTCCCAGATGTTTTTGGCCTTCAACTCCCAGAAATCCTAACAGCTGGTAAACTGGCTGGGATTTCTGGGAGTTGTAGGCCAAAAACATCTGGGGACCCCAGGTTGAGAACCACTGTCGTAGAGGATCATGGAACCGTATTGTCGAAGGCTTTCATGGCTGGAATCACTCAGTTCTTGTGGGTTTTTTGGGCTATATGGCCATGTTCTAGAGCAGGGGTCCTCAAACTTTTTAGACAGAGGGCCAGGTCACAGTCCCTCAAACTATTGGAGGGCCGGATTATAATTTGAAAAAAAATGAATTAATTCCTATGCACACTGCACATATCTTATTTGTAGTAAAAACACTTAAAAACAATACAATAATTAAAATGAAGAACAATTTAACAATATAAACTTATTAGTATTTCAATAGGAAAGTGTGGGCCTGCTTTTGGCTGATGAGATAGGATTGTTGTTTGTTGTTGTTGTTTTCAAGGAGTTTCAGACTTAGGTTGACCCTGAGTGAGGGCTAGGTAAATGACCTTGGAGGGCCACCGGCCCCCGGGCCTTAGTTTGAGGACCCCTGTTCTAGAGGCATTTCTCCTGACATTTCGCCTGCATCTATGGCAATCTATGACCTCACCTCTGAGGATGCTTACCATAGATGCAGGCGAACGTCAGGAGAAATGCCTCTAGAACATGGCCATATAGCCCGAAAAAACCCACAAGAACTGAGATCATGGAACCATTAGCAAAAGTAAGGGCAGTACCTGTGCCAAGTGAAAAAGTGCCACCCCATGGGTTACCAGGTTGATATCAGAAGTTCTCAAACTTTTTCAGCAACTGAGCCCTTTTTGAAGGAAAAGTTACTTCTTTCTAATGTATATATATTAGGCATGGGCAAACTTTTTGGCACGTGTATTAGAATTTGACAGATGTGCCAGGCCAGCACCAGATGTATGGAGAGTGTTTGTGTGAACCAACTGTGAAAAAAATTGAACAAATTCCTATGCACACTGCACATATTTCGTTTGTAGTCAAAAAGAAAGAAAGAATAACACAATATTTAAAATGAAGGATAATTTTAATCAACATAAACTTGACAGTATTTCAGTGGGAAAACCCCAGGGCCATCCAGTCCAACCCCCTTTCTGCCATGCAGGTAAAGCACAATCAAAGCACCTCCTGAGTTTTGGAAGCAAGGAAATAGGGTTTTGGAAGCAAGGAAGGTGGGAGAAAAGGATCTGGGGGGCAAGGGGGGGAGGAGAAAATTCTGGGGGGTGAGGGAGGTGGGGGAGCAAGAAAGAGAGGGGAAAGCTTGGAGAGGACGGGAGGAGGAGGAGGCAACCACAGAGCCCCACAGTATGTTTCACGGAGCCCCAAGGGCTTCATGGAGCACACTTTGAGAACCCCTGGTCTAGAATTACAGCCTTAGCAGAGCTAGAAACATATTATTCTTTAAATGTATACTCACTTGTAAGTAGGAGAAGGAATGGGAAAATGGGCTATAGCAAACTTCTTGCATTATCACCTTATCTGATTATGAGATTTGGCCATCACAGTAAAGGCACTTTTCTGCTCCAATTTCCTCTTGTGTTACATTAAATAACACAACAGATCTACTTATGCATGTGTGCTTGACAATGGAAGCCTTATTCTCCTTTGCACGTTTCAGCTGTACAGTTGCCTCCTACTCATTCAAGCCACAGGAGCCTCTCCTTCCCTGATCAACCTCTGACTAATTCATATGTATTAAAAATGACTGTATGTATAATAAAGAAAGACACAGTGACTTACTATTTGACTTGTTAATATTTCAAGGCATATCCTTGATGGTCCTCTGATGGATGCAGGTGCTGAATAGTCTAACTTGGAAAGCAGGTTTTCTCACTGAGGTTCATGTTCTCTGTACTAAAGTAATGCTAGAAATAAAGCACAAATAAGGTACCAGTCCATTTATTTATTTTTTATTTATTTATTTACAGCTTTTATATTCCGCCCTTCTCACCCCGCAGGGGACTCAGGGCGGATTACAGTGTGCACATATATGGCAAACATTCAATGCCAATTTTTGACATACAAACATATACAGACATACACAGAGGCTATTTAACTTTTTCTGGCCGCCAGGGGAGCTGTCGCTTTCATCATCCATCTGCGACGCTGATGAAGCACTTCCGCATTCCCCGCATGCTTCCCCGCTGGAATGCTTTGCTGGAGTCTTCTTTATGGCCTCATAAATCAGTTAATTTAGCCTCCCCACACTTTAAGGTGGTACCTTATTTTCCTACTTGACAGATGCAACTGTCTTTTGGGTTGCAAAGGTCGACAACAGGCTACACACAATTGGTTGGAAACCCACTCCAACCCGGGCTGGCTTTGAACTCATGACCTTTTTGGTCAGAGTGATCTTAATGCAGCTGACACTCAGCCAGCTGCGCCACAATCATGACAGCCTGGGATAAATATATGTTGATCCGTACCTCAGATAGCCTGAGAAACACTGAATTGCCATGTGCATCTGCCTGCATGACTTTCACATCAGAAGCCGGTATTGGTGATAACGAAAAGTTGGCTGAACTCTCTTTCCATACAGTACAACCGTACTCCTCGATTTCTTATTAAGTAAAGGCTGTGATATCTTTGGATCAAAACATGTATACAACAGTCAGCTATCTTGAGATTAAGACCCCCAAGTATAATTTCATTCCTGTTTGCTTTCCTGACTCAATTTTTGTTGGAATTGAAGGATAAATTAAATCTTAAAAGTCCCAAATATCGTTAAAGTCAACAGGGGAGTGGGGGGATCCTACAATAATTTGGATGTTGTCCTCACATGTTACTTCAAGTTAACTTGGGGCAGAAATCTGGCCCTAGGAAACTTTTTAATCTTCCCTCAATCTTGTGGATCCTACTGTAGCCTGGGTATGGAAGGATATTTCAAGCCTCTTGTCCATCTCCCTGCCAACAGAATCTGATGACCTAGCTATCAGGTTGCAATATAAGCATGATCTTCAGAATGAATTATTATGTGTGGAAGATTGTTTTGTGCAAAACCTACAATTTTTGTGATAAATAGAAAATGCATGTAATTGCTTAACACAGCCAGAGGGTTTTGGGGGGGGGGGGGGCACAGCAACTATTTTGATAAATATCCCCTGGTGACGCAGTAGGTTAAACTGCTGAGATGCTGAACTTGCGGACCGAAATGTTGGTAGTTTGAATCCAGGAAGTTGGGTGAGCTCCCACTGTTAGGCCTTGCTACTGCCAACCTAGCAGTTTGAAAACATGCAAATGTGATTAGAGCAATAGGTATCACTTCTGCAGGAAGGTAACGGTGCTCTATGTCATCATGCTGGCCACATGACCTTGGAGGTGTCTATGTACAACGCCAACTCTTTGGCTTAGAAATGGAGATGAGCACCACCTCCCAGAGTCGGACACGACTAGACTTAATGTCAAGGGAAACCTTTGCCTTTACTAGGTTGTTGTAGGTTTTTCGGGGTTATATATGGCCATGTTCTAGAGGCATTTTCTCCTGACGTTTCACCTGCATCTATGGCAAGCATCCTCAGAGGTAGTGAGGATGCTTGCCATAGATGCAGGCGAAACATCAGGAGAAAATGGCCATATAACCCGGAAAAACCTACAACAACCCAGTGATTCCAGCCATGAAAGCTTTCGACAATACTTTGCCTTTACCTTACAGACCCCACATTTGTAATATGGAAGAGAATTTTCCTTTCACTAGATCTGGGGTCCTCAAACTTTTTAAACAGAGGGCCAGGTCACAGACCCTCAAACTGTTGGAGGGCCGGATTATAATTTGAAAAAAACATGAATGAATTCCTATGCACAGTGCACATATCTTATCTGTAGTGCAAAAAATACTTTAAAACAATAAAATAATTAAAACAAACATTTTAACAAATATAAACTTATTAGTATTTCAATGGGAAGTGTGGGCCTGCTTTTGGCTGATGAGATAGGATTGTTGTTATTTTTGTGTGCTTTCAAGTCGTTTTAGACTTAGGTTGACCCTGAGCGAGGGCCGGGTAAATGGCCTTGGAGGGCCGTATCCGGCACCCGGGCCATAGTTTGAGGACCCCTTAGATGAAGTTCCAAACACCTCACATACTACCAGCTTCTAAAAATATTATGTACTGGACAATTCTACACAGTTTCTGGACAATTCTTTTTGGAAGAGATAGGAAAAGAAAGCATGTCAGTTTAATTAGCTGTAACTTTCTTCTCTTCTTTGCTTTCAGATATATGTTGGGGAAAGGAGGAAAGCGGAAGTTTGATGAGCATGAAGATGGGCTGGAAGGCAAAGTGGTGTCTCCGACTGATGGTCCATCTAAGGTGTCTTACACCTTACAGCGCCAGACTATCTTCAACATTTCCCTTATGAAACTTTATAACCACAGGCCATTAACGGAGCCAAGCCTACAAAAGACAGTTTTAATTAACAACATGTTGAGGCGAATTCAGGAGGAACTCAAACAGGAAGGCAGCTTGAGGCCTGTGTTCATCGCCCCTTCGCAGCCTACCGATCCTCTGGGAGACAACTTCCGAGAGGTTCAGCCTGCCTTTAGCCATCTGGCCTCGCCGCCAGTCCACCCCACTGACTCAGCAAGCACTACACCACTGGAGTCTTGCCTCACCCCTGCCTCTCTGCTTGAGGATGACACTTTTTGCACTTCCCAGACTATCCCCCACGATGGTCCTATGAAACTACCACCTCCAACTGTCCAACCAGTAAAGGACAGCTTCTCCTCGGCCTTGGACGAAATTGAGGAGCTCTGTCCAACACCTACCTCCGCTGAGGCAGTAGTAGCTGCAGTAACAGCAGACACGACGGCATCAGATCATGCTAAGGAGAACGTCAGTGCATCCTGCATTCAGAAGTCCGAGGGCGTCCAGGAGAGCAGAATAAATGAACCTAAACTGATGGACTCCTTACCTGGTAATTTTGAGATCACGACATCTACAGGTTTCCTTACAGACTTGACCTTGGATGACATTCTCTTTGCTGACATTGATACGTCTATGTATGATTTTGATCCTTGCACATCTTCTACTGGGGCTGCCTCAAAAATGGCTCCTGTCTCCGCAGATGACCTCCTAAAGACGCTGGCTCCTTACAGCACCCAGCCAGTAACCCCCAATCAGCCTTTCAAAATGGACCTTACAGAACTGGATCATATAATGGAGGTGCTTGTTGGGTCTTAAAAATATAGCAACTTCTTAAAATGTACCAGTATCAACACTTGGTAGTATTTTCACAGCCACCCGCCCCCTTCCTTGCAGACCTTCCCAGACAGACAGACAGACAGACAGACAGACAGACAGACAGACAGACAGACAGACAGACAGACACCCACACACCACCAAGCATGAATCTTTGCCTGTCTTCTCTCTCTCTTTTTTTTTTAATGATCACACTAGTTTTTGCTTCAAGCAGAGTTGGAGTGCCTTCATCCATTTATGACCACTTTAAATATTTTTTTGAAAGTGGTTCCTCAAGGGAGACATGAAATCCTGATATAGGAAAAAAAATGCATATTGTAAACAATATTGATATGATTGACAGAAAGAAAGAAAAAAAATGTAAAAGCTAAGCACAAGGATTATGTTGGGGAAAAGCTGTAAATTGCATGTGCATATTTGTCTATTTTTTCTATAAGTTTTATTGCAAGAGGTTAAAATATTATTTAGATAATCGCAGTACCTTTTTGGCATTTTAGCCCTCTCTAGATTGACTTAGCAATTCAGCCTTTTTAGAGGTATTAACGATTCCTCTTTAAATGTTGCATTTACATGGCTCTTTAGAAAACTGCTATCCAAATTTATTTTATATTTTTGTACAGATTCTGCAATTTATGATATTGAGGGGTCTTTTCTTAAAAAAAGGAAAATAAAATAAAAACAAAAGAAAATGCTGTTTATACTCTCTCACACACAAACAAAAAGGAAATAGCTATTTTGGTAGGATTTGCTCACCCAGTTCCTGCATACACCTTCTGATGTACAAGAACTGCTTGTAGTTTTATACAGACTTGTAGTGTTTTATACGCGTATAATGGTGCAAAGAGAAATTTGGATCAAATCAGTCTGCAGTTGGCCTCCCTCACGGAGACACACGCACTTGAAGGAAAAGGCCAAGGGCTCTTCCTCTTACCAGTTTCACAAATATTTACTCCCTGCTGCATACTACTGTGATTAACAAAAAACCTTAGAGCCATGTATATTCCAACACTGATGTCAAACAGTTGGCAGGAAATAGCTGTGAAACTTCATTATGATGATATTCCCTCCTCCTTTCTCCCATCCTACAATTACCAAGACTCCTTTTCTGAAGTTTCTTTAGAAAATAAAAAAATAAGACTTCAGCCACAGCGCAGCACAACGTTGCGTGCCCCTCCGTGTGTATTGGTTCGGATCCTAACTTTTTGCCTCCTACATGGTGGGAGGGTTGCGGTCATGGAAATCCCCTTTTTCGAGTGCAACCCTCTTCCTGTCTACGGCAGGAAAAGTTAGGATTCAGCCCGGAGAAATCAGTGGCCTTAAGCATACTTAACTCTTTTTTGGGATGTGGCCATTGTATTTGCATCTGGTTTTAGAATGTCATGATACAGCAAATAGTAATCTGATTTCAGCGTCAGCGTAAATACCATATGGCTGCAGCAGTAAATTTTTGTTTTGTGTTTCGTCTCAAAAGTAAAGTCCCATTTCCTTTTGGCTGTGTATTGGCCAGCCTTGCTTAAGAGTAAGTTGCGTTGAGTGTGGAGCTTCCTGCCAGGGAAATGCATTGAGGTCTCTTCCCTTCTCCCTTCTGGTATAATGCAAACATACTTTGTTCCTTTGATTTAGTCTTACCCTTGCTCTTTTCTTGGGACGTTATTCTTATTGTTATTATCACTACTCACTGTGTTGACGAGTGCTGAAAAAAAGGCAACTTCAGTATTATTGCAGTGAAATCATCTCTTTTTGGCATTGGATGGACTCACTCGAATATCCATTGCCGTCAGAACTGGAGCCGCTCACATTCTGGACACTTGGTATTTTCTCAAGGGTTGGTTTCCTGACTCAAGCGTGTTACCTGCTTTACACTTTACAAGGCCTATTTTACAATGTATAGACAACTGCAACTCTCTATGCATGTTTCCTTCCCGCCGAAGTCTTCTCATTGCTGCACCTGTTGCCAATTTTTTTTCCTTCTGTATTCATTATGATGTACATTTATTTTAACGAAAACTTGCAATGTTATCATGCCTGTTGCTGAAACTGTTATGGCATATGAATTTAAATGGTACTTAATTGAGTGCAGGTTACAAACTATATTGTTGATATGCATATGGCTTCTTTAGGAATAACTTTTATATTTATTTAAGAAATTTTAAATTATGTTTTATGTAATTTGGCAATATTCAGTCGGTTCTGCTCACTTCTTGTCATGGATTAAAAAAAAGATTGGGTCTTGTCTGCCTCTAGGTAGGCAGCTGTATAAAACTGGCACTTTAGAACAGGCCATATATCTATTTATTTAAATACATGTAATGTATTATGCGTAAGGCACACACAACTCCTCATTCCTATACAAACCTTTGTGAAAATTAGAGAATTGCTCATCAGTGAAAAGTCTCTCATTGATGTAGCAGCATGCTCACAAAAGGAATTCTTGAAGTTGTCCTTATTCGAGAACATTTTGTGTCCATTTCCAGTGTTGGAGAAGGTAGAGCAGAGAAAAGTCAGTGTTTTTAATCGCAAGGTGTAGTAACTTATATAGATTGCCAGATTGTATGTGCAGGGACGTGTTCTTCTGTGTTACTTTGACGCCAACTGTCATTGTGAAACACCCTATCACATAAAGACCTTGTAGTGGTGCCGATTGCCATGCCTCCTCCCCAAATCCCCCCCCCCTCCCCAATACCTGTGTTAATAACATGAAACACAACAGTGACCTAAAATGGGAAATAAGAACAACTCAATTCTAGGTTGTTGTAGGTTTTTCCGGGCTATATGGCCATGTTCTAGAGTAGTGGTTCTCAACCTTCCTAATGCCGCGACCCCTTAATACAGTTCCTCATGTTGTGGTGACCCCCAACCATAACCCTAACATTATGAATCGCCATGTAAATAATGATTTTCATTCACGGGAGCAAATTTGGCACAAATATCCGGTATGCCCAAATTTGAATACTGGTGTGGTTGGCAGGGGAATTGATTTTGTCATTTGGGAGTTGTAGTTTCTGGGATTTATAGTTAACATGTAAACAAAGAGCATTCTGAACCCCACCAACGATGGAATTGAACCAAAGTTGGCACAGAACTCCCATGATCAACAGAAAATACTGGAAGGGTTTGGTGGGCATTGACCTTGAGTTGGGAGTTGTAGTTCACTTACATCCAGAGAGCACTGTGGACTCAAACAATGATGGATCTGGACCAAACTTGACACGGATACTCTATATGCCCAAATGTGAACACTGGTGGAGTTTGGGAAAAATAGACCTTGACATTTGGGAGTTGTTGTTGTTGGATGTATAGTTCACTTACAATCAAGGAGCGTTCTGAACCCCACTAATGATAGAATTGGGCCAAACTTCCCACACAGAACCCCCATGACCAACAGAAAATACTGTGTTTTCTGATGGTCTTTGGCGACCCCTCTGACACCCCTTCGCAACCCCCTCAGGGGTCCCGACCCCCAGGTTGAGAAACACTGATCTAGAAGAATTTCCACCTCACTACCTCTAAGAGTGCTTGCCATAGATGCAGGCGAAACGTCAGGAGAAAATGCCTCTAGAACATGGCCATATAGCCCGGAAAAACCTACAACAACCCAGTGATTCCGGCCATGAAAGCCTTCAACAATACAACTCACTTCTAGTTTCCAAAGTGTCTTCTTCCAGATCAGTTGGCAGGGATATTGATGGGCAAGGTCCTAGTTCTACATGTTGATATTGATAGTATAGGATATTTAACCACAGTCCTAGGAAATATCAGGCTGTTACGCAGCTTAATGTCTCAAATATATATTTATACTCTAAAGTTTGTGCAGTTGCAAAAATTGTTAAGAAAAAAGTTTAAGCAAGCACCATACTTTCACAGTCTCTAGAAACCGATTTTACACTTAACTTAAAAACAATTGCCCTCTCCTCTGGACTTGCCAATTGAGCGTTTAAATAAGTACCATATGTTGGGCAAGTGTTCAAACAAACACCATTTTAGAGCAAAGCAGCCAGTTTGTTTTTCAGGCACTAGCCTAACTCTGCACAGTAAATCCACTTGGAGCGTTGAAGTCGCAGTCAGTCATCTTAGCACATCCTTTGGGACACACTGGTGATAATTGTGGCAGTCAATGTAACTTTTTGTCACAATTGTCTACCAGAGTTACAAATTTTCCTTGTCCTCCCATCCCCAAGCACAGAAATGTTGTGGAAATGTTATTGACACTCACGTGCAATGAAGTGACAAGAGGAGAGCAGAATTAAAATGAGCTTTTTTTTTTTTTTTTGGAATTTGAAGTGATTTTTTCCCATTTTGTTTTCCATAAGTTATTTATTCCTTTTTTTGTTTTCCTGTTGTACATATATTTATTTTATTGTGAAGCTAACAACATCTGGATTGTAACATGTACAGAATGTATGGTAGGAATGTATTCTCTTGTAGGAATGTAAAATCCTTTCAAGAGGGGTGTGAAAGGTTTGGAGATATTAACTGGGTTCTGTTTAGGATACATGCCGTTTGCAAGATCACTCCCCCCCCCCCTCCCATGTCCACTTTTCTCTCCTATGAGTAGATCTGGTTGGATAAGACTTATGCAAAAAAAAGGTTTATAAACTTAGTTGTAAAAACAAAGCTATTTTGTATTGTTCGTGTCTTTTAAAATGGCCAGATCCTATTTTGCTCAACAAAATATAGCCTTTATTTTAGTGACATCACCTTTCTTCAATGCAATCCTATATCTGCTCAGCCAGAAACTAGTCCCACTGAATTTAGTGAGATTTATTTCCAGGTAAGCAGTTCTAGGATTGCAGCCTTAGAGACCTAAAGCAATGTGTTCTCAACAACTGGTAGCTTGAATGGTTTCGGGGATCCCCTTAAATCAGGCTGGGTATGTTTATGTTTAGCCTTTCTCTCCCTCCTGCCACGGCGTGCCAATAGAATCAAATCAAAGAGTTGGAAGAGACCTCATGGGCTATCCAGTCCAACCCCCTGCCAAGAAGCAGGAATATTGCATTCAAAGCACCCCCGACAGATGGCCATCCAGCCTCTGTTTAAAAGCTTCCAAAGAAGGAGCCTCCACCACACTCCAGGGCAGAGAGTTCCACTGCTGAACGGCTCTCACAGTCAGGAAGTTCTTCCTTGTGTTCAGATGGAATCTCCTCTCTTGTAGTTTGAGATTCCATCTCAGTAGATTTGGGTGCCACACACAAAAAGACACAGCAAGACCCAACAGAACAATCTAGCTTCCCAGTCAACAGGGTATAGTAGGGCAAGCGAGCCAGTTTCATGCCAGTTTCCAATCCACACAATTAAGTTCCTCATGTGACAAAACAATCTCATGTTGCAGCCAATGAAAAATGGCAGACTTTGGGATTAGGAGACTGTGTGCACCTCAGCTGGACTGGCACCACTGAGGGAGCTTGGTTTCCATTTTTCAGATGAATCACAAAATGTCGCCCATTATTACAATGGTTCTCAACCTGGGGTCCCCAGGTGTTTTGGCCTACAACTCCCAGAACTCCCAGCCAGTTTACCAACTGTTAGGATTTCTGGGAGTTGAAAGCCAAAACATCTGGGGACCCACAGGTTGAGAACCACTGTGTTAGAGAGTTACATTAGAAAGGAGGACTTTGACACGGTTATATTCACCTTGCACATAAAAACAAATAAGTTGGTGTGTCTTCATCTCCTACCATCCCTTTTTTATTTTGACGGACAAGGCAGGATAACAATCATGACATGCCTCAAAAAAGTATTTTCTTGAGAAGGCTTTTTAAAACCGTGCGTAATATTAGTGCAGGTGCATCTCTTTGTGGACCACTCTCAAGACTGGCAACTGAGCAATGTAATAAAAATCAGGATAGGAAAGAAAAGGTGTCCGTCACAGGGATTTTGAGATCTGCCCCCTTTTAGATGGGACTGCAAGCCTACTTGGATCTCTTCCAGACCTGTGGTCAAGGGAGCCTATGTGAGTCAGAGATACTGAATTTCTTCAATTCTAAGATACACTTTTTCCCTATATAAACAACTCTAAAATGCGTGTTTAAGAATCGCAGGTGTATCTTTACATGTTTTTGTTGGGTGGTGGTGGCGGTACTGAAATTGGGGTATGTCTCAGAATCTGTATTGTCTTATAGTTGAAGAAATACGGTAATATCAAACAAAAGTTATTTCAGCAAGCAAACAACGTCCCCATTGGACATAGGAGTCCTTTACACCGCTTTGTCCCCGATTTAAAAGGCTAATATACATTTGGGGTTTCCTATTGAAAATATGAAAAATAGACAAAATTTCCAATGGCTTTCTCAAGTGAGTTTTGAGGCAGGATTAAATAGCGCTGACAAACATAACTCTTCCTTAGGCTGGATTTCAATCTGCTCATAATTTTCTATCTTTTCCACCTTTTAAAGAGCAGTTGATCAAAAAGGGGACAAAAAGATGGAGAATTGTGTATTTACGCTACAGAACCCGATTTCACTATGGCACGTTGACATACACAGAGAGGCATATGTTCTTCCTGGAGAAGTCGTTCTGTGTGGGAAGCAGTTCTCAGGGCCCTCACCACTGTTTGATTTGCAGGATTTTTTAGGGGAAGGCATGACAGCTGGTACACATCACTATCCATTTGTAGAGTAGCACCATCTGTGCCCTCTGATTTATACGTTGTTGCCTGGAACAGGCTGTGCAGATGCCTTCCAACACTGTGCTCAAGCATACTTGGCTGGTGGGCACAAATGTGGCACTCCAGGGACTTTGTAGGGTGGGGAGCCCAGTCACCAAAGCCGGTGCCATTGCAGGAGGGAGACTCCAGCATAGAAAGTGTATGCCATAAATTACCTTTACTCGCTCTGGCTGCCGATGTCTACACAACTATTCAAAGTTACCAGCTTGAGAATAAATTATTACCAGTTTGAAAATAAATTGTGCTCGTATCATTTTTCCTACTGTCTTACAGACATGCAAATTGTAAATTTACAATTGGAAAAAAATTAAAAATGTAAACGCCACTCTCGTGAAATTGGCTGTAGAATATAATTGTGTCTCTAAAAACAACAACCGAAGTCAACAGGATCTTGCTGTTATTAAGATTTCCATGCTTATAATATTACAGCTAAATTATTTTTGGAAATTTTAGCTCATTCTATAGCTTTTTTTTCGTTTTTGCTATTATGTGAATTTGGGATTTTGAAAAATAATAAATCAAATCTTGTAGATGCTTAACGGTGTAATCCATACCGGACTCTCTAAAGGCAGAGATTCTGGCGGGGTGGGAAAGCAAGAAGGTGTAAATAGTCTGATACGTTTGGTGCATAGTTTTAAAACAAAAAAGAAGGCTGTATTTTCTCCCATCCCACCCTTTCCCCCTCTCCCAACCACAGACCTTAGAGCTGTGCCTTTTCTATGCAATATTACAGACATATACATCTGAAACCAGATTACTGTATTCACTTGTAGGTATGGGCTGTAATCAAAAAT
This sequence comes from Anolis sagrei ordinatus, assembly GCF_025583915.1. Classification (NCBI taxonomy): domain Eukaryota; kingdom Metazoa; phylum Chordata; class Lepidosauria; order Squamata; family Anolidae; genus Anolis; species Anolis sagrei. The sequence goes on from NW_026844366.1 coordinate 197,037,032, forward strand.
ACAGTTGGGCAAATTACATGGAAATGAGCAGTCTTACTTTTGTAGTTTTATATTATACAATAAACAGTTTAAAAAAAGAAACAAAGCTGTCTCTGGTTCAGTTTTTAAGTAGCATTTTAGGTGAAAAAGAAAGACCCACCGAATGAGGAGAGCTTACACAGCATACAACAGAGAGTGGGGTGGGAGGCAACTAAGGGTGAGCGAGAGATGGGGGCAGAATCGGCCACAAATACACCCAGGCATCTTCTCAGCAAACTGGGACAGAGAAGCGAGCAGCTACAGCTGCTTCAGTATCCAAAGATAGAACACATTCATGCCATACAGCCACGGTGGCTGAAGAAAGACGGGCGGGAAGGGATCCTGCTTGCTACAAACATTACCCAAACTGCTGCCTCTGTACATTCGTTTTTGGGACTTTGTATGCAGAGCCTATAGAAGAAACCTGAGATCGCTCACACACACAGCTTTCTTGGATTGGGATCACACAGAAAGTAGACAATTGGACCAACTGAAGTTAAAAAAGGTCTAGGCCAGCAAGCACCATCCTTAGCTTTGTCCACGCACTGCCATTATAGCACATTGATACGCATTCAACTGGTGTAACTCCATTCTAGGACATCTTGAAATGTGTAATTCACTGAAAACTTGGAATTCTCTAGCCCAGGTATTCTGACCAAAATTTGCTTGAAGTCCCCAACATCCGGACTTATCATCTGTCCTCTACTAGGCAGAGAGCCTTCTCAATTGTAGCCCCTTGTTTATGGAATGCCTTGCCAGTTGAAACCCGAACTATCCGAGACCTACTTGCTTTTCAGAGAGCCTGTAAAACCTTTCTCTTCCGACAAGCTTTCAATGGGTGAATAACTCGGGACTATGTCTGTTCTTGTTTTACTGTATTTTAAATTTAATTGTATTGTTTTAATCTGCTGTAAACCACTCCGAGCCAAATTGGGAGTAGTGGTATACAAGTCAAATAAATAAATATAGCATAGAATGTTAAGCCCCTCAAACTATACATCCTGAGATTATTCAGGAGGGAACCATGATAATTCAAGCGGGGGTCAGTCCATTGTGAAGAGTAGTGAAGAGTGTAGTGAAGAGTAGAGACATCACACTGGCAACGAAGATCCGCATAGTTAAAGCAATGGTATTCCCCGTAGTAAACTATGGATGTGAGAGATGGACAATAAGGAAGGCTGAGCAAAGGAAGATAGACGCTTTTGAACTGTGGTGCTGGAGGAAAATTCTGAGAGTGTCTTGGAACACGAGAAGATCCAACCAGTCCATACTCCAGGAAATAAAGCACACGACTGCTCACTGGAGGAAAGGATATTAGTGGCAAAGATGAAGTACTTTGGCCACATCCTGAGTAGAAAGGAAAGCTTGGAGAAGACAATAATGCTGTGGAAAATGGAAGGAAAAAGGAAGAGGGGCCGACCAAGGGCAAGATGGATGGTGTCCTTGAAGTGACTGGCTTGACTCTGAAGGAGCTGGGGGTGGTGATGGCCAACAGGAAGCTCTGGCGTGGGATGGTCACGAAAAGTTGGAAGCGACTGAACAAATAAACAACAGTCCACTGTTGTGCGAACATCCTCTTGCTTTCCTTTCCCACATCAATATTTTTTTGGCCATCACTATAATGCATAGAATTTTGACTTTTCAAGCATGTGTGCACACACACTGCCATGAAGACTAGGAGCACAGCTTTCCAAATTTACATTTCTCAGCCTGATTCTAAAGTGTTACATGAAAGCGGATGAGTGGTGAAAGGATGAAATATATACCTAACCAGACATGTAGCTGGGGGGGGGGGGGGGGGGGGGGGGGGGTTCAGCCGCCCCCCCACCCCAAATTATCATGGTGATCCGCGAGAAGGCCTTACGGGTACATTATTTAAACTGTTATGTTTATTCATATAATGATCTGATCACCATGCTCCATATATCCCATATGCATGTGGGTATTGGGATAATGATACAAAAGGTTTGCTAGGGTAGATCCTCTCTCACTCGGACTCAAACTCAGCCCTCCCCGAATCAAAATCCTGGCTACGGACCTAACAGATAGCTTGCCGAAATACATTACTCCCCACCCCATCACTCCCTTCCCCTTTCCTTCCTTTGTCAAATGGAAATAGAAGTCAAGACAAAGAGAAGTGAGATCACACTACAATATATTTGTTTCATTATAGAAAATAACAGATTTGCATCTGTCTTGGAGAAATGACCAGCTATGCCTGTATTGCAAAGATATGTAATGGCAAAGGCATTTTGCAGGATTCCCACAACACTACAATTTTTCGGAAGTCCTAGTTATTATTTGGCCCATGATAAGGACATCGTTGGATGTTTCTCAGCTGTCCTCCACTCTCCAACCACTAAGGCAGGGGTCCTCAAACTTTTTAAACAGAGGGCCAGGTCACAGTCCCTCGAATGGTTGGAGGGCCAGATTATAATTTGAAAAAAACGTGAATGAATTTTTATGCACACTGCACATATCTTATTTGTAGTGCAAAAAACACTTAAAAACAATACAATAATTAAAATAAAGATCAATTTTAACAAATGTAAACTTATTAGTATTTCAATGGGAAGTGTGGGCCTGCTTTTGGCTGATGAGATAGGATTGTTGTTGTTGTTGTTGTGTGCTTTCAGGTAGTTTCAGACTTAGATTGACCCTGAGCAAGGGCCAGGTAAATGACCTTGGAGGGCTGTATCCGGGCCCCGGGCCTTAGTTTGAGGACTCCTGCACTAAGGCATTGTTGGCCCTCTCTAGGAACCACGCAAATTTTAAGGTGGTTAGGCACTGGAGCCCCCAGTGACGCAGTGAGTTAAAGCACTGAGCTGTTGAACTTGTTGACCGAAAGGTTTCAGGTTCGAATCTGGGGAGCAGCGTGAGCTTCCGCTGTCAGCCCCAGCTTCTGCCAATCTAGCAGTTTGAAAACATGCAGATGTGAGTAGATCAATAGGTACTGCTCCGGCAGGAAGGTAACGGTGCTCCATGCAGTCATGCTGGTCACGTGACCTTGGAGGTGTCTACGGACAAAGCTGGCTCTTCGGCTTAGAAATGGAGATGAGAACCAACATCCAGAGTCGGACACGACTAGACTTAATGTCAGGGGAAAACCTTAGGCATTATTGAATGAGGGAAGTGATTATTTATTTCCTCTCTCCAAATAAAGGATGCCAGTGTATGTCACTAACTGGAGCCCCCGGTGGCGCAGTGGGTTAAACCCCTGTGCCGGCAGGACTGAAGACCGACAGGTCGCAGGTTCGAATCCGGGGAGAGGCAGATGAGTTTCCTCTATCAGCTCCAGCTCCTCATGCGGGGACATGAGAGAAGCCTCCCACAAGGATGATAAAAACATCAAATCATCCAGGCATCCTCTGGGCAACAACCTTGCAGACAGCCAATTCTCTCACACCAGAAGCAACTTGCAGTTTCTCAAGTCACTCCTGACACGACCAAAAAAAAATGTCACTAACTAGATGCTGGCCCTAAACTTAAAATTCACAACTGATCTTTAAAAGGAGTCAATACTAATGATTATCAACCATGTTTTCTACTACCAGCACTTGTACCTAAGATTCTGCTTTTCATCTTTTCACTTGGTCCTAAGAGATCAACTGTTAGCCATTAGAGATAGTGAATTACAGTACTGCAGTTGTACAAGGCGCTAACCTGAAGTTTGCATTTATGAAATATTAATTACATGGTCGGCCAATGTTCTGGTAGTACTAAACATCTTTTAACACAAATATATAAATGATCAACATCATCTAATGAGGTGTTAGGGCTTTCGGCCCTCTTATGCTTATTTTAAAGCATAAATTACCTAAATATACAATGTGTCAACTTTTCTACAATGAAGGACTGGGTGCTTTCTTTTAAAAGGTCAGCATGTGTACTTCTGCATACCGTTTAACTGCTAGGTTGAATCAATTTGAGGAAGTTAATGGAAGGAAAGTTTCCAGTACTTTCTTCTCTGTGTCCATTTTTTTTCTCCTCTAGGATAGTGTAAGATCCATCTGCAAGGTAGGAATGCAGAGGTCTCTTAGAATAATACATCATAGAGTTGGAAGAGACCACATTGGCCATCTAGTCCAACCCCCTCCCACACAGGAAAAGCACAAGGTATCCCTGACAAATTGCCATCCAGTCTCTGTTTAAAAGCTTCCAAGGAATTAGCTTCCACCACACTATGAGGCAGAGAGTTCCACTGTTAAACATCTCTTACAATCAGGAATTTCTTCCTAATGCAGTGGTTCTCAACCTTCCTAATGCCGTGACCCCTTAATACAGTTCCTCATGTTGTGGTGACCCCCAACCATAATATTGTTTTAATTGCTACTTCATAACAGTCATTTTACTACTGTTATAAATCATAATGTTATCTGATATGCAGGATGCATTTTCATTTACTGAACCAAACTGGGCACAAATAACCAATACACCCAAATGTGAATGCTAGTGGGGTTGGGGGAGGATTGATTTTGTAATTTGGGAGTTGTGGTTGCTGGGATTTATAGTTCACTTATAATCAAAGAGCATTCTGAACTCCACCAGCGATGGATTTGAACCAAACTTGGCTCCCATGACCAATGAAAAACACTGGAAGGGTTTGATAGGCATGGACCTTGAGTTTGGGAGTTGTAGTTCACCTATATCCAGGGAGCACAGTGGACTCATGCAATGGTGGATCTGGATCAAACTTGGCACGAATCCTCAATATGCCCAAATGTGAACACTGGTGGAGTCTGGGAAAAATAGATCTTGACATTTGGGAGTTGTAGTTGCTGGGATTGATAGTTCATTACAATCAAAGAACATTCTGAACTCCACCAACGATAGAATTAGCTCAAACTTCCCACATGGAATCCCCATGACCATCAGAAAATACTGTTTTTCTTATAGTCTTTGGCGACCCCTCTAACACCCCTTCGCGACCCCCTCAGGGATCCCGACCCCCAGGTTGAGAAACACTGTCCTAATGTTTTGGTGGAATCTCCTCTCCTGTAATATCAACTCATTGCTCCACTGAGTGCTACTTTCAAGGGCAGCAGAAAAACAAGCCTGCTCCCTCTTCCTTATGACACCCTTTCACATATGTATACATTGCAATCATGTCTCCATTCAACCTTCTCTTCTACACGCTAAACATACCCAGTTCTTTAAGATGCTCCTCACAGGACATGGTCTCCAGACTTTTGATCATTTTAGTCTGGACACCTTCCAGCTTAAATTGTGGTGCCCAGAATTGGACACAGTATTCCAGGTGAGGTCTAACCAAAGCAGAATGGAGATGCACCATGACTTCTCATAATCTAGCCACTATACTCGATTTGATGCAGCCTAGATAGAGTGGAAGTCATTCAAAATCAAATAGACCTCCCTCCACCAAAATGGGTGCTTCTCCCATTTCAACATTGTTCAAGAGGGGTACCCTACTACCAGGAATCCAAGAAGGAGAAGGAGAAGGGGAAGTTCCCTTCAATTATCTTTTTAAAAACCTATATATGTTTAATAGCAACTTCCTAACTGGAGCAACTTACAGGGAGCGGTCAACCCCCCTGTTTAAGGAGCTCCATTGGCTGCCGTTCATTTTCTGGTCCCAATCCAAGGTGCAGGTTCTTACCTACAAAGCCCTGAACAGTTTGGGACCCAGCTACCTGTGTGACTGCATTTCTGTGTACGAACCCACACGATAATCTGTAGAGGCCCTGCATTCGCTCCCACCCCTTCGCAGGCGCGATTGGTGGGGGCAAGGGAGAGGGCCTTCTCTGTGGTGGCCCCCCGACTCTGGAACTCTCTCCCCAAGAGTATCAGGCAAGCCCCCACATTGGCAGTCTTTAGGAGGAGCCTGAAAACGTGGCTGTTCCAGTGTGCCTTCCGTGAATAAGGAAACAATGCCCTGCTCCGATTAATTCTCTGCAATTGTCCTCAGAAGCACTTTAACTATCCATTGGGTTGGTCTCCCTACATTACCTTTTAAACCCTCCTGCGTAGATACATCCTATCTCTGTAAACGCCCAGTGTTTATTTAAAAAATAATAATTTATTACATCTGGCCTGGACATAAGGTTTTAAATTTTGTGTGTTATTGCTTTGCTTATATGTTGAGTTATATTAATTGTATGGTTTTATTTGCTTGCTGCTTTGTTTTTACTGATGTGTTGTTGGGCTTGGCGTCATGTAAGCTGCCCTGAGTCCCCTTGGGGAGATGGTGGCAGGGTATAAATAAAGTTATTATTATTATTATTATTATTATTATTATTATTATTATTAATCCAAGCGCGATTGGTGGGGACGAGGGAGAGAGCCTTCTCGGTGGTGGCCCCTCGACTCTGGAACTCACTCCCCAAGGACATCAGACATGCCCCAACGTTGGCAGTCTTTAGGAGGAGCCTAAAAACGTGGTTGTTTCAGTGTGCCTTCCCAGAATAAGGAAACTCCCAGCAATATGTCCCTAAACACTCTTTATTAGTGATTTAAGATTGTCTGCACACTCATCCCTCTCCAAAAACTTCTATCCCAGTTACATGTCACCTTGTCATTCCCCTATGAACCATCAAGTTTGTTAAGATCTTCTGGAGGGGCCCTGCTCTCGGTCCCACCACCTTCGCAATCGCGTCTGGTGGGGACGAGGGACAGGGCCTTCTCGGTGGTGGCCCCTCGGCTCTGGAACTCTCTCCCGTTGGAGATTAGATCTGCCTCTTCCCTCCTGACTTTCAGAAAGCTGGTAAAAACCTGGCTTTGGAATATAGCATTTGCAGAATGATGATCGAGTCAATAACGGCTGACCACACCGGCGGATGGTGATGAATTTGTGATTTTATTCTGACAACCTGGCTTTTGTAATTGTATGATATTGTATGATCTGTATTTTAATGTATTTTGTATTAATGTATTATGATGCTATTAAGTTTACTATATTTGTGTTGAATTTTCTGCTGTTAGCCGACCTGAGTCCCTCTTCGGAGGTCGAGAAGACCGGGTTATAAAAGCACTAAATAAATAATAAATAAATAGACACTATATTCCGTTGTGCAATTTCAACAGAAAGGAGGAAACCATGAAAATGAACAAAATCTGGCTACCAGTATTTTTTTTAAAAAAACTCTAAAATCAGGACAGTAAATAAAGAACAACACTCAGAATTCCAGATATGAAACAATCAGGGCCAGCTAACACCTTCCAACAAAGGATGCCCCCAGACAGCACTCATCAAGGCTTTGAATCTACAAGGCCAGTCAGTGTTAATCAAGGTGGCCAATTGCAACATTCACACTTGCCTCAAACAGACAAGAATTATTTCTCTCACCCAGGGGGCTCAACCCATTATGCAAAGTAAGCATTTGCAGTATAGTTGATTTTGCCCAGGGGCGCTCTTGAGGCGCTCTTGGGGGAAAATAGACCTTGACATATGCGAGTTGTAGTTACTGGGATGTATAGTTCATCTACAATCAAAGAGCATTCTGAACTCCACCAATGATGGAATTGAACCAAATATGGCACACAGAACTCCCACAACGAACAGAAAATATATATCAGTGATTGGTTTGGGGGGGGGGGGGGCAAAATACTGTTTGCTTAACGTTGAAAATTACCTCTGGCTCCCACCCTGGACATTCCACAGATATAAACCCACTTGCCTAGTTTCCAACAGAATCAAAACCTCTGAGGATGGGGGCAAAACGTTAGGAGAGAATGCTTCTGAAACATGGCCATACAGCCCAGAAAACTCACAGCAACCCAGTGATTCCAGCCATGAAAGCCTTCGACAACAAAATGTAGATAATCTCTTCTTTACTCATTGTGTGTAAACATTTGTAGAGTACTACTCTACTTTCAGGGAAATGTTGTTCCTTTCCCTCTTCCAGTCAACTTCTGGACTGCTGCTATTGTAGGTTTGCAGCCTCAAATTCCCAAGCAGCAGACAGGTATCAATTTACACACCCCACACACAGCAGCAGAACTTGTCTGCCTCAGACACACAGAATTCCAGGAGCCAGATTTTTGAGCAGAGCAAGTCAACAGAGCAACGTACAAGTTATGACAGGTTGAGTCTGCCATTTAATCTTTGAGCTGTTTCAGAAATCCAAGCTGGGCCCACTGTGGGAAGCTGTTGCCCACATATCTAATTGAGATAAGCAAAGTCCCAGACAAACCAGCAGCAGACAAAGCAAACTTAATGGGGTTTTTTTGCCACCCCATATCTAAAAAAAAAAAACCCAAACAAACTGCTAGGTTGGCAGAAGCTGGGGCTGACAGCAGAAGCTCACACCACTCCCCGCATTCGAACCTGCGGCCTTTCGGTCAACAAGCTCAGCAGCTCAGCGCTTTAACCCACTGTGCCATCGTGGGCTCCCCGGCAAATAAATAATTATTTATTTATTTATTTATCAATAATATAAGTATTAATAATATTAATTATTTATCAATAATATAAGTATTAATAATATTAATTATTTATTAATAATATAATTAATAATACTATTAATTATTATTTATTAATAATATAATCAATAATACTATTAATTATTTATTAGTAATATAATTATTAATATTATTATTAATTATTTATTAATAATAAATTAATAGGGTAAATAAATTAATAAAATAAATTTTGGAGCAAATAATTTTGTGATTCTTAGGGCCACAAAAACAGCACACGGGTCACACTTTGCCAATCCCTAAATAGACAGAGTGGTACATATAGGGGCAAAAGGTTTTTTTTTCTGTTGAACCGTTAATATTAGAAAAGCCTTGCCATTACCACTTCCATCTCTCCGACACTTCCCCTATAGACCCCTATTATTAACACTACAATATGCAGTTTGCTCACACAGACGATTTATAGCTGACTTTCTTGCCAAGAGTTGACAGCTTCATTTCCAGACCCTGAGCTTCTGCAGGCCAGAATCCTTGTTTGCCACAATGCAAAGAAACCTGTCCATCACTTTTAACAAAAGAAAAAAATCAATTTAGTATGGACAGGGTTAACGAAGGATCACAAGGAAACAAGATAGTTTTTTCAACATCCAACAAAAAATAGTTTGGTGACCAAACAGACTTACAAGCAACTGGATCTACAATTATCAGTGACATATTTATAGCTTGAATGAAAATCAAATGCTAATTTATTCTTGTGCATTAAAGTTCCACTAATTGCTCTTCTATGGGGGGTTGTTCAGTAAACCATTTACNGGGAGCTCTGGTGTGGGCTGGTCCATGAGGTCACGAAGAGTCGGAGACGACTGAACGAATGAACAACAAAACCATTTATAAAGACAATTATTTTCCCCCATATGACTTATATCACTATATACATCATTCAAAATTAGTTGCCCCCACCTGCCTTGTTGGAAGAACAGTCTCGTTTGCAGTTTTGACTTTTGCAGATTTAATTTTTCATGGATTTGATTACCATGTCCCCTCTAGCGCAAGCATGGGCAAACTTTGGCCCTCCAGGTGTTATGGACTCTGCTTCTCCAATGTGATTCTATAGTCAACTTTCTTATAGAGAATATAGATATTCATACAGAGAACATGGATAGAGATCTTGGAAAATTGCAACTACAGAATAAAGGCCATCAAATTGAGTAAGTTACTGGATGGCTGCGTGCCAGCAGGTTGAGGGTGAATCCGGCAAAGACGGAGATCCTATGGCTGGGTCGACCGGGCAGTGGGGATATCCAGCTGCCTACCCTGGATGGCGAGGCGCTACGCCCGTCATCATTGGTCAAGAGTCTGGGAATCCTTTTGGACCCTCTGCTGAGGATGGAGGCCCAGGTCTCCGCCGTTAGCAGAACCGCCTTCTTTCATCTGCGGCAGGCTAGACGGCTGGGCCCCTCTCTGTCCAAGGACGACCTAGCTATGGTGATCCAGGCCACGGTCATCTCAAGACTGGACTACTGTAACGCCCCCTCCATTGGCCTTCCTCTACTGGTAATCCAGAAGCTCAAGTTGGTACAAAATGCAGCTGCTCGGCTTCTTGCGGGAACTCCGATGAGATGCCACATAACAACAATCTTACTACAGCTGCACTGGTTACCCATTGAGCACCGGATCACTTTCAAAGTGATGGTACTCACCTTTAAGGCCTTGCATGGTCTGGGGCCGATGTACCTGAGGGACCGCCTCACCCCCTACCAACCCCAGAGATCCCTCCGTTCTGAGGACCAAGATCTATTGGAAATTCCCAGTGTCAAGACCTTGCGTCTAACAGCAACCAGACGCAGAGCCTTTACAGCAGTGGCACCATCACTCTGGAATACTCTGCCACCTGAACTCCGTGCCTTGCAGGACCTATCAGCGTTCTGCAGGGCATGGAAGACATACCTGTTTCGACAGGCCTTTGATCTTTGATATTGCTGTTTTTAAATTGTTTTAAATTGTTGTTAAACTGTGTTTGATTTTAGCCTGTTCTTGTAAGCCGCTCCGAGCCCCAGGGGAGTGGCGGCATATAAGTTCGAATTACAAATAAATAAATAAATAAATAAATAAGTGCATCCAAATTTAAATTGAGATGATTACTCTGACTTTTCCATTTCTAGAATGCCATGGATCAAATGCTACATCCCTGAAGCCGAGGAGTATTTCCCATTCAGTTTATGTCAGTTCTCTAAAGTATCACAAACTTTAATAAAGTTCAGGACAAGGATCGGTTGTTTTGCTTCCATGTCATCACGTCCTGATGCGAAACCCCATTTCCCCAAATCTGGCCTCCACAACAATCTTAATATTGGAGGGTGGTCACTGCTTCTAAATAAAGCACGGCTACTGCTATTAATACCTAACTATTTTTAGTTGTCTGATCATCAGGCAGATCAAAACCCCTGCACCATTGACCCCACTCAAAAGAAAACAAGATTTATTACTCTTTTAGTTTCTGGGTAATTTCCCTGATCCTTGCCCTTTTGATGGATGACAAGTCCAAGTTTGCTCAGATTTATTTGTACATCGTCACAGATGCTGCTCTTGTTAGATAGCACTGAGTTAAAGCAGTATCAAACTGTTCCGGTCCGGCTCAGATAAGAACAACAACACAGTCCTTACACATCCATCCGCACATGCCACTAAAGAAGCCCAGTCATTAAAAAGTGACTTACCCCGGGATGCCTCCGGCTTCCATTTTGTTCGCCACGGTCACGTCCGTCGACCACACGTCATATTGCCAGCGTTTCTGCCCCAGGACCCCTCCGAGGACGGTGCCGCTGTGCACACCCACACGCATGTCCACATTCGTTTTGGTCTTCTCCCGCACGTAGCTTTGGAGAAAGGAGACAAGTACAAGGAAGTAAAGTTGAGCCAATTCTTAGGACTTCACCAACATGCCTGTATTAGACATCGTTCTCCAAGTTTTCATTAGTTTATCTATATGGAGGTTTTTTTAATTATTTAACACAAAAAATGTTTTATTTACATAAAAAGAGGTGGAATAATATGGCTATAGAAAAGTAGGGAAACAGACTTTTAAAAAAAGACTTAACAAACAAAAGAGAGGAGAAGAAAAAGGAAAAAAAGGAAGGTTCTGTTGCAACTCAGAGTAGGCTTCACCTTGCTTCCAAACACCACCACACAAGAGCTGTAGTTTATTGAGGAAAAATCAAAGTCAAAATAAAGAATAAGCATTGCAAAGTTCCAAAGATTAAGGTTAAATGCAGGATACAGTTCCAAAGAT
>NW_026844366.1:197052168-197136744 GCF_025583915.1 Anolis sagrei ordinatus
GTGCCAAGTTTGGTCTTGATCAGTCATTGGCGAGGGTCTCAATGGTCTCAGGAAGTGACTTAAGATACTCCAAGTCCCATCATCCAATAAATATTACTTTATTGTAATATGCTGTTTGGCTTGGCCTCATGTAAGCCGCCCCAAGCCCCCATTGGGGAGATGGTGGAAGGGTATTAAATAAAGTTTATTATTATAATTATAATTATAATTATTTGAATAGACTGGGAGGAGCCAACCTTTGATGGCATAATGAGTCAAAGTGCAGTATTTTCAAATCCTAAGAATCATAATAATCATGTGTGATGGGAAGAATATGCAACCTCAATACAGTATGCATCTAGTTCTGAAAAAAAATGGGATGCGTACTGATACAAATTGATTGTATTCCAATGTGATACGGTAGGTCTTTTATCCCTAAATAAACACATACAGGATTATATTGTTCATTGCCTCCAAATTAGAGGTGAGCATTATCTAGTCCAGCCCTAATTGCTGCTGAGATTACTCATTCAAAAAACATTCTTATAGTAGCGTAATTCCCCAAGCATGTTGATAAGCTCCCCTAGAAATGACGGAAAATGTAAATTTGGGGAAAGCAATGGGATACAAAGGTGCTGGGAGGAGTACAAATCCAAGATTAGCAGCCAGAAGCACTGTTCTCAGTTGACTTGTAGAAAAAAAACAAAACCCACTGTCATCCCAGAGGAAATCTCAGAAATCAAAAGAGCCAAGTTACAAAGCTGTTTCTAAGAGGGATGTTGTGAAATTTTATACTTTAGTCTTCCTCTACCTTTGCGACTAACATCATTTCATACTTAGACATTTCAGCCTTCAAATCTTTTGAGGACAGGAATTTTGGCATACCTGTCCATTTTCCAGAAGTGTAATATATACACTTCTGGAACTATATATCTCTATCTCATCTCTATCTCTCTATCCCTCTATCCCTCTAAATAAATAAATAAATAAATAATATAAAATATAAAATATGATAAAAAAATATAAAATATAAAAAATAATAAAAAATAAAAAATAAAAATAATAAAATAAAATAAAATAAAATGTTTGTTTTGTGGGATTAACAGAACTCAAAAACCACTGGACGAATTGACACCAAATTTGGACACAAGACACAACCCAATGTATGTCCTTCACTCAAAAAAATTGATTTTGTCATTTGGGAGTTGTAGTTGCTGGGATTTATAGTTCACCTACAATCAAAGAGCATTCTGAACTCCACCAATTATGGAATTGAACCAAACTTGGCACACAGTTCTCCCATGACCAACAGAAAATACTAGAAGGGTTTAGTGGGCAGTGTCCTTTGGTTTTGGAGTTGTAGTTCACCTACATCCAGAGAGCACTGTGGACACAAACAATGATGGATCTGGACCAAACTCTACAAGAATACTCAATATGCCCAAATGTGAACACTGGTGGAGTTTGGAAAATAGAATCTTGACATTTGGGAGTTGTAGTTGCTGGGATTTATAGTTCACCTACAATCACAGAGCATTCTGAACCCCACCAACGATAGAATTGGGCCAAACCTCCCACACAGAACACCCATGTGGGCCACAGCAACGTGTGGCAGGGGACGGCTAGTAACAGATAAAATGTGAAAAAAACAGATAAGTCCAGTCGTGTCGACTCTGGGGTGTGGTGCTCATCTCCCATTTCTAAGCCGAAGAGCCGGCGTTGTCCATAGACACCTCCAAGATCATGTGGCCAGCATGACTGCATGGAGCGCCGTTACCTTCTCGTCGGAGTGGTACGTATCTGCTCACATTTGCATGTTTTCGAACTGCTAGGTTGACAGAAGCTGGGGCTGACTATATATATATATATATATCTCATTGCAGAAACAAATTTAACGTCTTTCTTAGCATTTAACTGTGAGGCACCATGAGACAAAGTCTAAAATACATTGTTTCTAAGCTCTGAGGCTACTTTGTATGTGTCACAGATAGAAAAGGTGCTGTTTTCAGCTGTTACTAGACTTTGGTTCCATGATCCCTAGAATAATAGAATCCTAGAGTTGGAAGAGACCTCATGGGCCATCCAGTCCAACCCCCTGCCAAGAAGCAGGAAAATTGTATTCAAAGCACCCTGACAGATGGCCATTCAGCCTCTGTTTAAGAGTCTCCACCACACTCCAGGGCAGAGAGTTCCACTGCTGAATGGTTCTCACAGTCAGGAAGTTCTTCCTAATGTTCAGATGGAATCTCCTTTCTTGTAGTTTGAAGCCATTGTTCCGCGTCCTAGTCTCCAGGGCAGCAGAAAACAAGCTTGCTCCCTCCTCCCTGTGACTTCCTCTCACATATTTATACATGGCTATCATATCTCCTCTCAGCCTTCTCTTCTTCAGGTTAAACATGCCCAGCTCTTTAAGCCGCTCCTCATAGGGCTTGTTCTCCAGACCCTTGATCATTTTAGTCGCCCTCCTCTGGACACATTCCAGCTTGTCAATATCTCTCTTCAATTGTGGTGCCCAGAATTGGACACAATATTCCAGGTGTGGTCTAACCAAGGCAGAATAGAGGGGAAGCATGACTTCCCTGGATCTAGACCAGTGGTTCTCAACCTGTGGGTCCCCAGATGTTTTGACCTTCAACTCCCAGAAATCCTAACAGCTGGTAAACTGGCTGTGATTTCTGTAAGTTGTAAGCCAAAAACATCTGGGGACCCCAGGTTGAGAACCATTGATCTAGACACTAGACTCCTATTGATGCAGGCCAAAATCCCATTAGCTTTTTTCCCCTGCCGCATCACATTGTTGGCTCATGTTTAACATGTTTAACCCTAATCATCCGCTATGTTTGCTAGTACTTCTGGGGACTGAAGTTTGGGAACATCTGTAGGGCTGCACATTTGTGGGGAGCATTTTGTATCTTGAGGAGGGCAATGGGTAGGCTCACGTTGGATTCGCATTCAACCCTTATGTTCAATTTATTCATTTGTTAAAATGTATGTTCCACTTTCCAAGTGAAAGGGCCCTTACAGCAACAAAACGAGATCAAAACACTGTACAGGCAGGATATTTCGCCTGGTGTTAACAGCACTTTGTAGGAGGAAGTAAAAAAAAGGGAATGATCTCAAGGTAACAAAAATTCCATAGGTATTCGCTCCCATGGTGATTCATGAAAACAAGATACACCCATCCTCTTTGGCCTCTTATTATCTCATTCACAAAACAGGAATAATATTGCTGCCTCCTGTTTGGCAGGGATGTGATATGTGCAGATAAATTGATTTTGTCTACACCGTAGACTTCAAATTGAGAGCTTCACAGAGAGGAGTGTTAGAAACTGGCTGCACAAGTCTACATATACACAGCTAGGATCTGCTGGGCACAGCTCCCATTCCTCAGACACTGACAACCATGGTGTTCCCAGACTTGTTCCAGCTGAGCATGGAAAGAAAAAGGAGCAGCCTCCACTTCGGCCACAAGAGCAGCTGGAATGAGACTGGGGACCTCATCTCATTGAGGTCCAAAAGCCGAAGGACAGTGTGCAGGTACAGCTGTACCAGGAGCTCCAATTTTGTTTGCTTTGCATTGAATGTTTGTTGTAGTCCTAAGTTTCAGGGACTCTGCAGATAGGTGGCTTCTTTTGGCTGCAATCACAGGGCAAGCCACCTGTCAATTATAGTTAGGTTCCCTGGTCCTGCCCCTTTTTGGGTTTTGGAGGGAATAGGAGCCAGTTTGGGTTCAGTCCACACAGAGAAGCCTTTCATGCAGGACATAAAACCAAGAGCTCCTGTAGAAAGCTTCATCTTCTACAGCTTGGCCGGGGAGAAATGTCCCGTAGCCTGGCTGAGGATTATACAGCCTTACAACTCCTTTGCTGAGGGACTTCAGCCAGCCATCACTGAAACCTGAATTCTTTTTCCCTGGAAGTCTACAAAGCTCTGCTTGGTAAGGGTCACTCGCGAAAGCCAGAAGCAGTTGGTACCGGGTGCAGGGGCTCCACGCCAACAGAGGCAAAGACAGACTGCCCAGATTAGAAGTTAAGGATTTCCCTATTAGTAAGATACAGTTTATGAAGATAGTGCCTGTTCCCTGTGGACAAGATTGAGAGAGAGCCAATAGACTGTTAAGAAAGCTTTAAAGTACCTGTTTGTTTTCATTAATAAAGAACTTTGTTGAACCTTTAAGCAATCTAAAGACTCTGTTTTAAGGAAATCCAAAGGCCTTTAATCTGAGGCAGCCCCGGCGTCCCGTTGGGCACACAGAATTTATGTCCTGTCTACAGTCTTATGCACAGGCCCAGCGTGCGACAGCACAGACAGCATAACACTTTGTGTCCTTACCGATGCTTCCCTGCTGTCCTTGGCTTCCTTCCACAGCTTCTTCTATGAGGAGACGGATGTACACCTAGCTCTTCTGGGGTCTGCTTGTCAGCACTGCCAGCATGGTGCAGGCAGGGAGCCCAATGGAGCCTTGCCGGAAGTAGCCCTGGGTCACTTGGTGGGCTCCGGGGGACTCTGGGCTGGCAGCATTTTGGCAGTGCCGAGATGTGCAAAGAAGGCATTTCTGGACTTCAATGGGATGAGGTCCTGGATCTACCTCACAGCCAGGGCCGTAGCCAGAGAAAAATTTCGGGGAGGATTGAAAATTTCAGGGGGGGGGGTTAAAATTTCAGGGGGGGGGGTGTTAGGGTCACACTGAAGCAAAGAGCACAGCAGGGGGCAGAGCAGCCTTCAATAGCCTGCAGCTCCACCCCTGTGAACCACCTCCACCAAGTCTGGCCTCCTTAATGAGAGCATTCAACACCACCACCCCAACTTGGTTGCTTCGCTACATCAGCTATTGCTGCAAGTAATGACAGTGGTCATTTGTCGGGGGTGCTTCGAATGCAATTTTCCTGCTTCTTGGAAAATTGGACTGGATGGCCCATGAGGTCTCTTTCAACTCTATGTTTCTATTATTCATGCATACACCGGACAAAAAAGCCCCAGTTAATGAATGAAGCCAAAAACAACACAAAAAGGAAGAAGATGAAATAGGAAACATCAGAACCTGGAAACACTTCCTTTTGGGACTACAACTCTGATTCCTTCTGAAATGTGTAGTCCAAAAACGTAGCTTTTTCAGATCTTAACCCTACACAGGAATGTGAAGTGAACCCCTGCCATGAAAACTGTTTTTATCTACAAGCTTCTCAGACAGATTTGGGCCTCCTTATCACCAGCACCTGCAAGGCTCTGTTTTGTTTTGGTCAAGGCCATAATCAGACTCGCTAGTTTGGAGTGATCTCCCCCACCTGCTCCCATAGGTCCACATGGAAAACAGTACTGAAAAATTCTAGATCTCAAGCACGCTGGTTGGCTATTTGAACCACCTTCACTATTATGAGTTACTTCACTATTTGCTCCTTGCTTGTTGCCTTACATTCCCTTTTTGTGCTGGCTCCATTTGGAGTTTCTCAATGTTTTGCATTACAGTTTTGCTTGGGCTGCTGGATCCCCTCAATTGAGGCCATTTAGTATGTATACTTAAGTAAAGGTAAAGGTTTTCCCCTGACATGAAGTCCAGTTGTGTCCAACTCCGGGGTGTGGTGCTCATCTCCATTGCTAAGCTGAAGAGCTGGCGTTGTCCATAAACACCTCCAAGGTCATGTGGCCGGCACGACTGCATGGAGTGCCGTTACCTTCCCGCCGGAGCGGTACCTATTAATCTACTCACATTTGCATGTTTTCGAACTGCTAGGTTGGCAGAAGCTAGGGCTGACAGCGGAAGCTCACGCCGCTCCCTGGAATCGAACCTGCGACCTTTCGGTCAACAAGCTCAGCAGCTCAGCGCTTTACCCACTGTGCCACCAGGACTTACTTAGCTTGGATATATTGATTTATTTATTTATTATTTGAACTTATATGCCGGCACTCCCCTGGGGCTCGGAGCGGCTTACAAGAATGGCTAAAATCTAACACAATTTTAAAACAATTTAAAACAATTTAAAAATAGCAATATTAAAAATCAAAGGGCTGTCGAAACAGATATGTCTTACATGCCCTGCGGAAAGCTGATAAGTCCCACAAATGGACTTCAGGTGGCAGAGTATTCCAGAGTGATGGTGCCACTGCTGTGAAGGCTCTGCGTCTGGTTTCTGTTAGACGCGAGGTCTTGACACTGGGAATTTCCAATAGATCTTGGTCCTCAGAACGGAGGGATCTCTGGGGTTGGTAGGGGGTGAGGCGGTCCCTCAGGTACATCGGCCCCAGACCATGCAAGGCCTTAAAGGTGAGTACCATCACTTTGAAAGTGATCCGGTGCTCAATTGGTAACCAATGCAGCTGTAGTAAGATTGGTGTTATGTGGCATCTCATCGGAATTCCCGCAAGAAGCCGAGCAGCTGCATTTTGTACCAACTTGAGCTTCCGGATCACTGACAGAGGAAGGCCAATGTAGAGGGCGTGACAGTAGTCCAGTCTTGAGATGACCGTAGCCTGGATCACGGTAGCTAGGCCGTCCTTGGACAAGTAGGGGGCCAGCCGTCTAGCCTGCTGCAGATGAAAAAAACGGTTCTGCTAACGGCGGAGACCTGGGCCTCCATCGTCAGCAGAGGGTCCAAAAGGACTCCCAGACTCTTTACCAATGATGATGGGCGCAGCGCCTCACCATCCAGGGTAGGCAGCTGGATATCCCCACTGTCTGGTTGACCCAGCCATAGGATCTCCATCTTTGCTGGATTCACCCTCAACCTGCTGGCACGCAGCCATCCAGTAACGGCCTCGAGGCACTGATGGAAACAATCGGATACAGAGTCCGGTCGGCCTTCCATCTTCAGCACCAGCTGAGTGTCATCGGCATACTGATAACACTCAAGCCCAAAACCTCGAACCAGCTGAGCAAGTGGTCGCATATAGATGTTAAACAACAGAGGGGAGAGAATGGCCCCCTGAGGAACTCCACAAGATAGAGGGGACCTCTCAGAGACCAGGCCTCCCCTCTCCACTCGCTGTCCACGGTTGTGAAGAAAGGAGGACAGCCAGTTTAAAGCTGTTCCCCTGACTCCAGCAACAGCGAGGCAGTGGGTCAAAAGATTGTGGTCGACTGTGTCAAATGCTGCTGTGAGATCCAATAACACAAGCAGCGCTGACCCGCCCTGTTCAAGCTGGCATCGAAGGTGAACCGTGATGGAGACCAGCACAGTCTCTGTCCCATGCCCTGCACAGAAGCCGGACTGGAAGGGATCTAGTCCAGCTGTCCATACTTGGATACAATATATACTTGGATACTTGCTGAGAGTGCCTTGGACAGCGAGAAGATCCAACCAGTCCATACTTCAAGAAATAAAGCCTGACTGCTCACTGGAGGGGAGAATAGTAGAGGCCAAGATGAAGTACTTTGGCCACATCATTAGAAGAAAGGAAAGCTTAGAGAAGACAATGATGCTGGGGAAAATGGAAGGAAAAAGGAAGAGGGGCTGACCAAGGACAAGATGGATTAAATGACTGGATAGACCTTGAAGGAGCTGGGGGTGGTGATGACCGACAGGGAGCTCTGGCGTGGACTGGTCCATGAAGTAACGAAGAGTCGGAAACGACTGAACGAATGAACAACAAACTTGGATATATATTGTATACTTAGCTTGGATATATATCTTGCCTTTCTGTACAATAGTCTCCATAGTGCTGGTCCTTCAAGTGTGGCTTTAGTGAAAATTCATTTTTCAACCTATACAAACAAATGTGCGAATACAAAACATGACTTTCTCATGTGAGGAAATGAAGCAAAGGAGCGATTCCAGAAATCCTGTTTGCTCCTTCACCCTTTCCCGGGTGCTGCTCTCCTGGCTTTTCTGCTTTACATATGCAGCTGCTGTTTCTCCTCCTCCTCCTGCTGCTGCTTCCTGGCCCGAGGGAAGTGGGTGAGGCCTAGGAGTGGGTGGTAGGGCATGGCAAAAATGCACAACAAGAAAGGGAACTCCACTGGTAGGGAAATGGGTGGAGTAGGTCAGAGTGATGCTCCTGCGGAGATCTGTTGCCTAGCCTGACCTCTTGCTCAGAACTTTTTATGATAATCAGGGGTGGGAATTATGCAGACCTGGATTGCAACTTCCGTCAGGCTTACCAATGCAACTAATGATGGGGAATGTTGGGAGTTGCAGTCCAGTGCCATCTGGTTGCATCATCCCCATATTTGAAACAAAGCATAACATGAGGGTTCCAAACAAGAGCGATAATATTGTAATCACAAATCTATCTATCTATCTATCTATCTATCTATCTATCTATATCTATCCATCCATCCATCCATCCATCCATCCATCCATCTATCTAGCTATCAATGCTCTGTGTATAATGAGTACCCTAAAAACAAAAGAACCAATGAACGCAATCACACCCAATTTGGCAACAAAACGTCTCACAACGCAAGGAGTGACCATCACTCAAAAAATTATGATTTTGTCATTTGGGAGTTGTAGTTGCTGGGATTTATAGTTCACCTACAATCAAAGAGCATTCTAAACTCCATCAACGATGGAATTGAACCAAACTTGAACTTCCATGACCAACAGAAAATACAGGAAGGGTTTGGTGGGCATTGGCCTTGAGTTTGGGAGTTGTAGTTCACCTACATCCAGAGAGCACTGTGGACTCAAACAATGATGGATCTGGACCAAACTTGGCACAAGCACTCAATACGCCCAAATATGAACACAGATGGAGTTTTGGGGAAATAGACCTTGACATTTGAGAGTTGCAGTCACTGGGATTCACAGTCAGAGGTGGCCCTAGGTAATTTTCAACGGTAAGCAAACAGTATTTTGGCGCCCCCCCCCCCCCAACCAATCACTGATATATATTTTCTGTTCGTCGTGGAAGTTCTGTGTGCCATTTTTGGTTCAATTCCATCATTGGTGGAGTTCAGAATGCTCTTTGATTGTAGGTGAACTATACATCCCAGTAACTACAACTCGCATATGTCAAGGTCTATTTTCCCCCAAGAGTGCCTCAAGAGCACCCCTGGGCAAAATCAACTATACTGCAAATGCTTACTTTGCGTAATGGGTTGAGCCGCCCTTGTTCACAGTTCACTTACAATCAAAGAGCATTCTGAACCCCACGACCGACAGAATCTTGGCAAACTTCCCACACAGAACCCCCATGAGCTACAGAAAATACTTAAGGCCAGATTTTGTTCATTTTGTTCTAGAGGCTACCAGTATTAAAAAACTCAAAAATTACAACAGCAAAACAACAGAGAGTAAACAATCAGGCACATCAAATCACTCTCAACAAAAGATTCCCCCCAGGCACTTCCAAGTCCTTAAATGCTAATCAAGGTGGTCAGCTGAAACATTCACACCTAGCTCCAGCAGACAAAAGTCCTTTCTCCCATCCTGGTCATTCCACAGATATATAAACCCATTTTCCTAGTTCCAACAGACCTCACTACTTCTGAGGATGCTTGCCATAGATGCAGGCGAAATGTCAGGAGAAAATGCCTCTAGAACATGGCCATATAGCCCGGAAAAACCTACAACAGCCCAATAAGATTATATAAATTAGGAACTGGAAGCTATATCTCCAAGGAAAGAACCAGTAAAGTTACTTCGGAGTATTCCTAGATTTAAAAAACTCTTATGAAATTCATGGTGTCACCAGTAGTCAACATGAGACCCGAGGCACACATACACACACAAGTATATTTCCTAATTGGCATACATCAGAAGTGGCCTCTAATGGAAATGAACTGAAACAGAAGATTATAAACTAGAGATAACCGGAGGCAACATGCCAATGTTATTCTTTTGGCACCTTAACAGCAAGTTTTATTTGGCATCAGCTTTCAGGAGTGGCAACCCCACTTCATCAGATACCATGGAGCACAGCCTCATTTGGCAGCTATTTATACACACACTGGGCAGCGGGTGCAAATACAAAACCTATCAGCAGATCATAATCGGAAATGTAGTCCTTACCACAATAACTGGGAGGGAAACAGCGGAAAAGAAACCTGTGGGTTTCCGCATCTTGTTGGGCATCAGTTCTGCTCAGGCAGCGTGGTAAGCAGTCAGGAATGGTTGGACAACCAGATTCCCCATCCTAAGCATTGTACTTTTGAACACTAAACATGCTACACGCTCCCCAAGTTAGTTTTAAACAAAACACCATCTGACTTGGATGAGTTTTTGCTTCAGCTATATCTATACACAAAATAAAAATGAAAATATGTATGTATTGTCGAAGGCTTTCATGGCCGGAATCACTGGGTTGTTGTAGGTTTTCCGGACTATATGGCCATATTCTAGAGGCCTTTTCTCCTGACATTTCGCCTGCATCTATGGCAAGCATCCTCAGAGGTAGTGAGGATGCTTGCCATAGATGCAGGCGAAACGTCAGGAGAAAATGCCTCCAGAACATGGTCATATAGCCCGGCAAACCTACAACAACCCAAAATCTGTATGTGTTTGCCTGGGATGTCCACTTTCCCAGACAAGCTCCTGCCTCCACAAACAGCTATAGCTCCCACTTCCCAAGAGACACCAATGGCCTTCCCCCTCCAATGGCATTATAGTTTATAGTGAGTGCCGTGAACATGTCAAGAGCCCTGCCAATGTCCACCACAATGTCCACCATACTGCCCACCATCCAAGTTAAAGGCTTTCATATAGGGATGATTTCATCCTAGATTTTCAGTTTTTCATCCACCACAGGCATCCCAGTATTTCTGCCTCCCTCCATTGGTGTGGAATTTGCATGACCTCATTCACTGCCTCTCCCTTTACCCTTTCGTATTCTTTTCTATGGCACACAGCAAATAGAGGAATTGATCAGTAACTGAACATACTAGAGAAGTTTGAGGAGGATTCACCATGATTTATAGGAGTTGTAGGTACTGGGATGTATAGTTCACCTGTAATCTAAGAGCACTCTGGACCTGGAACTAACTTGGCACATAGAACCCCCATGACCAACAAAAATACTGGAGGTCTTTGGAGGGATTTAGAGGAGTTGTAGTTCACCTACATCCAGAGTGCACTACGAAACCAAACAACAATGGATCTGGACCAAACTTGGCATGCATACCCAATATGCCCAAATTTCAATGCTGGTGGGCTTTGAGGGCAATTGACCTGGACATTGTAGGTACTGGGATTTATAGTTCACCTACAATGAAGGAGCACTCTGAACTCCTTGGCAAACTTGGCACACAGAAGAACCCCCATGACCAGCAAAAAATACTGGAGGTCTTTGGGGAAAATTCATTGATTCAGAGGAGTTGTAGTTCACCTACATCCAGAGAGCACTGTGAACCCAAACATCGATGGATCTGGACCAAACTTGGCACACATACCTGATATGCTGAAATTTGATTACTGGAGGGGTTTGGGGACTGACCTCCTTTTCTGGAAGTTGTAGTTCACCCACAACCAGAGAAACTATGAATTCCATTGATGATGGACCTGGACCAAACAGAGCATACAAGATCCTTGTGACTGACTCAGGAGGTTTGAGGGACTGACTCACCATAATGGGAGTTGTAGTTTACTTTATAGCCAGAGAACTTATTGAACATCACCTATGTTGCATCTAGAGCAAACTTGCCAAACAGTAGTGATGGAGTTTTTTGTGGTTAACCTGGCATGATGTGAGTTGTTGTTCACCCACAACCTAATGCATTTTGTATAATTAAAAATTGACTTTTTCAAATAACCTAATGTATTGTCGAAGGCTTTCATGGCCGGAATCACTGGGTTGTTGTAGGTTTTTTCGGGCTATATGGCCATGTTCTAGAGGCATTCTCTCCTGACGTTTCGCCTGCACCTATGGCAAGCATCCTCAGAGGTAGTGAGGTCTGGGCAATGCCAGGTACTTCAGCTAGTAAATAAATAAAAATTTACCTGATTTTGGAGGCTACAAACTGAAAACCTATGCAAGCTTCATCCATGAAGATGCAGGGAAAGAAATCATAGTTGAGCTCAAGTCAAAGATCCTATAATGGGAGGGGAAAGCTCAGCAGGCCTTTTTTTCATTTTCTAAAAAAGCTTATTGTGCACTAAGGCCCTTCCCAGGAGCTTCCCAGGTGAGCAACATTAATAAGAATGTCTCCTTGTCAGGGAGTTAAAGATACACTA
The DNA here is from genome assembly GCF_025583915.1 of Anolis sagrei ordinatus. NCBI lineage: Eukaryota > Metazoa > Chordata > Lepidosauria > Squamata > Anolidae > Anolis > Anolis sagrei. Next base: position 197,064,255 of record NW_026844366.1, read on the forward strand.
AGGAAAAGAAGGAAACTGGATTAGGATAACTCTTAACAAATGCAAACTTTGGTTATGGGGGAAAAACTGATGAGAACCACGGAAACCTTGCTATTTCTCTTAATTTAGGAAGCATATTCAGAAAACAGTAAGATACCGCTTTAGAGCCGGTGTGGTGTAGTGGTTTGAGTGTTCAATTCCACCATGTAACAAAATTTGAAAAAGTTTCTGTTCCTGCTTTAAAATTGTTATTTCATGTTTAATTGTGCAGTACTTACTTTGAAAGTAGTTGTTATATTCCAAAAACTTTGCTTTTGTGGTTGCCACAAGCTATGTTGAATTGGTTGAGACTCTAGGACAGTGGTTCTCAACCCCCCTAATGACGCGACCCCTTAATATATTTCCTCATGTTGTGGTGACCCCCAACCATAAAATTATTTTCGTTGCTACTTCATAACTGTTATTTTGCTACTGTTATGAATCATGTAAATATCTGACATGCAGGATGTCTTTTCATTCACTGGACCAAATTTGGCACAAATATCCAATATGACTAAATTTGAATGCTGGTGGGGTTGGTGCGGGAGTTGATTTTTGTCATTTGGGAGTTGTATTTGCTGGGATTTATAGTTCACCTACAATCAAAGAGCATTCTGAACTCCACCAACAATGGAATTGAACCCAACTTGGCACACAGAACTCCCATGACCAACAGAAAATACTGGAAGGGTTTGGTGGGCACTGACCTTGAGTTTGGGAGTTGTAGTTCACCTACATCCAGAGAGCACCGTGGACAACAATGATGGATCTAGACCAAACTTGGCAAGAATACTCAATATGCTGAAATGTGAACACTGGTGGAGTTAGGAAAATAGACCTTGACATTTGGAAGTTGTAGTTGCTGGGATTTCTAGTTCACCTACAATCAGAGAGCATTCTGAACCCCAGCAACGATAAAATTGTGCCAAACTTTCCACACAGAACACTCATGAGCAACAGAAAATAGTGTGTTTTCTGTTAGTCTTTGGTGACCCCTCTGACATCCCTTCGTGACCCCCCCAGGGGTCCCGACCCCCAGGTTGAGAAACACTGCCTTAAGGCACCAAATCGTGTCTCATCTTGGAAGATGATACAAAAATGATCAAGGGTCTGGAGAACAAGCCCCATGAGGAGCGGCTTAAGGAGCTGGGAATGTTTAGCCTGAAGAAGAGAAGGCTGAGAGGAGATATGATAGCCATGTATAAATATGTGAGAGGAAGCCACAGGGAGGAGGGAGCAAGCTTGTTTTCTGCTTCCTTGGAGACTAGGATGCGGAGCAATGGCTTCAAACTACAAGAGAGGAGATTCCATCTGAACATTAGGAAGAACTTCCTGACTGTGAGAGCCATTCAGCGGATTGGAGGAGGAGGATAGGAGGGAGGGCGGCAGTTAGGCCAGGCCAGGGAAGGCATAAGCCAGGCAGGCGACGGCAGGCACGGACTAACGGGCGCAGGACCAGGTAAGGCAAGTCCGGATGCGTAAGTAGAGAGGAATGACGGAGGGCGGTGGGGGGGGGAGTGGCACTAAGGAGTTTCGCACCGCCAAACGGACAGGGAGGGTAGGACCAGCCCCACAGGATAGGCTAAGGATGCGCCCACGGAAGGTAGGGGACCATTAGGTCTATCGCCGAATTATTGAGAGGGAGGAGGACTCCGACCCGGGAAGGACTGGCGGGAGGGGGTTGTCAAACGCCAGCATGCTACGGATCACAGAGAGGAGGGATAGAGAGGGAAGAGGCAGGCACAGGAAAGGAGAGCACATGGCAGGATGCATCAGCAGGCCAGACCCGGAGGGGCAGGGAGGAGGGGGCAGTAGCGGAGCGGGGCAAGGAGGGCAGGGCAGGAGTCCGAGCGCGGGCGGGAGGGAAAATGGACCGCAAGTGGCCGGTCCACCAGGGGTGAAGTCCCTCAGGATTAGGGGAGAGGCAAGGTAGGTAGGGGAAGCGAGGGGGTACACCGGGAGGCGTAGGCAAGACTGAGCAGGCCAGGAGGCGGCCATAGGAGGCAGAGAAGTGGAAGGTGTAATGGCTCGAGACGGGCAGGACCCGCGGGGTGCTAGGTGCGCGGCCAAGGCGGGGCCAGTCCTCGCGAGTCCCCACCGCGGACGGAGGAGGAGCACGGAGTGAGGTAGTCCAGGACGCAGCGGGTAAGGCGCTAGGGGGGCTAGGAGGCACGCGCGGAGAGGGAGGGATGCACGCGACAGGGCAGGGCATTCCAAAGTCGGGGAGCCGCAGAAGAGAAGGCTGGAGGGGACATGATAGCAGGCAGGAGAAAAGGAGAAGAGGGAGGAGGGAGCAAGCTTGTTTTCTGCTTCCCTGGAGACTAGGACGCGGAACAATGGCTTCAAACTACAAGAAAGGAGATTCCATCTGAACATGAGGAAGAACTTCCTGACTGTGAGAGCCGTTCAGCAGTGGAACTCTCTTGGAAGCTTTTAAACAGAGGCTGGATGGCCATCTTTCAGGGGTGATTTGAATGCAATATTCCTGCTTCTTGGCAGGGGGTTGGACTGGATGGCCCATGAGGTCTCTTCCAACTCTATGATTCTATGATTCTAAGACATGGGACCACTTGTCCTACTTGACAGAAAGCTGACAGTGAGTGCAAGCAGGAAAGATGCAATGATCATGACTAGTGCTCTGCAGAAAATGCTTTTTTCAGCACCTGTGGATGGCCATCATTTTATGTCATTCCATCAGACAGCTGGAGCTGGCTCCCTTTGAGTCAAGCCCAAGCGCACAGAGCTGGGGCAGCAAAGGCATGTGCCAGGTGCAGGAATGGAAGTGGACTCAGATCTGCAATGTGCCAGGAACAAGAAGGATCATCCTGCTCCCAGCACAAGTTTGCAATCTTCCACATTTTACTCTTCCTGAGAGGGAATCCATCCAGTACTTTGAGATTTTTTTCATTGGTCGGTTCCTTCCTTCTTCCCTCCCTTCCTTCTTACTGGTTGACTATTTGGCTGCCTGGACAACATCCCCATCAGTTCTGCAAAAGCTGTAATTTACAGTGTTCCCTTGCTACTTCGCAATTCGCTTTTAGCAGCCTCGCTGTTTTGCGAGTTTTTGAAAATCTATATAAATAAAAATGTAATGTTTGTTTGTGGGATTAACATAATTCAAAAACCACTGGATGAATTGCTGCTGAATTTGGCCTCAAGACACCTACTAACCCAAGAAGTGACCATCACTAAAAAAAATTGATTTTGTCATTTAGGAGTTAGTTGTAGTTGCTGGGATTTATAGTTCACCTACAATCAAAGAGCATTCTGAACTCCACCAACAATGATGTGTGCTATTTGTAAGCCACCCTGAGTCCCTATGGGAGATGGTGGTGGGTATAAAGTTTGTTGTCGTAGTTGTTAAGACAGAAGGACCACACATCTTACCACTGCACTTGCCATGTTATAGCTGATGGGGTTTCTGTGCTAGTAAGAGCTGTAAATGCAAGCAGGACTAGAGCCGTTCACATCTGACACAATGCCAGGGGAGAAAAACCTCCGCTCCCCACTTGCGGCGCAGCTGTTCAAGGCCCAGAGCCCTGCCAGAAACAAAGAAGAAAAGTGGCAGGCGGCTTCTTTATTTCCACGTCTCTTCATAGTTCCACAACAGACAAACCCGTTGGACCAGATTGTCCCATGATGAAAGGAAGCCCAGTGAGCAAAGGCAGTGGCGCCCAGTCAATTGTTACAGGTTTAATGGTACACACTAACCCATTTGGCCGCCACAGTCATAGCAGTGCATAACAGCATGGCTGGAGAGTCCAGAGTCCAGAGATAAACAAAACTCACCCACTTCGGAAGATTCAGGGGAAACAGCGAAACCAATAGGATATTTTACACACTAAACCATTAGGATATTTTACACACTAAACCAGCTTTTACAATGTTTAACTTCTTCTTCTTCTTCTTCTTCTTCTTCTTATTATTATTATTATTTTATAACATATGTCAATGCAAGGGGGGGGGATCAGGAACAATGAATTCCCATAGTTTTAAATCTTTCATTTTTGAAAATAATAAATGCTCATTTGAGGTAAAGGTAAAGATTTCCCCTTGACATTAAGTCTTGTCGAGTCCGATTCTGGGGGGTGGTGCTCGTCTCCATTTCTAAGCCAAAGAGCCAGCGTTGTCCTTAGACACCTCCAAGGTCATGTGGCCAGCATGACTGCATGGAGCGCTGTTACCTTCCCGCAGAAGCAGTACCTATTGATCTACTCACATTTGCATGTTTTCGAACTGCTAGGTTGGCAGAAGCTAGAGCTGACAGCGGAAGCTCACGCCGCTCCCTGGATTCGAACCTGTGACCTTTCGGTCAACAAGCCTTCCCGCAGAAGCAGTACCTATTGATCTACTCACATTTGCATGTTTTCAAACTGCTAGGTTGGAGGAAGCTGGGGCTAGCAACAGATGTGTTGGTACGGCTGTACCAGGAGCTCCAACTTTATTTGCTTTGTATTAAATGTTTGCTTGCAGTCCAAGGTTTCAGGGATTCTGCAGAAAGGTGGCTTCCTTTGGTTGCAGTCGTAGGGCAAGTCACCTGTCCATCATCGTTAAGTTTTGGTTCCGCCCCTTGTTCAGGGCAATTGGGAAGGGAAGGGAGCCATTTTTAGTTAGTCTCAGTAAGGAAAGCTAATTTAGAGGACGTGTACAAGCTTCTCCTGTACAAACTTGCCCATGAAGGACAGGCAACTGTCTCCAATAACTTCTTTACTTTAAAGGGAAGTCCCCTTTTTAACTTCTCCCAGACTGACTGTAATCTAACCCTCACTGATGTGGGCTCCGCTACCAGGTCGAACTGCTTCTCAAACGCCGAGTGGATCTACCAGTTAAGGCTTAGATGCTCTCCATCTGGAGTTCTTTGGTCTTTAGGGCTGTTTTCCTGGAAATTCTTGGATGCTCTTAAAACTGTTTCCCCCTGGAAATCTTGAGGGTTGAAGCTTTTGTATAGGGGAAGCTTGCACACATCCTGTACATTAGCTTTCCTTGCTGAGACTAACTAAAAATGGCTCCCTTCCCTTCCCAATTTCCCTGAGCAAGGGGTGGGACCAAAACTTAACGATGATGGACAGGTGGCTTGCCCTATGACTGCAACCAAAAGAAGCCACCTATCTGCAGAGTCCCTGAAACCTAGGACTGCAATCAAACATTTAATACAAAGCAACTAAAGTTGGAGCTCCTGGTACAGCTGTACCAGAACAATTACAGAAAGTAAGGGATCTTATGCCCTTAAGAGAAGACTGCGTTACAGCAAGAAATACACTACTTTTGTGACTGGTGCAAAAACTACTCTCTCTCTCTCTATATATATATATATAGATCAGATTTATGTTCCTTGTATATCGCTCAGTGCTGTATTATATAAGTTGCATACACGTTTTATGTTGTATTATATAAGCTGCAAAAAAAAAAACCATTTACCTCTGTGATTTATGCACTACGGGCTATAGTGGACATGTGTTTTTGCAATTTTGGGAATCCATTGTCTTTTGTGTTAGTTGCTCCTTCAAACTGCACCAGGATGTAGAGTGGGTCATGGGGTCTTTATCAGTCATTGGATGAGGTTTGCAGTGGTCTCAGGAAGTGAGTGAAGGTACTGCATGTCCCATCTTCTATGGTCCATCCTCCCCTATACCCAGGGGCGGCTCAACCCATTACGCAAAGTAAGCATTTGCAGTATAGTTGATTTTGCCCAGGGGCGCTTTTGAGGCGCTCTTGGGGGAAAATAGACCTTGACATATGCGAGTTGTAGTTACTGGGATGTATAGTTCACCTACAATCAAAGAGCATTCTGAACTCCACCAATTTTTTTTTTTGTCATGTCAGGAGTTGTTCCTGTTGTGAGAGAATTGGCCGTCTGCAAGGACCTTGCCCAGGGGACGCCCGGATGATTTGATGTTTTTATCATCCTTGTGGGAGGCTTCTCTCATGTCCCCGCATGAGGAGCTGGAGCTGATAGAGGGAGCTCATCTGCCTCTCCCCTGATTCGAACCTGCGACCTTTCGGTCTTCAATCCTGCCAGCACAGGGCTTTAACCTACTGCGTCACCGGGGGCTCCACCAATGATGGAATTGAACCAAATATGGCACACAGAACTTCCACGACGAACAGAAAATATATATCAGTGATTGGTTGGGGGGGGGGGGCAAAATACTGTTTGCTTACCATTGAAAATTACCTAGGGTCGCCTCTGCCTATACCACACCAAAATGGGGGCTCTATGTGCCAAGTTTGGTCTTTATCCGTTATTGGTGTGGGTCACAATGGTCTCAGGAATTGACTGAAGGTACTGCAAATCCCATCAATCAAGATAAATAATATTCTTTTCCTGAGAATTTTCATGAGAGTCAAACTGCATAATCTGAGCAGGACTCAAAGAAACAATCGTACTAACATTGCCACAGACTGCCAACGTTCAGCCAGACTTGCTTCATAATGGAAATAGAGCTAGGGATGTTCTCCCCAATCTTCTTTCCAAAGTCAGAGGAAGAATTGTCTCATGTGGTCTGCTACACGAGAAGCAGGCCTTCTTTTTACATGAGCTCACCCTGCCAGCCTGCTCCGTGGTTGTCTTTCCCCACCCTTTCCCTCCTTCCAGCCAAAAAGAAGGCAAGGCATTAGAAACAGCCAACTCTAGAAGGATAAAAAAAAACACAGAGAGAGAAAGGCCGAGGACAGGAAGAGGAGGAGGGAAAGTTGAAGACTGGCGAACTTGTTGACAGAACTGCTGGCGAGATTTGACAGCACTCCAGCTTTTACTCAGCACTTGAGCTTTAAAACTGCCAACCCAACAACGGCACATGCGATGCAAGATTTGGATTGGTAGTCGCACTCTCTCTTTCTCCATCTCTTCCTAAACTACTTCTGTGCGAGTTGTGCAAAGAGGTAGTTTATTGCCCATGATCATAAGCCATTCACAAAGGAGGAAACTATTTCTAGCACGGTAATGTGATCGCAGACACCAACTGAAGTGACATTGCAGTGTAACTTGCTTTAGATCGGCTGTGTATATATAAATGCTGCAGCCTTTCCGCAGATATACCGTAGGCAATCCTCTTTGCCAGGCATGACTGAAAAAGCAGGGGTTTTTTTTGCACAAACTTTCTCACAGTTGGAACTCTGCAAATATGTTGGACTCCAACTTCCACTATCACGATCAACAGCATTAGGTTGTGGAAGAATGCTCAGCACAGCAAGCTAGAAGTCCAATGCTACAACCTTAAAAGCTGGTGTACAGGAGGGCGAGACCTCACAAAAAGGGATACTCAGACCTCCATCTCATTATGCATGGACAGAGGAAGGGCTACATGTCTACTTTTCCCACTTGTAGGTTGCAGTGCCAGCATTTTAAATATTTGTAACATGAAGCTAGTACTTTGGCCACATCAAGTTCTTCGGCCACATCATGAGAAGAAAGGAAAGATTAGAGAAGACAATTATGCTGGGGGGAAAGGAAGGAAAAAGGAAGAGGGGCCGACCAAGGGCAAGATGGATGGATGGCAACCTTGGAGTGACTGGATTGATCTTGAAGGAGCTTGGGGTGGTGATGGCCGACAGGGAGCTCTGGCGTGGGCTGGTCCATGATGTCACGAAGAGTCAGAAATGACTGAACGAATGAACAACAACATGAAGCTATTATATCAATGGTGTCCAATCTGTGGCCCTCCAGTAGTTTTGGACTTCAGCTCACAGAATTCCTAACCATTGCATAAGCTGGGCATGGCTTCATGGAGCAGGAGTCCCAAAGCGTTGTAAGTTTTTCAGGCTGTGTGGTCATGTTCTAGTACAGTGGTTCTCAACCTTCCTCATGCTGTGACTCCTTAATACAGTTCCTCATGTTATAGTGACCCCCAATCATAAAATTATTTCCATTACTACTTCATAACTGGAATTTTGCAACTGTTATGAATCATAATGTAAATATCTGATGTGCAGGATGTATTTTCATTCATTGGGCCAAATATGGCACAAATACCCAATACGTCCAAATTTGAATACTGGTGGGATTGGGGGACGGGTCGGATTGATTTTGTCATTTGGGAGTTGTAGTTGCTGGGATTTATAGTTCACCTACAATCAAAGAGCACTTGGAACTCCACCAATGATAGAATTGAATCAAACTTGGCACACAGAACTCCCGTGACCAAGAGAAAATACTGGTAGGGTTTGGTGGGCATTGACCTTGAGTTTTGGAGTTGTAGGTCACCTACAACCAGAGAGCAATGTGGACTCAAACAATGATGAATCAGAACTAAGTTTTGTGCGGATATTCAATATGTCCAATTGTGAACACTGATGGAGTCCAGGGTAAACAGATCTTGACATCTGGGAGTTGTAGTTGCTGGGATTTATAGTTCACCCACAATCAAAGAGCATTTTGAACTCCACCAATGATAGATTGGGCCAAACTTTCCACACAGAACCCCCATGACCAACAGAAAATACTGTGTTTTCTGATGGTCTTTGGCGACCCCTCTGACACCCCCCTTGCGACTCCCCCCAGGGGTCCTGAACCCCAGGTTGAGAAACACTAGTTTATCTATTGTTAGGAACTACCGGGGGCTCCTAACAATAGATAGATTAAATTAAACCAATTAGATAAACCAATAGATTAAAACATGCTTTTAAAATAGTCCAAAAATGCAACCATCTTTAGACACTACAAGGCACCTCAAAAATACAGTCTTCACTCTTAATCAAAAGTTCAATATGGATAGAACCGGCCTGATTTGAGAGGGAGCTCCACAAAAGTGCTGTGGCTACTGAGAAAACCCTATCTCTAATATTTGCCAATTACCCTCTCAAGGTGGGGGGGAGAGGTAGGTTAAAACCAGCATTGTGAATTCATACACATAGTCCAGTATGTCTTACTTCATACTTTCCCTCTGTTAAACAGCTGGCATCATGTTGGTTCGCCCCTACTAAAGTGCACCCGTGAAATCAATAGTTGAATATTGAGTCAACATAAAGATAAATCAAATTCATTTAGTGCCTCACTAACCACTAGCAAAAACTCAGCATATGATTTGATTTGGTGGAACTGATTTTATCTTAGAAGGATATATTTCTTTCTCAAATAACCAAAAATAAAGTTACACTGCAGTGTACATCAGAGAACCCTGCAAACAATAATTGTGACTGTACACATAGCAATCACATTTGAGCAGATGTTCTTTTTGCAGACCTTTGTGTGCTCTTAACAGAGATGTACCAGTAATTAATTAAACCCTAAGATTAAAAAAAACCCAAACAAATTAAACCAGGACACATAGCACTTGAGTGTTCCAAAGATATTTGCACGGTAACAATCATGTCTTCCCTGTTATGGCAACCTGATCGTGAAACAGCAACTGCTAATGGTCATTGCCCATGGGAAGAGCATCTTCATTTGTATGTTCTAATGAATGCTCCAGTGGCAACCTCAAAGTTAATCAAGGGCAAGCGAGATCAATAGGATTGATGCACAATCTGTAAGAAAATTCTCTTGCAGGACTAGAAATTTGTCTCAGGAAATACAGTAGGTGGCACTGTTCTCCAACATTTTTGCATCCTTTATTTTGGATAGGATGTGAAAGGGGGTGGGGGGAGCTCTAAAAACAATAATTCTGCTTCCTGCAGTATTTTGGACTTGGGTATTTGAGATACACAGGAACTTTAGGTATAAAAGATTTTGGTCCAAATGCTCTTTTCTCCCTGTGTTGTACCCAATGGGTTTTTCAGACTCAGGTAAATAATTCGGCACGGAGCCATGTTTATAATATACTAGCTGTCCCCTGCCACGCATTGCTGTGGCCCAGTCTGGTGATCTGGAAAATGAAGTAATTAGAAAATTTTGGTTTCTAATGTTATTTCTTTATGCTTGTGGGCAAACAGTATTTCTCGCTTCCTAGTTCCAACAGACCTCACTACCTCTGAGGATGCTTGCCATAGATGTAGGCGAAATGTCAGGAGAGAATGCCTCTAGACCATGGCCATATAGCCCAAAAAACCTACAGCAACCCAACTTGCAGTTTCTCAAGTTGCTCCTGATATGAAAAAAGTTGCCTACCTAGAAAGAAAGGTAAGCTTTTAGAGTGGTGCTCATCCAAAAATATAGGTTTAACTAGCCGTCTTTTGCCACGCATTGCTGTGGCCCAGTCTGGTGATCTGGAAAATGAAGTAATGAGAAAGTGTTAGTTTCTAATATATGTTATTTCTTTATGCTTGTGGGTAAACAGTATTTCTTGCTGTTTCTTTGCCAGTGTTGATGTGGAGATTGTCTGGTTTGCCTGCTCTGGAACATGCAATATATAATTGTCCTTCTTCAGGGGTCCCTTTCAAATCTATGATATTATGTGTATGTGTGTTAATCGTATATATCTATCTATATCTATGGCTGGATGGCTCTTTGTCAGGAGGGCTTTATTTACATTTTCTTGCCCCGGTGAAGGGAGTTGGACTGGATGGCCTTAAGTATTTTCTATTGGTCATGGGGGTTCTGTGTGGGAAGTTTGCCCCAATTCTGTCTTTGGTGGGGTTCAGCATGCACTTCAATTGCAGGTGAACTATAAATCCCAGTAATTACAACTCCTAAATGTCGAGGTCTATTTTCCCCAAGTGAAGAGAGGGGCCAGGAAGGCAGTTCCATCTTGTCTCCTGCACTGTGCTTAATATAATATAATATAATATAATATAATATAATATAATATAATATAATATAATATTGATAATATTATAATGTAATACAATATACTACTACTACTAAAATGATATTATAATTATATATTTTATATGTAATATTATTACTAATAATATTACAGTATAATGTTATAGTACAATGTAATATATAATATTAATATTGTTCTATGATAATAATAATATATTGTATTTACTTTTTACTTATAACCCGCTCTGAGTCCCCTTCAGGGTGAGAAGGGTGGCATATAAATGTCGTAAATAAATAAAGTTTTCACTTACCTTGAAGTTTCTCAAGTTGCTCCTGACATGGAAAAAAAAAAACTTACCTTGATGGCTCATAATCTAAGCTCCAAACTTTTGGAATATTTATTTTGTTTTATTTTGATCACTTTCACTACCTTTGGAAAACAGCCCTCCAGTTAAATATGGACAATAGTTTCACACTTCACCTCAATATATGGTTATTACCCATTTGTGCTCCTTCATCTGGATCAATGCAGCCAGTTGAAAAACTATTTGGATAGCATTTGGCTTAATCAATACACTTTGAAAAGGGTAGGCAAAGGGTAAAGGTTTTCTCCTGACATTACGCCCAGTCGTGTCCGACTCTGAGGGTTGGTGCTTATCTCCATTTCTAAGCCGAAGAGCCGGCATTGTCCGTAAACACCTCCAAGGTCATGTGGCCGACATGACTGCATGGAGCGCTGTTACCTTCCCGGCAGAGGGGTACCTCATATTTGCATGTTTTCGAACTGCTAGGTTGGCAGAAGCTGGGGTTGACAGCAGGAGCTCATGTTGCTCCCCTGATTCGAACATGCAACCTTTCGGTCAACAAGTTCAGCAGCTCAGCGCTTTAACCCACTGCGCCACCGGGGGCTCCTTGAAAAGGTTATGTGGACTAATGAAACGACTTCTCGAAAATATGCAATCAACAGGAGTGGTTTGATTTCGTAAATGTAAGTCCTTCACACCAATGTCTTCATCATATGGCTGAAGCGCAGGAAATGCACATCAATGTGTGCGACTGATACTCAAGAAGCCATGCCTCAGATTGCAAACTTTTGCATGAATCCCCTAAAGTACTGTTGATTCTTCCTTCTCCAGATGAGTCTGATAAGGGTAAGGGGAAGGAAAAGGAATGCTATGCTTATTCCTAACCCTTGCAAAATCCAAGTACCTACCAAGGTCTTATAGACTGCAGCAGTACCAACCAGGAATCCTCACGATAAACTTCAGCCAGGGCCATGTTATGAGTAGATGGATGGATGAAACTGTATGATTGGAGACCTATTAGAACAGTGTTTCTCAACCTGGGGGTCGGGACCCCTTGGGAGGGGGGGGGTCGTGAGAGGGTGTCAGAGGGGTCGCCAAAGACCATCAGAAAACACAGCATTTTCTGTTGGTCATGGAGGTTCTATGTGGGTAGTTTGGCCCAATTTGGTCATTGGTAGGGTTGAGGATGTTCTTTGATTGTAGGTGAACTATAAATCCCAGCCACTACAACTCCAAAATGCCCAGATCTATTTTCCCCAAACTCCACCAGTGTTCATATTTGGCCATATTGAGTATCCGTGTCATGTTTGGTCCAGATCCATCATTATTTGAGTACACGGTGCTCTCTGGATGTAAGTGAACTACAACTCCAAAATTCAAGGCCAATTCCCACCCACCAAACCCTTCCAGTATTTTCTGTTGGTCATGGGAGTTCTGTGTGCCAAGTTCGGTTCAACTCCATCCTTGGTGGAGTTCGGAATCCTCTTTGCTTGTAGGTAAACTTTAAATCCCAGGAATTACAACTCCAAAATGACAAAATGCACCCCCTCCCCCGAACTCCGAACCCACCAGTATTCAAATTTGGATGTAGCGGGTATTTGTGCCAAATTTGATCCAGTGAATGAAGATACATCCTGCATATCAGATATTTACATTACGATTCACAACAGTAGCAAAATTACAGTTATGAAGTAGCAACTAAAGTAATGTTATGGTTTGGGGTCACCACCACATGAGGAACTGTATTAAGGGGTCGCGGCATTAGGAAGGTTGAGAAACACTGTATTAGAAGGACCTGCCAAGGCTGAAGACACCATCCTAAAAAATTTGGAACCTGGAAAACTGCATTACGGAGAAACAAAGGAGGTGAAAAATTCATTATGGGATAAAAAGTGCTGATGAAGAAAAACTGTTGAGCTTCTGACATTACTGGGAAGTTCAGGGGTAAAGAGGACATGTTTGCATGGTCAGAGACAACAATTCTCTAAGTTAAGGAAGTCAGAAACAATGAAGGAAAAATAACATTTGTTCGAAACTGATGGAGCCTCAGCAAGTCTTAGATGAATAACAAGTTGTCAGTCAATCAAGAGAACAACAATGACAGAAAAATGGCTATATAGAGACTCTTTCCTCTTGGAAAAGTGTGTCAGACCTTCAGGGGAATGTGGAGTTTGGGTACTCGTCGCCTCCTTTCAAGATGGCGTGAATGAAGAAGGAGGTGAGTATACATGTGATTGAATGTATGTGGAGTGAATGCAGAGTGAATGATCCCCCTTTGTCTGTGTAATCAATATAGTTATTGTAAAACCAATGATGGGTCTGTGTAGCTACTTCTTTCTCTGAAAGTGCCCAACGCACGCTGTCCTACTGAAAACTGATTAAAAGAACATTTTTAAGGTTCAAAAAGTAGTCATGATACCCAAATGGCTTCAATTCCACATAGACAAACATTGTGCAGTAAAAGGGAAACATTTCCCCATTTTATCATTGGGGCATAAAAAAAATAATTAAACTCAACATTGACAGTGTATATTTCAGTGAATGCATAAAAATTATTTTTCTTCCTAAGCAGTAGAAAGGGAGTTAAAGAAGTGGTCTGCAAACACTTAAAAACAAATGCGGTCATCGCTAATAGTCAACATGGATTTATCAAAAAGAAGTCATGTCAGACTAATCTGATCTCTTTTTTCGATAAGAGTTACAAGCTGGATAGATGCAGGGCATGCCGTGGATGTAGCGTACCTGCATTTCAGTAAGGCCTTCGACAAGGTCCCCCATGACCTTCTGGCAAACAAACTAGTCCAATGTGGGCTAGGCAAAACTACGGTGAGGTGGATCAGGAATTGGTTAAATGGACAAACCCAGAGGGTGCTCACTAATGCTTCCTCTTCATCCTGGAAAGAAGTGATGAGTGGAGTGCCACAGGGTTCCATCCTGGGCCCGGTCCTGTTCAATATCTTTATTAATGACTTAGATGAAGGGTTAGAAAGCAGGATCATCAAATTGGGAGGGATAGCCAATACTCCATAGGACAGGAGCAGAATTCAAAACGATCTTGACAAATTAGAGAGATGGGCCAAAACTAACAAAATGAAGTTCAACAGTGACAAATGCAAGATACTCCACTTTGGCAGGAAAAACAAAATGGCTCGAGAGCAGTACGTGTGAAAAAGATCTTGGAGTCCTCGTGGACAACAAGTTAAACATGAGCCAACAATGTGATGTGGCGGCAAAAAAAGCCAATGGGATTTTGGCCTGCATCAATAGGAGCATAGTGTCTAGATCTAGGGAAGTCATGCTCCCCCTCTATTCTGCTTTGGTTAGACCACACCTGGAATATTGTGTCCAATTCTGGGCACCACAATTCAAGAGAGATATTGACAAGCTGGAATGTGTCCAGAGGAGGGCAACTAAAATGATCAAGGGTCTGGAGAACAAGCCCTATGAGGAGCGGCTTAAGGAGCTGGGCATGTTTAGCCTTAAGAAGAGAAGGCTGAGAGGAGATATGATAGCCATGTATAAATATGTGAGAGGAAGCCACAGGGAGGAGGGAGCAAGCTTGTTTTCTGCTTCCTTGGAGACTAGGACATAAAACAATGGCTTCAAACTACAAGAAAGGAGATTCCATCTGAACATGAGGAAGAACTTCCTGACTGTGAGAGCCGTTCAGCAGTGGAATTCTCTACCCCAGAGTGTGGTGGAGGCTCCTTCTTTGGAAGCTTTTAAACAGAGGCTGGATGGCCATCTGTCAGGGGTGATTTGAATGCAATATTCCTGCTTCTTGGCAGGGGGTTGGACTGGATGGCCCATGAGGTCTCTTCCAACTCTTTGATTCTATGAGTCTTCACTTTTTCTTTCTGGCTGTACCAAAAGTATAAGATGAATTACTACACACAGTAACAGACTATAGAACTTTATTTTTTTTTATTTTGTGTAAGCTAAGAGGAAATTTATACACTGAAATTTCAAAAAAGACCTCAGGCATGCACATAAACCTTGTTAGAGGTTGTTCTACATAGCATTCTCTTTTTCCATAGGAATTTCCCCGAACATTTACAACCCATAGTTTTACTGTACATACAGCCTAAACCATAGCAGTCTATGATTATGTCAAATTTACACTGTGCAAAATCAAACATAAGAATAGTGGTACAACAACGAAAAATAAATGTAACAAGTATATTTCACTGTAAGACATTCAGATAAGTTTTGGTCCTTCCAGCCCAAATCAAATTGACTAACACAGAGATTTCAAACAATTCAGTGGTTAGGCAGTGATTTATCACTTAACTAAAAAGAACTGATAGGAAACCCTTTGGAAGGCAAATATGATAAATCCATACTGTAGAAGTGGAAAAGCTAAAAACAAAAGCAAAGCAACCTCCCAGTCCTCCCCAAAAGAAAACGCCACATCAGATGAAAGCCAATGAAAGACCAAGAATATTTGGGCTTTTTCAGTAAAAAGGATTTTCATCAAAGGTAATTGATTCATTGTAAGAGAAGGGAGAAGGAAAAACTGGTGGAGATTTTATGAAGAGCAAAGTTTGGAACTTTTTGATTTTTAAAAAATATTTATAAAGTTTTTTTAAGAAGGACATGACCAGTGTATTCCACAAAGACTAATGTTTACACCCCAGCACAACAAAAAAGAATAAATCTTCAAAAAAAAAAAGTTCAACCTTCCCCAGTTATTTACATTTCTTCTAATTATAAATTTAAGATTCCAGTATGTAAATAAATATACATAACTATGTATACCGTTCTAGTGCTGCTTACCAACAAATCATCTGAACTTTAATTTTCAATTAAAGCAAAATTATTTTATAGGACCCTGAAAATGGGGCTGGGAGGGGGGATCAATAGAAATTGTCCAATTCATTTTTTTAGTCTACCTTGCCTTGGCAACTTGTTGAAGGTGTTAACGTGGCCGGGAACATCAACACCTTGGCATGCATGAAAGATAAGTCAGGAAGGCTAGAAATCACCTTGGCAGCTTCTTCACTGAGTTGTTCTTCCTTTTTGGGCTTTCTATTTAAAAAAAAGAGAAAAGAAAGGTTACTTGATGTTGCCAGAGAAAAATCTTGTACAGATAGATTAACTCAGTGGTTCTCAACCTGTGGGTACGCAGTTGTTTTGGCCTTCAATTCCCAGAAATCCTAACCGCTGGTAAACTGGCTGGGATTTCTGGAAAATGTAGGCCAAAACACCTGGGAACCCACAGGTTGAGAACCACTGGCTTAACCATTCTTGAGGAGAAAGCTTCTTAGTCACAGCAATATCTTTTTTTCAAACTTGCCAAATTGTTCAAGTGTTCAACAAATGTCAAGTTCATTACATTCCATTTCTGTTCATTGAAATCACTGTGTTGAGCTGCCTTTCTTGGTTTAATAAGTTTAATATTGTGTGTTTACCTGTCTGAAAATATTCTCCCCTATGAATCACCAAGACAATTAAGATCTTCTGGTGGGGCCCTGCTCTCAGTCCCGCCACTTTCACAAGCGCATCTGGCAGGAACGAGAGACAGGGCCTTTTCTGTGGTGGCCCCTTGGCTTTGGAACTCTCTCCCGATTGAGATCAGATCTGCCCCCTCCCTCCTGTCCTTCAGGAGGCTGGTGAATAATAATAATAGTGTTGCCTCCAGCTGAAGGACAGAAAGAAGAGGTCATTTCTGCCAATATGTTTATTTATTTTATTTACACCCAGCTTTACTCCCAACACTAGGATTCAAGGCAGCTCACAGTAAGAAATGAAAAAGTGAGGGTAAAAACATGATAAGTCATAATGTTAAAACACAAGTAGAAATATTAAAATACAACTCAGGAAAAGGCACATGAATAGGCCAAGATGAACAGTTAAATGCACTTCCTAAGGAACCAGACAATTAGCAAAACTTTCCTGAATAAAATGTTTCTGCCAGCAGGTGGATCTACTGCAGGAAGGGGCCAGCCCTATCTCACTTGGAAGATAATTTCACAGCATGGAAGCATCCAGTTTAGAAGAAGCTCACTTAATGGACAATCTTTACACACTTCCCTTAAATTACTGTATATACTCGAGTATAAGCCTAGTTTTTCATCCCTTTTTGTAGGCTGAAAATGTCCGCCTCGGCTTATACTTGAGTCAAGGTTATTTATTATTTTACTCTATTGTTGTTGTTGTTGTTGTTACTATTTTACCTTTATTATTTTACTCTATTTATTATTATTACATTTATCATTTTATTCTTATTTTACATTATTATTTTACTTCATTATTGTTATTATTACATTTATTATTTTACTCTTTTATTACTGTTATTATTATGTTTCCCTTATTTTACTCTATTATTATAATTATTATAATTATAACATTTATGATTTTATTTCTATTATTTTTATTATGAGTCGCCTTCGGGCTGATATGGGTGGGATACAAATGTTGTAAATAAATAAAATAAATAATTGGAAGGATACTTAAGCACATTTACATCGAAGAAGCTTAGAATAATGGTTTAATCAGAGTTGGACAGTCCTATCTTAAATTTCAGTTTTATGCAAATATTCAAAAACATTTAACCTCCTGATGTCTGAATTAATGTAATTTTATTGCTATCTATTTTTATTTTGAAATTTACCTGTAGCTGCTGCATTTCTCACCCTCGGCTTATACTCGAGTCAATCAGTTTTCCCAGTTTTTTGTGATAAAATTGGGTGCCTCGGCCTATATTCGGGTCGGCTTATACTCGAGTATATTCGGTAGTTCTGGGCTTTTTGGTTTTTATTTTGAGGATGGAGGGGCTTAAGAAGGAAATCAGTGGTGAACAGGATATCGAAGTAAAGTTTTTGTACTCATATTAAGTGTGCACGGTACATTGAATCACTACTGTAGAAATGCTCACAGAATGAAATTATTTTGTTGACTGTTTGGTATTTACCAAATGTTCTACAAAACAAAGTAGAAAGAAATGGGCCTTTTATTTCATCAACAGCAGCTTTCCAATGAGAACATAACCTGTGTTTCTGGGATCTGGGACAAATCAGTCTCTGGAGACAACTGAGAGCCAGACCGGCATGTCACCAGTTCAGCACAATAAATGTTACTTGCACTAAATTAATCAAAATACTGAACCATGAAGTCAAATGTCACTTAAGCAGACCTAGTGCACAACATCTTTGGAGTGATATGGAGTGTGAAATTGATAAAAGAATAACTCATTTTTAAGTTGTGTAGGTTATAGGGGGCATACCAGACAAGAGAGATGAGGAGCACATAGCCTTTCTAACTATGTGGGCATTCGTTTGATACTCTTTCATCTCATGTTTTGGGTCTAGGAGACAGACGGAAAGGGTGTTATTTAAAAAAGAAGTTGCTCTAGTGCAGGGGTCCTCAAACTTTTTAAACAGAGGGCCAGGTCACAGTCCCTCAAACTGTTGGAGGGCCGGATTATAATTTGAAAAAAATGAATGAATTCCTATGCACACTGCACATATCTTATTTGTAGTGCAAAAACACTTAAAAACAATACAATAATTAAAATGAAGAACAATTTTAACAAATATAAACTTATAGTATTTAAATGGGAAGTGTGGGCCTCCTTTTGGCTGATGAGATAATTAGCCAAGTCACTTCCTAAGGGTGTTTTTTAAATTATTATCTTGAATTGCATATTTATTTACAATTGGCAGACAGACTGATGAAATGTAATTACACAACCATAAAAAGCATGAGATACTTCCAATTATCCATGTGTGTAAGTCTGTATGTGTCTGCAAGGCAATAGTTGTAATGAGAAGCAGACATGTAGATGGAAAATTTTCTGAAGTTCTAGTTTTCTGTGGAAAAAATTCCTCCCCCCCCCCCCCCCCAAACATTTATCTATATTTGTCTGGACTATTGTGCTGTAATCAACCATGTTAGATGGACTAAATATAGGATATGAAGTTTTAATCCTCACTCTAACATTCAGAGGAATGGACTAAGAAATAACCATCCTGCTAAATTTGTTTATATTTCTCATAATCTTTTGTTTCCCCATCAATCAAAAGTACAAGCAGTCAAGAAGAAATGCGATCTGTTGTTCGTATCCACAGATTCACACTCAATCTTTAGGGAAATACAGGGTTCAACTAGTTGTACTGAATCTAATTTTTTCAATCTGAAATGGATTTAGTGAAGAGAATGCAAGTGGAGATGAAGATACTACAGTTAAATTTTTGGCAATAAAAGATTAAATTGTATATGCAAGC
Source organism: Anolis sagrei ordinatus (assembly GCF_025583915.1). Lineage (NCBI taxonomy): Eukaryota > Metazoa > Chordata > Lepidosauria > Squamata > Anolidae > Anolis > Anolis sagrei. The sequence goes on from NW_026844366.1 coordinate 197,083,445, forward strand.
AACAGCAGGTACAACTCTATTTCAGTTACTGTTGTTGCTATTTGCCTTCAATTCATTTCTGTTTTACGGGTTCCCTGGAATGGGATTTTCTTGGCATTTTTCTCTGAATCTGAGATATGAGTGGTCTAAAATTATCTCAGTAGTGTCCATGATTAAATGGGGATTTGTATTCTGGTTTCTGAGTGTTCTAATCCAACATTCGCACTGCTACACAACACTGGCACTCTCTCTTGGGATACTGTCCTTATCAAATAGTGTACAGTAAATTGTTGCTAAATATAAAGAAAATATGATCTATTCTCTTTATACTAGTACAAATATTAAGAAAATATTTTCACGTTAAATTTTGAATGTGTTTGAATGCATCGTTTAAACCGCCAAATCATTTTTAGAGCACTAGAAAATATTCTAAAAAAATTTCCAGTTCTACTTTTTTTGGGAAAAATGTGTTATTACATGTTTACAGGTGGATTTGTATTTTTGGAGATATAATATTGATCTACTTTTGGACACAACTACTTGTGAATGATGAATTTCTATCAATTAATGTATAATTTTTAATCCAAAATGAGTTTAGTTTTTTTGAAAAAATACACAGTAGCTTATGCCAGATTGTTTCCTTGTTGGAGCCTCATATATGCTTTGAGTAGTCATTCCTGAGGCCTAAGAAATCCTTTAGAATTAAGCTTGCAGTGCAGTAGAAGTGAGTGAAGGAGAAGAAACAGAAAACTGATATTCTGCCAAGCAAAGAAATGCCTTTTGAAAAAGCTATTTTAATAAACGACATTTAGAGATTCACTACAAAAAGACTTCTGTCCTAGTATTTATAAGTGAAATAAAAAACAATTGTGACTGTTCATCTAAAGTGAAGTACACAGCATGTCAACATTCCTCAGCACATTCCTTCTTTATGATCAGAAGCATATGGCTTCATTTCATCATAATTTCAATCCAAATATGGCCGATGGCATCAAGATAGATAATTTTTCTCTCTGTTTTACGTAATGTTTTCCTGTCTTTGTTCATAATACGTTTCTATTTCTTTCTCCCTACAGGAGTTGTGGTTAAGAGAATAAACATTAATTCAGAGTAAGCATTTATTTATTCAGCAACTGAGATGTGCTACATGTTGGAAACTTTTATACGGTTCCAGCAGCTGAAAAATTGCTCCACTCAGTGCCAACCTGACTACAACCATCTATAAAAGGTTTCTGTACAGGCTCAAATCTTCCCTGATCAGCTGCCACAAGCAAAGGCAGGGACTAATAATTTTCAGCTCCACACATTCCTTCAGCTGCCATCCTGGGAAGGAGCCATATCACATGCAGCCATGGCTACAAACAAGTTATATAATGTATCATGATACAATATGATACTCAAAAGAAGCCACACCACCCACATGTTGTTACCAATTATTGTGTGTGGCCTTTATTTGAATTTGTCATTTTTCCTGCCCCAATTCTAATCTTCTACTGTCTCTCTCCTATAGCATCTCATATCACCAAACATGTCTCCTTTCATGAAAATCCAAATATTGCTCATTACCAGACCTCAAACTATAAATAATATGAACTACTCCTAAGGTAAGCTTTCTGCCAATCTACCTGGTTTTAACCAAATGGCTAGCTATAGATCTTTCTTTAAAATTGTTCTACTTTGCACATTACCTGGAGAGATCAGGAAAGCCCCTACACTAGAAACTTTAAAAAGAATCTTAAAACCTGGCTCTTCCGTTGCGCCTTTGGCGAGTAGGTGTACAACATGACACTATTGCTCCCTTCAATGCTTCTGTCACTGGAGTACACGCCTCCCAAATAGGAAGTTTAGTTTCACAACCCTGTGTGTCTTTATGAGCTCCCTGCAACTAACTTACTCCTATTTTTATCATATTAGAGTTTTTAACATTTTATTCTGTACATGTGGCTCGCCCACTGTTACTGTGATTGTGTTTATTGTAATGTTATTTTGTTACTGTATTCATGGTTTTTTTTCTTTCCTTGTGTAAGTTTGATGATGTTGCTTGTTGTTTATGTTTTGGTTTTATTTTGCTGTAATATGTTGTTTGGGCTTGGCCTTATGTAAGCCGCTCCGAGTCCCCATCGGGGAGATGGTGGCGGGGTATAAATAAAGATGATGATGATGATTATTATTATTATTTGACATTTCGGTAAACAACGGGTTGAATATAGCAAAACTCTTAATGCTCACAGATTGCCCACCAGATCAGTAAAGTCAAGTTAGGCAACTCAGCGCATTCGGGATGTCTATGCACAGCTGGACCTAGAGAGCATAGGTAGGTTTTCAGCCACAAGGTTTTTAGCTTCCCACAAAAGGAATATTAATTTAGAGCACTACCTAACTATTCCACTTCCTCTACCCTTAAGAAGAATATATACTAGGGCTAGGTTTGAACAACTCGGTACTACGGTGCAAACCGGGCGCTACTGTAACATCCCAAAAAGTGAGAGATTCTGCATCTGGGGAGAACAAACAGTGGAAGACATTGAACATTTCTTAATTGACTGTCCAGCATATACTGAACTGCGAGACAGATATTTACATCCAATATTATCCAACTGCAGGTCCCCCAACAGAAATGATATTCTGACATCCCTCTTGCAAGGGCAGGAAAGATCCAGCATAATCAGAGTAAGCCTTTTTATTCTGAAAGCTATTAAGAAAAGAGCAGATTTCCTGAAAGAAGAACCAGGAAAATAAGATTCTGACTATAAATAGAAGGTCGGCTGCTGTCTTCACCTTGTTGCCTTGTTTTACTCGTGTTCTATTTTGAAATGGTCATATGACTGATCAAATAAATAAATAAATATTATTATTATAACTCAGTGCAAATCCATGAAGAATGATAATCAATAAGGAGTTCAGTTTCCTGTATACTTGGTGAAAACATCCTGGATTTAAATTGCACTTTTTTGGGTTATGAGTGTTAATACCTACAGTATATATGCAACAGCAGTGAAAGTAAGGAATGTTCTGACATAAAAGACTGAAGTCTTTAGTTTATTATTTTGATGATTACAGAAAAAAACCTACAATAAAACAACTTCTAAACATCAAATTGTGTCAGAAGACAGACACTCCTCTTGTTTCAGAACTGAACATTCAAGCTAACATTAACTAAAGCAAAGGGGAATTCGTGTTCTGTGCTCCCCCCAGTGGCAAGCTGTTGGATTAACGTCACTAGAAGTTTTAGAACATGGAATGACTTATAAACTGGCAGAGAAACAGTTTCAAAAACTCTGAACATGTTTCCTACTAGATTTTTAAAATCTGTCATATTAACTGCAAAAACACCATTGATGTTGTTACAGGAGCAGCTCACTGTATACCTGCACATGCTTGAGCTATGTACTGGTGTCAGATTTATCTTTTTTTCAACATCATAGCCACAGGCAAACAAAAATTCTGCCATTCAAGTCACTAACTGGAGAAATAACAGGCCTCCATCGCATTGCTGCCAGCCTCATTCTCTTAGACATTTCCTTGTGATCTTGGGACTCTGGCATCCGACAACTATAGAGAACCACAGAAAGCAGCAACAGCCTTCTGAATTGATATGGAGGCACATCTCATCATGTTAAAACAGTGGATGTGGCCCTTATCCCAGACATGCCGCATTATCCCAGGATGTCTACGCCCTACACCGCTGGAGAAATTATACTGTTTATCTGTTATTGTACCACAAGACATCCATCGGGAAGTAGCAGCCTGCAATGAAAGGACCAAGGCATCGACATCTCCAGCCCACCCTCTGTTTGGATATCAGCCAGCATGCCAACGCCTTAAATCAAGATTTTTTCCCCTAAAATCCACAGAGATACTCGCAGGAAAACCTCAGCAAGAAAGAGTCCAAAAGTGGCAGGATAAAACCCAGAACCCTCAATCCATATCTGATACCAGACGTGAAACTCCTCCCTGGGTAAACAGAAGAATGGGTGATTTGGAAGGCACTGAACAGGTTGCGCTCTGGAACTATGAGATACAGAGCCAATCTTAAGAAATGGGGCTACAAAGTGGAGCCCACGACATGCAAATGCAGAGAAGAGCACACCACAGATCACTTACTACAATGCAGTCTGAGCCCTGCCACATGCACAATGGTGGAGCTTCTTACAGCAACACCAGAGGCACTCCAAGTGGCCAGATTCTGGTCAACGGAAATCTTTTCCTTTGTTTTTAACTTTGTTTATGTTTTTAAATACATTATAACAGTATCCCCAATTTGCTTCTGACATTATAAATAAATACTATAGAGTGACAACAAAAAAGATGGACTTTATAACTAGAACAGCATCTAAATATATATCTTTGCTGTCACCTGCAAGCAATGTAAGTTTTCAGAGACGTTTATAACATGCAAAGTTGTGTGTTGACCTTGTAACATGTCAATGAGCTTTTATCACTGCAGCTGAGTTGCCAGAAACCTGCATACTGCTATAGATAGACTGAAAGTTAGATAGATTCTGACAGGACAAAAGAATCACCATCTGGAAGCATGGGGAGCTGAATGTTACTACCAAAAGAAAAGTGCATTTTTAACATGAAGTTTTAAAAAGAAGTGCATTTTTAACATGAAGTTTGTATGATATAAACCTTGGCAAAGACTCTTATTTCTGCACTGATGTAGTGAAAAGTAATCCCAGTCCATTTGTCAAGGACTATACAGAGAAGGAGGGAGGAAACATATTTGATGGATCTGGAGCTGTGTCTGGCAAGACCAAATTAGCTTATCTGTTGGTCCTCTTATACTGCAACTCCTCCAAATATGGGGGACATATATACACATGGGATCCAGAAGGCCTTTGTACCCAAGCAAGATAGCAAATTGCTCAAGGCAACTGTTCTTATGTGAGCATTGTGTCCCATTGTTAATATAAGGAACATGGGAGATCAGCCATAGTCACTTAAGTTTAAGTGTAGAAGAAATGTAAGAATCATTAGTTGTGATGACTTACTTTGCTGATGAGTTTGCTTTCTCCACTGTAGACATTAGCTTTGCAAATGCATCTGTAACTTTACTGGTGGTATTGGATGTCTCCAGCTTGGAAGTTGTCAACTCGTACAATTCTGGATCCACACCTTATAGCATAAAATTATAATGAGTGATAGGTGGAAAGTCATGTGAAATGTTTAATTTCAGTTTAGGAAAGTATACTCCCATATTCTGTAAACATCTGAACTATCAACATTTCTCATAAACAAATCAAATGCAAGATGTTAATTCCATCATACACTCCATCAGTCATATAAGATGTTTGCCAGGTGCAAATAATAATAATGTTGAACAATTGTTTACATCAGCCATCATAATCTAGAAATGGTTTCCAATCATTAGAGCTTTAAAGACGCCATTTTCATTCCACTGCTTCTATAGAATGCACATGAGTAAGTGAAATTCTCATGCCATTTCCTCCTCCTTTTGAATAATATTAAGCATTATTTCAATCTTTTCTTCAGTTTCTCATCTTCCATTCTAAAGTTTACAATAGGAGTAAAGTTTGGGAACCATAAACCCAGAATAGTAATAATACAAAACATTAAAAGGAAGAAAAGGCTTTACAAATCTTATCATCTGAGCAAATTTCAGTATGAAATATTTTTTAGAAATTGGCACATCTACAAGTACAAAATGTTGACAAGAACGAAGGGATTTCTTTTACATTACTTAATAATTTCAAGGAAAAAAGCTCAAATATTTTCAAAATGTGGTTAAGTGAATATTAAATGGTGTATATTGTCTGCTATGTTATACAACTAGGGTAATCCTTCAGTTAAGCCAAAAATAGGGTATCCCAATTTCATTACAAGCATTTTATCTATTCTAATTAAACTTTTTGGTTCAAATATCAATACAAAACCAATATACTTTGCTTTCTAAATATTGTCAGATGTTTACAGAACCTATAGACATAAAAGGCACAGGCCTTCTGAAGAGGCACATATAGAATAAGTACGAAATAAAGCTTCTGAAATCCCAGTAAGTTATACAGATTTGCAATTGTGTTTTTCACAATCTGAAACAAGATCTTTGATATGGAAAGGGCTTGTAGTATTGTGACATGTTGCAAGTAATATTTACAAGTCATTTGTCAAATGCAGCATCATTAATTTTTTGACGCTCTTCAGTTTAGTATATGATTATGAAATTATTATTAGAGATTTTCTAACACTGCTACTATTTTACTAAATTTAACACCAAGGTGTTGGAAAACATGAAAATGGATTTTAAAAAGTATGAAGAGTTTTGCTGATATGGATATTGGTTTAGATATTATTTTAATTCTCGTAGGAAATATATATAGCATTTTAGTAGCTTTTGGTAGAAAATGGGCACATCAGAAGCCTTAATGAGACTGAAGTACTTAAAGAACAAGATTTAGACCAAGCTCTGCTTAGACACACACATATACTATTACATATATAACCCACAAACAAAGCTCCAGGCTATAAGCAAATGACTTTCCAAGAAACAAGCCAGCAAACCTATAGGAAATGCTGTGAATTAGATGATGACCTTCGGATGAGAACCCTGAATAAATTATAATCTGACTTCAAAATGATCACTTCAGAAGTCGAGCTGCCAAAAATGCATGTACTAATAATGATCATCACTCTTGAAATTAAAATGCACTGATAGATTTACAACTGCTTTGTGAAGTTGCACATAACTACTATATATAGCTCATCTATATTTTTGTTTCCAAATATATGCATATCAACCAATTCTAATTAAAAGTTAAATTTGGACTTAATCATCTTCAAAAGTAGAAGACCCCTGCAGACAGAAAAGCAAGGACATGCTCTTTCCATCCATAAAACCATTTCCACACAGCATAGCAGAGGCTTATTCGCTCTCCCCGTCACAATGTATGCATGGATATGCTAACAGGCCTGCTTGCTGGTTGAAGCACTCTGCTAGGCAGAGTGATTTGGGAGATCTTTTATACCTCCTAAAAAAACAAAGGACACTGTAGCCCACACTGTGAAAGTGCAGTGTTTCAACAGATTTTCTCCTGAATGTGAAATCATGTTAATATTTAACATGGCACAGCTTAGAGTAATTGGGTGCCATTGGGAACTACTAGACATTGCATCTTGACTTGTCTAAAATACCAATTGCGTGGCTTTTTCCACAAAGCAGATATGTGGCAGTTCTTCCCTAGGAAGACTTTTACTGCTAGGTGAAGTTGAAAGTATCTTCTGCAAACTTTAAGTATTAATAGTCACATACAAGACAACTTCTTATTTAAGTCAAAGCTTTAGGGCCAAAATTATGGATTTTGATATAACCTGTGGGTAAGTCGAAGGTCATTTTGCAAAGAGGGGAAAAGATCAATGCCATCTCAGGGGGCCAATTGCCCCAGATGACTGCCACCATTTCCTGTCCAGGCATTCAAAAAGGCTATGGTAGAGGGGTCAGTGCTTCTGGGATGGACTGAACTCTTGCTTTTCGCCACTTGATTCATAGAAGAGGATAGTTCCTATATATATATATATATAGTACAGTATTTACACTGACCCATAGATAAGTCGACCCAGTTTTTTTAAACTAAAATGCCTAGCCTTATGCATGAGTATATAGGATACACTTATACATGAGTAATGCAAAGATCAAGGCCTGAAGACGTTTACAGAAATATTTGTCTTTTATTCCAACTGTATCTTAAATTGTGATTTAGTTCAAAATGTAAATCTTCTATTAAGGTTATTCACATTTCTGACATTTTAAAATGAACAAAATCCACTTTCTGTTTACAATTCTGTAGCGCCGATGAAGTTGTGTTACTAGAGACAAATACTGAAGTAAGACTCCATTTCAAAGTGGGGATCTTAAAGGAAAAGTAAAGCACTGAAATTCTTGTTTGTAGGAAAGTCACACAATGCAGCTCATGCTTTTAGTAAGAATGTTAAAAGATTAAATGTGCAGCATTTAGGACTCTGCTGACCTGGGATAGTGGTGGCGGTGCTAGAGCTACTGTCATCCACGGGCCCAAAGAAATCAAGGTTCAGAAGAGTGGAACCTCCACTAGCTTGAAATTCAGTGACCGTGTTGGTAGGCAGCCATATAGAAGGTAAGCCAAGGTAGGGGTTTATGTGTAAAAAGGGGGTAAGACACACACTTGAACATGCCAGTTATAATTAGTAGTTATTACATAGTGTTTTTTTATTATTAACATAAATAGTGCTTACAAGATTAGTTTGTAGTTTCTAAGATGTTAACAAGTCAGTGTACATTCTCATGTACATATGAAATACATATTCCATTACTAATAACTTAAAAGCTAACCCATACTTTTTAGGGAAATGGACAGAACCAGAGAGAGATCCAGAAAAAATAACTAGTCAATTAAAGGGAAACATTCAGAACCTTTCATTGAATTGAAAGCCATATTGCTCTCTTGCATTATTATATACACACAATTTTAAGATACTGACAAACTGATTTGTTACTTTTAGTGAATGGATTGTCAGTAGATTAGCAAAACAACAAATATGAATATTGGTAACAATGGTTCTCATTACATCCAACTTCTCAGTGGCTAATTATGTTGTTCCCCTTTAATACTGAAACAGAAAAATCAGAAATAGATACATTTTTTAAAAATTGTTATAAAAAGCATGATGAAGAGACTGAAGTAGTAAGACACCAGACAACAGCAAAAGAGTCCATCCAGGCTTTCCTTCAGCACCTTGATATGAATCAAAGTTTTTATAGCTTTAAACACTTGTATAGCAGTGTGTTCAAGTCACTGATATGGCCAATAATTATGACAGATTCAACTGCATTTAACAGAATAAACTGTGTTGATGTCGGCCAAACTCTTGTTTAATTTAGAAGCATTTAGATTTTGAAGTGTTGTTTCAGAAAAAAAAACTATGAGAATACAATTTTTGCCATTAACAAGATGTATTCAAGTAGTAAACATTTATAGCTGAAATGAACAAAAATTAAAGTGGACTTTCAGCTTAATTTTATTTTTTTTCCCATTAAAGTGCACCCTTTGGAAACAGGGTTTGTTAAAACCTGTGCTTGGAAGCAGCCATCAATGCACAAAGGATTTTGCCATTTAGAAGCTTACCAAGAAGTCTAAGAAGACAAGAGTTTGTTGTGAGCAGCGTTTTTGGCTCAAATTTTAAAAATTACTTAACTATTCCAATCTTCAAACATGTAATGCAATATTTTATCACACAGGTATGTATGCAACTCAGCAAAACAATGCCTTGCTTTGCTTTTAAGCACTACAAATTGCTTTAATTTGGGCATAGCTAAAAAGAAAGAAAGCCTGAATTTCCAAAGTTAAGAAATATATATTATATATATATATTTAAAATATCAGCAGAGAGATGTTTGTCTGAACTTTGTAGCTTTCTTAACTCTAGCTCTGGTGCTAGAGGCTCTACGGAGAGACGTACCATCTAAAGGGTTAGTAAGGCCACTGCTACTCCAGTCAAACTGGACAGGTGGTAGAGATTCCTAGAGTTGGAAAGTCAGAAATCAGATTTTACAGTTAGGTTATAGCATAATAAAATGTCTTGTGTGAAGTTTTCTTTTGCATGCAAGCAAAAAAGCAATATTTGAAAAGCCAAAGAATACCTACAGAGTCTACAACAAAGACATAAAGATTAGCTTCCCATTAACCTTTAAACAGCTATGGTTCACAGTCCTTAGAGCTGCTAAACCTAGAAATGCATATGAGGCATTACATCCCTGCCAAAATGCAGAAACAAATAATGATGTTATGCTATCACTGCAGGGATATTTCCTATCAGGGTGGCAGAAAAACAATCAGCTTCTACAACACAGTTATTATCAACTTTTCAGCTTTGAAAACATAAAAGGGAGAATTGCTTGCAATGCAATTAAAAAGATACATGCAACAGTTGGGTAAAACAGGTAGAATGGGATACTTTTTAAAGAACCAAATCCAAACAGTATCTGTCTACACTTGAAATCACAGCGATTAAAGAGCAATAGGCTTATGGGCAGGTAACTGGACTGAACTGTTAGTACAGTGGGCTGGGTTATACAGACCTTAGTTTGGTCAGCATGTTTGCAAAGGAAAAGCTTGCTAAATAACGACTTTAAATATGACCCTGACAGATAAGGCAGGAGAGCCACAAGTGTCAATTAATGTCACACTATATCTGCATTAAAAATTGGTTTGGACAAAGAACAAAAGGAAATTTATGCAGGGCACCAGGATCCAGTGGAAGCTTCCTGCTAGAACAGTGTTTCTCAACCTTCCTAAAGCCGCGACCCCTTGATACAGTTCTCATGTCGTGGTGACCACCAACCATCAAATTATTATTTTTGTTGCTACATCATAACTGTCATTTTGCTAGTGTTATGAGTCCTAACGTAAATATCCAATATGCAGGATGTATTTTCATTCACATTTGGCACAAATACCCAATATGCCCAAATTTGAATACTGGTGGGATTGGGGAGGGGGGATTGATTTTGTCATTTGGGAGTTGTAGTTGCTGTAGTTCACCTACAATCAAAGAGCATTCTGAGCTCCACCAACGATGGAATTGAACCAATCTTGGCACACCGAACTCCCATGACAGAAAATAAAAGAGTTTGGTGGGCATTGACCTTGAGTTTGGGAGTTGTAGTTCACCTGCACCCAGAATGCACAGTGGAATGAAATAATTATGGATCTGGACCAAACTTGGCACGAATACTCAATATGCTAAAATGTGAACACTGGTGGAGTTTGGGGAAAATAGACCTTGACATTTGGGAGTTGCAGTTGCTGGGATTTGTAATTTTCTGAACTCCACCAACGATAGAATTGGGCCAAACTTCCCACACAGAACCCCAATGATCAACAGAAAATACTGTGCTTTCTGATGGTCTTTGACAACCCCTCTGACACCCCCTCACAAACTCCCCAGGGGTCCTGCCCCCCAGGTTGAGAAACACTGTGCTAGAAGGAGGAGATAACTTTGTATATTTCTCTTTTCCCTTCTGAGTGACCTCTTCTGGGCTCTGAACCTTTCAGAGACGCATTTCATGAGAAACAGCAGGGTTCTCCCTCCTCTTCTTCCAGCATGAGTTGAATTCTTCAGAGTTCAAATCTGTATGGTATTCGACACAGTGGCAAAATACCCTACAAGGATTTGCTTTGAAAACAATCCCTTTGGATCCTAAGGAAGTTCATTCTATGGGGAAAAATAGAAAGCTGGGTTCTTTCTTTGAAAATTTTAAATCAATCTTATTTTCGAAAGAAAGAAAGAAAGGAAGGAAGGAAGGAAGGAAGGAAGGAAGGAAGGAAGGAAGGAAGGGAAACAAAACAGGACTGGCTTTAGGTTTATGACCATCTTGAGACTCAACCCCCCTCCCTCGTGTGTTTGTGCTGCCTTTACCCCATCCCACGCTGTTTTCACTCTCTCAACTTTAACATTATTTACAATGAACAACAGCATCTCCTTCATACAATGAGGCAGAATGCAGAGGCAGGGAAGAATCAAAGTATGGTAGCAGACTGTTCTATACAATCTCTCTCTCTCTATTTTTGCATAGTGATTAGAGTTTACAGAACAATATAAAAATAACGTACTGAGAAAAAGCAAATTTGTCTTAGTATTGTACTACTTTCCAAGACTTCAAACATAACTGCATAGATTCAAACGTTTACTTTTCAACTTATTCTGAAAGTCTACTGTTACAAAAGTGTAGATTGCCACACACAGAGGAATGTAATCCTTTACATCCAACAACTTTAAACAGAAACCTCATCCTCCATCTGCACTCATGGGGCCTATTTAAAAAGCTTGCATACTCTTTTGCAAAGAACCCTGATCTGATCACCTTGATCCTTTTGAATATGCTGCTCTCTGGATATAAAAAAAAGATACAAAGGAAATATCACACAAAATATGTAAAAATCCCAGTCAATTATAGGTTTAGTTGTGTTCACAACCTCAGAGGTACATTATAAATCCATTCTTCTCTTTACTTGCTCCCACTCACTTTAAAATCTAAGAAAGCTGAATCTAAATACTGGGGGAAACTGTACATGCAATTTTACAAACTGATGGTTTATAACTGAATACAGCATTTTTTTTTTCAAATGGCAAAAGTAGGCAAGCTCAAAGGATGCAAAAAGGAATAAGTCTCTATATGTAGGTTCTAAATTATACCAAAAGATTTAAGGGAGGAAAAAAGGAAATTGCTAAGAGCTCAACTAATCTATAAGAAACTTTGCTGTTTGATATGTGGTGAGAGCAGATTTTCCTTTAGTGTACTGATTTTGAGGACACATCAACCTCTTGAGACAGAAAAGAGTGATAGATTCCTTTATAAATAAGTGTCTCTCCTCCAATAGATTTTGACTAGTCAGTTACATGCTATCCAAAGACAGCAGATAGGATCATAAATATAATAAAGATGTTAAGAGAAGCAACAAACAAATAAGGACAGATGCACACAAAAAACTCAAAGAGAGTAAGCATATAAAAGTGTATTTGTATTTGGCAAACATATCCATACGCTGTTTATGATATTTCTCTCTTTCTCCCTCTTTTTTTACCTGGAATTGATCAGGTGTACATATATTCATTTCTGGTGATACAGGCGGAGTCTGTCCTATTGAAGCAATTTTTTCTGCAGCAGATATTGGTTTCAGGGGTTCTTTAGTAGGTTCTAACATACCCTAGAAATAAAAACATCAGATTGCAAGTTCTGTTTTATTTCCATGCATTCGGAACAACAATTAAACTCTTAAGCAGTGGTGGACATCATTTTGCCTTCCATATATTGCAATGCAACTCTCATCACCATGAGGCAGCACTACTAACAGCAAGGGATGATGGGAACTGCTACCCAATATCAAAGACCCACACATGTCCCATTTATTTATTTACAGCATTTATATGCCACCCTTCTTACCCCGATGGGCACTCAGAGTGGCTTACAAGATATATTTTCATACAATATATTATATTATTAGCATAGTACAATATCAGTATTATATATTACTATATTGCACTATACCATTATATTGTAATATTATTAGTAATATTACATGTAATGTAAATATATAATTATAATTATAATATTGTATTATTATTACTAGTATTATATTGTATTACATTGTTCCCTTGAAATTAAAAATACCATCTTATCCATTCTGAATACATTTAGCCCTTATCTATGGCTTCAACATCTTTAACCAACTGTGCCTCAAAAATATTCAAAACAAGTCGTAATAGCAAAACTTGATTTTGTTGCATGCTAACTACAATCTGATGTGTAGGCATACCCTGCTGTAATATTCCATCGCTCCTTAGGTGCTCTTTGCCATTTCACTGTTTGCCATTTTACTATGCCACTGTATATAATGGGACTTAGTATCCATGGGAGATCCTGGAACCAAACTCCCTTGGAGACAGTACTTCCACTACTGATTAAAATCTGTTAACATTAGCTTCTGAAATTATTTTGTAAATAGTTAGACAAACATTTGCCAATTACTGCAGTCTTTGATTTTAATGTGGTATTTTGTTTGGTTTTGGGGCAGCATATAGTATTAAAATATCTATACTCTCTACTATAGCTATGTTAGTCAACATCTTTTTGATACACTTCTGTTTCCATGAACTTTACTGTAACTAATGCTTATACACTGCTGAAGAGACATATAGGCTGAGTAAGTTTTATCTTAAAAGTTTGGAACCATACTTTTTTTGGATTTTTTTTTCTGATTTTCAAATACCTGTATTTGCACATATATACATAATGATATATCTTGGGGATGAGACTGAAGTCAAAATTCAAAATTAATTGATATCTTAGATACACTTGAGGGTCATTTTGATTAATTTTGTGCATAAAACAAAGCCTGTATACATTGATTTACCAAAAAAATCGTGAATTAGAGTAATTTCGGATTGGGGGATATTTAGGAGTATTTATCTGAACAGACTGGCATGCCCTTAGATTTACAAGTATTCTCATGTCCCATTTATTTATTTATCATCTGAATTACCACAAATCGTTATCAAAATGATCTGGTTGAAAGCTCCTGCTCCTACATTTTACTCTTTCAAATAGTGCTTTGTGTTTTAGCCTTTTAATACACCTCTATATTTTAGCTTTTAGCTTAGACTATAATGATTTCAATGTATAATGCTTTTATGAGAATGTACCCCATTGTCCTTATGCTGGTCAATGACTATAATAAATATTTGTTTCACTGGTTGAAGGTGGAATATAATTTAGATGTGCTCCCCTCCTTCCTTACACACACTTATTCTCTTCATCATTTGCTACATTACAATAAATATAGATTGTCACCTCCAAACCAGGGAAATCCAGGTCAAAATATGGATTCTAATTTTGCCTAGAGGCAAAATCATAATTTGTTCTGTTCTGATGCCAAGACAAACTTTATCAGGAAGAACAAGAGGGAAGTAACTGGAACATACAAGAAACAGGACTTTGCTACTGCCCTACATGTAAAATATTGTTTGGTTGAGACAAGTGTGTAAGAACAGCTTTACTGGATCAGATCAGAGGTCTTTCCAGTCCAGCAATATGCACCATCAGTAGTCAACCAGAAGGAAAACAATACCCATCTCACTCTTTATCCTGAAATGAGTACATATTACCTTACCCATTCCCCCACATCCTGTTTTTGCACTAGTCTCAATCAGGCCCTTTTAATTTACCTAGGCCCATTTTTGAAATTCTTGCCCTAACAGTGATTTTTGCAAGAATTGGGTGGGATTGGTTTTTAATGTATTTGTGTTGCTTTGATAATTCTATGCTTATGTTTTGTGTACTCTGTATGTTAGTGTTTTGCTATTTGTAAACCGTCCTGAGTACCCCTGGGGAGAAACATTGGTATATAAATAGAGTTTTATATTATTATTATTATTATTATTATTATTATTATTATTATTATTATATCAGTATACTGCCACAGTATAGCCCTATATTGGGAATCATGCAGAGCGGAAGTAGGAATCATGTAGCACAATAAATCCTTGATCTATTATTCCTTTACATTCTGATGGAATGTAATATATTCTATTGAGGTTAGCAACTATACCCAAATTACAACAATTTCTGAATAGAAAGCAATGAAGATTCAGAAAGCAAAATCAGACATTCTAAATAGAACAGCATTAAACTTTAAACTTACCAGTCCTGCTGCATACATGGGCACTATAACAGGTTGCTTCTTGTTGCCTGTGAAGAGCTGAGATAAAAGACATTTGGAAAGAATTAGTAAAATTATTTTAACTGCAAAGTTATCCAGTTAGTCTCAAGGCCCTTGCTGGAAAAGGGGCTGTTAGAATTTGTTTACTTATGAATTTTAATGCAAAAACAAAGCTCCCAGGAACAAAACTGCATTCCAATCTGGATGCAAATAAAACAGAGGAAAGAGAATGGAAGGTAGAAAGAGAAAGTGGCTTTACTGATAACTTACAATATTTCTGGTGTCAATTCCCAAGGAGCAGAGGAGCTTTTTGTTGCTGTGGGAGCCTCCCCACTGATATTTCAGTCCATAAGCATCATGGATATCTTGAAGCTCTGCCCACACATCAAGCAGTTCCCTAGAGAATCAGTTATAAATTCAGTAAAGGGGAAATGGTGGCACTCACCAGCTTCAAACTCTTTATGATGAGTCTTTGAATGACCAATCTATTAGAAAGTCTCAATTAAACTCATGCTCAACCCCAAACCTCGAAGGAGGTAACAGTGGTGTAAGAATAATTATTATTCCAACTTGTAATTAGAAGATGTCTGTAAAAAACAAAATTATGCCCTCTTTGAGCTTTTTACATAAGAAATAATATGCAGTAAGTGTTCATAATAAACCACATCTTAATTAACTACCTCATTTGTACATCATTTAAAGTGAGAAACCACCAAACACATTAATCTGTGACCATATAATCATAAAAAAGAACAAGAAATGCAAGCAATGAAAATGTGTTGCTATTCAGACTCACTGAAATATTTCTGCAGTTATATCTCAGAAACATGACTATTTTAAAAAAATATATATCTAGTTATTTGTCACATTAAACAAAAAATACCTTTCTGATTGGGCGTTCTCTGCTCTCCCAGGTTTATTACCCACTTCAAGCAAAAGATTCAAAGGAACAATCTCTTCTTCCATTTCAGAAATGAGTACAGAAGGAAAACAGGCTTCAAATATTCGTTCTAGACGATTTAGGAGCACTGTCTGCATCAAGACATACAAGCCAAATGATTGACAATTATGCAGGTCAGCATTTTCAAGAGTTAAATAATATGGGAATAAGTACAGAGCTATTAATTTGAGACACAGAATCAATTATTCGAAAAACAGGTACTTCAAATGGTAGCTACAAAAAAATATTCAAAATGCGTTAGGAAATTGATAACCACTGTCATGATGAATATTCCATTGTTCTCTAGTGAAAGGGGATCAAAAATCTCTCTTCCTCTCTACGTTGGAGCAGAGTCCCTAAAAGCACCTAGAAGCACAATTACAAAGAAGGCAGGGTGAAAGAAGGAAAAGAGCATAGGTCAGCCAACATGGACTCACGAGAAATTAACTCTTTGAGAACGCAGTTAACAATGATTGAGAGAACCCCACCTGCTATAGGTAAGTCTTGGTAATAGCCCTGCTCATCTTTAGCTATCCAGCTTGCTTTACACCTAAGACCACAATTCCCTGGACCAGAGTTTCTCACACTGTGCTCCTCCAGATATTTTGGACTTCCCACAATTCCTAAGAGCTGGGATTTCTGGGAGCTGAAGTTCAAAACACCTGGAGGAGCACTGTTCGAGAAGCACTGCCCTAGACAATGGCATAGCACCTCAATGACCTAAAGAAGGCTGGACACAAAGACAGGAGTTTGAGTAGGATTGTGTGTGAGTACACAGATGACAACTTGAAGAACTACATGTACAGGTAAACCATCTGACATTTTTGCTATCTCTGAAACTCATACAAATGGGAGACTAGCAAAATACTTACTTTAGGAGGTTGGACTGTCGTGCTAAACATGACAAAACATAGTCCTTTTGATTATTGGGTCAGTTCTGAATCTTGCATCTATTCTATAATGAAGATCACAAAGCTATGACATTGTAGCTGTTCTTGCATATATCCCCCCAAGACATGTTGCTCAGAAAGGTTGATGGTGTAGCCATGCTCCCTGTAGAATGACTACACAGAGAGATTGGAGGGGGTGGCGGGAGGGTCTTTTCCAGTCAACTCATAAGCCAGGTCAATTGTGGAAACCATCCACTTTGAAAAGCACTGCTGAAATACAATGTCTTTTCCTTCAAGGAGCAAGCATTAGCTAACACTGTGAAATCAGGATGCACCTTGCTTTGTCCCTTTGGATTTTAGCTATCACCCGGGGACGGAGAGAAAACCATACACAATGGATCTTCCTCGATGAAACAGGAATGGTGCAAACCCTTTCCCTGCTGAGTCCTGGAGCAAAACATCTGACACTTGTTTTTCTTGGACGAGGTGAAGAGGTCCACTTACAGAATACCCCACTGCTGGATGTTTTGTAGAGTTCCTGGATGCAGCTTCCATGTGTGTCATGGACTTGAGGTTCCGCTGAAGGCATCTGCCAAGACATCCTTCTCTCCTAGAGGACAGATTGCTGATGCACCAATCCCAGATGCAGAGCATGAGATTGAGCAAGGTACTGAACCTCATTCCAGCTTGCTTGCTCAGTTAATAAAATACCATGTTGTTGTCAGTAATGATAGAAACCACCATGTTTCAAAGAAGTGTTTCAAAAACTCTAAAGGCCAACATCTTAAAGAGTATTGACATGGAGAATGTTCTCAAGTGTTCAATGACCCCTGACAGAGATCTTCTAGATACGTTCTCCATCCTTCCATGAGCCTGTCATGAGCCCCTATGATGTTATTGAGAACCCATGTCAGGCCAGGCATGATGGAATTTGCTGAGTCTATCATGAAAAAAACATAATAGAGTATGTTCCCAATGATGCTGCTGCAGTGGTGGAATGTACTGAAGGTTTAGGCAGGAAGCTCAATGGATAGCTGTGCGACTGAGGGTGGTGGTGTGGGGGTTTACCACCAAAAGACTTTTGTAACCATTCCAACAGGTGCAGATGACCCATTTGTGTAAGTTAAGGATCACAACAAGGTTTTTTCTTTTTCCTTTTTATGTAAATAACTCAGCAAAAATAAATACCTTCCTCATACCATACTGATTGGGGGTGAGACTGCATTATGGGGGCCAGAAGAAGTGAAGAGGTGACAAGATCAGAGAAGAAATTGCCCGTGTATAAGTGAAGTTGCATAGGAAAGAAGAGGGAGTGCAAACAAGATAGTGAAAAATGGAGAGGAGGTGGGAACCAGAGCTGACCTAAAGTAAGAAAAGACAAGCAAGGGTGCAAAATTTTTAAGAGAGGACTAGATAAAATTGCGTAGGATGGAACTAACCATGGTTGGTATTTGGTATGACTATACTCGTACATCAACCCCAGTATGAAAGGCAGTAAATCTGTACATAAAACAAGATGCAGCTGGGTTTTAATTTTTTTATGGTATCTGCAACAATAATGAAAGTATATGCCTTTGCAAATGACCATGCATGTGTACAGATGTCCGGGAAAGAAACTGGGGTATGGTAGATTGAAAATTTGTTGGAAAATAACTGATTTTGTAGCAGCTACTGGATAAATAATGATTGTTGTTGTTGTTGTTTATTCGTTCAGTCGCTTCCAACTCTTTGTGACCTCCTGGACCAGCCCATGCCAGAGCTCCCTGTCAGCTGTGGCCACCTCAGCTCCTTCAAAGTTAATCCAGTCACTTCAAGAATACCACCCATCCATCTTGCCCTTGGTTGGCCCCTCTTCCTTTTTCCTTCCATTTTCCCCAACATAATTATCTTCTCCAAGCTTTCCTGTCTTCTCACTATGTGGCCAAACCACTTCATCTTTGCCTCTAATATCCTGTGGACTGGTTTGATCTTCTTGCGGTCCAAGGCACTCTCAGAATTTTCCTCCAGCACCACAGTTCAAAAGCGCCTATCTTCCTTTGCTCAGCCTTCCTTACGGTCCAGCTCTTGCATCCATAGGTTACTACGGGGAATACCATTGCTTTAATTATGCAGACCTTCCTTAACAGTGGGATGTCTCTACTTTTCACTATTTTATCGAGATTGCTCTCCTCCCAAGAAGTAAACATCTTCCACCAAAGAACTTGCCACAATTTATTATGATCCACACAGTCAAAAGCTTTAGAATAGTCAATAAAACAGAAATAGATGTTTTTCTGAAACTCCCTGCTTTTCTCCATTACCTAGCAGATATTGGCAATTTGGTCTATTGTTCCTCTGCCTTTTCTAAACCCAGCTTGTACATCCGGCAACTCTTGCTCCATGTATTGCTGGAGTCGAACTTGCAGGATCTTGAGCATTACCTTACTGGCATGTGAAATAAGGGCCACTGTACGAAAGTTTGAGCATTCTTTAGTGTTTCCCTTTTTTGATACGGGGATATAAGTTGATTTTTTTCCAATCTGATGGCCATCCTTGTGTTTTCCATATGGCATGCACCACTTTGACAGCATCATCTTGTATGAGGAATTAATGTTCTCCTAGTAATTTAAGAAAATCTATTGCTTTTAGCCCACACAGAATATTGGCTATCTCCTATGTGATGCCTTGAAGGTATTCCTGGATCTTTCCTCAAAATTATCGCACTCTCCTAGCTATATGAAATTTAATAGTCTGATGAAGACAGTATAGGGAAGAGGGAGAGCCTTTTATTTTCTTTGTATTACTTTTTAAAGGCTCACTTTTGAATAACTCCTAGCATGTTACAGCTTTATACAATGCTCAGAAGTAAACATCACAGACTCCAATGGGACTAACCCACCACATAGAAGCATAAAGATGTTGCAATTTCAGTGTTAATCTGAAATAATCACTGCTAAAAGGATTTTTTGTGCATGGATATATGACAAAATGGGTAAAATTTGACTGCAACAGAGAAAGGAGTTACACTGAAAAGGAACAGGAAGTGATTCTCTTTCTACATTATAGATACTCTTGGCATGGAGGGCAGTACACGTACAATTCACATATCTGGCAGGCAAGAATGATAGTTCCCTTCCAATGTTCAAAGTAATACTCAGTTAAATGGAACTTTCTAGCTTAATAATCAACTTTTAAAACTAGCATTTGTTATCCTACAAGTAACAGACACATTAGAGTGGATGACCATGGATTGTGATTAAGAAAATGCCATGAATAAAATATGTTAACTGGCCTAATGCAGCTTTTCATCCCAACTGCTCGTGTAAGTGTTCATAGAACAAATTCAATGGATTTTTGTTTTTAGAATGTTCACTGGATTGAAGCCAGGTTCTGTAAATGGGTATGAGATCTCTTGCCTTTACTGTGAAATTTGCATTAATACATTCTCCTTTAGATTCAGGGCAACAGATGTAAATTCTATAGTACATTAATCCAGTCATCAATGACTCTCCTATAAAACCACAATTAAGGTTTAACTGCTATCTTCCAGCCCGTCAGAAACTAGGTAGTTTTCACTGAAGGCAGTATTCTTACCCATTGCAAATTAAATCAAATTTCTTCCCATCATGTCAAGTGGAGGGTGGTCAGGTTCCAGAACAAGTAACCATAGTGAGGATGCGTATTTAAGCAGAATACTGGAATCCAGTAATAAATTATATATTAATCTCAAAATTCTAAGCATTCATGTAATAATTGATAAAATATACAAAGTTGTGTCACGGCTACCACAAGAAAAGCTAAATGTATTCTCAGCAGCAACATAAGTTGTCCCAAGAATACATATAACTTAAAAGAGCAAAGACATGTTACAATGGCAGGATAATGCTATATGTACTTTTCTGGGAGTAAAGGCATTAACACATTAGCCACGATTCAACTGACTACACATTGTACATATACTAGGGCTTGTCTAGATCTACTTTTATTTGACCTCCCTTCATGTTTATCCCTCCCTTGAAGTTCTTCTTGAAGTGGTGGGACTCCCCAGAACAGCACAAAGGTTCATAAGCCAGAGTGGTATTTAATGAAGCAAGAGGGGTTTCAATCAGTCATGAAAATAAATACCTAATTTTGCTCCAACTACACTGGCTTTCAACAAACGCATTCATGGCAAGGGGATAAAAGTCTCTTGGCCAGCAAGAGTGCTAAGTGAGGGCGGCTGCTTTACAGCAACTGAATTATGTTGCGAGAAAAAAAGAGTAGATTGTGTAGTAGTATGGAGTTTTGAATTGCAAATGGTCATTTACCACCCCTTTCCCCTTCCTTTGTCCTCTAGGAATACTCCAGATCTAATTGGTGGGTTGAGAAGATCAGTTGTCACACCATTCTTTATTTCTTTATAGTGCTGTTCTGCTCATTTTTTCCCCTTGATATGTGCAAAGCTGCCACCTCTTTTGCTACCTTCCTGATGCCTCTTGTATTTTCTCACTTTATCTCACATTATTATGAAAACATATGCCTTGTATAGGAGCTGTAAATTGCAAATAGTAAGGTACCTTTCATTTCCTTCAGGCTTTTTTTGTTCCCAATTCCTATGTGCAACTGATTTCACTATAATCTCACCACAACTTCCAAATTGGAATGGAGGATCCCCACCTCCACCCCCAGCTCTGACCTTTGGGGTCAGATTATTAACAACAGAATGAACTGTGGATAGAAGCTAGTGCAAGGAAAGAAAAAAAAGGAATGGATTTCTCTGGGAGGGAAGGGAAGTATTGTTCTCTATTCTTTTTAATCCTGGTTTTGAGGGGGAAACAGTTGCTGTGTTATCAACCTTTTCAGGACTGAAGCTAGAATTATTTAGTTGTATTGTTTTAGAGATGGAGGCAGCAGCAAAATGAAAAAAATGGCAGTGGACGAGAAAGGATAAAAGCAGCAGTAATAGGGAGGGAATTCACAGAGCTAAGGTACTCATGAGGACTGCACACCATGAGACATTTAATTGTTCTAGTGCTTCAGTTCTAAAGACAACCCTGGAGACAGAAGTTTGAAAATAGGTGACTCTGAGCCAGCAGCTATGTCTGCTCAGAAAGGCAACCAGCTCCCTCTCCTCCCTATATATGAGCACAGAAAAAGTGGAACCATTAGCATCACAAACTATAAATACAGAAATGTAACAGAAGATCCAACAGAATTCAATTCTGCACTTCACAAGGAACAATATATTAGTCTTTTTCTTGAATTCTGTGGGAAGGTTAACACATTCTGGGAGGAAAGAAAAGCTCTCTGCATATTCAGTGGCACTTTCACTATATTATTGCTAACTAAAAGATATATTTTTCATTACTAAGGCTGTACAGTACATAATTTGTGGAAACCTAACACATGTGCATTTGGAAGGTTCATGTATAAGGAGAAACTGCACTGCAGGAGAAGCTCCAAAGTAAACATGCATACTGGATTACAAAAGCAACAATTTGAATACAATAGAATGAATTGCTGACATTTCCCCTGAAAAAGTAAATTGTGAAAAACTTTATCATCACAGAAGCAAATGATGGTAATTACCCGAGCTGAAGTTGACAATTCCTGCAATTGCTCACTGCCACTTCCATGCAAAGATGTTGTAGAAACACTGTCGGTCACCTGACTCATTGAATGTTCAACATCAGATGTTGAGCCTTTTCTATGCGAAGGCCACTCATCTTTTCCAGTATGAGAATCCACCCCCTGTTCATCTTCAAACGCAGCCCATAAGCAGCTCTCTTTTTGCTCAGCTTCAAAAGCATTCCACTCTGTACCTTGGTCACAACCAGCAGAACTGAAGTCTGAAAAGTCATCAGAGTCTGGAAACTTTTTTGTTACTGAACCAAAGTCCCCAAACTCACTGTCATCTCCATTTTCCAATTCAACAGAAGGTTTCATGATAGACCCAGAATCAGCTGTTGGACAGTTTTCTAACCCAGTGCTTGAAATTTCTTTTGTTGACTGCTGATGAGCATCCCTTCTGTCACCACATTCACTATTTGATTTACTGATGTTTTCATTTGGGATTTGAAAATGTTCTTGCTGTGCAGAAGCTTGAGCACCATCCACAAACACATGAGATCCATTACTGACTGTGCCAAAGTTGTCAAAATCATGGTCACTTAAGCCACTGCATGATATATGTCCTTTGCCACTTTCACCAATCTTAACTATTTCAGGAACACAGACTTTCTCTTCTGTAGGAAGACTGCTAAGGCTTTGAACTTTACTTACATTAAGTGTTAATATTCTTGTAGTATCATTGGTCCACAAATTATCATGGTCTTTGTTGTTTCCAGTGTTATGCTCTCCTTCAGAAGCTGCCGCTGTGCCAGATTTCACATTTGTTTGTAAGGAAGAGGAAATGTTATGTTCCAATGTTGTACAGTCCTCCTTAGTTTTCAAGTCATCAGAAATTGCTAAATTAATTTTTGAAATGCAGCTCTGTTCACCTTCAGTGGCAGTTTTCCCTTCATATTCACAGTTTCCGTCTGAAATAGCTTCCTTCACAGACTTCCTCTCTCCAACTCTGTTAATAATATTGTTTTCCTGTACACTTAGTCCTTCTCTTTCGTTAGCATTTTTGCATATTTTATTTCCTGTTTCTTCTACCTGGGTTGTTTGCTTATTTGAAAATGTGGCAAAATCTGCAAAATCCTCTGCTGTGCTGGCTCTAGAATCGAAACTTAATTCAGTACTATGAGCGATCATTGTTCTTAATCCCTTTGAGTCACTGATACTGTCCAGATCTTCTACTCCCTGAGAATTTGCTGTGTCCGGTGTTGCAAATCCATTCATTAGAACTTCTGAACATGGCCGTTTCTCACCGTTACAGCTCTCTACTTGCTGGACTTGACTTGGAACTTTCACATCAGTTCTAATAATTTCAGGGTACAATGACTCTGATTTCCCAGTTCTCTCCACTTCTGTTGGAATAATACCAAATGATGTACCCAAATCTCTACACTCACATTTCTCTTTACTACTATTGGAAAGTCCTTTAACAGAATTAGGAAGCTCTGTAATGCCTTCTTTATCATTACTGTAGTGAACAGTAGTAAAGGCTATAATGCTATCCACGTTGCCTGAGTAATCAGAATTATATGAAGTTTTAAGTTCTTCTTTTGAAGTAGAGTAATCTGATGAGAAGTCAAAGCCTACACTGGTACCTCCAGCACCAGAGAAATCACCAAAGTCACCAAACTCCTCCTCGTCCTCCTCATCGGCCCCATTGTCTAGTGGTGGGGGGGAAGAAGAATACATTCGGATGACATCTGGTTCCATTGTTCAATTCTTGATGAAGGGTAATATACACCTATAAGGAGAGAAAAGAAAATTATTACAAGAAGACAACAGTTTTCCAAAACTGACCTATTTCTTGGTTTACAATTATTTTCATCCAACAAATACTACATCAAGGAACTATGACAGACATTTGCTACTATTATAAACATTATTTCTCAGAGTTTCACCCTATCACTCTGTAAATAAAAAAAACATAAATGAAGAGACCTGCTGCTTCACTGGAAAGTTACTCCACAAAACATATGTACGATTGGGGGGGGGGGGGGGGGTTAGGTGTAGTAGTTTGAGTGTTGTACTACGATACTGGAAAACAGGGATGCATTTATACTATAGAATTAATACAGTTTAACTGCCATGGCTCAGTGTTATGGAATCATGGGGGCTCTAGTTTGGTGAGGCATCAGAACTATTTGACAGAGAAGGGTAGAGAGCCATGACAGCACTGAGTCATGGCAGTTAAAGTGGTGTCAAGGTGTCAATTGCATTATTTCTACAGTGTATATCAGGCATGGGCAAAGTTCAGTCCTCCGGGTGTTTTGTGTTTCAACTCCCAGAAATCCCAGACATCTTACCACCTGTTAGGAATTGTTGGAGTTGAAGTCCAAAACACCTGGAGGGCCAAAGTTTGTCCATGCCTGGTGTAAACGCACCCCAGGGTTCAAATCCCCACTCTGGTATAGAAACTTCTGTGAACCTTGGACAAGTCATACTTCTTCTACATCAAAAGAGTACCAATGTTAAATAATTTATGAACAAATTTTGTCAAGATAACCTCATGATAGGTTCATTTTACAGTAGCCACAAATTGAAAACAACGTGAAAGATTATAGCCACAAAATCTATCTTTTATCTACTAACCCTGTAAGATATAGGAATATCTATTGCTATGAGTCTTAATTTATATTCAGAAATTCTACTCCACACAAGGGTGCTCTCACATGGGTATGTGGCAGAATTTTGAAAAATAGCCTTGTTTCCTTTTATATATACCCCCTAAAGTGTCTGTGTGAAAAGTTTTCTTGAAAGTTTGGGCCCTACATATCCAAAATGAGCTCCTTCTATTTCCCCCACTAATATAAATGCTATTTAATAAAGAAATGGAAAAAAATCAAAAGACAGTTACATCACTGTTAGAATACTACCAGAAAGAAATACACACAAAATATGTTCCCCCTTTACATGTAAAAGTGTAAAGAAAGGCTACCTGAAGTTTGGAAATTGTTTTTTGTCATAAAAAAAAATATGTTTTATCCTCATATTCCAAAGAAATGATTCTATGAATATAACTGTGTATAATCATGATTTGTATATAAAAATGAAAACATGCCATTTGGCATAAAATCCATGTAATTAAGCCGATGCATCAGTTTTTCTGTCATGGGCTATTTGCCAAAGCTGCATAAAACGAACATCTCTAAGTTCTTCAAGTCTTTGAAGTTTGCTGTAACTATTACTCAATTAGCAACATCAAGCCTCCTTCTTATGATGAAGACGTCTGGAGTAGAGTTCTTAGTGGGATTTACACATACTGCGCGGCCTTTCTCCCTGACATCTGAAAAATGAAACCTATTACCTTCAAAGGGCATTTTCCATCTTAGTTTTGTTTTATAGATTTTGTTAAAATGGTATGAGTTAATATGGCTTTAATTTTTAAAAAAGCAATTTGTACTATTTCACAGTTTGTTTGTACTGCTCCTGCATTACCATGTAGCACTAACACATTACAGATATTAGGTTTGTGTCCACAGATCAAACTCTTGATTTCATGAAAGAGCCCGAACAAAGACAATGCTGGTTGCACATTCCTTATTCAAAATGCTTAGGACCAGAATGTTCCACATTTCTTCTTTTATTATTATTACTATTATTATTGTGGAATACTTGCATATATCTAATGTGATCTTGAAGATGGGACCCAAATGTAAACACAGATTTCCTTTATGCTTCAATTACACCTTATGCACATAGCCTGAAAACAATATATTTGATAACCGTGTGCATGAAACCAAGACTGTGTACACAATTAACAGGAACAAAAGTGCCACTTTCAGCCATCCATATGGACAATTTTGGAGTATTTTAGAATTCTGAATAAGGGATATTCAATCTGTGGAAAAAAATATTAAAAACATTATACACTTTTACTACTGAGAGACAACTACTGTACTTGAGTCTGGTTTCGACCCTGGTTATGGGATGAGGATGGCTTTGTAGGTTAGATAAACTGGGGGCTGAATGGGAGGAATGTGTCCCTGCTGGTTCTCTTGGACTTAGCAATGCCTTTTGAAAACCATGGTAACCTTCTGGCTGCCTTGCAGGGATGGAATTTGCAAGTACTGTTTTATAAAAGCTGCATTTCTTTCTGGAGTAGAGAGCCCAGTAAGTGGTCCTGAGGGAATCCTGTTCAACTTCCCTCAAGACCCTGTGCTGTCCCTTATCCTATTTTAACATATACATGAAACTACCAGGAGAGTTGGTCAAGAGTGACCACTATGCTGTTGACATGCAGTTCTATTAATCATTTCCATTAATTCCAAGGAACCTCTCTCTCTCTCTCCCTCTCTCTTTTGGTGCTAAAATGACATCTGGTAGCAGTAACAGATTAGATAAGAACAAATTGAAGCTTAATCCAGATAAAAAAAGTGCCTCTGCTCAAAAGCAAATAAGGCAGTAATTCTCAGCCTTCCTCATGCCACGACCCCTTAATTCAGTTCCTCATGTTGTGGTGACCTCCAACCATAAAATTATTTTTTGTGCTACTCATTTATTTATTTATGATTCAAGCTTATATGCCGCCACTCCCCTGTGGCTCGGAGCGGCTTACAAGAA
Organism: Anolis sagrei ordinatus; assembly: GCF_025583915.1. NCBI lineage: Eukaryota > Metazoa > Chordata > Lepidosauria > Squamata > Anolidae > Anolis > Anolis sagrei. The sequence continues at coordinate 197,110,606 of NW_026844366.1, forward strand.
CAGGCTAAAATCTAACACAATTTAAAAACAACAATATCAGAAATCAAAGGCCTGTCGAAACAGATATGTCTTACATGCCCTGTGGAAAGCCAATAGTTCCCGCAAGGCACGGACTTCAGGTGACAGAGTATTCCAGACTGATGGTGCCACTGCTGTAAAGGCTCTGCGTCTGGTTGCTGTTAGACGCAAGGTCTTGACACTGGGAATTTCCAATAGATCTTGGTTCTCAGAACGGAGGGATCTTTGGGGTTGGTAGGGGGTGAGGCGGTCCCTCAGGTACATCGGCCCCAGACCATGCAAGGCCTTAAAGGTGAGTACCATCACTTTGAAAGTGATCCGGTGCTCAATTGGTAACCAATGCAGCTGTAGTAAGATTGGGGTTATGTGGCATCTCATCGGAATTCCCGCAAGAAGCCGAGCAGCTGCATTTTGTACCAACTTGAGCTTCCGGATCACTGACAGAGGAAGACCAATGTAGAGGGCGTTACAGTAGTCCAGTCTTGAGATGACCGTAGCCTGGATCACCGGAGCTAGGTCGTCCCTGGACAGGTAGGGTGCTAGCCGTCTAGCCTGCCGCAGATAAAAAAAGACGGTTCTGCTAACAGCGGAGACCTGGTCCTCCATCGTCAGCAGAGGGTCCAAAAGGACTCCCAGACTCTTTACCAATGATGACGGGCGTAGTGCCTCGCCATCCAGGGTAGGCAGCTGGATATCCCCACTGCCCGATTGACTTCATAACTGTATTTTTGCTAGTGTTATGAATTGTCATGTAAATATGCAGGATACATTTTCATTATTACAAATTGAACATAAAGAAGCATAGTGATTACTCACAAAAACAATATGTAACAATATATTGTGAAATAGATACTTCTAATTACAAATGAATGAAGTTTTGTCATGAAGCATGGTGTATCATGAATCCTATCAAAAGCAATGGCTTTAACCTGGCTCCCTGTCTCTTGTATCCTATGGGGCTTGGTGCAGAACATTAGGATCCCATGGAAAGAAGTGGTTTTAACCTGGCTCCTTGTCCCTTGTATCCTATGGGGCTTGGTGGAGAACATTAGGATCCCATGGAAAGAAGTGGTTTTAAATTGGCTCCCTGTCCCTTGTATCCTATGGGGCTAGTGCAGAACATTAGGATCCCATGGCAAGAAGTGGTTTTAAGCTGGATAGGGGCATTGTCTCCTGTGAAGGGACGGGGGGCTCCTCTCACCCCTCCCCCCTTCTTCCAGAGATGCTCCCCTCTGAACCCCCCCCCCCACCTCGCTTGCATCTCTCACTTGCAGCAGCCTCTTCCTTTCCCCAAGGGCCAAGAATTCCTCCCCTCCCCACACACACACTTTGTCCATCATTTGTTTCTCCTCTTCCCTTCTCTCGAACCTGCCTGCCTGCCTCCTCTGAAGAGACCATCCTGTCATTGTGTTGCATTGGCAGAGAGGGCTGGGGGCGATGGGAAGGTGCCTTTAAAAAGTTGCCGGGCTTGGGGAGGAGGAGCTGGATAGCCGGAAGGGAGGCCTGTCGCCGCCTTCTCTCTCTGGCCTTCTTCGTGGGCCATAGCTGCTGTTGTCTTTGTGAGGCTCCAAGCCTCCTTTGACCAGAAACTCTAAAAAGCCTCAGAAAAGCCAAGAAGCCATTCCGGGGTGGGGGCTGAAGGAGGAGTCAGCGATCCCTCAGAAATGGCTGAACAACCCCCCTGGGGGTCGCGACCCCCAGGTTGAGAAATGCTGAAATAAGGGAATATGTATTGCACCTGTGATAGATTGGTTACATGCCTCTAGTAAATGCAGGTTTGGAGTCAACTGATGTAAATTTGTAAGGCTGATGCAGATATTACATCTGGATCAGGATCTTGACCCCTTGTTAACAGCTTGCTTGTTTTAATTTTGACTGTAATGTGGGTTGTATGCTGTATGTATAAATGTATTTGTTAAATGTTTTGATATGGCCAATGGATTAATCAATAAAACGTATGGAGCACCTGTGATAGATTTATTACACCCCTTTTGTAACTGCAGTTTTGTAATCTGGGTGTATTCCTGGACTCAGCCCTGAATTCAGAGGCCCAGGTTTCAGTAGAGTTCATATATACAATAAGTAGTGTGTGAACTGCACTTGTTTCTAGCAAAGTCCGTTCTGGCCATGTGGTACATGCCTACTTTTACAGGAGTCCTGCACGACTAACAACCACAAATGTAGATGGCAAACTGTACATCCATGGCCTATGTATCTTTGTAAAATTCAGATTGGGGTATATACTCAACAAAAGCTACTTTATATAAGAACCTGATAGATATAAGGATTGGTTCTCAAGAATCTGTATGCCACTTTCAACACTGAAAAACATGGCAGCAAGATAAAGATATTGGCTGGAGATGGGTGTAGGGGTTTTATTTAAATACGGATAGGGACATGAATCCCTGTGCAACTAGATCTGAAATCTATTTTAAAAAAAATACAAAATGATTCAAAGTTTGAAAACAGCAGAGGAGGCCTGAGGAGAAGCAGCTGTTGCTATGGTTTAAAGGTTGAACTAATCTAGGTTGCTGGCAGTGCCCCATTTTTCTTCTTAATTAAAGGTAATGGAATTTGTCCTTGAGAATGTTCAACTGCTAAATTGCTTGCATGGCTGTTTTTAAATGTGTTTTGAACACTGAATTTGACATGTAAATATAAGCCAGAAGTACTGTTTCTTTTGGACAGCTCCCATTGCTATACATACAATGCCATTATAAGAGAGCTACTGCAAAGAATTTCAAAGTTATTCTGAACTGGTAAATAAACACAGATTATCATAAGGTTGTTGTAAGTTTTTCCGGCTATATGGTCATGTTCTAGAAGCATTCTCTCCTGACATTTYGACTGCATCTATGGCAGGCATCCTCAGAGGTTGTGAGGTCTGTTGGAAACTAGGAAAATTGGGTTTATATATCTGTGGAAAGTCCAGGGTGGGAGAAAGAACTCTTGTCTGTTGGAGCTAGGTGTGAATGTTTCAATTGGCCACCTTGATTAGTATTTGATGGCCTGACAGTTTTAGGCGTGACTTGTTACTGCCTGGGGGAATCCTTTGTTGAGAGGTGATTAGCTGCCCGATTGTTTCTTGCCTGGAGTTCCCCTGTGTTTRAGTATTGTTCTTTATTTACTGTCCTGATTTTAGAGGGTTTTTTTAAWTACTGGGAGCCAGATTGTGTTCATTTTCATCATTTCTTCCTTTCTGTTGAAATCGTCCACATTCTTGTGGATTTCAATGGCTTCTCTGTRTAGTCTGACATGGTAGTTGTTAAGAGTGGTCCAGCATTTCTGTGTTCTCAAATAATATGCTATAYCTAGGTTGGTTCATCAGATGCTCCGCTATGGCTGACTTCTCTGGTTGAAGTAGTCTCCAGTGTCTTTCATGTTCCTTGATACATGTTTGGGTGCTGCGTTTGGTGGTCCCTATGCTAGACTAGCATATATTATGTCATGATTTATACAAAATTAAATTTGCTTCATTAGATATATTTGCCCCATGTTTCAAAATAGTTACATAAATATATCTCTGTTTGCTTACATATATTAATGTGAGAGATGACCTCTGTTCACATGATCAAACTTTCTTTTCCCTTCATAGCCTTGGACTTCACCAAATCCTCTATAGACAGGTCTTTCAAAGCAGATTTTGGGGATGGAAAGGTGAACCAGAAGGAGATATTTCAGTGGAAAGACTTAATTGGGCATATGTCCATTTCATTTCAGTGGAAAGACTTAATTGGGCATATATCCATTTCTTTGAGAGTAATATCAAAGTAAAGTAAATATTGAAGGCGGTTAATAGCAAACATGACATGATACTAAAACAGAACAGATTTATTAAAATATAACTATAAAAATTAAAAACAATTAAATATGTTGTTTCATGAAACAAAAAAATTAAATCCATTAAAACTATTACCCCCCCCCCCCAATCCGGTTCACATTTTCATCTGCCTCCGAAAGGCAAGCAGGGATGGCCCATCCTGATGTTTCTAAGTGATGCTTACAATACTACATTAATGACTTTAATCATACATGGAGAAATGCCAGATATCCAAACTGGGTTTAGGAGAGATAGAGGCATGAGGGATCATAGTGCAAGCATATATTTTATAATGCAGCAAAGAATTTAAAAAGAATACCATCCTGTAGCAAAGCCTTTGCTACAGGACATATTACAATATTTTATTATCTTTATGCATGGCCTGGATAAGAGGCCATGCATAAAGTTAACATACAACTGTGGGACCTCCTATTAGGTTCCGAGTATGGAGAAACTGAATGGTTTCAAATCAGAAATGAGGTACGGCAAGGTTACATTTTATCTGTTTAACTTGTGTGCTGACATACAATACTTAAAGCAGAATTAGGCATGACAAATGAAATAAGGAAAAAATGGAAGCAACCAAAAGTCTATTTTTGGTTTTGAAAAATGTTTACATATTGTAGGCTGCAGCAACTATTTTAAGGGTAAATCATTATTCCTCTGCTTCCATGAGGAGCATTCACCTCTTTTTTTCAGAAAATGTTTAGTTTGGGAGAGTGGAAAGAACATGCTAAAACTGTTTTGGGGTAGCACAATACACCACCCCTTATTATAGGCAACGTTTTATACAAAATATAAAATGTATTATAGGTATTAAAAAAGAAGTAAAACATCATGATTTCAGATTAAGCCTAAAATTATATTTTGTATTTCATTCTATGTCTGTTCACTGCAGGCACGCAAAAATACTGCAGGGATGCATCAGTTAACAAAGTCTCTGACAAGTAAGTTTCTTTTTAAATAGTTTTTAAATGGCAGCAACTTTTCTTGTCTTCTGACTAACTGGACATTTCTTTGCAATGCTGCACTGGGAAGAAAGTAAAGGAGGGCTGGAGAAAAACAGATGTTCACCAATGTGTTGCTGCAGCATGAGTGCAGTAAAAACATAATGATCTGGGAAAGAATAGGATTCTGATCTAGGTGTAGGTAAAGGTAAAGGTTGTCCCCTGACATTAAGTCCAGTCATGTCTGACTCTGGGGTGTGGTGCTTATCTCCATTTCTAAGCCGAAGAGCCGGCGTTGTCCATAGACACCTCCAAGGTCATGTGGCCAGAATGACTGCATGGAGTGCCGTTACCTTTCTGTCAGAGCGGTACCTATTGATCTACTCACATTTGCATGTTTTCGAACTAATAGATTGGCAGAAGCTAGGGCTGACTGCGGAAGCTCATGCTGCTCCCCAGAATCGAGCCTGCAACCTTTTGGTCAACACGTTCAGCAGCTCAGTGCTTTAACCCACTGAGTCACCAGGGGCTCCTGATCTAGGTGTATTCAGGATATAATTTGGAAGAAGCTTTCAAGTAGTCTCTAGAACAGGCATGCACAAACTTCAGCCCTCCAGGTGTTTTGGACTCCCACAATTCCTAACAGCGGGTAAGCTGGCTGGGATTTCTTGGAGCTGAAGTTCAAGAGACCAAGAGGGCCAAAGTTACCCATGGTTGCCCTAGCAGATTCAAAATGTGTTTGTTTAGGTGCCTGACTTGATTTTTTCATTTCATAAATGCATAATGTTTGCTTTGTATAAAACATTGCCTGTAACAAATAGAACTTTTTTTGTTGTGGAAGAATCTATCCCTATCCTTTCTATGTTATTTCTATCTCTGACACCAACGTTTCTGTTAAAAAACTAAAGTCTATAAATATATCTGCTTTACTTGTAGTTTAAAAGAAAAAAACTACTTTATTTGGCAATCCATTGTTAGTCTTTTTAAAAAGCTATCAGCAGACAACTATAATAAGTATTGCTGAGAACATACTGGGAAGACTGTTTGCCTCTCATTAACTTAGCACTTTTGCAAAAAAAATATCTACAAAAGATATACAGAAACTCAAATACATTTAAGAATATCTTATTATTGCAAGGAGACATTTTGCTATGCATGCTCTCATATTACTTTAACAAGCCTTGCAAACCAATTCTCAGTCTTTTCTACAAAACAAACAACAATATCCTGTCTGGTTTATTTTGGTGCAGCAATCAATTTGTCCTGTTGAAACCATTTACCAGTTGGAATAGCAGTGTCTGCTATGATTGGACTCTACACTAAGCTCTATAATTATTTCCTCCTTTGAGCAGGAGAGGGAGGTTCTATTACTGTCATATTATGATTTATTTTCTTTCAATACAAATTATTTTGAAAAACCTTCTCTTGTGCACTGTTAACCTCACCACAAGCCACATCTACAAATCTGAAGAAGTTTCCTGAATCCTAAAAACTGTGTTCTGGGAGGTAAGGGGCGGTGGTATGACAAACGCGCTGAAAAACTGCAATAAACATGTGAAAAGATATTTGCTTACTGTTTGGTATTCCAGCTGGCATTCTACTAAAAGTCTTACAACATCTTAAAGGTATCTACTTCATCAAATGTATAGTGCTTTACATTCTAATAGCAGATGGTACAGGTAAAAAGTAAGTGGAAACAAATGTCAAAAGTTGCCTGTGACAATTCATAATTAGATCATGAGTGTATGTAAAGCGTAGTGGTGATTAAAATGAGAACTAACTGGTATTAACAATATCTGTGACATAAACTGACATTTGTAATGGGATAGAAAGCAATTGCCCCTGAGGAAATCCAGATGAATGGAATCAAAATTAGTTATTACTTTTAATCAAGCTACTTCATGTTAGAGTCTCCTTCTAAATTTCTTCATGAAAGGATGTCAAATGTTTAGGCCTGCAATATAAGCCAGGCAGACTTATTCTACCACTGATTGCTTTTGAAGTCTGTCTTAACAACTCAGAACCCAATTTACAACATGTAAAATGATAACAGAGCCCAGTGCTTCTCACACTGGATGGATATTTCCATGTAACATTTAGGGCTAAAAGTACTGGATAAGTCTATTTCACATTATTTTAGTAATACTTTTACAAATTCCCCTTGTAAAAGTATTACTAAAGTCCAGATAATGTGGTTCCCAAAAGCTTGGTGTTGAAAATATGTTCTCTCTTTTCTCTTTTTTTGATGTTCTGAATCTGTTACCAATCTATATAAGTTGATGATCCAACATGTGAGCATTAAGGGAATGGGGGAAATGGTTTTCTAGCATAAAACACGGCTTTACAAACCTAACATGTTACAAACCTGTCACCAATTTGTAATTTTAAAACTCCAACAGATTTAGTAATACTTTTACAAGGGGAATACATTCTTAAAATAACACAACTACTTATTTTCCTCCTGTATGAAAGCCAACTCTTCCACTTCTTCTCTTCTATTCCTTACTTTCTGCTCTTTAACTAGTTCTCCTTAATAAGAGTGCTGAATTTATCAATGCATCTATGGTGAACAGTATTTTCAAAAGCTTTTTGGCAATTCTTTTAATTCAATCCCATGAAAACCAATTTGACATGCTTTCCTTGAGGACTTCTGAAAGTCTGCTCCAAAGAGTTTGAAAACTCTTACAAACAATGTGGGACATAGTGATGGGAGTTGTATGGTAAAAAACAAACAAACAGAAACATTTTCCCAGTACTATTCACAGATGGCCTACTTGGATTCAAAGAAAATAATATAAAAAAGAAGATGTTTTATCTAAGCATATACATTTAATCAGCAGTCAAAGTCCAATATTTTAGGCATTTAAAATGTATTGAATTAGATATCCCTTATCCAAAATGCTGGAAACAAAAAATGTTTTAATAGCTATTTTTCTATCTACATACACAATAAGGTTTCATGAAAATCTGAACACAAAATTCATTTGTTTCACACCTTGTGGACATTACCTGAAGGTAATTTTAGATAACATTTCAAATCTTTTAGTGCAGTAAACAAAAAATACATACACTGAACCTTCAAAAAGTAAGTGTCATAATTTCAACCACCCAGTTTTGGAGTATTTGGGGTTTTTGAATTCTGGATAAGGGATGCTTATTTGTACTGCACAGTGAAAAGCTTCCTTTAGTAAACAGCACAAACCAGAATTTATTTATCTCTATATTAGATGTACATCAGAGATACACACACATAAAAACAAGTCATCTTGAGCTCTGCTTCAACTGCATAAGCTTACATCATCTATAATGTAGCACTGGATTGTCTTCTCTTTCAGGAACACAATAGTATCAGAATAAATTGAAGGGCTGAAATAATGACCAATGTCTTCCACTAACTGGTAACATGAACTCAAGGTATTACCTTTCAATAACTGGCTTCAATTCACTATTGTTCCAGTTCTAAATGAAACATCTTGTTGAATTTTAGCCACATAAACCCAATGTATACTGAGACTAAGAGTCCATTCTACTGCAGACAGTTTTATAAGCAAATATTAGTTTGGCTCTATAGCATTTAGTTTTCTCAAGCAGTTGCTGTAAAAGACACTTAACAAGTTATCTGAATTTGAGAAGCCACAATGGTCAAACCCATTCTATATTATCAAGAGATGTCATTTTGGCACAGCAGGCAAAAAACACTAGAATGTTTATCTTTCTGTTCAATATATATTTTATTTGTAAAAACAGGGTAACTTGAGAGTTTAATCAAAACCACCAAAGCAAAAACATTACATTCATATTGTCAGTCAAAGTTCCTTGGAAAGGTCACCATAAGTTCTGGCAAGAGTTCAAATTCATCCTGTCTTTGCCATAGAATATGAGAAAAAGTCTTGAACCTTGTAGAGTTTTCCCCTATTAATATCCCAATTCCACTATCTACTTGAAACAGGGAACTCCCAAAAATCTAACATGATACAAACCACACTGAACAAAAGGACCAGTGTAGTCCCAGTATGTAACGAAGTCACTCAGCCATTGTGTCTTGGATAGACAGGTAGATAGATAGGACATTAAATAAAGGGTTCAAAGTATACCCCCCATTACTTACTTTCTAAGAAACCTGATTTCACAAGGCTGCACATTTTCATTGTAAAACTCATTTTAATATTTGGACACAATTTAAAGTGTCACTGAGAAGGAAAAATGGCAAGAGCTATCCTACTCCATGTTTATGATTATGACTTATCTCAATATTTTTTAAATGAGTCCTGACTAATAGAAGTAAAAAAAACCCAGAGAAGCCTAAACTTGCGTAACAGTCACAGGAAACTCTAAGTAAAAAATGAAATATCCATGGCAGGATCACAACAGTGTCTGCCTTTTAGTCCAATGTCACACATGAGCCACCGTACCATGTCTTAAATATGAGAACATTCCAAATATGAAGCATCACACAAGAAAGCATTCACTCCAAGGACAGAGAGAAGGACCCACTCTTTCTAAGGAAGAATTCCTTTCATTAGAATTCTCCACAAGGCAGCACTACATGCACAGAAACTTTTCATGTCTGAAACTATTTTACTTTTACTAAAATTAGAGATCAATTTTAGTAATGTTTATTAAAAATTAAAAGTCACATGGCGGATACAGAGATGGTCACAATAAGAGCAAGATCCATTGAAATAAATTACTTACTTTAATCTTGACCAAGTCTGTATCTGTACTCAACATTCTTTTGACTCCCTTTGTTCATACATGAGCGAAATTTTAGAACAAACAGCTCAGAGTAAATAAAGTTCATTATCTCAGAGCAAGTTGCTACATTAGGTCTCTCAAGGCATGCCATAGCAGTTCAAACATTTCTGTACATATCCTCACTTCAAAGAACTAATGCACCTTAAAATGAGTTGATAACTTAATATAAGATGGAGAGAACAACGGAGTTTCTCAAAAAAACCAATGACAGTCTTGGGACAGCATAGGATTTTGGGGGGTAATTCACTTTTACGGTACAGAGATAAGTCCAGCTTTGCTTCATGGGCGCATTGACACTATATAATAAATGCAGTCTGATACCACTTTAACTGGCATAGCTCAATACTATGGAATCCTGGGATTGGTATTTTGGTAAGGCACCAGCATTCTTTTGCAGAGAAAGCTGAAGACCTTGTAAAACTACAGCTCCCATAGCATTAAACCATGGCAGTCAAACTGGATTAATTGCATGCAGACTAACTGATGCACCTAGTGTCCTTCAGAAAGTTGGAGAACAGTCTAAAGGGATGATCTGGAACAGTGGTTCCCAACCTGTGGGTCCCCAGATGTTTTGGCCAACAACTCCCAGAAATCCCAGCCAGTTTACCAGCTGTTAGGATTTCCGGGAGTTGAAGGCCAAGACATCTGGGGATCCACAGGTTGAGAACCACTGATCTGGAAGAAGCTGTGGACCAACCTAATCCTAGGAAAAACAAAAGATGGACTTAGTTAGCACAGAAACAGAAGCAGTCTATCTATTCCTCATTTATTTTAATGTGAAGCAACATAGGGAAGGTTCTACACAGGCACTATAATGCAGTTCAAGGCCCGTTCAAGAGCAACGTGTTCACAAAACATACAGAATGCATCAAGTCACAAAGTGTGTTTAAAAAAAAAAATCACCAGAAAATCCAGAATATGCAAGATAATGAGCTGCAGCTGAACATATTATATCCCATGTAGCAGTGGACCACTTGACCAGGGATCACTCTCCAACATTACTATCAAAAGGGTTACGAATTAGTTCTTGGTCAACTTTAGATTTGGTTTGGTTATTTGGGGAGATGACTCAGAAAATTGCACTGGATAGACCACATCAGGTCTAGTTTCTGATACAGAACATATGCCATTTAGTAGTCACCATTTGCTCACCCACAGAAAACCATATTTAATAATCTAGAGCCACAGACCATATTTTAGGTCTCGCAGCCCAACAAGGTTTCCAATGCAAGATCAAAACCAGGATATACCCTGGTCATTTGCCACACATCAGCACATCTCAGACTGCTTAAAAGAAAAACTAACAGTTCGCAGTGGTTGTATAGTCATGGATACTGCATTTGCTGGGTTTGGTTCTGATACGCAATCAGAGGATATTATGACAATTTTCACAGCCACCAATTAGTTGCTGGAATATTTGTGTAGGTGCTGCACAGTAAAACCAGCTTGTTTCAATTCACTTCCAAATTGGATTATAGTGAACCACCCTAGGAAAATTATGTATATGCAGAAACACCCTAGAAAAACTAGGAGGGGGCAGAAAAACACCTTCCTCTACCTTCTGGCATGAGGGGAATGTATAGGAAAAGGCGGCGCCCTCTACTGAATCACAGGATTGCTTCATTGGTTTATTTAATAGAAAATGAGAAAGGAAGATATTTAGTGTTTACTACTAAAAAAAAACTACTTAAAACAAAATATTTAGTGAAATTAGTGCATCATCCCAGAAGCCAACAACAATACAAATTGATATCTTGAAGCAAAGCTTGAGATCCTGCAACCACAACATGAAAATGAGTGGCAAAATATCTGAACTAGCAAATATAATATTGGTAGAGATTTATAAGGTAAGGGTGTCCTCTTGAGCTTTTGTTAAAGACCCTTGTCTTTAATTAAAAAAAAACTTTTATGCAAGAACAAACACCTGGCTTGGGCTCACATTAATATCCTGCCTCAAGTAAATTCATCACAGACTCTCATATATGGTTTTGTTATATGCTGTCCTAAGAGGTATTCAAATACTTTAATGAATAAAGCAGTTAACATTTCAGAAGGGAGAATGAAAAGAAAGTGTGTACTGATCCTATCATATTTCTGGTAGAGAATTTCATCTTTGGGATGCCTTGTCAATCTCACCTTAAGAAGTCTCCCAAATGTAAACAAGGTATCCTAAATGTCAACATATATAGGGAAAATGGGAAACCATAGCTAAATGTACCTTTATTTACAAAATATTCATTAATGTTTTTCCCCAAAGTATTTACAAAATATTATCTATGTATTGGCCACCTTTCTACACACACACATGAAGTCTTCTCCCCCACACAGGGTGAACACATTCCAAGAAATCTGTTGTTTTGTAAACAATAAGGGTTTGTTAATATTTTCTATGTATGAAAACTTTCGTGACACCCTGTAAAGAAGGGCTTCTGAAACCTTTCCTCTTGGAACCATGTTTGGGTATATAGGTATATAAAACAGATATAAAAATCAAATGTTTACTGATTTGCAAGGCTTGCTAAACAGGCTGATTTTTTAAAATGAAGTACAGGCAGTTCCTGTGTTACAAACAAGATAGGTTCTGGAGATCTGTTCTTAAATTGAATCTGTATTTAAATCAGAACAGGTTCATTATTTTAGTGTAGTTACAGACTATCTACTACGCATACATACATACACACACACACACATATGTACCAGCATTGGATAGTATAGGGAAGGGTTAGCAGTTCTGTAGTTTTTCTTTTGCTGTCTGTGCCCCTGTTCAGAGACGATTTCACCTCACTTTCTATCCCTATGAGAATTGGATTTTGAAAAATTGGCTTGTTGTGCAAACAATGGTGATACAGCTTCAGTGGAAACACTTTTTCTCCATGATAATTCCTTCAGGAGTGATTTTCCCTTCGGAGAGATAGAATTCTCTCACTTCCTGTTGTCTCACCCTCGTTCTTAACTAAATAAAATAAATAAACTTTATTTGTATTCTGCCACCATCTCCCCAAAGGGACTTGGGGCAGCTCACAAAAGCACTCAATAGTGCAATAACACAGAGAATACATTAGGTACATAAACATATAAAACAGAACAATAAACATTTTCACTCAAAGTTTATATAAAACAAACTATAAACTATCTATAAAACCCCTACTGATAAAAATTTCTTCAATAAAAGCACAACAAACTGTGGATACAGACAAACTGTATATAATGTTACTATGTGTTGTTTGTAAATTGCGTGTTTGTAACTCGAGGACTGCTTATATAGCTGAACCACATTCTGCATAGTCCACTGTAAACACTGCACAAGAAATTAGTGTAAACATTTAAAACTGCCACTGTGCAACAAGAAAATATTTATTATTGCTAAATTTTCCAGGGCCCCAACATTGAGCTAACAGGACTCACAGTTTAAAAAACAGTGCTGTAAAAAACATCTGCAATGGGGCATAGGAGTAGTAATCCCCTTTAATACAGCCTAGCAACCCTTACCTATGGAGCAAAAAAACCTATACATGAGTGCTGTCATATATTATGTGATGCACCAGCTAAAAAGTCAATGGGCTGCATCAAAAGGAATAAAGTATCTAGATTGAGGGAAATCATGGTGCCCCTCTATTCTGCTTTGGTCAAATCTCACCTGGAATACTGTGCCCAGTTCTGGGCACACAGATCAACAGAGATATTGACAAGCTGGAAGGTGTCCAAAAGAGGACAACTAAAATGATCAAAGGTCTGGAGACCATTGATCCCTATGAGGAGCATCTTAAAGAGCTGGGAATGTTTAGCCTACAGAAGAGAAGGGAGAGAGGAGACATGATAGCCATGTATAAATATTTGAAATGATTACATAAGGAAGAGGCAGCAGGCTTGTATTCTGCTGCCTTGGAAACTAGGACTCGGAGCAATGGGTTCAAATTCCAGGAAAAGAGATTCCACCTGAACATTAGGAAGAACTTCCTGACTGTAAAAGGTGTTCAGCAATGGAATTCTCTGCCTCGGAGTGTGATGGAAGCTCCTTCCCTGGAAACTTTTAAACAGAGGCTGGGTAGCCATCTGTCAGGGGAACTTTGGGGTTTTTACTGCATGGCAGGGGGTTGGACTAGGTGGCCCAGGAAGTCTCTTCCAACTCCATCGCTGTTCCTCGCTAAAGGGATAGGGACAGAAAATAGGTAAACAAGGAAGACGTGTACTTTCAGGTTAGATTCCCAAGATGAAGTAATCCAGACATCCTGTCCAGATTACTGTAACACACTGTATGTGGGGCTGCCTCTGAAGAGTGCTCAGAAACTTCAGTTCGTTCAAAGAGCTGCAGCCAGCTTGCTGACTGCGGCTGGCTACAGTTGGCGGACAACCCGCCTGTTGCAGCAGTTCTACTGGCTGCCAGTCTGTTTCCAGGTACAATTTAAAGTGCTGGTGATGACCTTTACAGCCCTAGATGGTTCAGGTTGAGGCTATTTGGCCAACTGCATCCCCTTGTATGAACCTGCCCATCCCTGAGATCTTCAGGAGAGGTCCTTCGCTTGGTTCCACCTCCATCTCAAGCTCAGTTGGTGAGAAAGAGAGTGGGCCTTCCTTCTTGGTGGCTGCCCCTCAACTCTGGAACTCCCTTTTCCCCAGGGAAGTCAGAACAGCCCTCTCCCTGCTGTCCTTCCGGCAGCAGGCGAAAACCTTTTTCTTCAGGCAGGCTTTTAAAGAAAGAAATGTTTTTAAGATCTAGTCAGAATATTGAATATGTTTTGATAGACTGTAACTGAATTGAAATTTTGTTTGTGTTTATTACCCACTTTACGTCCTGGTGTAGTTTGGGTGAGGATGATGGGATTTGCAGTACTCACTTTCACAGACCACTGCAACCCCTACAAATGACAGCCCTGGACCAAACTTAGGGTATAGACAACTTTGTGACCCACTTCATGTCCTGGTATAGTTTGGGGGACAATGGATTACGAATGATGGGCAGTTGGTAAATGTGTGTAAGGTGATATATTATATTCATTATTGGTTATTTATTATAAGCTTATATAGATGTTGTTTTATCTGTTTTGTCGATTGATATGTTGTTTGGGTTCTTGTAGGTTTTTCGGCCTATATGGCCATGTTCCAGAAGCATTCTCTCCTGACGTTTCACCTGCATCTACGGCAAGCATCCTCAGAGGTAGTGAGGTCTGAGGATGCTTGCCATAGATGCAGGCAAAACATCAGGAGAGAATGCTTCTGGAACATGGACATATAGCCCAAAAACCTACAAGAACCCAGTGATTCCAGCCACGAAAGCCTAATCTCCATGGAAGCAGTAAACAAGCTTGCTCCCTCCTCCCTGTGGCTTCCTCTCACATATTTATACATGGCTATCATATCTCCTCTCAGCCTTCTCTTCTTCAGGCTAAACATGCCAGCTCCTTAAGCTGCTCCTCATAGGGCTTGTTCTCCAGACCCTTGATCGTTTTAGTCGCCCTCCTCTCGACACATTCCAGCTTGTCAATATCTGTCTTGAATTGTGGTGCCCAGAATTGGACACAATATTCCAGGTGTGGTCTAACCAAAGCGGAGTAGAGGGGTAGCATTACTTCCCTAGATCTACACGAATACTCAATATGCCCAAATGTGAACACTGGTGGAGTTTGGGGAAAATAGAATATTGACATTTGGGAGTTGTAGTTGCTGGGATTTATAGTCCACCTGCAATCACAGAGCATTCTGAATCCCACCAACGAGAGAATTGGGCCAAACCTCCCATACAGAACCCCCATGTGGGCCACAGCAACGCGTGGCAGGGGACGGCTAGTAAATAATAATATCGGTTTGGGTTGGAGGACTGAGAAAGCATGGAACCAAGCCTAAAAGAAACCCAACACCTTCTTCCCATAGTTTTTAATCGTGTGCTCTTATTGTTAATGTTGCATTATTGTATTGTCCATGTTTATTTATTATTACTTGTATTGTTGTATTTGGGCTCGGCCTCATGTAAGCCGCACCGAGTCCCTTGGGGAGATGATAGCGGGGTACAAATAAAGTGTTATTATTATTATTCCTGCTCAAAAAGTGCATCGTTCTGGCAAATTGGACATTTCCCTATCATCCCTTGCTTCCCCTTTTCAGAGACATAGGGCCCTTCCCCACAGCCATATATCCCAGAATATCAAGGCAGAAAACCCCACAGTATCTGCTTTAAACTGGGTTATCTGAGTCCACACTGCCGTATATCACAGTTCAAAGCAGATAACGTGGGATTGAATAGAGCAGTGGTTCTCAACCTTCCAAAAGCCATGACCCCTTCATACAGTCCCTCATGTTGTGGTGACCCCCAACCATAACATTGTTTTTGTTGCTCCTTCATAACTGTCATTTTACTACTGTTATAAATCATAATGTAAATATCAGATATGCAAGATGTATTTTAATTCACTGGACCAAACTGGGCACAAATACCCAATGCACCCACATGTAAATGCTAGTGGGGTTGGGGGAGGATTGATTTTGTAATTTGGGAGTTGTAGTTGCTGGAATTTATAGTAACTTATAATCAAAGAGCATTCTGAACTTCACCAGCGATGGATTTGAACCTAATTTGCCACACAGAACTCCCATGACCAACGGAAAACACTGGAAGGGTTTGGTGGGCAGGGGTGGCTCAACCATTACGCAAAGTAAGCATTTGCAGTATAGTTGATTTTGCCCAGGGGCGCTCTTGAGGGAAAACAGACCTTGACCTATGCGAGTTGTAGTTACTAGGATGTATAGTTCACCTACAATCAAAGAGCATTCTGAACTCCACCAATGATGGAATTGAACCAAATATGGCACACAGAACTCCCACGACGAACAGAAAATATATATCAGTGATTGGTGGTGGTGTGCCAAAATACTGATGGCTTACCATTGAAAATTACCTAGGGCCGCCTCTGTTGGTGGGTATTGACTTTGAGTTTGGGAGTTGTAGTTCACCTATATTAAGAGAGCACTGTGGACTCACGCAATGGTGGATCTGGACCAAACTTGACACAAATACTCAATATGTGCAGATGTGAACACTGGTGGAGCCTGGGGGAAATAGACCTTGACTTTTGGGAGTTGTAGTTGCTGGGATTTATAGTTCATTAAAATCAAAGAACATTCTGAACTCCACCAACGATAGAATTGGCTCAGACTTCCCACATGGAATCCCCATGACCATCAGAAAATACTGTGTTTTCTGATGGTCTTTGGCGACCCCTCTGACACCCCCTCGCGACCCCCCCAGGGGTCCCGACCCCCAAGTTGAGAAACACTGGTATAGAGCTGTGTGGAAGGGGCCCAAGGCAAAGGCGGAGCAACCGCTCCCCACTCCTGGCTTCCCCTTTGGCCCCACTCCCAGCCGGACCTTCTGCTTCGAAGCCACAGAGCCAGTCCTGCCACTCCTGAGGGGAGTAGGCCTCTTCCAGGGGACTCACTCTGGGGGGAGCTGGAGGCGGGGGGGGCGTCCCCGTTGCCATGGAGAAAGTGGAAGGAGGGAGGCCTGCGCCGCTTCCGTCTTCCTGGCCTCGAAGGGTCTCCTGTGGGAAAGCCCGCCTTACCTTGCTGTGCCTCCGAAACCCGAGGGCGGCGGGAGGGCGAGCCTTCTCCTAAAGCGGGGCCGGACATGGCAACGGCCCTCAGGGCGAGTCCATCTCTCTCTCTCTCTCTCTCTGCCCTCCCCCGCTTCCTTCCTTCCTTGGTCTCGCCCGGCTCAGGCGCCCGACTCAGCCCACCGCTTCCCGGCATGCAACGCAAGCTCAAGGCTGCCCTCTCCGCCACATCCTCGGCGGGCGCGCGGACGTCGCTTCCGGCAGCGGCGCGCGGGCTTGGTCGGCGGAAGGTTCACGCCCTCGCCCAGCTGCTCGCCGCCACGGCGTCAACTTCCGCTTCCGGGATGTTTCCGCACACACACCCCGCCCCCTAGTGGACAGAGAGAGGAACCACGCTCGCCTTTTCACGTCTAGATTTTGAGGTTCCTTCAAGTTAGCGCAGACTACTTCAGTCAGAGAAGTCAGCCATAGCAGAGCACCTGATGAACCAACCTGGACACAGCATATTATTCGAGAACACAGAAATGCTGGACCACTCTCACAACCACCATGTCAGACTTTCAAGTTTACAAATTCAAGAAGTCATCAATTCAACAACTTCCCTCCTAGAGTTTTAGATATATCAAATGCATTATCTGCTTTAGAAAGAACCAAAGTACAGACTATAGCCAACAAAGGGAAATGTATTCACTGAATTGTCACCATCATGGAACCATATGGAACTATACAAAGAAGCCATTGAAATCCATAAGCCTTTGGACAATTTCAACAGAAAGGAGGAAACCATGAAAATGAACAAAATCTGGCTACCAGTATTAAAAAAACTCTAAAAATAGAACAGCACAACAACAGAGAGGAAACAAACAAGGACATCTAATCACCTCTCAACAAAAGATTGCTCCAGGCACTGCCAGGCAATCAAATGCTAATCAAGGTGGTCAGTTGAAACATTCACACCTAGCTCCAGCAGACAAGAGTCCTTTGTCCCACCCTGGTCATTCCACAGATATATAAACATTTTCCTAGTTTCCAGATCCATCATTGTTTGAGTCCACGTGATCTCTGGGATGTAGGTGAACTACAACTCCCAAACTCAAGGTCAATGCCCACCAAACCCTCGCAGTATTTTGTGTTGGTCATGGGAGATTCTGTGTGCCAAGTTTGGTTCAATTCCATCGTTGGTAGAGTTCAGAATGCTCTTTGATTGTAAGTGAACTATAAATCCCAGCAATTACAACTCCCAAATGACAAAATCAATTTTTTTGAGTGAAGGACATACATTGGGTTGTTAGGTGCATGCTGTCCAAATTTGGTGTCAATTCCTCCAGTGGTTTTTCAGTTCTGTTAATCCCACAAATGAACATTGCATTTTGATTTATATAGGCAATCCCTCGTTCTCCGAGTAGGATCAGTGTACTGGTGGGTCCGTAGGTGACTGTGGAGCCCAATTCTTGATCGCCATCGTCTCCCGTAGTGAGGGCATCGGTTTCCAGGTGGAAGGCAGTCCCCGTCGGAGTTGGCTTGACGCACCTTCCTCTTGGCACGTTTCTCTCTTTCGCCCTCCATTTGTGCCTCTTCAAATTCTGCTGCACTGCTGGTCACAGCTGACCTCCAGCTGGAGCGCTCAAGGGCTTCCCAGTTCTCAGTGCCTATGCCAGAGTTTTTAAGGTTGGCTTTGAGCCCCACTTTAAATCTCTTTTCCTGTCCACCAACATTCCGTTTTCCGTTCTTGAGTTTGGAATAGAGATCTGCTTTGGGAGATGGTGGTTGGGCATCCGGGCAACGTGGCTGGTCCAGCGGAGTTGATGGCGGAGGACCATCACTTCAATGCTGGTGGTCTTTGCTTCTTCCAGCACGCTGACGTTTGTCCGCCTGTCTTCCAAGAGATTTACAGGATTTTCCGGAGGCAGTGCGGATGGAATCGTTCCAGGAGTTGCATGTGATGTCTGTAGACAGTCTTGCAGACATATAGCAGGGTTGGGAGGACTGAAATCCACAAGCATGTGGACAATTTCAACAGAAAGGAGGAGATCATAAACATAAACAAAATCTGGCTACCAGTATTTAAAAACTCCAAAATCAGGACAGTAAATAAAGAGAAATACTCAAAAACAGGGGAATTCCAGACAAGAAATAATCAGGGCCAGCTAACACCTCCCAACAAAATATTCTTAAGGGTCCATCTCACCCTGGATATTATTTTTTTTAATTGTTACCATCTGGTAGACAGTATAGGATTATAAAAACAAAGACAAATAGGCTGAGAGGTAGTTTTTACCTTAGAGCTGTGACTATATTGAACTCTGAGCTTTCACACTGATGTGGCATTGGGGATTGTGTAGTAGTGATTAGAATGTGGAAGAATTGATGCTTTATTTGTAATGTGTGCACATATAATGTGATGCAGATGGCATTTAATTTTGTTGGACGATGTACAATTACAATAAAGGATACTGTTCCATTATCCGGGCGGAGACCACAAAGGAGCGCTAGAGTGAGGATAGTCCATTTTACGGGGGTGGAGGGTGGATTGAAGGAGGAAAATCATTTCCCCCTGTTTTCCTGTTATTCCCCCCCACAACCACCACCCATGCCCCTGTCATTGAAACAGCCCTCCTTTATGATATGGGGAGAGGGGGAATAACTTGTGAAAATGGTGGAATGGTTTTCCTCTTTCAACTCCCTCCCCCCTAAAATAAACTATTCCTCTCTCTCTCTCTCTCTCTCTCTCTCTCTCGCTCTCTAACGCCCCCTTGTGGCCTCAGCCTGGATAATAAAACATCACCCTGTAAACTTATTCTATTCTAAAGTAATTTACGAGGCAAATATTTAGTGAGATAAAGAGATTTGATAAGCTTTATACTCGTTTTACAGAATGCTTTAAATCAAGCCTACACAGCCTATGGCCCTCCAGGTGTTTTGAACTTCAGATCCCAGAATCCCTGACCACTGGACAAGTTGGCTAGGGCTTCTGGGAGCTGGAGTTCCAAACACCTGGAAGGCCACAGGCTGTGCAAGCCTTTTGTAAATGGATAGTTAATTTGGTTGATGGGCTATTATTCATTTATTATTTAAGACACAATATGTTGTTACTCACAATCTTGCTGTTTTTAACAGACTAACCTATTTGTCCTGCTTCTTGGCAGGGGGTTGGACTGGATGGCCCATGAGGCCTCTTCCAACTCTATGATTTTATGAATTTGGCTTTAATGGACCGTTTAAATACTAGACACGTCTGTCACAGACATGTCCTCCATGAAGAATGTTGAAGGACATTTTATGCAAAGAGACATTTTGAGTCAGGACATTTTGGGTGATTGTGAAATGTCCCATAGATAGGTTGGGCATTGGTACAAATACAGGAAAACTTTACTCCTGGTGCAAATTGTGTGGCCACTGTAACTTCTACAGCATTATGCCCACATTTACATGCAAAAAAGAGTCATGCAGTAACTAGGCATTACTGGTATTCAAACAAGCTTGTGTGCCTCATAGACAAAGGATTATGATAATAAACTACCAGATGATAATATAAGTTAGGGTTCCTGCTTATTAAAATGTTGTTACTGGGTAAACCCGCAAATGTTTGAAATAATGATGACTGTTCTCATACTATAAAGCCACAAGATGGCAACCTAAGTCTAAATGTATCCTGTAAGAAAGAAGAGAGTTGTGTTGTAAGCTAGAGGCAATAAATATTATTGCACAGAACTACAACCTGTCTGCATGAATAACAGAACTCTTAAGTAAAGGGGAAAACCCAGCAAAGATTCATATGATTTGTTACTAGACGTTGCAATAGCTCTTCCCAGCTCTGCTTAGTTGTGCAAGGACAGGTGATAATATCATGAGATATGCCAAGGAAAGTTGTATATGATGCCCTATAGCTGAGTGTGTTGGCAGCAATCCATAGGTGTGTCGCGTGAACATAATAAGAGATTGCAAACATATTGGAAATATATGTTACTATTTTGAAAATCATCTATTTTTTAAAAAAAAACATAAATTAAAGGTTTTCATGACATATACTGTGTCCCCATACATTTCGTTATTGTAATTTATGTATGTGACTGTATCTCTAATGAGGGATTTGTTTAGCCTCCAGTTTGTTAGTAAAACCAAATTTGTCATGAAATGATATGTGTCTGAAAAGCATATCACCAATGTGTCCCAGTCCATTGTTGGTAGGGGCTACAGTATCTCTGGATACAGGTTTACTACAACACCCCAAAATCAAGGTCAATTCCCTCCAAACAATTCCAGTATATTTAGTTGGTCAGGGGGCTTCTCTGTGCCATGTTTAGCCCAGGTACTGCAAATCCCATCTGAGAAGAATGAATGCCATCTGTGCTGTCGCACGCTGGGCCTGTGCATCAGACTGTAGACAGGACATAAATTCCGTGTGCCCAACGGGACGCCAGGGCTGCCTCAGATTAAAGGCCCTTGGATTTCCTTAAAACACAGTCTTTAGAATGCTTAAAGGTTCAACAAAGTTCTTTATTGATGAAAACAAACAGGTACTTTAAAGCTTTCTTAACAGTCTATTGGCTCTCTCAATCTTGTCCACAGGGAACAGGCACTATCTTCATAACTGTATACTAACTAATGGGGAAATCCTTAACTTCTAATCTGGGCAGTCTTTCTTTGCCTCTGTTGGCGTGGAGCCCCTACACCAACTGCTTCTGGCTTCCGCGAGAGACCCTTACCAAGCAGAGCTTTGTAGACTTCCAGGGGAAAAGAATTCAGGCTTCCGTGATGGCTGACTGAAGTCCTTCAGCAAAGGAGTTGTAGGGATGTATAATCCTTGGCCAAGCTGTGGGCTGTATATCTCCCCAGCCAAGCCGTAGAAGACGAAGCTTTCTACAGGAGCTCTTGGTATTATGTCCTGCATGGAAAGCTGCTCTGTGTGGACTGAACCAAAAAGGCTCCTATTCCCTCCAAAAACCACAAAAGGGGGCAGGACCAGGGAACCTAACTATAATTGACAGGTGGCTTGCCCTATGATTGCAGCCAAAAGAAGCCACCTATCTGCAGAGTCCCTGAAACGTAGGACTATAACAAACATTCAATGCAAAGCAAACAAAATTGGAGCTCCTGGTACAGCTGTACCTGCACACCATCATATTACAGAAGTGACCATTTTGCCCATTACATCTAAATTCTTCCCCAAAAATCCACTTCCCAACTAGCTCCTGAAAAGAAAGCAGTTCCCAATGCTTTAGACACAGAAAAAATGCTGTACCCCACACTTGAGCCCAACAGAATGTTACGATGGAATACGATCTATAGTCTGAATGAATGATATGGAAGATGAATGAATGACCGCTAATAATTTTGGAGACACCATTCTGAAGATTAAGGCCTGAAATGATTAAACCTGTTTGATGAATTGTAATTAAAACCTGCTAATGAGAACTGAAATGGTAAACTGTGATAAGAACTGTGACAGTGATAAGAGAAATGTTTACGTCTGTTTACATTTGTCAACATTTGCTGACTAAAACTGGATTAACTCTAAGAGAAATTACCTCTGTTTACATTAGTCAAAGCAAATGCTCTTTCAAGACACAATGGTTTGTTACCAGAAGAGTAAACTGAGATGCAATCAACATGTTCTGGGACAGCCGCACCAGGAGCTCCAGCTTATCTTGCTATTTGTTGATTACTGCATGTATTTTAAAGTTCTATGCCTTTGCAGTTAGATGGCTTTCCTTAGTTTGCATTTATTGGATCTATGACCTGTCAATTATTGTTTGGTTCCCTGGTCCCGCCCCTTTTGGGGTTTTGGAGGGAATAGGAGCCATTTTGGGTCAGTCCACACACAGAAGCCTTTCAAACAGGACATAAAACCAGGAGCTCCTGTAGAAAGCTTCGACTTTTACAGCTTGGTCTGGGGTATACCGCCCCATAGCTTGACCAGAGAGATGCAGTCTCAGCACAGCTCTTTTGCTGAGGATTTTACAGCCTTACAGCCCCTTTGCTGAGGGAATCCGGTCCCACAGCACTTCAGCCAGCCATCACTGAAACCTGAATATCTTCTTTTCCCCTGGAAGTCTACAAAGCTCTGCTTGGTAAGGGTCACTCGCGGAAGCCAGAAGCAGTTGGTGTAGGGGCTCCACGCCAACAGAGGCAAAGACAGACTGCCCAGATAAGAGGTTAAGGATTTCCCCATTAGTTAAAATACAGTTATGAAGATAGTGCCTGTTCCCTGTGGACAAGATTGAGAGAGCCAATAGACTATTAAGAAAGCCTTGAAGTACCTGTTTGATTTCAATAATAAAGAACTTTGTTGAACCTTTGAGCAATCTAAAGACTCTGTTTAAGGAAATCCAAAGGCCTTTAATCTGAGGCAGCCCCGGCATCCCGTTGGGCACACAGAATTTATGTCCTGTCTACAGTCTTATGTGCAGGCCCAGCATGCGACATCACACAACATGTTTCAGGATGGAAGACGTCTATCATTCATTTACAGGTTTTTGGAACATCAGCGAAATATTGCTATGTAAGAGACCTTCTGATATTCCAAAAATTGTGACATAAAGATGCTGTTCACCCTCTAATCTCTGCTCCATTGGGATTGAGAGAGATAATGTACCTTAGGAGTGTTAGATCTGCTATGGGAAAGCAGGATTTTGTGCACTTGCTCTTTTTCTCGAGGGATGAGAAAAGAGTGCATTTTGGAGTCATGTTCTCAGGGGAATGATGCATTTTGGCATTTTGACATTTTGGCGTTTTAGAAGCTTGGTGCTTTGGCAGATTTGCAAGGAAGCAGTCTGGCCTAAGAGGTGTTCTTCTCCAGATGACAGCAGGAGAAAGGAAATGGTGATGTGTGCATGTGAAAGATGAATGATGGGTGAATGTATATGGGAAATGTGAATGTTGAGTAAAAATGTTTGTTTGTTATCCAATGTAACTGTAGGTTTGTGAATTCAATGTAGTTACACAGAATCTGTATGTTTGTATGTTAAATGTTGTTCTGTAAAAGTTCTGATACCCTTTCTCTTACTGGAAAATTGCAATAAAAAGAACTCCTACTTTAAAGTTATTGAAACTTATTCATAACATAATGTGATGAACACAGTGGGTTATCACTTTTAAAGTGGAGAACTCAGTGGAATTTAGTAAATGTGATGAATGTTGACCAAAAAGTATCTTTTCCACACCACCCACGAAGTGAACCAGACTGCAAGTTTAATCACTACTTCTTTGATCCAAAGCAAAACAAATTCTTCAAGCTTCTCTAAGTTTGTTTACACATACAACAAACTCAAATAGAATCACAATGTCATCATAAAATTATAAACCTGAAATATTGACACACTGTATAAGTAAAATATATGTAATGTTTTATTAATGTGTATGATTTGATTACCATTTCCTTCTCACAGGCTGCTTTGAATATTATTTAACCATTATTTAACTATAATGTTGTTATAAAGACACTAAGTACAGTAAAAACTAAGTTAATATCCGATATACTTCACCTCAAGTTACTAATACAAATCTGTCTCAGATATTGATTTTACAGAATAATTAAATTATGTTCAGTAGCTTTTCAAAGGGTTCTAAACATTTCTTGCTGAGGAGAGAAAATGCTCTTAAGGTGCCATTTCTTCTGGTTCCTGGTATCCCCTTTGAATTTTTTTTAACAAAAATTACAAAAATCCTTACTTGGAAAATGTGATATGCAGGGAGCAGAAGTTCTAAATGATAATTGAGGATGCTTGCCATAGATGCAGGCGAAACGTCAGGAGAGAATGCTTCTAGAACATGGCCGTATAGCCCGAAAGACCTACATCAATCTAGTGATTCCGGCCATGAAAGCCTTTGATAATACAGTGTTCCTTGAAGTTGCCCAAAAACATCTTCTCTCCCTGAAAACCACTTGGTTTAAATCATGCTCTCTTTTTTTCCTCTCTTTTTTTAAATTTTTTTATAAATTTGTCAGACAAAATGTATAAGCATACATTCTTCCCTCTTTTTACAATATCTTAGACAAAAGAATATGTCATATTATATACAATCTAACAGTAGAAGAAAAAAAATCAAAAAACATCTTTAAGAATATTTCTTTTCATTATTTTAAAATTTCGATTATAACTTATACTACATATAACTCTGTCACACGCCTTTAATTCACTTATACATGTTTTTCTTTATAATTATTATTATACCGTTTTCCCCCTCTTCCCCTTCCCCTTAGTTTGTGCCCCCTTCACCAGGACCAACTAACTCATGTTGTTTCAAAATTCCAAAATGTCATTGTTTCTGTTACTGGCTAATAATAATAATAATAATAATAATAATAATAATAATAATATACCCCTTTCCCCCATTAAAGACATACTCAATAAATTTTCCACACATTTTCCAAAAATCTGTTTGCTTCCATATTCCCCTATTTTAATATTGCAAGTTAGCTTATCATCAATAACTATATCCCAAACTTCCCTATACCATTATAATAATTTAATTTCTTTTTTTCTTTCCAGTTTTTTGCTATTAGCAATTTAACTGCTGTTATCAAATTAGAAACCAATTCTTTCTCCTCTTGTAAGGGAATTGTATTATCATGTATAAGTAATAATGCTAATTTTGGTGTGATCTCAATCTCTATTTTTATTATTGCTCTTATTTCTTTAAATATACTTTCCCAAAACTTTTGTATAGTTTTACATGACCACCACATATGAGGGTACGCCCCTATTTCCTGACAGCCTCTCCAACACTGATTTGAGTATTTTTTTTATCAATCTGATTTAATCTAATAGGAGTTAAATACCACCTCCATACCGTTTTATAGTAATTTTCCTTAATTCTTATAGACATATTTTAGTAACCTCATCCTCCATATGCTTTCCCATTCTTGATTATTCACGTTCCCCTCCAAATCTACTCCCCATACTTCCTTCAAATAAATTTGTTCTTTTTTCGTCCATTAATAATAATTTATAGATATCACTTACTGTACTTTTTAATGTTTTTTACCTTTTCTTCTTTAGTCTCCCTTTGTGTTATCATCTTTTCTATTTTTGTATATTCCCTACCTCCATTA
>NW_026844366.1:197137528-197166370 GCF_025583915.1 Anolis sagrei ordinatus
TTAAACCTCTTCCATTGAATTCTGCTTCAAGTTCTTTTTTCAAATTTGCTGGTAAATTTTCTGTCATTAAAACTGGCATGACAGGAGAAATATCTGGCATTAGGGTTTATTATTTTTTATATCTCCCCCAAATCTCCAAAATATTTTTTAAAGGGGTTGTTTAAATTATTATATCACTTCTTTTTACCCTTTCCTCTGGAGCCCCCGGTGGTGCAGTGTGTTAAACCCCTGTGCTGGCAGGACTGAAGACCGACAGGTTGCAGGTTCGAATCTGGGGAGAGGCAGATGAGCTCCCTCTATCAGCTCCAGCTCCTCATGCGGGGACATGAGAGAAGCCTCCCACAAGGATGATAAAAACATCAAATCATCCAGGCGTCCCCTGGGCAACGTCCTTGCAGACGGCCAATTCTCTCACACCAGGAGTCACTCCTGACACGACAAAAAAATAAAAAATAAAACCCTTTCCTCTATTACCCCTATGAAAAGTATTCTAATTTCAGTTCTATTTTTTATCATCTTCTTCCAGCCACTCCAAGCTTTTTTGTTTTGCTAAACTTTCTACTATATATCTTATTTGTTTTGAAAGATAATATAACTTGAGGTTTCTCTTCAGATCATATAAATCTTTCGCCTTAAATCATGCTCTCAAGAGATAAAATAAAGTAGTCTTCTTTAAAAGTAACATATCTGGTTTGCTCACAATCTTCTTGTATATATTCAGGAGACAGGTACATTTCTTGTTGATCCAGCTACAGATTTGAAGTAGTTTCTCTGTTTTGGTAACACAGCGCATCTTTTGAAGAATCAAGTCCATAGTCCAATAGAGTCTTTCAGCATACATCTTATAAAAATCCAAACTGTGTAACTACTCACTGCTTCTCAAAGCAAACACATACTGTAGCATACTGTTCTTACTGAAGTCTAAAGGCATTTATATCTACTGAAATCTAAAGCAACCTGCAAATCTAAAATGGAGCCTTGAGTCTGAACATGCTCAGTTCTGATCATATGGTCTGCAGCCCCTTCTACATCAAAGAGGTTAGTCAAATTGGCAAACCAATACACACATATAATACAGGTAGCAATAATATACGTTACAAACAACTAGTGAAGGCTTGAGAAGGTTGCTATTTCCAACAGTGTTGGTACCTGGGACCATGGATGAAGGCCCCTTAAGCCTTGAGAGGGCTCCTACCATGCTTTCCCTACCATTGCTCATGCATGGGTTCCCCTTCCCCTCCTTGGTGGCTTCTCTCTCTTCTCCATAACTCCTCTCCCCAAACCATTTCCCCAGCCCTTCATCATCTGGTTGTGTATGTGTTGTCATACCATACCTTGTTGCTGGCTGTGGGCATGAGGCTCTTACAGGCAGTCCCCAAGTTACAAACATCTGACTTACAAATGATTCATAGTTACAAATGGTGGGGGGGGGGTGAGACCAGGGGAGGTTCAACCCATTACGCAAAGTAAGCATTTGCAGTATAGTTGATTTTGCCCAGGGGTGCTCTTGAGGCGCTCTTGGGGGAAAATAGACCTTGACATATGCGAGTTGTAGTTACTGGGATGTATAGTTCACCTACAATCAAAGAGCATTCTGAACTCCACCAATGATGGAATCGAACCAAATATGGCACACAGAACTCCCACGACGAACAGAAAATATATATCAGTGATTGGGGGGGGGGGGCAGAATACTGTTTGCTTACCATTGAAAATTACCTAGGGCTGCCTCTGGGTGAGACAACAGGAAGTGAGAGAAACAGTTGTGACCTGGATATGTTAATTAACTGTTTTCTTAATTACTATATTTCTGATTATATTTCTTAATTACTATATTTCTGATTATATTTCGGCTATGGAACGCCCTTCCCATGGAGGTAAGATCAGCCCCCTCGCTGATGGTGTTCCGTAGAAGATTAAAAACCTGGATGTTCGAACAGGCATTTGGTTAATTCGGTGCAATGAATGTAATGATTAAAGGATTGGTAATATGGACGACGAAACTGGATCACGATTTTAGTCAGGAGATGCATTGGATTGTTATTGATGTGCGAATATTGTGTATCATGCTTTTATGGTTTTAAATTGTATACTGTTGATTGTTGTATTTTGTTGTAAACCGCGTTGAGTCGCCGGCTAGGCTGAGAAACAGCGGTATACAAGTATAGCAAATAAATAAATAAATAAATAAATAAATATATGGAAGAGATGGAAGAGAAATAAGGGAGACATTAAAATTGTAATGCACCCACAATACATATTACAAACATATACACATACACATACAGATACACATACACATAAACAACCCACCACCCACATACCATTACCCCTCAACCCACCCCCTGTGCAACCCACCACCTTGGTTCCCAACACTGATCTACACAGAGTTTGTACGTTCTTTTATTTTACCCTCTGTTCTTCTAGATCAATAAATTCCTCTTGTTTTTATTTCTTAAATTCTCCCACCAGATATGCTAAGGCCAACTTCCAATGTCTTTCAAAAACGTCATGACTTTCATACTTCTAGAAATCATATAGCTAGATATCTTGGCCATCTGTGCATAATCCCACAATTTATCCTTCCACTTTTTGATACTTAACATTTTTCTCCTTTCCAGTCGCTGGCAATTATAATGCATGCAGCCGCAAAACTGTACAGAGAATTTTCTCGTTCCGGCTGCAATAATTTATCACTGAATAACCCTAATAGGCACATTCCTGGATATATTTTTTTACTTTGTTGTGGATCTTTTTATTTGTTTCTTTTATGATTCTTTTCCAATAGGCCTGCACCAGTTCACAAGACCACCATACATAGAAAAAGGTCCCTTTGTTTGATTTACACCTCCAGCAATGTCCTGATTGTGCTTTATCTATTTTGGCTAGAAGGGCTGGGGTTATGCAACATCTGTAAAACATTTTATATAAATTATCTCCAATTGAAGTCGCCATTGTACATTTGAAGCCTTTGTTCCACAGATTTTCCCAATTATCAAAATTTATGTTTCTTCCAAGATCATTTGCCCATGAAATCATGGAGGTTTTTACTCAATTGTCTTCTAGGTTATACCCTAGAATGTATTTATACAATCCAGCTATTAAACCTTTTTTCCCTTTGTCTAGTATAATTTCCAGTTCCAAATATGGGAGTTCATGAGACTTCTTCCATCTGGACCAATGAGGCCCAGAAAGGTGGACAATAACTTGGTTCTACCTTGCTCTTTTTAGGAAAAAAATCACTGTGGATGTCCTGGAGATACCTGAATGCAGATATTATAATCTTGGCTTATTCGCCCTTAAAAGGACTGGCAAAATCAGCTAGCTTGGTGGGTTATCCAATGAGGGGAGAAATAATCAAAAGCAGATTCCTCCCACTGGTGCTTTATAGTGCAGTAGATGGGACTTCCATTTAGACCAGTGGTTGTCAAACTGGGGTCCCCAGATGTTTTTGGCCTACAACTCCCAGAAATCCCAGCCAGTTTACCAGCTGTTAGGATTTCTGGGAGTTGAAGGCCAAAAACATCTGGGGACCCCAGGTTGAGAACCACTGATTTAGACCTTTTAAGAGTTGCTGCAGTAACTTGGGGCAGGGGAGGTTGTCAGTGGAGGACCATAGTCAAAAAGGAACCTCTTGCTGTTACCCCATCACTGCCTTATATCCCACTCATTCCAGGGACTTTGGCATTCTGTAGATGTCCCGTTTTGCATAATTTTGCCAGCCTATTCTGATCTGCATAGTGTGCAGTCACTGGGTTTATCTTTAAGACAATGCACTTGCCGTGTCACACTGTACACTTTCTGTATTTTCCATGACTGATTCTCTAACACTGAGATACACAGAGAAACAAGAATATTTCTTTGTGTCTGGAGAGGTTGACCTTTGCTTATGAAGGCATATTTATTTATATATTTACTACATTTATATGTTGCCCTTCTCACCCCGAAGGGGACTCAGAGCGGCTTAGTTTTTACTGTACAGGAGCCAGCAACATATGCGCCAACATATGTATTAGTCTTGCAAACTCTTTGTTTCCAGTATCTTACTGTGTGCGGTTTTTATCTCCCCCTGCATCTCAGTAGCTTTGGGGACCGAAGTGGTGATTTCTCATTGATTTACAACAGCACCCATGTTGCTAAGAAATGTTGTTTGGGTGTGAACGTAAGCACAATGTTTCCCCATGTGCTGCCTACTTGGGAGGGGTTATCTCTTAGTAGCTATAAGTAGCCATCAGTCTGGGACTGAGCACAGCCACTTCATCTTCCTACCCAGGGAAACTGCTGGCTGCTCCTGGGGTTTTGCAGAGCTTGGAAAAAGCATTCCTGGAAAGCAAGAACAAGATAGACTGCAAAAATTGGCATATAGCTTTGATACCTCAGGAAAGAACAGCCGTTTTGTCATTTTTAGAGTTGTCCTCCTGGATCTTCTGTACGTGCAGCATTTTGGTTTTTTGTTGTGCTGCTCGCAACATGGCTTTGGCTAACACTAGCAGTCCAGCCGCATGTCAAGAAGAGGCTACAAAGGCATGGACACTACCACCCTGCACTGAGTACCTATGCCCATTGCTGCCCATCTGCATTCTCATCCCAGTGACAGCTGTGTGCTTGGTTTTACTAATTCTTGGCGTTGGTGGCAATGTTTTGACTGTGATTGTGACAAGCCGGTCTCGTGACCTGCGCTGTACCACCAGCCTCTATCTGGGGAGCTTGGCTGTCTCTGATCTGCTGCTGCTCTTACTTGGGCTGCCGATGGACCTGTACCGTCTGTGGCGCTCGCGGCCATGGGTGCTAGGAACACTGTTGTGCCGTGTCTGGCATTGGTCTGGGGAAGCGTTTGCCTACTGCTCCATCCTTCATCTGACGGCTCTGACGGCCGAGCGCTATGTTGCCATTTGCTTCCCGTTGCGTGCTAAAGTGCTGGTGACCCAACAGCGCGTAAAAGCATTACTGGTAATACTGTGGGCTATTGCACTGCTCTCTGCTGCACCGTTTCTCTTCCTTGTGGGAGTCCAACAGGCCAGCAACACTTCTAATGACAATGGCTTCACCCGTGAGTGTGGCCCTACCGACTATGCTAAACAGTCAGGGATGTTGGGAACCATGTTCTGGGTCACCACCAGCTACTTCATGCTGCCCTGCCTCTGTCTCTACATCCTCCATGGCTTGATTGCACGGGAGCTTCTACTGGTCAGGAAGGCACAGCTTGGTGGGACGTCCTACCGGAACCACCAGCATACTGTACGCATGTTAGGTAAGTAAATGGAGGGCAAGAGAGGGAAAAGTACTTTAGTAACTAACTCATTCTTATGTCCCTCATTCTCGTAGAGTCACCATCAATCCCACCCCTCCAAGTTCCTTTTGTACCAGCCATTAGGATGAACAGAAACATGTCTTCTGTTTGCTTCACTGGCTATTTTCCCATCCAAAGGAAGGAAGGAACAAAAATTTGTGTCAACATCCCTATCTGGGAACGTGGAACATAGTTTATAGCCAGTAGCGAAATGCCTTTCATGCACTTTTAAAGGATTATCTTCTAGTCCTTTTGGCTATTTGGCTATTAACTCATTGGCAGATTCCTGGCCACACTTTCTTAATCTCCCATTACAATTTATAGTAGCTGTATCAGCGAGATGGTTCCTTGTCTGTTGGGCAGTTCCATCCTTGTTCAACAGCAAAGCACATCAAGGAGCCTTTAAAAAATATTGTCGAAGGCTTTCATGGCTGGAATTGCTGGGTTATTGTAGGTTTTTTGGCTGCATGGCTATGTTCTAGAAGCATTCTCTCCTGACGTTTCGCCTGCATCTACGGCAGGCATCCTCAGAGTTGTGAGGACCTCACAACCTCTGAGGATGCCTTCCATAGATGTAGGCGAAACATCAGGAGAGAATGCTTCTAGAACATGGCCATACAGCCTGAAAAACTTACAACAATTCTCTTAAAAAGTGTTATTAGTTTATCCTTTCCAATGACTTCTAAACAACCCCACCATGGCTAGCAACAATGGTGTCAAAGCAACAAGTTAATTGTCTTTCCTCTTTTTCCTCCTTTCCAGTTGTGCTGATTTTGGCGTTTATCATTTGCTGGCTGCCCTTCCACATTGGCAGGATTATGTACATCAACCCAGCGAATTCCCTGATGATGTATATCGCCCAATATTTTAATATTTTTGCATTGCAGCTTTTCTACTTGAGTGCTGGTATCAATCCCATTCTTTACAACTTTGTCTCAAAGAAATATAGGGCAGCTCTTTATAAGCTACTGGTGACCAAGCGATCTACAGAAAGGTCTTCTACTATTACCCGAGAGACTGCTGGCTACGTAGAAATTAGTGGTTAGCAGCATTACTAACATCACAAATGTATGTGACTCTGTTTCCATTCCTTTCACTGTTATATATTTAAAGCAGGTTGGTGAAATAATTATGCCTCAAAAAAAAAAATAAGTG
The DNA here is from genome assembly GCF_025583915.1 of Anolis sagrei ordinatus. NCBI lineage: Eukaryota > Metazoa > Chordata > Lepidosauria > Squamata > Anolidae > Anolis > Anolis sagrei. Next base: position 197,143,974 of record NW_026844366.1, read on the forward strand.
GCAGAGAGAGGTAAACAGGGAAAACTCAATTTTTGAAAAACAGTTATGGTTCCTAACTGTGAGGAGGATAACTGTAAGGAGATACAACTGAACTTGACAAATTGCTGCCCTTTTCTCTTTGATTTGGGAATGTTTGATTGTCAAAACAGGTAGAAATCCATCATTATAAAATGCACTGATAGGTCTCTTCCTAAATCCCAGTGTAACATTACTTCTCTGTACATATTGGGGCTATTCTATAATGAAAAATGCTGCTACAAGAACTGCAAGAAACGTTGGCAGTCTAGCTAAAGAAGAGACATAGGTTCATGAAAGGAGAAACCTGATTATATGTGTGTGAGTGTGTGCCCTATGGGTGTATATACATATACATTGCAGTAGACACCAGGATGCTCTTCAGAAATTTCTTAATTATCTTTATAGGTGAGCTGCTAATATATCAGTAAAATTTCACGCTTGTTTGCAGATTTCTTTCTTTTATTTATATAATAACATGTTGTATTTCGGTATATTACATATAAATGAAATTTCATATTTAGAAATCTCCAAGATATCGTATTATGTACTATATGCAAATACAAATATTCTAAAATCCTGACAAAATCCAAAACCCTTCTCGTCCCAAGTATTTTGAATGCAGGATGCAGGCATGTAGCCCGGGGGGGGGGGGGGGGGCTTCAGCCCCCCCCCCCCCCAAATTCTCATGGTGGTTCGCGAAAAGGCCTTACTGGTGCACTATTTAAACTGTTATGTTTATTCATATCATGATCTGATCACCATACTCAATATATCCCATATGCATGGGGGTATTGGGGTAATGATACAAAAGGTTTGCTAGGCTAGACCCTCTTTCACTCAGACTCAGCCCCCCCCCCAAAACTCAGCCCCCCCCGAAACCCCCCCTGAAAAAAATTCAGCCCCCCCCCGAAACGAAACCCCCCCCCCCCCCCCCCCCCCCCCCCCCCCCCCCCCGAAACGAAATCCTGGCTACGAGCCTGGCAGGATGCTCAAATAGTCAGTTTGGAAGAAATTGGACTTGGCATTGCAGAAGACTACAACTAAAATAAAAAAATATTGCTTTGCCTGACTCTGTGCATATGGAATGTAAACAAAGTTGGCTGTGACACAGAGATACCAAATTGGGAAGGTACGGATCTGGAAAAATCTCACATGCCTGTCAAATGCGGCAAATGCTTCAAATTTATGTCAGTCCTAAATTGCATTGGAAGTCAACTTCATGCAGTATCCCTATAATCAGGCATGTAGCCGGGGGGGCTTCAGCCCCCCCCCCCCGAAATTCTCATGGTGGTTCGCGAAAAGGCCTTACTGGTGCATTATTTAAACTGTTATGTTTATTCATATCATGATCTGATCACCATACTCAATATATCCCATATGCATGGGGGTATTGGGGTAACAATACAAAAGATTTGCTAGGGTAGACCCTCTTTCACTCAGACTCAGCCCCCCCCCCCAAACTCAGCCCCCCCCCCATCAAAATCCTGGCTACGGGCCTGCCTATAATAATCTATATATATAAATATGATCTGTGCGTAATGAGTACCTTAAAAACAAACGAACAAACAAAAAACAATGAACGAAATCACACCAAATTTGGCAACAAAATGTCTCACAACACAAGGAGTGACTATCACTCAAAACATTATGATTTTGTCATTTGGGAGTTGTAGTTCCTGGGATTGATAGTTACAATCAAAGAGCATTCCGAACTCCACCAGTGATGGAATTGAACCAAACTTGGAACACAGGACCAACAGAAAGGATTTGGTGGGCATTGACTTTGAGTTTGGGAGTTGTAGTTCGCCTCCATCCAGGGAGCACTGTGGACTCAAACAATGAGGGATCTGGACCAAACTTGGCACAAATATTCCATATGCCCAAATATGAACACAGATGGAGTTTGGGGAAATAGACCTTGACATTTGGGAGTTGTAGTTACTGGGATTTATAGTTCACGTACAATCAAAGAGCATTCTGAACCCACACAATGACAGAATTGGGCAAACCTTCCCACACAGAACACTGTGCCACAGCTAAACGTGGCAGGGACGGCTAGTATAATATATAAATCTTTACTTGTACCCCACCACCATCTCCCCAAAGGGACTCAAAAGCACTCCAAGTGCCACACACAGACAACAATACATAAGCACAAACACAATGACACAAGTACAGTCAACAGTGCATAAAAATCTCATTGATAAAATCACAAAAATTTGAAAGCCATAAAAGTCCTAAAAAGCAATGGAACCTGCGGGCCAGCTATCTATCATATCCTTCTTTAAGATCAGCATGAAGTGCAGATAATCCTGTATTAAACCCTTTACAAATGCCTTCAGTTCTCTCTGAATGTGCCACCTATATATCAGCCGGCAATGCTAGATAGGGTAAAGTAGGTAGATTTTGGAAATAACACCTTCCTGCCAGATGTAAACATGTATTACACTAGGTAACACTATTTTTGTTCCTTGATTATAAATGACATTTCCTAATTGGCTCTTTCCTAAAAACATGGAAAAGGTTTGTTAAAGTGCAAAAACTTTGTTTTTGCAGGACATCCTGGAGCATGTTTTGCTATAGTTTTTCAATGAATTTCTCATAGAGTCTCAACCAATTCAACATAGTTTGAGGCAGCCACAAAAGCTAAGTTTCTTGAGTATAACAACTATTTTCAAAGTAAGTACTTCACAATTAAACAAGAAATAACCCTTTCAAACGAAGAACATATTTTTTTATTTTGTTAGCAATGGGTTAAACCCTTGTACTGCCAAGACAAGGTCAGTGGTTCGAATCCAGGGAGAGTGGGTTGAGCTCCCTCTGTCAGCTCCAGCACTCCACGCAGGGACATGAGAGAAGCCTCTCACAAGGATGATAAAACACCAAAAATATCCAGGCGTCCTTTGGGCAACATCCTTGCAGACAGACAATTCTCTCATACCAGAAGTAACTTGCAGTTTCTCAAGTCACTCCTGACATGAAAAAAATAATCAAAAACTTAAAACGTTTTTCTAAATCTCATTCTGTTTTGAAAGACATCTCACAACAGTTCCTACCATGACTACTGTGATTACAAAGCTTGAATTATGGTATATACTTGTTGTTGTTGTTCATTCGTTCAGTCGTCTCCGACTCTTCGTGACCTCATGGACCAGCCCACGCCAGAGCTCACTGACGGCCGTCACCACCCCCAGCTCCTTCAAGGTCAGTCCAGTCACTTCAAGCATTCCATCCATCCATCTTGCCCTTGGTCGGCCCCTCTTCCTTTTACCTTCTACTTTCCCCAGCATATTTGCTTCTGCCAACCTAGCAGTTCGAAAACATGCAAATGTGAGTAGATTAATAGGTACCGCTCCGGCGGGAAGGTAACGGCGCTCCATGCAGTCATGCCGGCCACATGACCTTGGAGGTGTCTACGGACAACGCTGGCTCTTCGGCTTAGAAATGGAGATGAGCACCACACCCCAGAGTCAGACATGACTGGACTTAGTGTCAGGGGACTACCTTTACCTTTACCTTACTCATGTATAAATCTAAAAAATTAGTCAAAAATCAACTCAACCGAGTGGGCTTCTGAGTGTGTCAATGTAAGTACTGTACCTTAACACTTAACAAAAAACAAAAAAACAGCCATCTCCTTCTTTTAGTAGAGTGGCAAAAAGCAAGACATTTCCTGGAAGAACCTGAAAAAGTATCAGGCTCCTCTATTGTCTTCACTGGGGTACGGCTTCTGGAAAGATAAATGGCAGCAATGAGGGCTCTTTGGTACTTTCCTTCAAAGGAGTGCCAAGAGAGTAGAGGAGTCAGTGTTACTTTCAGGTTATCTCAGAATGGACGTATCTCATGTCTTTCACCACTCTACGCTGACAAGGGATGTCTCCTTTGTTGACAAGAGTTAATGATTTTAATCTTTGTTCTGTGCATTTTAATATGTATTTTGAAGAAATACGTTTTAATATCTGTATTTTATAGAAAGTTTACAATGATTATATGGTTTAGCTTGTTGTAACCCTACTCAAACCTAGAGGAGAGGAGGGTAAGAACCAAAACTATTATTATTATTATTATTATTATTATTATTATTATTATTATGTAACTTAATCATCTGTACCTTATTATTATTATATTGTACCCTATTTTGTTTTAGATAACCATTCCCCTATCTGATTATAGTGATGATGGGCCATTGTGAATGCTGGTGCTTTTCCCTCTCCACGGAATGACCCTCGTCCTACCCACAGGTCATATCAAAATCCATAATTCTGGCCACAAAGCCTGCCCCCTGACTTACATTACATATGGCATCCAATGTTTGCCTTTTCTATGATGTATCATTTGATGTATCAGTTGCTCCCGTACCATGGGAAGTCTGATCTGGCCACAGTGGTCCACGCTCTTGTTACATCCCGAATAGATTACTGCAACGCACTCTACGTGGGGTTGCATTTGAAGACTGTTCGGAAACTTCAATTAGTCCAGCGGGTGGCAGCCAGATTACTCACCGGAGCGTCATACAGGGAGCATACCACCCCTCTGTTATGTCAGCTCCACTGGCTGCCGATCCAGTTCTGAGCACAATTCAAAGTGCTGGTTTTGACCTACAAAACCTTATACGGTTCCGGCCCAGCGTATCTGTCAGAACGCATCTCCTCTACGTCCCGCCTCGGAGTTTAAGATCTTCTGGGGAGGCCCTGCTCTCGGCCCCACCTCTATCACAAGTGAGGTTGGTGGGGACGAGGAGCAGGGCCTTCTCGGTGGTGGCCCCTCACCTGTGGAATTCACTCCCCGGGGAAATTAGGTCATCGACATCCCTCCTCTCTTTTAGAAGGAAATTAAAAACATGGATATGGGACCAGGCTTTTGGGTAATCTGGCAGATAGACAAAGGACAAGCGACGACTAGAATGGATGGATTTGACAATGTGGAATGAATTTACGGACTCTGAGTTGCCAAATGTTGAGCAATAGTTTGGTTTTATTGACTATGATGTATATAAGTGACTGTTTTAATTGTTTTTAATTACTGTTTATATATGTTTTATTTTTATCTTATTGTTTGTGTCGGCATCGAATTGTGCCTTTTGTAAGCCTCCCTGAGTGCCCCCTCGGGGGTTGAGAAGGGTGGGGTAGAAGTGCGTGAAATAAATAAATAAAATAAATGTATTGTTTTTCAGAAATAGCCAATTCAGAAATAAAACTGATTGGAAAGTTACAAAAACTGCATTGTTGTTATGAAAATCCACACTGACTGCAAAAAAACCCCCCTATTATACCAGAGCTAATGATTCTTGGATATTGGGTTTTTTCCAAGGCTGTGAGAGAGAGGGAACCATTTGGCCAAAAAGAAATAAATCAGCTCTTGGAGGTCAAATTAAATTCTGATATTTGTTTTGCTTTGGTTTCTGCTGCTAAGTAAATCACGGAAGGTCATAACTCAAGTAATTCAAACTTCCTCTTGTTATATCACAAAGAAATGTTTTAATCTTGCAAATGATATCATTATTTCCCATACTGAAAAAAAGTGTCTAGAACAGTGGTTCCTAATCTTTTTTTGACCAGGGACCACTTTGACCGGGGACCACTCTTCAATATTAGTAGCAAAAGGGTTATAAATCAGTTCTTGGTCACTGGGATTGTGGCACAGCTGGCTGGGTGTCAGCTGCATTAAGATCACTCCGACCAATGGTCATGAGTTCGAAGCCAGCCCGGGTTGAAGTGGGTTTCCAACCATTGTGTAGCCTGTTGTCGACCTTTGCAACCTGAAAGACAGTTGCATCTGTCAAGTAGGAAAATAAGGTACCACCTTAAAAAGTGTGGGGAGGCTAAATTAACTTAATTTATGAGGCCATAAAAAAAGACTCAGCAAGCACTCCAACAAAAAGCATGCGGGGAATGCGGAAGTACTTCATCAGTGTCGCAGATGGACGATGAAAGCGACAGCTCCCCTGGCTGCCAGAAAAAGTTAAATAGCCTCTGTGTATGTCTGTATATGTTTGTATGTCAAAAATTGGCATTGAATGTTTGCCATATATATGTACACTGTAATCCGCCCTGAGTCCCCTGCGGGGTGAGAAGGGCGGAATATAAAAGCTGTAAATAAATAAATAAATAAATAAACTTTAGATTCAGTTTGGTTATTTGGGGTGCTGATTTAGAAAATTGCATTGGATAGACCACATCCACTCTAGTTTCTGATACAGAACATATGCCATCCAGTAGTTGCCACCTAATCACTCATAGAAAACCATATTTAATAATCTTGATCTGATGTGGTCTATCCAATGCAATTTTCTGAATCAGCACCCCGAAAAACCCGAGGAACGGGCATAAAAATGAAGCCCCCCATTTTGTGGGTAGTCAGCCTCTCTTGTCCCAACATCCCCGTTACCTCGGCACTATAAGAGGGTTTTGCGAGACCAGTCACTCTTATTTCAACAGTGTAGTAACGGTGAAGTCGCAGACCATATTTTAGTTCTTGTGGACTACTGGTGGTCCGGAGACCACAGGTTGGGAACCACTGGTCTAGAATGATTTCAATGGTGTTGTGAGTTTTTTTTTAAAGAATGTTTTTAAATATAATATGATTTATTAAAATAAAATAAAGGATGCTTGGAGAGGATTTTTTTTTTGTCGTGTCAGGAGTGACTTGAGAAACTGCAAGTCGCTTCTGGTGTGAGAGAATTGGCCGTCTGCAAGGACATTGCCCAGGGGACGCCCGGATGATTGGATGTTTTTATCATCCTTGTGGGAGGCTTCTCTCATGTCATGAGAGGAAATATGTGTGACCCAAAGTGTACTTTCCATTATCAGGGGAACTCACCTCCCACTGATGTCCAGTCATTCCTCCTGCCCCACAGCTCACTCTGTTCAGCAGGGAATCTCACCTTCTGTGTACCATTTTCCAGGGCTGCAATGGGGAGGAAGGTGTGGAAAAGTAAAATTTCATGAATCCAGGGGCATGCTCCTAAATCTGCATCAAGCTATATATAAACAGTCAAGTTTGTGAAGTCTCTGTATATTCATGAAGCAGTATACTTACAAGCAAGCACTTTTTTCTGTGATATTTAATATTTTATGCACATTTTTTTCTGACTGCTCATTTTCTATGAATAAACATCCTTTATTCACGAAACTATTATCATCTCTTTATCCGACACACAAGCCTCCCCTTTCAAATAAAACATAGCATTCAAAGATAAATGGGAAATCTACAACACCAGATTTTCTTTCATTCGTTCAGTACTGATAATTCCTTTTCTGCAAGGTAATTGTAATTTCTACCCTAACACGGCAAAGGAGTTCTTCTGGGGGAAAGAGCTATTGAGCTTAAGAAAGGCATGCCTAATATTTTCTGCAAATAGGTCTATTTGGTAAGCTGGTTGCACATATTATCTAGTTGCTGTGCTAAAAATCATAATGTTTCCATGTACATTTCAACATGTTGCCTCATAAAACCAATATGTTACTTGATATTTCAGGATTGTATTAGTTTCCTGCCAGCTGGGAGGTCATTGTCACTGGTCAAAATACTTAGAAGTGTCAAAACTCAGGTGCAAAAACCTTTATTTAACCGAACACACGGGTTACTACCTATCTGTGATTTCCCTATCAGAATTGTATTATTTCCTTTGTTACAGAAGTATTATCTTCAAAAAGACAGAGAAATAATAAAGCTAGTTTTATGGTACAGGTGTTTTAAAGTACAGTAATGAAACTATCATACTGATAAAATGACGAGATTACAAAATGGATTGCAACCATTCTTTTCATCCAGAAGCCTTGATAAAGCCCAACTTCCTTGTGACAAGGGCCATATTTACATGGATCACTTAGTGCAAAGGACTGCCAAGTCAGCTCTATAAGCTAAATGCCATACAGAGGTGATCCAAGTTAACACAAGTCAAAACTGCTTAACGTGACCATGCTAACTAAAGTTGTGGGTTGCTCTGAATTCTGTCTCAGAATCTGTAGCAACCGACAACTTTGGGCTCATGTAAGCCGTTGGGCCAACTCCAAGATGGAACTGGCCACAACTGTTTACATGGCCCCCCTGTGTTCCCCAGGCCCAGGCTTGCTCACCCCTTTCTGTTCATCTTGTCAAGGCAGCCAGCAGATGCAACATGGATCCTGCCAGTCATTCGTCACCTGGAGTGACATCAGACAGAGTGGAGAAAGACAGGGGGAGAGGAAGAAGCAATTCCCCCTTCATTCTAGCGCCCCGGCCAAAGCTGTTCATTCGTTCAGTCATTTCCGACTCTTCGTGACATGGACCAGCCTTCGCCAGAGCTCCCTGTCAGCTGTCACCACCCCAGCTTCTTCAAGGTCAATCCAGTCACTTCAAGGATCCCATCCATCCATCTTGCCCTTGGTCAGCCCCTCTTCCTTTTTCCTTCCATTTTCCCCAGCATAATTGTCTTCTCTAAGCTTTCCTTTCTTCTCATGATATGGCCGAAGTACTTCATCTTGGCCTCTACTATCCTTCCCTCCAATGAGCAGTCGGGCTTTATTTCCTGAAGTATGGACTGGTTGGGTCACCTCGCAGTCCAAGGCACTCTCAGAACTTTCCTCCAGCACCACAGTTCAAAAGCATCTACCTTCCTTCGCTCAGCCTTCCCTTTGGTCCAGCTCTCACATCTGTAGGTTACTACGGGGAATACCAATGCTTTGACTATGTGGATCTTTGTTGCCAGTGTGATGTCTCTACTCTTCACTATTTTATCAAGATTGGACATTGCTCTCCTCCCAAGAAGTAAGCGTCTTCTGATTTCCTGGCTGCCATCTGCATCTGCAATAATCTTTGCACCTAGAAATACAAAGTCTGTCACGGCCTCCACGTTTTCTCCCTCTGATTTCCAGTTGTCAATCATTCTTGTTGCCATAATCTACTCTATGCTTAACCATTTTTCTTCCCAGAGCTGTGCTCAGATTTAGCGCATTAAGAGGGTTAACTTGGACTCCCCCCGCCCCAACTTGACTTGATGCACTTTAAACCCTTTAATTTGTGCTGCAGTACATTTTGGCACCATGTGTTTTCTAGTCACCACAATTTGGAGTCAAGCTTCCATCCACAATAAATAGTCAGTGTAGATGTGCTCTATGTTTCCAAGCCCGGTTCATCTCAAAGGACCATTTATTAGTTGTTATTTATTCGTTCAGTTGCTTCTGACTCTTTGTGACCTCATGGACCTGCCCACGCCAGAGCTCAAACAAAATAACATACCAAGACATATTTTTCATCATTTGGGACATCTCTACAACAAAAACAACACATGATCAAGGGATTGTCCAATTTTATTGTAAATGCTTCAAGCAAGTGTAATTCTGCATGCTGCTGATCTGACTTACTTGTTCCTACTTGGAAGAGACCCAGGGATGATACCAACCATGGATGCTGAATCTAATCAATAAAACGAACCCCACATTTCTAGGTACTCTAGTCCTGAAGACAAAAAGAATGGGTTTTAAGGGAGAAAGCAATCGTACAAATGTGTTGTCAAAGGCTTTCATAACTGGAATAACTGGGTTGCTGTGAGTTTTTTGGTTTGTATGGCCATGTTCCAGTAGCATTATTTCCTTATGTTTTGCCTGCATCTGTGGCTGGCATCTTCAAAGGTTCTGTTGCTAGTGAGGTAAGTGGGGTGTGTATATATGTGTGTATGTGAGTATGTGAAATGTCCAGAGTGTGAGAAAGAACCCTTGTCTGTTTAAAGCAAGTGAACCAAACACAGTGCCCAGACACAAATCGAGGAACAAGAAAGGTACTGTAGACTAACTCAATCAGAGAAGTTAGCAATAGAAGAGCACTTGATGAACCAACCTGTACACAGACTACTCTTTGAGAACACAGAAATGCTGGACCATTCTGACAACCACCATGTCAGATTACACAGAGAAGCCACTGAAATATGGAGTCACATACCGAGAAGGACGTTTCATCCTCAGCTCCTGCACAGCTAGGTGCAGTAGCCAAGGATGAAACATTGGCTGTAGTCAATGTTTCATCCTTGGCTACTGCACCTAGCTGTGCAGTGTAGTGTAGTGTAGACACTCTGTGCCGGTGGTCTGTAAGCCAAAACAACAGAAATCCAGCACAGAGCATTCTGGGACTTCCGATTAGGCCATTAGGTGATCTTTGACCTCGCTTTCGGCTGGTGGAGCAGGAAGCAGTGGAATGCCACGGGGGACACATCTCTGGGGGGCCACAATTTTATCCTCTACATACTTTTGTAGACCTTATTATCAGCATTAAATAATATCAAAACCAACAAAAGAAACAGATTGACAGATGAAGTTAGTAGCACTTGCTTGGACTTAAAGTGTACAAAATACCAACCTTCAGTTGAAGATTTACCCAATGAAATTCGGCAACAAAAACGTCACTAATAGGTAGGTTAGTTAAAAAAAAAAGTTAAATAATTAGTTTTTGGCTTAGTATATACAGTTATATATTACAATTATATATTTTTGTTATTTAAACTAAATATTGTGAAATTTGGGGTTTTTTTTCTCAAAGTGACACCCCACCTGAGTTATGCTCGTTTTTTTGGCGAATGTTGACACACCGAGCTCAAAAGATTGCCCATCACTGTCCTAGGTCATGTCATTGGCATAACTGCATGGGGCACCGTTTATGCTCCTGCTGAGGTGGTACCTATTGATCTCATTGAGTTCAGCCCATCTGCGAATTCGAACCATGAACCTTCCAGTCAGCAAGTTCAGCAGCTCAATGGTTTAACCCGTCGCACCACCATGGCCCCTATGGACTTGATCTCCCCTTTGCTGTAAATTAGGGCTGGGAAAGATGTGACCCTCCATGTTTCTGCTGAACGACAATCCCCCTCACCACTGGCTGTCTGTCTGTTTCTAGGCACAATTCAAAGTGTTGTTTATGACCTTTAAAGCCCTAGATGGTTCAGGTCCAGGCTATTTGCCTGACCGCATTCCCCTGTATGAACCTGTCCGGGCCCTGAGATCTTTAAGAAAGGCCCTCCTCTCAGTCCCATCTCTATCTCAAGCTCAGTTGTTGGGAATGAGAGAGTGGACGTTCTCTCTCAAGTTGGATCTAGACTACCCTGGGATCAGATGCTGTTATATAGGGCAGTGTAAGTTTGTCCTCAGTGGCTGCCCCTCAACTCTGAACTCCCTTCTTTCCAGGGAAGTCAGAATGGTGCCCTCCCTGCTGTCCTTCAGTGGCAGTCAAAACCTTTGTATTCAGGCAGACTAATAAGAAGTTTTTAAAGGTCAAGTCAGGGCCGCTGTGGTTTTCAGCTGTAAATATGTTTTTATGGATTTTAACTGATTTTTTTTAAAAAAAATACCATTGATGTTTAATTCTGTTTTAATGTTTTTATATTTGTAGATTTTAAATTGTATTGAAATGCTTTTAATGTAAGCCGCTTTGAATCGCCTCTGGAGAGAAAAAGCAGGTTATAAATACACATAATAATAATAATAATAATAATAATAATAATAATAATAATTCAATACAGAAATTCATCTTTGGAGTAAAGAGGAGAGTCATTGTTCTATTCTTGTTATAGTTTGCCCTCTAGTGGTTTATTCTGAAGGACAAAAACTTAATTATGGAATTTATTTGGACTGAAAGAGAAAGAAGAGATAACAGAGATGGAAAAAAACACTTGTCAGTTTTTTACAACCACATTGATCTTTGTGCAGTCATAGGACTTTATCACAGGAGACAGGCAGCCTGGCATTGCAGCTGGACTGTTACTTTGGGTCATGGCCACATTACTTCGTATTCATCCCACTATTGATTTGACTTCTTCCTCCGCCCGGAATTTCCCCATTCCTGGCTATTAACAGGTAAAACCCACCAATAGCATCCAGTCCTAAAGTATCCCTTCGACTTATAGAATCATAGAATCAAAGAGTTGGAAGAGACCTCATGGGCCATCCAGTCCAACCCCTTGCCAAGAAGCAGGAATATTGCATTCAAATCACCCCTGACAGATGGCCATCCAGCCTCTGTTTAAAAGCTTTCCAAAGAAGGAGCCTCCACCACACTCCGGGGCAGAGAGTTCCACTGCTGAACGGCTCTCACAGTCAGGAAGTTCTTCCTCATGTTCAGATGGAATCTCCTTTCTTGTAGTTTGAAGCCATTGTTCCTTGTCCTAATCTCCATGGAAGCAGTAAACAAGCTTGCTCCCTCCTCCCTGTGGCTTCCTCTCACATATTTATACATGGCTATCATATCTCCTCTCATCCTTCTCTTCTTCAGGCTAAACATGCCCAGCTCCTTAAGCCGCTCCTCATAGGGCTTGTTCTCCAGACCCTTGATCATTTTAGACTTCTGCACCAGCATGCTAGCAGTAAAGACCTCCCCCCCCCCCAACTCGCTGTTCTCAACACAGATGCTGCCCCCTTAATTTCATGCATATATTTGCCCTTTTTTTGCTTTTAATACCATAATTGCTCAATTGTGATAAAAATAAAAATAATTTTGAAAGTTAGGAACCGCAATAGTGCAGGAAGGGAGCATTACGAGAGTGTGACTGCAGGACCACGGAATGGCGAATGGGTGCAGTTGTGCTATTGAAGAGAGGTGTGATAAAGAAGGTGCACAACCTAGTATGTATCAATCAACAATAATGCAACGGTGGCAGAATGACACATTGATGTGATAAAGTCCTTTCTGGGCAGATTCGGTTCTGTAACAGCTCACCAGCACATGTTACCGGGTCAGAGCAATAATAATAATAATAATAATAATAATAATAATAATAATAATAATCTTTATTTATACCCCGCCACCATCTCCCCAACGGGGACTCGGGGCAGCTTATATGAGACCAGGCCTAACAGCGCATTACAATAAAATAAAACCAAAGCACAAAACAACAGCATAATAAAATACCTAAAACATAAGAGTACGGTAAGCAATCACAGTGACAGTGAGTGGGCCGCTTGTAAAAGATAAAATACTAAAATGCTAAAAACTCAGGAGGAGATAGGGATGGAGTAGATTATTTATGCGGGAGAAGCTCATCAAAGCGGGGTCGTAAAAAGGCAAGGAGGGGTGTGTACTAAAGGAGCAAAGGTTGAGGGGGAGCAACTGTGTATGGTTGTATGGTTACTCTCCAAAAGCGCAACGGAAAAGCCAGGTTTTAAGATCCTTCTTGAAGCTTTCTAACCCTTGGCCATGTAAAGTAGTACAAATGGAAAATGCAAAATCTTTGGACAAACATCTCCAGTCCTGTTTTCCTCTTGTTTGTTGGACTTCAGTTCCATTCTCCCAGCCTCCATGGCTGTTCACTAAAGCTGCCTGGAGTGTAGTGGAGGTTCCTTCTTTGGAGGCTTTTAAACAGAGGCTAGATGGCAGGGGGTTGGACTGAATGGCCCACAAGATCACTTCCAACTCTATGATTCTAAAGGATTCCTGTTCACTCAGAAAAGGAAGCGTGTTTTAAGAGAACTCCTTTCTATACTTCCTGATGCAAAGTGGATTTTGGGGAACTTTGCAGGAGTCCCTCAAAATTTTTGCGATTCTAAGTAATGTTCTCAAAGAGTTCTAGTGTTTGGGCCAAGGACTGGGGCAAGTGATGCTCACTGCCATACAACCAGGCCAACATTATCCAAGAAAAAGATTTATGAAAAAGCAAGTGGATTAGTTCATAATAAGTATTTTAAAAACAATCTCCTTTGAATATCATGGGTACCATTCCTTTATTGGATAGAAAGAATCAGATAGATAGACGACTGTAGATTGGCATAGTGGACTGAGTTGGACTATGATTCTGGAGAATAAGATTCATATCCCCACACAGCTATGAAAACCCACAGAGTGACCTTGAGCAGGTCGCACACTCAGAAATTTCTATAATAACAATAACAATCAGATACTAGTGGGTGGTGATGTGCTTCCTACAGGCAATGGAAATAACTGGTCTCATTCCAGGGTTCTGTATATGTGCCTTTTGAGCAACAAGAATGATTATTGCCTGAGAAGGTTGTCCACAAATGATAGAACTGAAATGATACTCTGTAACTTTAAGACTAGCTGACTATGCTGAGACATCCAATTATTATTGCATTTTTTCTGGGAACTATGAATAATTTAGGACCTCATCCCACAGATTCTGGGCTCCTGTTTCCATGGGCTGCAGAAATAGAGTCCTATGGAAGCCATCACATGTTGTAAGGGCATTTCTGGTGGGACTCCATTTCTGCAGCGCATGGAAACGGAGTCCAAAACGTGTTTTGAGGAGCCGGGTGCTATCTGACTCCAAATTTATTTATTTATTATTTACCCTATTTATACCCTGCCTTTCTCTACTCTGAAGGGGACTCAAGGCAGCTTACATAGAGCCAATTATTCAATGCCTTAAAACACATACAATTCCAAAGTATTGAAATTTAAATTAAATTAATACACATTAAACTTTTAAAAACATTTCATTTCATATTAAATGTAATAAGAGAAAGTGGGGAAAGACGGATCTCGACAAAGAAAGGTCATGGAATGACTGGCCATCCCAGAAGATGGACCTTGATGGGAGGAAATGGGGTAAGACCATTCCCTCCACGTTTCTCCACTTTCCTCCCACTCATGGGATGAGGTTATTTGTAAGTGCTTGCATTTTTCTTTTATACAAATGATCTTTTAACATCAGGATTTACAGAAGTGTTTTTTGGGAGAATTGGCCACAAGGGGGCAAATGTGGAGAAACAGCTACTGTTGTGTACCTTCCAGTTGTATCAGACTTATGCTGAACATAAAATGATCTTGTAGTGCAGTGGTTCTCAACTTGAAAGCATACAACAACAAGAACAACAACAATCCTATCCCATCATCCAAAAGCAGGTCCACACTTCCCATTGAAATACTAATTGAAATACCAGATGTTTTTGGTCAACAACTCCCAGAAATCCCAGCCAGGTTACCAGCTGTTAGGATTTCTGGGAGTTGAAGGCCAACAACATCTGGGGACCCCAGGTTGAGAACCACTGTTGTAGTGGGTTTTCATTGCAAGATTTATTCAGTTGGCGTTTGCCTCCCCCCCCCCCCCTTTGAAGCTATGCAAGTATGGCCCCTTCCACACAGCTGCATAAAATCCACATTGAACTGGATTATGTGGCAGTGTGGACTCAGGTAACCSAACTCAAAGCAGATATTATGGATTATCTGCTTTGATATTCTGGCAGTGTGGAAGGGCCCTAGAACTGGTCCAACCCACTAAGTGGGTTTCCCAGGCCAAGCTGGGATGTCAATCCTCCTCCAGAGTTGTAGCCCAGTGTTCACACCTCTATAACAGGGGTCCTCAGTCCCTCAAACTGTTGGAGGGCCAGATTATAATTTGAAAAAATTGCTATGCACACTGCACATATCTTATTTGTAGTGCAAAAATCAGTTTAAAACAATACAATAATTAAAATGAAAAACAATTTTAACAAATATAAACTTATTAGTATTTCAATGGGAAGTGTGGGTCTGCTTTTGGCTGATGAGATAGGATTGTTGTTGTTGTTGTTGTTGTGTGCTTTCAAGTCATTTCAGACTTAGGTTGACCCTGAGTGAGGGCTGCGTAAATGACCTTGGAAGGCCATATCCAGCCCCCGGGCCTTAGTTTGAGAACCCCTGCTTTATAACATGCTGACACCTAGCTGTTTTGTAGTCAAATATAAGAGACTATTATTATGCTTTTAAGGCCACTTTTTAATTTGTTGGAGTCTTTTTTTTTTCAATTACAGCTCCCATAATCCTTTAGACAGCAGGGGGCTCGAGTCTAGTATGTATCTACAATTAAAAAAAGAAACTTTTTCAAAGTATCTCTGTTACTCTTTCTCAGGGTTTGTAGCATCACAGTCCTAGCTAAAATATATTGTCCATGTAATGGATTAAAAAAAATATTCTTGTAAAAAGAACTGGGATTAGGTGTAGACTTGGAGACAATGAACCACATTAATTTAGCTATTTACAGATAATGCCCCCAATAGAAAATATTAATGAAGGAAGTTTGAGGGTGAAATTAAAAAAGAATTACATTGTAAAATTTTAGCGTGTAAACTAAACAATGAAGAAGTGTGGGAAGAATTAGTTTGTAAAAGTGATAAGAAAAGACAACTTTAAAACACATGACATATATATTTTATAGATGGATGAAGGATTAGTTAATCAACTTATAAATAATATATAAATCATGTGATATACTGTAGCTTAAGGGATGGATAAAGGAGTAGGTAATAAATTAAAGATCAAAGAGAACTATGTTAAGAATAACATTAACTGCTTCAATCGGACAGTTTATGTTTGAGAAAGCGTCAAAAATGGTCTCTTATTTAAACATGAATGTAAACTATTAAATCATTATGAACTTTTCTTTTAGTACTGTTTAATAATGGCATAATTAAATACAATGTATAAGACTGAACCAATGATGATGATGTACAGAGAAGCATTTTTATTGTGATCATATCTTAAAATATCCACAATTTGGAGTAAGTTTGGACATACAATTAATGTAATGTTTAACTATAATCTGCCATTTGAATAATTTATCATGTGATCAGAATATGTTAGGAAATATTGGGAAGGGCAAGATTCTGCTTTCTCCTCTTCTCCCCTGTAATTTTGAACCCAGTCTGTAGCATTGAAATGAGCTGAGGACAAAGGGGGAAATTGGAACCTTTGAAAAGAAGCTGAAAAAAGGAATAGAATTATAATATAATAAGAATATAATATAAAAGATCTTTGTGTCATATTTTCCCATACTTTTCACCTGCTCTTATATACTAATAAGAATTCATCACTTTCAAAGGTCGTTTTAAAAAGATATAATAGAGAGAGAGAGGGGTCAGGGGAAACCTGAAGACAGGGCTCTTCCAGACGGCACTCAAATCTGTGCCAAAGTAGGTTTTTAAAACCCGCTTTGGTGTGGATTTGAGTTCCCACACCCACCGCAAAAACCCAGACTTTCCTGGGGAGGGCGGGGGGGAGAGGGTTCCCATGTCATCCCAATAACTACCTAAAACCCATCAAAAAGAAACCCTTAAACTGTAAAACAACTTACCTCGCTGCCATTAAGGTACTGCTGGAGTCCTCCTGCCACATGGAAATGATGGACTCATTGGGCAATTTAATGGCGGAGCTCAGGAGCCCCAAAAGTGCGTGATGGCTGTGGGGACTGACTCCCAGATAGTTTCAGGACTATCCAGTAGTCAGTCCCACAGGCCCAATACTACATTAGACATGGACATTTAATAATAATAATAATAATAATAATAATAATAATAATAATAATAACAACAATCTTTATTTATACCTGCCACCATCTCCCCAATGGGGACTCGGGGTGGCTAACATGAGGCCAAGCCCTTCTAAAAATACAATACAACTCAGTAAAATGCAAAATACAAGAGAAAATACATCAAAATAAAATAAAATAAAATAAAATAACAAAATACAATAATAAAGCAGATTCACACAATGAAGACCCAGGTTTAATGGAGGATTTAATTAATTCAGAATAATCGTGTTTATTCTGAATTAATTGACTTTCATCTGAGGCGTTGTTTGATCACCTCCGGTAAAAGTGTAACAGGTCCCACATTTTTGAGCCTGTCTGGAAGGGCTCTTGGTGTCTACAAATGTTTTGGACTGTAGCTTCTTCATTTTTTTTTTGTTGGCCATACTGTTTAGCGTTTATTGAGCAATAGCCCAAAAATCCTGGGGGATAGTAAGTGAAGAGGGTTACTGTAGAACCAAAGAAGAATTGGGCTGAATGTCTCCATCTGATTTATTTTCCCAGTTGGCCAAATGCCTGCCTTGCAAATGTATCCCCTAGCAAATGGTATTCAGCTACTCTGGTACTGAAGCTAGGTTATAGCCACTGCCTTTTTGTTTTCGCAACATAGGTATTGTGCCAAAAAAATGCAGGAATTCTGTAGGTTCCTAGATTTCCAAGGAACATAGGCATCTGTATTTCTGCAAGTCAACTGACATAGTGTGGTTGCAGTGGAAACAAATTCAGGCAAGTGTTTGCAAGTGACCTAAATGGGAAAATGATCACAGTAGAAAGCACCCTGGTGACATTGCTGACGTAACGCTACCAAAATGGCAAATGACATCTCTAGATATTTTAGATGGCAGGAAAGCACTGCTGCTGTTGTCAGCTACTGGCTATTCTTTTTCATAAATATAAGGTTGTGAGTACATATCTTCAAAGCCCAATCTGTCCGTTGAGACCCAAGTGCTGTCACTTTGATATACATGTGTATATTAATATTGATGAGGTCATCACTTATTCTCTGCTTCTAACAAATTAACACTGTACGGCTTGTATCTCATAGCATTTTTAGACATCAGGGAATGTTGTTCTAAGGATTTTATCCCATGATTGGGTCACCTTAGGCCTGCAATAAGCCAGAAGCATCTTAAAGGCACACAACAGCAACAATGAATGATGGTACAAAAATAGCACATATTTCATTGGAAGTAATACTCCAAGACCCATGAGATTAGTAATGCCAATTTATGTGTGTATGTATGTATAGCCACCTATCTTACAAGACTTTAAATACTTCTTATGAAAATGAATAAGGTTCCTTTAGTGAACAGCTTCAGCATCTTTCCTGACACCATACATTTAATTTTTACTAGCCGTAAAAATTTTACTAGCCGTAATTTTTACTAGCCGTAATTTTTACTGGGCCATGCGTTGCTGTGGCCCAGTCTGTGTATATGTATTTTGTGTATATATGTGTGTTAGTGTATATATATCTGGTTGTGCACATGCATTGTAATGTATTTTTTTTATTTTTTGGCTTTTTACATCTCTTATGCTGTGTTTTTCAGTGTTTTATGAGTGATGGTGTATTGTGTGCAAATTTGGTGTCAATTCATCCAGTGGTTTTTGAGTTATGTTAATCCCACAAACGAACATTACATTTTTATTTATATAGACTAGCCGTCCCCTGCCATGCGTTGCTGTGGCCCGCTCTGGTGGTCATGGGGGTTCTGTGTGGGAGGTTTGGCCCAATTCTATCGTTGGTGGGGTTCAGAATGCTCTGTGATTGTAGGTGAACTATAAATCCCAGCAACTACAACTCCCAAATGTCAAGATTCTATTTTCTCCAAACTCCACCAGTGTTCACATTTGGGCATATTGAGTATTTGTGTAGAGTTTGGTCCAGATCCATCATTGTTTGAGTCCACAGTGATCTCTGGATGTAGGTGAACTACAACTCCAAAACCAAAGGAGACTGCCCACCAAACCCTTCCAGTATTTTCTGTTGGTCATGGGAGAACTGTGTGCCAAGTTTGGTTCAATTCCATCGTTGGTGGGGTTCAGAATGCTCTTTGATTGTAGGTGAACTATAAATCCCAGCAACTACAACTCCCAAATGACAAAATCATTTTTGAGTGAAGGACATACATTGGGTTGTTAGGTGTCTTGTGTCCAAATTTGTTGTCAATTCGTCCAGTGGTTTTTGAGTTCTGTTAATCCCACAAACGAACATTACATTTTTATTTATATAGATTCTGCTTCCTGCTTCTATTTTGCATATTTATCAGAGACCAGCCCCTCCCACCCCTGCTCTCTTTATTAAACTGTTCTAACCCTTACTTTAGAGACATCAGATTGAAACCAGTGATCACTCACTTCTCCCGGCAGTACTTATCCTTGATCTAGTCATGGATATCTATGCTTACGCACAAACATGTGCAGTTCTTTGTTATGCTGCTGGGATACACTGAGTGTGTACGTCCCTGTTCTGATTTGCATCGAATAGTGACATATCTGCAGGAAGTTATAGATATCACTCCGCAGAAAAGTCATTTATTTATACATCTTTTCAGCTCCTTCATCCTCCATCCACATGTCACTATGTCACAGATGGCTATTCAGGCATCAGTATGAAAACATCGCAAAGGAA
Organism: Anolis sagrei ordinatus; assembly: GCF_025583915.1. Lineage (NCBI taxonomy): Eukaryota > Metazoa > Chordata > Lepidosauria > Squamata > Anolidae > Anolis > Anolis sagrei. Next base: position 197,163,884 of record NW_026844366.1, read on the forward strand.
AAGCATGTCTTTATTACAGAAATTACACGTTGGAACAAACAGAAAGGTTTGGGCATTTATCATTGAAATTTTTTGTATGAAACTTTAATCTCTCAATATGACGAGCTTATACCAATTATACATTTTAAAATATGCAGCCTGCCATAATTATCAAAGGATAGGGCAAATCAGGATGGATTGCATGTTTATATTATATATATATCTATATTTAAACTATATTAATTAAAATATATTTATATTAAAGATAAAAAATGCATAGATGAAAATGTAAGATTTACTGAGGAGGCTGTTTCAATAACTCATCCACTCTCTTTCTTGAACACATTGTTTGCACAGTATGTTACTATGCTTTTTAAGCAATATAAAAATGTTTGGGTCTATAATCCTAGGCACAAAGTGGCTGTGAATATTTTGATAGTCTGTATATAAGTCACAACCAAAACTTTGGATTGTGCCAGATAAAGTGTTTCAATTATATATTCCTTATAATCAATTATGTTGTTGTTGTTGTTGTTCATTCGTTCAGTCGTCTCCGACTCTTTGTGACCTCATGGACCAGCCCACGCCAGAGCTCCCTGTCGGCCGTCACCACCCCCAGCTATAATCAATTATAAAAGATATAATCAATTATATCTTCCTTATAATCAAGTCAGTCAGCACTCTGGCCAAAGCATTTTGGATTCACTTTGGTTTCCAAGCAGTTTCCAAAGTTTGCCATAGAAGCCCAACATGGGGATTTCATGTTAATTTCATGTTAATCTATTACATTATATTTTTGCACAATGAACTAGATAATATGGAAACAGCAACAATTCTCATGTATATGAAGAAGGATATGTAGAAATGTGATAATATATTTCATTTAAAATAGTATTAAGGAAAATCTGTACCATTGTTTCTTCATGGACTGCACCTCCCAGGGGGCAACTCTGCAGCTGATTGGCTCCTTGCATAGACCAATCCCTGGCTGCTGTTTCTCCCTCCCTGGGAATCATCCCCAGCCAATCCCAGTGTAGATCCTGGCCAGCTCTTTCCTGAGTCAACCAGGGGATGGAATGGGAAGTTTGAATGGCTGTCAGAAGTGTAAAAGATGTCTTGTATTTCTCTTGTTTATACTTATACCTTTTGAAGCAAATTGCTTGTATTTGCATCTTTTTTGACTGAATCATATTAAACCTCTGTAGTGTTTAAAAGCTTTCTTTGGAAGCTTTTAAGCAGAGGCTGGATGGCCATTTGTCAGGGGTGATTTGAATGCAATATTCCTGCTTCTTGGCAGGTGGGGGGTTGGACTGGATGGCCCATGAGGTCTCTTCCAACTCTTTGATTCTATGATTCTATGATTCTATGATTCTATGTTGCCTTTAGTCTGGTGAGTGTGTTTCTCTGTCCTGACCTATCTGGTTTAGCATACGTTTGCCGGGCACAGATTCTCTCACTGCGGTCCTAGGTAAATCACCACAGTAATGGCAAAATGGTTCAGTCTCCATCTCCCTCAGAGAAGGGGGGTAAAGATGGTGTATGCATAAAAATGCAATTTGGAGGGAAACAGAGAAAGGGAAGGGAGTCTTGAGCTCTAGGAGCATTTTGGACTGAAGTGGTAATGGAAACCTGGAATTTGCTTTAATGGGATGTCTCATTCTTACCAGGAGGGCTTATGTTGTTTGATACCCCCATTTCATCCAACCCCAGGGGAACAACAGGGGAACAAAATGGGGACATCCCCCCATACATCAATAATTCATCCCCCCACTTCACTCCTACCCACATTTTTTAAAGTTCCACATTTTCTATTATTGCAATTTCAAGTTGAACATTGAGGCTCTTGTTGATGCATGTTCTATTTCACTGTCACATTGCTGCTAGATTCAGCACTTTGTAAAACATTGAAATAGTTTGCATTTTAGATTTTATTTTTTCACTATGGAAGCATATGTTAACAAATGACCTTGTATAGCAAGCTTTCAAAAATTATGTGTGATTTAGACTGAATTATTACATTTAAGTCATAATAAAACTATCCTCTAGGAGGCAGATTGGCACAAATAAAGGAGATAAGAGTGAGAACGACAAAGGACAGATGGATTATATGATCTTTACTGGTGCAACTAGATAATTTTAAACCAGAGACCTTAAGAGATGGGGAGATGTGTTATTCAGCTATGTTGTATTACTTCAGTTGTGAAACACAAAAACTTATGTAGTACGGCATCCATTTCCACCCCACCAGTTATCATGGTTTCAGGTATCTACATCTGACAAAATATGTGTTTTCTCCCATTTTCTAGATTCTCCATAATGACTCTATGGTATTTTTGGGGCAGATATGATAGGAGAATAGAGATGGGATCAGCCTAGTCTCCCATGGGAAGGAATTTTGTAGGGTGTAAGTAGCCATGAAGAGGTCCCTGTATCATCACTGATGGTTCTGTGTTGATGGTAGGAGCAAGAGAAGGTCCTTAGGCCTCCTCCCCCTCCAAAAAATTAGTT
>NW_026844366.1:197171017-197188399 GCF_025583915.1 Anolis sagrei ordinatus
CCCCTGGTTTAGAGTCTCTTGGGTTACCTTAATGTGTGGTGTCACAACTCCAGTGATCTCCTCCAATCTTCTGACTATTTAGTCTTTGTTTTCTCTAAATTTGCACCTCAGAACTAACATCGAGATCTGTGGTACTCTTTGATATGATGAACAAAGCTTGACTGCTCTGAACTCTGCTTAATTACATTTCCTCAGATGACCTACAGTATCTCATATTGACCTATCAAGCCCCGGGGTCTTGTCTGTACATAGAAATAAATTGCTCGGATTAAACAGATGCAGTGCCTGTATTGCAGATATGTACCTACCATCTGGCAGCCACTCTCATCCCTGCCAGGATAAAAGGCCAAAGAATGAGTACTGACTGGAAATTATTCTTTTCCTGCTACTGTTTTTAGCTTTATATGTCATGTGTACATTACACCATAGGAGTCAATTCCAAAAAACACTATGTCTAATAAGGTATCAAATTAATTCGGAACATACCGGAGAAACCATGGTTTATTCCAAATTAATTCGTTTGGAAACCTCCGATAAAAACCAAGACAGATCCCAATTTTTGAGCCGGTCTGGATGGACCCCTAGTTATTACTGAAACCAACTAGTGAAACACCTGCCAATCATTTTCCTTTTAAAAATCCTTGTAAGTGTATATATCATCTGTCTCTTTATTGTATTGTTGAAGGCTTTCATGGCCGGAATCACTGGGTTGTTGTAGGTTTTTCGGGCTATATGGCCATGGTCTAGAGGCATTCTCTCCTGACGTTTCGCCTGCATCTATGGGAAGCATCCTCAGAGGTAGTGAGGTCTGTTGGAACTAGGAAAAGGGTTTATATATCTGTGGAATGACCAGGGTGAGACAAAGGACTCTTGTCTGCTGGAGCTAGGTGTGAATGTTTCAACTGACCACCTTGATTAGCATATAATGGCTTGGCAGTGCCTAGAGCAAACTTTTGTTGAGAGGTGATTAGATGTCCTTGTTTGTTTCCTCTCTGTTGTTGTGCTGTTGTAATTTTATTGTTTGTGTCTTTTTATTGTTTCACAAAGTTTCGTTATTATTCATCATCATGTATTTTCGAAGGCTTTCATGGCCGGAATCACTGGGTTGTTGTAGGTTTTTCCGGGCTATATGGCCATGTTCTAGAGGCATTTTTCCTGATGTTTCACCTGCATCTATGGCAAGCATCCTCAGAGGTAGTGAGGTCCTCACTACCTTTGAGGATGCTTGCCATAGATGCAGGCGAAACGTCAGGAAAAAATGCCTCTAGAACATGGCCATATAGCCCGGAAAAACCTACAACAACCCATTATTTATTTATTTACCCCATTTATATCTCGCCCTTCTCAACCCCGAAGGAGACTCACAAAGGCAACAATTTAATGCCATATATTAATGAAGTTACTTCATGAACAAAATCTTGTTTTGTATTCTGCTGATTAGAATTTAATTCTTTGTTTATTTTTTTAAATGGAAGCATTTCTAGCATGGTACAATAGAGTATTATACTAGGGCTAAGGGCTTGGAAGAAGGAACATCAATAATTTAAAAACTCCAGAGCAGGTTTCCATCTCACTGACATGGGCCCCACTATCCACAACTGGTTTTCTAGCCTGAAAGAAGAAACAACTTAAACTGTTGTTTTCGAAGAAAAGTTGGGCAACCTGTTACTGCAGATGAGGGTGAAAAGAATTGTGCCTTCAAGTTGTTTCCAATGTATGATAAGATGAATGTATGATGTATTATTGATGTAGTGTGGGCTCGGCCTTATGTAAGCTGCACTGAGTCCCTTGGGGAGATGGTAGCGTGGTATAAATAAAGATTTATTTATTTATTTATTTATTTATTTATTAATTTATTTATTTATTATCTATCATAGGGTTTTCTTGGCAAGAGGAGGGACTCAGGCCGGCTAACAACATAGGGTTCAATAAGGTAAAGGTAAAGGTAGTCCCCTGACATTAAGTCCAGTCATGTCTGACTCTGGGGTGTGGTGCTCATCTCCATTTCTAAGCCGAAGAGCCAGCGTTGTCCGTAGACACCTCCAAGGTCATGTGCCGGCATGACTGCATGGAGCGCCGTTACCTTCCCGCCGGAGCGGTACCTATTGATCTACTCACATTTGCATGTTTTCGAACTGCTAGGTTGGCAGAAGCTAGGGCTGACAGCGGAAGCTCACGCCGCTCCCCGGAATCGAACCTGCGACCTTTCAATCAACAAGCTCAGCAGCTCAGTGCTTTAACCCACTGCGCCACCGGGGGCTCCAATAAATAGGGTTCAATACAATAAAATAAAACAATATACATCATCAATATACAATACATTAAAATACAATTCATACAATTCATACAAATTACAAAAAAGTTACAAAAAAGTCAGTTCGTCAGAGTGAATCACAAATTCATCCATCTGCCAGAAAGGTCAGCAGTTATTGACTCAATCATCATTCTGCAAATGCAGTATCCCAAAGCCATGATTTTACCAGCTTTCTAAAAGTCAGGAGGGAAGAGGCAGATTTAATCAATATCGGGAGGGGGGTTCCAAAGCCGAGGGGCCACCACCGAGAAGGCCCTGTCCCTCGTCCCCACCAAACGTGATTGCGAGGGTGGTGGGACCGTGAGCAGGGCCCCTCCAGAAGATCTTAACAACCTTGATGGTTCATAGGGGAGAATCCGTTCGGACAGGTAAACTGGGCCGGAGTCGTTTAGGGATTTATAGGTCAACACCAGCACTTTGAATTGTGCTCGGAAGCTGATTGGCAGCCAGTGGAGCTGACGCAACAGAGGAGTAGTATGCTCCCTGTACCCCGCTCCTGTTAGTAGTCTGGCTGCCGCTCGTTGGACTAGTTGTAGCTTCCGGGCAGTCTTCAGAGGCAACCCCACGTAGAGAGCGTTGCAGTAGTCTATACGGGATGTAACCAGAGCATGTACCACCATGGCCAAGTCAGACTTCCCAAGGTACGGGCGCAGCTGGCGCACAAGTTTTAATTGTGCAAAAGCTCCCCTGACCACCGCCGAGACCTGGGGTTCCATATGTGTGCATTTATCTTTGCTTCCCTTTGAAGCTGACAGTGTTTGACTTGCCCAAGATCATCCAAGGAGTTTGCATGGTTGAACAGGAATTCAAACCTTGGTCTTGAGAGTTGTAGTCCAACACTCAAACTGCTATAGTCTCTCTTTGGAACAGATGCTCTATAAATCTGATTCCAGGTTTAAAGAAGAGGGGATTCCAAGTGTTACCCATTGAGAAGAACAAACACAAGTCACCTTACAAAACTTTATGGGGCAATATTTTGTGTGAAAACACACACTATTTTCTGTGGGGGAAAAGACACTTGCCAAGAAAAGTGTCTTGGTGAGTATGAAGAAACTACGTGCAGTTCTTTTCTATGGAACATAGACACTTGCCAGGAAATCCCTGTGACAAATACAATAAATACACTTTTCCAGTTGTGATGCGGCACAGACCTCCTTCGTTGTGAAGGAAACACATGCTGAATATGTGTTTCCTTCACAGGAAAAACTTTATTTTGCAGAAATAAAAGAAAACACCATTCTTGTGCAGGTAACCCATTTTTCTGCACACAAAGTGTGACTGGTTGCAGAAACACCACTTCTACTATTGCAAAAAAAAAAAGTCTTCTCCCACAGACATCACCAGGTGAGAATGTCAATCAAAACTGTATTGAAATTTTGTTGTCTCCTTCATAATGAGAAAAAAATGATAATTATTTCTTCTTGCATACAAGGCAGAAAAACAACATCATTTGCACCCTTTCTCCAGATTCATTGGCCAAACTTCCTGATTGTCAAAAACACAAGGGAGAGGAAAGTGTTGAACAAAAGGGAAATGGCTGTGGGTTATCCACTCTGCTACAATATCTGCCATAGGCAAACATTTGAAACAAACTATGCTTTGGCCACACTCCTGACACTGATGCAATTCTGCATGTTATGGTAGTGAGAGAGTTTAAACATGCCTGTTCATGAAGATGACAAAAATGAGGTGTGGCAGCAAGAGACAATGTGGGAGATTTGGGCTTGTCGTTGCATTTGTTTGTGTGTCTCATCAAAACAAAAAACCTTAATGGAGTAATTTTGGCATTAACGTTCAGAGGAGTTCCCTGGCTCCTGCTAATGTGTCAGAAAAATATGAATTCTCATTTTGTTTGAGAAATTTTAGGAAGTTGAATTGCAGAAATGACAGTAATGGGGGAAACCTGAAAAATGAGGATTTAAAACCAGTGCATGCACACATTTTTGGAACTCTGTTGTCCTTCACTAACTTTATAAGGAGTAGAGGGTGTTTTTGTACCTGAGGAATTATTTGCCATTTAACACAAGCTGACAACATGACACCAAGATGCAGTATACAGTCCCCATAACTGGTGCTGGTTTTGACCTATAAAACCCTATACAGCACCGGCCCAGTGTACCTGTCTGAACGTATCTCCTTCTATGTCCCACCTCGGAGTTTAAGATCTTCTGGGGAGGCCCTGCTCTCGGCCCCACCTTTATCACAAGTGAGACTGGTGGGGACGAGGACAGGGCCTTCTCAGTGGTGGCCCCTCGCCTGTGGAATTCACTCCCCGGGGAAATCAGGTCGTCAACATCCCTCCTCTCCTTTAGAAGGAAGCTGAAGACATGGATATGGGACCAGGCATTTGGGTAACCTGGCAGATCAAAAAGGTAATGATGACTAGAGTTGGAAAGGACTATGGAAATGCTAAATGGATTGACGGATTTTAGAACTCGATGAACGCGGGCTATAGAGCGGTTTTAGTTGATTTTGTATTAATTGTATGTTTTTAACTATTGTGTTATTGTTATTGCATTTTATTGTAATTGTTGGCATCGAATTGTGCCGGATGTAAGCCGCCCTGAGTCCCCCCTAGGGGGTGAGAAGGGCGGGGTAGAAATGCCCAAAATAAATAAATAATAAATAACTGTGAGATCGATACCTGTGGATTTTTTAATCCATGTCTGAACAAATATGTCTTCTCTATGCTTTCCCTTGGTCCACCAGCCTGATTCTATGTATTCTTGGGCCAGAAAGCCTTCTTTTCAAGGTTTCTTCTTGCATGCAGTTTTGTTTATCTATGGGAAGTCTGCGATATGGAGATCATATGTTATGCATTTTCTGAACCTTAAAAATGTGCTTTGATCCATTTTCAGTGGAACAAAGTTTGTCAGGAACATTCAGAGAAAGAAGTAGACACACAAACACCAGTTACCGGTTTTATAATAGCTATATTGGTTACCCAGAAGGGGAAAATATCACCTTTACTCACATTCCATACATTCAACTTACACATTCACCATCTGTTGTCCCGTTCAGTTGATCAAGATTGTTGGGAGAAGGAAGCAGTGAACTAACGCTGCATCCCTTGCAGATCTGACACACACTCGATAAGGAAAAGGGTCTTTCTTATGTAGATATTTTCTCATGCATCATTTTATTGTTTTGATGGTCACTGTCCATTCTCCTTGACCAGGTAGAACTTCATCAATCAATAAACTAATGGGTTGTTTGAAGTTTCTGAATTTTAGAAGTTGTTGTCTTTGGACCTTATCACATTGACTGCTGGAATTGCCATAAATCATGGTGAATCTGGTGGCGTCCGGTGAGGGGAATCCATTGCCTCACGCCCCGCATCGCCCAACTTACCCCTAACCCCATCCCATGCTCCCCTCCATTATCTTCAATTCAACATGGGAAGCCTCCTATGTTGTGGGAGCCAGTGGGCTCCATAGCAAAACTGAAGAGGAACCAAGTTTTGATATGCTTACATAGTCCAAAGACCTCATCGAATGAATTTGGTAAGGTCTTTGGACTATGTAAGCATATCAGTTCACACCCAAGGTTCTCAGTTCGATGCATTGGTTTTTGTCTCATAAGCACTTTTCTTGCCAAAGTTTATGAACTTTGTAATTCCTCACCTCCTTCGCTCTCCCATAATACAATTCCTGGATTCCATGTTTAAGATGATGGCTTCAATTTACCTGACATACAATCCATTTATTACATGTACTCTTAATGTCTAGGCTGCCCCTTGCCCTGTGTTGCCAGGTAGAAACAATTTTATTTTAACAAACATAAGTTGATTAAGTGGTTGTGCAAAAGAGTATTTTAGTGAGGTATATGTGCTGTAGATAGTAATAACAATAACAATAACAATAATAATAATAATGGACAATGATGACTAGAATTGATAGGAACTGACAATGTGGAATTAATTTACGGATTCTGAGCTTGCGAACGTTGAGCATGAGATTGGTTTTATTGATTGTGATGTATAATTGATTGTTTTAATTGTTTATAATTGTTTATAATTGCTGTTTATATATGTTTTATTTTTATTGTTTGTGTAGGCATCGAATTGTGCCTTTTGTAAGCCGCCCTGAGTCCCCCCTCGGGGGTTGAGAAGGGCGGGGTAGAATGCGCAAAATAAATTAATAATAATAATAATAATAATAATAATAATAATAATAATAATAAATTTATACCCCGCCACCATCTCCCCCAACGGGGACTCGGAGCGGCTTACATGGGGCCAAGCCCAAACAACAAATTACAATACAAAAATACAAATTGCAGTAAAATAAACAACATAACAATAAAGTATAAAACATCAAATAACTTTCTGATGGTAAGAGCTGTTCAGCAGTGGAATCTGCTGCCTTGGAGTGTGGTGGAGTTTCCTTCTCTGATTTTTTTTAAAAAATAATTTTATTAGATTTTCCATAATACAACGAAAGAGTGGGAACAATAACAATATAGAAAGAGAGAAAAAGATAGAAGTATATAAGAAAAAGGAAAAGTGAAAAAATAATAAAAGAAATAAAAAATAAAAAAGAATGATAATAATAAAAAAATATAAAAAATTACAAAAATTTACAAAAAAGTACAAAAAAGAAAAAAGAAAAAAAAGAAAATTGACTTCCATTCCATCTTCTTGGTTAATGTCTTTTTATTATTAAAAAATATTCCCTAAAAAAATAAATGTCTATTGTGTCTTCTATTTTCGCAATTTCTCCAGGTAGCTGTGGAGAGGGTCCCAATTTGTTCTTTTTAACGTATTGCCCATATTTTTTTTCAACAAAAAAAGTCAATTCATCCATGTCCATAATTTCCCTAATTTTTCCTATCCACTCTTCTATAGGTGGATTTAATTCTTGCTTCCATTCTCTTGCAAAGACAATTCTGGCGGCAGTTGTGATAAATGTAAAAAGCTTATCTTCTTGTTCATTTAGTTGTAGGTCTAAATCTGTAAACCCAAGTAAATAGTACTCCGGTTTTTTGTGAACTTTATTTTTAAAATCTTCTGTACTTCTTCGTGTATTTCTGTCCAAAACTTGGATGCTACTTTACATGTCCACCACATATGGGAAAAGGATCCAAGTTGCTCATGGCATTTCCAACACTTATCTGAAGCTGTTTTATACATTTTGGCTAATTGTTTAGGTGTAGTATGCCATCTGTGGAATATTTTTATCCAATTTTCTTTTAAATCTATTGCATATGTATATTTCAGTTTTTTATCCCATTCTCTCATTTGAATTGGTCTTCTTAAGTTTTGAGCCCATTTTATCATGCAATTTTTAACCTGTTCCTTTTCGGTTAGCCAAGTGAGTAATATATTGTAAATGTTGGATATCACTTTCTTTTCCAATTTTAAAATCTTGTCCCAGGCCCCTTCTTCCCAATTGAAGCCCCAACTTTTATCTTGGTTATAATAGTTTTTAATCTGCATATAAGAAGCACTGTCTGAACATCAAGCAAAAAGTGGGTGCTAGAAACAATATCATACGAAAGCTGACTGGCACAACCCAGGGATCGCAACCAGACACAGTGAAGACATCTGCCCTTGCGCTATGCTACTCTGCTGCTGAGTATGCATGCCCAGTGTGGAACACATCTCACCACACTACAACAGTGGATGTGGCTCTTAATGAGACATGCCGCATTATCACAGGGTGTCTGCGCCCTACACCACTGGAGAAATTACACTGCACCACCTGACATCCGCCGGGAAGTAGCAGCCAATAGTGAAAGGACCAAGGCAGAGACATCTCCAGCTCATCCCTTGTTTGGGTATCAGCCAGCACGTCAACGACTTAAATCAAGAAATAGTTTTCTAAGATCTACAGAGATACTCGCTGGAACACCTCAGCAAGCGAGAGTCCAAAAGTGGCAGGCTCAAACCCAGAACCTCAATCAATGGCTGATACCAAATGAGAGACTCCCCCCTGGGCACACAGAAGACTGGGCGACTTGGAAGGCGCTGAACACACTGCGCTCTGGCACCACGAGATGCAGAGCCAACCTTCAGAAATGGGGCTACAAAGTGGAATCCACGACATGCGAGTGTGGAGAAGAGCAAACCCCTGACCCCCTGCTGCAATGCAACCTGAGCCCTGCTACATGCACAATGGAGGACCTTCTTGCAGCAACACCAGAAGCACTCCAAGTGGCCAGATACTGGTCAAAGGACATTTAATCAACTACCAAGTTTGCAAAATCTGTGTTTGTTTGTTTTGTTCTGTTAGAAATGTAATACAAATTGCTGATGACACGATAAATAAAAATCTGCAAATAAAGCAACCATGTGATATTAGAGAATATCTGTTGTAGCTCCTCGTAAGGTTTTATATCATTTGTATTTGTATTTAACAAATCTCTATAAGTTGGCCACCTTCGCCATCCCAAAAGTCTTCTCTGGTGTGCTTCCATTGGGGAGACCCATAGAGGTGTTTTGCTATATAAATTTCTTTTACATTTTTGCCAAACTCTTAACAGAGACGCTCTAACGAAGTGATTTCCAAAATTCTTTTCCTTCATTTCTCTTTCATACCACAGGTAGGCATGCCAGCCTACTCTTAAATCATTCCCTTCTATATTTAAAAAGTCTTCTTTATTCAGTAAAATCCAGTCCTTAATCCATAGCATAGCACATGCATCATGGTAAGCTTTGAAATCAGGAAGCCCCAGGCCACCTCTAGTTTTCTTATCAATTAAATTATCATATGTTCAAGTTAAATTATCATATGTTCAAGTTATGTTCAAGCTGGGTTTAGAAAAGGCAGAGGAACAAGAGAGCAGATTGCCAATATCCGCTGGATAATGGAGAAAGGCAGGGAGTTTCAGAAAAACGTCTATTTTTGCTTCATTGACTATTCTAAAGCCTTTGACTGTGTGGATCATAATAAATTGTGGCAAGTTCTTGGTGGGATGGGCATACCAAGCCACCTTGTCTCTCTCCTGAGGAATCTGTACAAGGACCAAGTAGCAACAGTCAGAACTGACCACGGAACAACAGACTGGTTCAAGATTGGGAAAGGCGTACGGCAAGGCTGCACTCTCACCCAACCTTTTTAACTTGTATGCAGAACACATCATGCGATGTGCGGGGCTTGATGAATGCAAAGCTGGGGTGAAAATTGCTGGAAGAAACATTAACAACCTCAGATATGCAGATGACACCACTCTGATGGCCGAAAGCGAGGAGGAGCTGAGGAGCCTTCTAATCAAGGTGAAAGAAGAAAGCGCAAAAGCTGGGTTGCAGCTAAACATCAAAAAAACCAAGATTATGGCAACAAGAATGATTGACAACTGGAAAATAGAGGGAGAAAATGTGGAGGCCGTGACAGACTTTGTATTTCTAGGTGCAAAGATTACTGCAGATGCATACTGTGGCCAGGAAATCAGAAGACGCTTACTTCTTGGGAGGAGAGCAATGTCCAGTCTCGATAAAATAGTAAAGAGTAGAGACATCAGACTGGCAACAAAGATCCGCCTAGTCAAAGCCATGGTATTCCCTGTAGTCACCTACGGATGTGAGAGCTGGACCTTAGGGAAGGCTGAGCGAAGGAAGATCAATGCTTTTGAGCTGTGGTGTTGGAGGAAAGTTCTGAGAGTGCCTTGGACTGCGAGAAGATCCAACCAGTCCATCCTCCAGGAAATAAAGCCCGGCTGCTCATTGGAGGGAAGGATACTAGAGACAAAGTTGAAGTACTTTGGCCACATCATGAGGAGACAGCAAAGCCTAGAGAAGACAATGATGCTGGGGAAAGTGGAAGGCAAAAGGAAGAGGGGCCGACCAAGGGCAAGATGGATGGATGGCATCCTTGAAGTGACTGGACTGACCTTGAAGGAGCTGGGGGTGGTGATGGCCGACAGGGAGCTCTGGCGTGGGCTGGTCCATGAGGTCACGAAGAGTCGGAGACGACTGAACGAATGAACAACAAAAAATTATCATATTTTATTCTTGGTCTTTTCTAAGTAGATGCTGGGTAGCCATCAGCATTTTGGCAGAAGAGGGTTAATGGGATGGCCCTTGTGGTCTCTTCCAGCACTATGATAATAGAACAGTACCTAACCTTTAACCAGGCTGTTAAAGAAATTGGTTAATGAGTTGATCCTTTCAGCCGTGCTTTACATTTATTCCTACAAATAAGATTATGTATGACAGCTCTTTCATAGACTTTTTTGTAATGCAATTAAATTCTGTTTCCCACTTTCACCAGAATCTGTGAAAGTGAAGCTGATACCACTTTTGTGAGTGTGAGCAAGAAGAGATCCATAGCTATTTCCCATTCTTTACTTCTCAGCCTTTTGATTATAATCTAATGTATTGTTTTTCACTCCTTTTTAAAGAATAGGTCAAGCAGGCCTGCCTTGGTGCATTTCTGTCCTTTTCATTTCTGTGCCAGTACACAGAGGAACAAATCACGTTTGAAGCATGGTGACTCTGTAATTATTTCTGCTTTTTATTTAAAAAAAAATGTTTTGCATCATCAATGTGCAAAACACATGTGAATGATATCAGGAGAAATCAAAGTGTAGAACAGAAGGGATATGCTGTAAAAAGTAGAAGAAAGCTTATTGCCAGTCATACTCCCCAGAGTCATTTATATACCCTGTTTGTGGCTCAAGGACAGCCACTTCCAACAAGAGCAGGAAAGATTGTTAAGGAGCTGATGTATAAATGTCTGCAGGCTTTTGTTTTCTTTTCTTTTCTGGGAGAATGAGCAAAGAAATATATTCAAACTAACCTAAGTCCCAGTAAAGCTAATGGTTGCATTGCCTCAAGGCTTGGATTTGGTCTAATACTTCATTGATTCTCAGCTGGTAAATCTAAAATCCCAGTTGTGTCTTTCAATTCATGATGGTATGATCCTCACCTCCTGCCACATAATTAATTCCACTGCTGCTTTACACACCTTTTTGGCCACCACACTGAATTTTTTAAAAACATATCCACACGCCAAGAAGCAACAGTGACATGTGCTGCAGGGCTATTACAAATGAATTTAAAGCTGTAATCACACTGCAGGATCTTAGTAGTTTGAGACCGTTTGGGGAGATATTTACCCTTCTTGGTCAGAGAGCGCTAGTGCAGTAGTTCTCAACCTGGGGTCCCCAGATGTTTTTGGCCTTCAACTCCCAGAAATCCTAACAGCTGGTAAACTGGCTGGGATTTCTGGGAGTTGTAGGCCAAAAACATCTGGGGACCTCAGGTTGAGAACCACTGCTCTAGTGCCACAACAAACTACAAAACGCCAGCATGGAACCATGCCAGTTAGTCATGTCAAACTGTGCTGGTACAGCTGTACCAGAAGCTCCCACTTTATTTGCTTTGTATTAAGTGTTTGCTTGCAGCCCAAGGCTTGGGATTCTGCAGAAGGGTGGCTTCCTGATAAAGTTTGCAGTTATAGGGCAGGCCCCCTGTCCATCATCATTAGGTTCCCTAGTTCCGCCCCCTTTTTGGGTTTTAGAGGGAAGGGAGCCATTTTCAGTCAGTCTCAGCAAGGAAAGTCAATGTACAGGACGTGTACAGACTTTCTCCTGTACAAAGGCTTCAACCCTTAAGACTTCCCGGGGGAGAACAGTCTTAAGAGCAAAAGGATTCCCAAAGATTCCCAGGGAAACAGCCCTAAAGCTCTGAGGAATTTCAGAGGGAAAAACAGCTTTGGACATCTAAGAACTCCAGCTGAAATGACTACAGGCCTACTGGTAGGTCCACTCGGTGCTTTGAGACACAGTTCAACCCGGTAGTGGATCCCACATCAGTTAGGTTTAGGTTCACAGTTAGCCTGGGAGAAGTTTGGAAAGACTTTGTTATATTTTACAAGCCCTCTAGAGACTGTTTATGGTGAAAATCCTTAAGAATTTCTTTTCGGGCCCCCTGGCTTCCCGCTGGGCTAAAGTTGCACGTCCTGTTTTAAAAGCAATTCGTTTCAAGCCCAGCACGTGACAGAACACAAACTGCTATATTTCTGCAGTGTGAATAATATCTCACTCCTCTTCCAGAAAACTACATATATGGGCAGTCCTCAAGTTCCAAACAAGAAAGGTTCTGTATGTTTGTTCTTATGCCGAATTTGTATGGAAGTTGGAACAGGTACATTTTTAAAGTGTAACTCCAGTCTCGTATAGATAGATGGATGGCTCATCCGGGGAGGCCCTGCTCTTGCTCCTGCAAGTGGGGATGAAAGACAGGACCTTCTCGGCTATGGTCCCCCCGCCTATGGAACTCGCTTCCCACAGAGGCAAGATCAGCTTCATTCCTCCTGTCTTTTCGGAAGAAACTGAAGTAATGGTTCTGGGACCAGGCTTTTGGACAGCAGGCATAAATAGCACTTTGGTCATGGAATTTGACTGGAATGATGATATAGCTGTTAATTTTACTGTTTTAATTGTTTTTACTGTTTTATTGCTCTTAATGAATGTTCTATTTATTGTTTAATTGTTATACTATTTTGTTATATGTAGTGGCATCGAATTGCTGCCCAATGTAAGCCGTCCTGAGTCCCCCTTCGGGGGTTGAGAAGGAATGGGGTAGAAATACCGGAAATAAATAAATAGCTAAAGGTTAACATCCCCGTGGTGCCTGTTTTGCTGAGTGTGCCCCTGTTCAGAAGATTTCACCTCACTTTCTGTCCCTGTGATAATTGGATTTTGGAAAAAAAATGGCTTTCTGTAGAAACAAGGATTGGTGATAATTATTCAGTGGAGACACCTTTTCCCCATGATAACTCTTCCAGGAGTGAATTTCCCTTCCTAGGAGCAAATTTATCTCACTTTCGGTAATCTCACCCCCATTCTTAACTATGAGTCATTTGTAAGTCGAATGTTTGTAACTGGTGGGATGTCTTGGTATCCACTAGAGCAGGGTTCCTCAAACTTTTAAAACAAAGGGCCAGGTTACAGTCCCTCAAACTGTTGGAGGGCCGGATTATAATTTGAAGGGAAAAAAAACAGGAATGAATTCCTATGCACATTGCACATATCTTACTTGTAATGCAAAAACACTTTAAAACAATACAATAATTAAAATTAAGAACAATTTTAACAAATACAAACTTATTAGTTTTTCAATGGGAAGTGTGGTCCTGCTTTTGGCTGATGAGACAGGATTGTTGTTGTTGTTGTGTGCTTTCAAGTCATTTCAGACTTAGGTTGACCCTGAGCGAGGGCCGGGTAAATGACCTTGGAGGGCCGTATTTGGCCCCGGGCTTTAGTTTGAGGACCCCTGCACTAGAGTTTGGTTCCAGGACCCTTTATAAAATGGCAAAAAAATGTTTTGGAATACAAACTCGCCAAAAGGGGATGGTCAAATCTATATGCACAGAATCCATGACTATGTAGGGCCAACTGTATTACAGCTTTTTGCAAGCTGTAATAATTACAAAATGGTCTATGTTATTTTTTAAAAAATTACCAAATCAGGGGCATGTATGCATAAAATAATACCTGAATTTAAAAGACTCCTGACTTTGCAGTGTTTGGTTACCTTGATACTATTTCCATTGCTTGGCCATCCCTAGAACAGATCCTCTTGCTCTTGGATTTTGTCTGCTCTCTGGATGTTTAAGGTCATCAGCAAGAATGTCTCTACCTGGGGAGAGAAATCCTTAGAGTATTTTTAGTCTTGGCAGGTTGAGTAGAACCCCAGAGCTGAATTAAGACATGCTGGGGCCCTGGTATATGTTAAGTAAGATTGCCAGGTCTCTGGAGGACAAGATGAAGCCATGGGGAATGGTTGCGCTTCTCTAGCTTTCTAGGTAGTGAATCTCAGGACAAGGAGGAGAAAGCCTGGCAGTTAAAGTGGTGACAAAATGCAATAAATCTATACGTAGCCAGGATTTTGATTCGGGGGGGGGGGGGCTGAGTCTGAGTGAAAGAGGGTCTACCCTAGCAAACCTTTTGTATCGTTACCCCAATACCTCCATGCATATGAGATATATTGAGCATGGTGATCAGATCATGATATGAATAAACATAACAGTTTAAATAATGTACCAGTAAGGCCTTTTCGCAGACCACCATGAGAATTTCGGGGGGGGGGGGGGGCTGAAGCCCCCCAAGCCCCCCCCCCCCCCCCCCCCGGCTACATGTCTGGGGTCTCAGGTTTTGGCTCTGAAATATCAGGAAATGGGACAGTGCTGACATCTCAATACTAATTATGCTTAAGATGCTCCCAGCAAAAGGTGTACTGACAATTATGTAAATTATTTAGTCATATGTTTGTACTAGAGGACCCTGATAAGCTGAGGCTCTAAACCAGGGGTCCTCAAACTATGGCCCGGGGGGCACAAGCCTCCAAGGTCATTTACCTGGCCCTAGCTCAGGGTCAATGTAAGTCTTAAACAACTTGAAAGCACACAAAAACAACAACAACAACAATCCTATCTCATCAGCCAAAAGCAGGCCCACACTTCCCATTGAAATACTAATAAGTTTATATTTGTTAAAATTGTTCTTCATTTTAATTATTGTATTGTTTTTAAGTGTTTTTGCACTGCAAATAAGATATGTGCAGTGTGCATAGGAATTCATTCATGGTTTTTCAGATTATAATCCGGCCCTCCAACAGTTTGAGGGATTGTGACCTGGCCCTCTGTTTAAAAAGTTTGTGGACCCCTGCTCTAAATTGCCATTTATGTAGTTCATTCCTGAAATCTGGGACTGGAGCATGTGGTTCCAAGCTCATATTGCAAGAAAGGCATGGATTGATTTCTTACTATAATATAAATTTAGTTGAAATGCAACAAAATGGGGAAATTCAATATGTTTGAAAGAAAAAAAAGCATCCCGGGAGCATATTGCTTAGTGAATGTCTTGCATTTTATTGTTATTAAAAGTTTCGTATAAAATTGGCACAACACACAAAAATAGATTTGTGGGTGAAGAACACATAGCATTATTGCTGGATCATTTCATGCAGTCAAACCCCTTTTTTTGGGGGGGGGGTATCCCATTGCAACATTCTCATCTTCAAAGCACAATGCTGGGCACATTTTTTTTTTGTTGTATCAGGAGTGACTTGAGAAACTGCAAGTCGCTTCTGGTGTGAGAGAATTGGCCGTCTGCAAGGACGTTGCCCAGGGGACGCCCAGATGATTTGATTTTTTTATCATCCTTGTGGGAGGCTTCTCTCATGTCCCCGCATGAGGAGCTGGAGCTGATAGAGGGAGCTCTTCCGCCTCTCCCTGGATTCGAACCTGCGACCTGTTGGTCTTTAGTCCTGCTGGCACAGGGGTTTAACCCACTGCGCCACTGGGGGCTCCGCTGGGCACATGAGACAGCTCTAACTCTAGTAACCGATTGTAAGATACATTACTAACATTCAGAAAAGCTCATCACTGGCTCATCACTAGGCCAGATTGATACATTATCACTGAACAGGAAATCAAATGGTTACGACTGAAGTCTATGGTCTTGACTTCATAGCGGTTTATTTCATTTCAAACAATCATGGGAAATTATGGTCTTGACCCACCGTGGTCTCTTTTTCTTCCCCAAATAACTTATCAAAGCAGCCCTTGCATTCTCGTAGAACTGGTTTATCTGGTACTCAGAAAGGTTGTTCAGATAGGCTTCATACATTTTTCTTCATAACTGACTTGGAATAATAATAGGGTTTTATATTTATATAGCACTTCAGTTTTAGAAAGAGAATAATAGATCTCAATAATGTTTTACAAGAGGAGTTGGCCATTTATTGTGCTATTACTGCATGTGGCCCTAAGCCAAATTTGAAACACTTTCAGGAACAGGGTTACTTAAGAAGGCTACAAAGAGTCAAGTGTTATGAGTCCATCTCAACGGTCTACTTGCTCAGGGGAACAGTGAGAGAAGGAGGAGCTGAGAGAGAGAACATGCTCTGGACCCAATCATTTGGAGATGAGTGGCCCCTGGGTGAGCAAGCCCTCTACAGAAGAAGCTTGCAAAAACCTCGTCGGGCAAGTGCATGCTGTTGCTCAATATTCACATAGCAAGTTTTTGAATAGTTTCTTCTTAGATCAAATCTGCTTCGGCACTGACGTGCTTGACATGGGTGTTCTCTGTCTCTTGTTCTCATGGGTCATTCTTGAGAAACCAGATTGAGAAGAGAATTGTGCCGAACCCACAATAATTTGCACAGACTGGTTGATGCTAGAATTAGGTTTTTAGAAAAGGCAAAGTCGAACAAATACATGATTTGGTTAATTAGCTGGTGCCCAATGTGATTGTCATCGTCAAAAGTCATTGTTGTAACAGCTGAAGTTCTAATTTAAGTATTTCCCACATCCGATTTTAGACAATCATTTTAAATGTTCAAATCGCCAAAAGTCAAATCAAAAGTTTGCCATTTCTCAGAAGGATTTTTTAAAAATAAAAATATAAATAAAAACTATTCAAAAAATTGCTGGAGAGGATGTCAAGAATCAGGAACATATATACATATGTGGTGGCAATGTAAATATGTAAATTTTTAGGGGAAAGTATTTAGAGAAATAGAAGATATAATGAACATTAAAATAAAAAGAAGTCCTAGTTTAGTTTTATTATCATTATATAATAATAAACAAATGAAAAAAGAGGATAAAGATGTGTGCCATCACACCCAGACACTATAAAGTTAAAACTAAGATGTGCTTCTCTCTATATCTGGGTGAACTGCGGATGCCTTACTTAGAAGCCTACGATTCCCAGCAACTGAGGCCAAGTCCAGGTTTGAACATCAAACAGAACATTTATTTCTCAAAGTCCTTGGCAGACTTGGCACAGCTTGATGAAGTTACAAACAAAACAGTCAATTTGTGAAACCATGTAGATGTTCTTTCCTTTCCTTTCCCTGGGGGGGGCTGAATTTTTTCGGGGGGGGGTGGGGGGTCTGAGTCTGAGTGAAAGAGGGTCTAGCCTAGCAAACCTTTTGTATCATTACCCCAATACCCCCATGCATATGGGATATATTGAGTATGGTGATCAGATCATGATATGAATAAACATAACAGTTTAAATAATGCACCAGTAAGGCCTTTTCGCGAACCACCATGAGAATTTCGGGGGGGGGGGGGGGATGAACCTCAAGTGTGGGCAGAGGTGAAAACGTCGGG
>NW_026844366.1:197190832-197228906 GCF_025583915.1 Anolis sagrei ordinatus
AAGCTCAAGGTTAGTTTGGGGATGAAGTAATGGAGCCTCTCTCAATGGCAGAGAAATCCTGAGATATTCTCTCCCCCAGTGCTGAGCTGCTACCTTTTAGAAAGAACAGATCTTCCCCTATCTGAGCTCAGCACCAATTTCAAAGGCAGGTGGGTAACCGCACTCATGATGGCCTGTCCAAGCTGCTTAGCTTGGCCACCAGCACATCTGAGGCTTTTTCTATATTGAAGAAGGCAGGAGAGCTTCTCCAAAATGGAGATCTCATCCCCAGGAAAAGGGGCGGTTTCTGGACCAAAGACACACTTTCTTAAGCCAATAGCTGCAAAAGGCTTGCAGGCTGGCTTCCAGCCTCTGTTAATGCTTAACTTTTAGGGTGCTGCTGAGACTACAACAACCCTGAGGAAAATGGAAAAGGATGGTATTTCAAGCAACTAAGGGAAATGCAAACCAAGCTCTTGGAAGACGGAACAAGATGCGATAACTAATTTATTAACAATAGCAAGACTGCTTATAGCAAGGAACTGGAAAAGAGAAATAAATATCCAAGTAGAGGAGTGGTACAAGGAAGTATGGAAATTGGCAACAAATGATCATCTGACAGATATATTAAAATTAAAAGAGGTATATGGAAACAAAGTGATTTTGATGATGCATGGAGAAAATTTATTGAAAAAGGATTAAAAATGAAAGAAGGAAAGTTACCTTCACAAGAAGAATTGAAATTTTGGACAGATGATTTGTAAAAGCCGTGGCTTGAGAGTGGGGGAAGGGAGCACAGGGGTGTATAAGCAGAAAAATAACACTAGATGCCAAAAGTTAAAGTATGGTAGGTTGTATTGAATAATATGTACCTGCTGTAAAACAAACAATGTATAACTAATGTATTGAACCGTGATAAAATAATAAAAATATTTTAAAATACTCATTTGCAGAACAGATGCTTTTAAAAATCATATGCTAGACGTCTCAGTTTCAACTCTTTTGTAGGACTGCAGGCAAAACGGTAAATGGGAATTTTCCCATAACTTTCACATAATCCACTGATGTCAGCTCCAAAAGCCCTAATTACACAAACTATGGAAGACCTGCAGCAGAACAGGAGTTCATTATAATGATATTGCATCTACTGCTAAGTATTTTCTATGAGGCATGCTTCAACGACACTAATTGTATTGTTTACCAGGAACTGGGAAGGTGTATCAAAGCAGCAGAGCATGTTTAATTGCCACTTTAATTCATTTTAGTCATGGTCCCAGATGCCCTTTCTTAAGCGTTTGCTGAGTTACATTAGCATCCCAGTTCTCCAATAGTCCTACCACTAAAACGAAAATTGCAAATGTGGAATGTAATTAAAACACGATGAACTAATATTTTTCACAAACAAAGAATCAGTGGAACGCAAACACTATAGTCAGTGGGGTAATAACAAATTTCCCTGTACCAATTTAGTAGAACAAAAGCAAAACTGAATGGATTTCTGCCTTACCAATCACATTTCTAGATCCCAATTTTATAGGAAGTTTTCCTTACTGATGCATGCTAAAATAAGCCCTGAAAAACTTTGCATCATGGGGAATTCCTTGTCACATACAGTGTTAGCCTGTTGATGTACCTAAGATAGCTTTCATCAGCCAATAGCGATGCTACTTGGGAGTAATTTGAGTTACATAATTGGAACCAGCAAGCTAGAACAATACTAATTTAGGACCAAAACCCAGCCCTGTTGTATCTTTTTCAGTGCACCACACAAACCAAAAGTTTGTCTGGAATATGATGAAACATTTATCATCTTTACACATTGCAGGAAAAGATAAGTAGTGATGGACAGGTTGTCTTCCAGGGAATTCCCCGATAAGCTTGTGAGGAGTCCACACTGCCATATAACCCAGTTCAAAGCAGATAATGTGGGATTTTATTCAGCTGTGTTGATGGTACCTAAGAGAATCAATCATCGTGAGGCCCATGTTTTCTGTACAGAGAACAGAAGAGTGACATATCTGAGGCAGTGTTTTGTAAAGTAAGATCAAGACAAATTGGTATACTGCTTCGGTATTCAGTTATACAGCGACTAAAATGATAAAGGGTCTGGAGAACAAGTCCTATGAGGAGCAGCTTAAGGAGCTGGGCATGTTTAGCCTGAAGAAGAGAAGGCTGAGAAGAGACATGATAGCCATGTATAAATATGTGAGAGGAAGCCACAGGGAGGAGAGAGCAAGCTTGTTTTCTGCTTCCCTGGAGACTAGGACGAGGAACAATGGCTTCAAACTACAAGAGAGGAGATTCCATCTGAACATGAGGAAGAACTTCCTGACTGTGAGAGCCGTTCAGCAGTGGAACTCTCTGCCCCGGAGTGTGGTGGAGGCTCCTTCTTTGGAAGCTTTTAAACAGAGGCTGGATGGCCATCTGTCAGGGGTGATTTGAATGCAATATTCCTGCTTTTTGGCAGGGGGTTGGACTGGATGGCCCATGAGGTCTCTTCCAACTCTTTGATTCTATGATTCTATGATTCATCTGGACCCTCCATAATGCCCACAAGTTGTCCAACATAGGGTTTCACAGTTCTCCAGGGCATTTCATGGGGATTCATGGACGGGATGCAAGAACAGAAAACAGAATGTTAGTGGGAAGGAAAAGAGATTTAAAGATGGGCTCAAAGCCAACCTTAAAAACTCTGGCATAGATGCCGAAAACTGGGAAGCCCTGGCCCTTGAGCGCTCCAGCTGGAGGTCAGCTGTGACTAGCAGTGCTGTAGAATTTGAAGAGGCACGAATGGAGAGCAAAAGAGGGAAACATGCCAAGAGGAAGGTGCATCAAGCCAACCTCAACCAGGACCGCCTTCCACCTGAAAACCAATGCCCTCACTGCAGGAGAAGGTGAAGGTCAAGAATAGGGCTCCATATTCACCTACAGACCCACCGCTAGTACACCGATCTTGGAAGACAATCCTACTTGGACAACGAGGGATCACCTAAGTAAGGTGATCAACAAGAAGAAAGGAGGTCCCCAATTCTCATGGGTCCCCAATGGATGTTCACGGGGCGGCTCAACCCATTACGCAAAGTAAGCATTTGCAGTATAGTTGATTTTGCCCAGGGGCGCTCTTGAGGCGCTCTTGGGGGAAAATAGACCTTGACATATGTGAGTTGTAGTTACTGGGATGTATAGTTCACCTACAATCAAAGAGCATTCTGAACTCCACCAATGATGGAATTGAACCAAATATGGCACACAGAACTCCCACAACGAACAGAAAATATATATCAGTGAGTGATTGGTTTGGGGGGGGGGGGGCGCCAAAATACTGTTTGCTTACCGTTGAAAATTACCTAAGGCCGCCTCTGGATGTTCACCATCGCTTTCCACTCTGTGCTAAAACCTAGTAGCCTTTTAGTATGTAGATTATCAATAGGAAACTTTTCCTTAATTTTCAATTGGGTTGGATGTCAGCCACAGTGAACTATTGTCAAGATGCTCCTTAGACCTTCATCGTCACTGTCTTCACTGGGATCTTACCTAATGACCTTTGTTTGTGTAGCCTCATTTTTTACTGACAACCAAAAAGATTTAACCATGTCCAATTTTCCAGACACAACATTTATTTGTAAGGAAGTAGTGCATGACCATGCCATTGTCAGGTAGTTAAGAATAACAACAGGAAACCTTATGCTTTGGTGAGCTCTGATTCAGCTGTCCTGATGAGGTGAGTGGTTTGCTAATGGTATTTCAACATATGGTGCACCCCAATGGTATTAGCAAGCCAGAGTTATTACATTCCTATGCAGGTCAAAGAATAAATGGCGCAGTCCTATGAATGTAAAGACTTGAATGGGTTTTACTCACAGATAAGTATTCTTAGGACAGCAGATTTAAATTCTCGGCATACCTTATGAGGACCAACATAATTGTTTGAATAGCCCGATAGTTCTTTTCCCCAGTTACTAAACTGTAAACGTAAACGTGGGGCTGCCCTTGAAGACGGCTCGGAAGCTCCAACTGGTCCAACGAGCAGCAGCCAGGATGTTAACGGGGGCCCATTACAGAGAGAGGTCAACCCTCCTGTTTAAGGAGCTCCACTGGCTGCCGTTTATTTTCCGAGCCCAATTTAAGGTGCAGGTGCTTACCTACAAAGCCCTTAACGGTTTGGGACCACCCTACCTGCGTGACCGCATCACAGTCTACGAACCCACGCGTTCTCTTCGGTCATCTGGAGAGGCCCTGCTCGTGATCCCACCGTCGCAAGCGCGCTTGGTGGGGACACGAGACAGGGCCTTTTCCGTGGTGGCCCCCCGACTCTGGAACACCCTCCCCAAAGACCTTAGACAGGCCCCTACATTGGCAGTCTTCAGAAAGAACTTGAAGACCTGGCTGTTCCGATGTGCCTTCCCAGATTAGGAAATCTCCAATACCAAGTCCCATAAGCACTTTATCAGAACCAATGATTGCTGCACATCGCACATTGCACTTGCCCTGGAAGCCCTGTATACACCTCCTGTCACATCAGCACTTTTAATCTTGTACCCATTGCTCTGGCCCGGCCCAGTTTTATTGTGTTTACTGTATTGTGCCTGTTGTTTATTTTGCTTTATTCTGTTTTTAATTGTTTGATTTGCTTAGATTGTATTGTTGTGTTGTGTGTTGAGGCCTCGGCCTGTGTAAGCCGCATCGAATCCTTCGGGAGATGCTAGCGGGGTACAAATAAAGTTTAATAATAATAATAATAATAATAATAATAATAATAAACATTACCTCTTGTCAGGAATGTAATTCGAACTTTGCCACTTTTACATAGGCTTTCTTGTGGAATCACTTTTCTAATACAAGACCAAAGCCATACTAAATGAGTGGTTTTGCACACATGTGACATTTGCTAAACACAGGCCGGATCCAGACACACCTTTATCCAAAAAAAAATTAAAATATATAAAATGCTTTGAATGCAATTTTCCTGCTTCTTGGCAGATTCTTCCAACAATATGATTCTATAACAAGCATCCACGTTTAAAAAATACAGATGTTTCTGGGGGTCTCTCCATGTGCTTTCTGGGGTGGGTGTCCAGACGTTCTTTTCCTCCCTCATCCCACCCCCCTCTCCTGGCGCATCAATTCTACGCACCGGGAGAGCCAGCCAAGGCTTCTAATGGAGGACATGTAAGTTTTTATTACTTTTCTAAGGGGTCTGGGGGTTTGGGGGTGGGTATTCCTACAGTTTACCGGGCTTACTTATTGTGGGAATGGTGTCAGACCCGAAAATAGTGGATTTATCCCGCACCTTCCAAAAAGGCGCGGAATAAATCCACAAATTAATTCGCTACAAACCAGGGTTTTCCTAGTTTGTAGCGAATTAATTCGGGACTGTCCAGAACGTCCTGAATTAATTCGGGGGCCCAGAGCAAATATGGGGGCCTCCCACACAATTAGAATTAGGGGGAAAGTTTCTATATCATACAATGAGTTTCCACCTCCCACTGATTTTTGAAATGGGCAAGGCAGATACATCAGCACACAACTTCAGGTAATACTGATCTAACAACAACACTGGTACTGGTATTCACTCCACAGATGCCATATTGCAATTCCCACCTTCTCTAACCATTTTATTATTTTTTCTACCTATGAGCAAAGATACATCATGTTGGTTGGTGCATGTGGAATGGCTGCTACAGAGCATAATAGTACAGGTAGTACAGGTGGGTTTACTTTTATATTTTATTGTTCAAAATGTTTGCCGATCTTGGTAAAATGGTGTAACTATATGAACTGGTGTCTTTGCTTATTCTCCCCTCTCTTCTTCACCTCTTTCTTCTTTTTGTCTGCGGAGTGTAAAGGCTGATAGTGGGATCTATCTTAGTTGTTTTGGGCCTATTTCACTGAACTCCTGCTAAAGAGCAAAGTGAAAGAAATGTTTTAAAGCAAAACATATATAAATAATAGTAAAAATATTATCTGCTCCATCAAATCTGAATGAAAGATGCATCTTAGCCACATTACTTGGAGACTAAATGTTTTTCCATTTAATGTCTTCAATCTTTTGGGGGCAGGGGAAGTTTGCAAAAAAAAAAATGAAATCTCTTAATCTGGGGAAATATGGAAGCAGCCCCTCCCTGAAGAAAAGGAGGGGACAAACCAGGACATTCAGCAGTGATTTCTTGCCCAAATCAAGGTTTTGGGCCAGTGTATACAAGCCCTTTATTCTCTAACATTATCTTCTTAAATGTATTGTTGTAGCAAATCAGTCTTCCGGATACTGATCAACTGCAACTCCCTGCATTCCTTACAATTGGTTAATGCCAACTAAAGCTAATGAAAGTTTCAACCCAGCAACTGCTGAATGTATTTTTTCCATCCATGCTCTTCAACAATATGTAAAGGTTTCCCCTTGACATTAAATCTAGTCGTGTCTCACTCTGGGGGTGGTGTTCATCTCCATTTCTAAGCCCAACAACACTCATTGTGCGTAGATGGTTCTGAGGTCATGGGGCTGGAATGACTGCATGGAGCACCGTTACCTTCCTGCAGAAGCGGTACCTATTGATCTACTCATGTTTGCATGTTTTCTAGCTGCTAGGTTGGCAGAAGCTGGGGCTAACAACGGGAGCTCACCCTGTCCTGCAGATTCAAACCACTGACCTTTGGATCAGAAAGTTCTAGAGCTAAGTGGTTTAACCCGCTGCACTACTGCGGCCCCTTAAAATACGATATGTATTTTAATTATTTATGATCTGCTATACCTTGGTGGTGCAGTGGGTTAAACTGCTGAGCTACTGAACTTGCTGACCAGGTTGGTGGTTCAAATCTAGGGAGCAAGGTGAGTTCCTGCTGTTAGCCCCAGCTTCTGCCAACCTAGCAGTTTGAAAGCATGCAAATGTGAGCAGATTAATAGGTACCACTCCGGCAGGATGGTAATGGTGCTCCATGCAGTCATGCTGGCTACATGACCTTGGAGGTGTCTACGGACAACGCCGACTCTTCGGCTTAGAAATGGAGATGAGCAGACCTTTTACATGTCATCTTATAATCGAAGTTAGTGGTTTGGATGAAATAAAATAAGTACCAATATTTTCAAGGACAGGTCACCACCTCTTCTATTTGTATATGACAGACAGAGGAAAATATAATCCAGGCATTTTAAACACTTTCCCCCCTCATCAGAGTTTGTTTTTATTTTCAAGAATATCATTTTTGTACTGTATAAGAAAAATTGATGGATTTCTTCAGACATTTAAAAATGACAGTCTGATCAACAATTTACGCGCCTTGTAAATTCATCCTGATAAAATCCTAAAGAGAATCTAGCTGCAGTACAAAATACACAATCGCTCTGAGAACTGTAGGGCAGCCAAAGAATTATCGCCTGAAAATAAGCATTTAGGTTCTACTATAAATTTGGGGGAGACATTTGTATGTAACATTAACATTAAATTTCAGTTCTAAATTTCAATAAGCCTAGAACTAATTAATTCTCACCACGACTTATAATTGGAGCAGAGCAATTCTGAAAAGACACCGGGGACGTTAATTATCTTTTTTATCTGAGGACTGCTGCGGGATAAAGAACATACAGAGGCTCCCCAACAGAGATGGAAATAAAAGCATAATGGGAAAAGAGAAGAATGTGAATAGATCTGGGGATGGGTTTGGTGCAAGCTCTGATCATCTCTTCATGGTGCAAGTGAGAGTCAGGCAGGTGTCTGACCTGACAGTGGCAATTCAAGGTGAATTCTTGCATGCTTAAAAGTCTAGTCACACATTCATGCAGCTCCACGAATCCTGGTTCAATCCCACCCCTCTGTTTTTTCAGTATACAAAGTGTCCACAATCTACAAAATCTATGAGGCCTGGGATGTTCATATTAGTCATAAATATCTAGTATTCAATTATATCATTTATGAATTACTAGCCGTCCCCTGCCACGCGTTGCTGTGGCCCAGTCTGTGCATATGTATATGTGTATATGTGTGTGTATATATCTGTGTATATGTGTGTTTGCATATATATATGTGGTTTTGCGCATGTGTTGTAATGTAATTTTTGGCTTTTTAAGCCTCTTCTGCTGTGTTTTTCAGTGTTTTTAAGAGTAATGTCCACTCATTGGCCTGATAGGTGTATTGTGTCCAAATTTGGTGTCAATTCTTTCAGTGGTTTTTGAGTTATGTTAATCCCACAAACGAACATTACATTTTTATTTATATAAATTTTTAAGTAGGTAGGTAGGCAGGCAAACGAACTAAGAATCAAATGCAAAATTATCTAGGATGGTCTAAAACCGTATCAGCTCCTTTGTTAAGTATATACAACTAAGTAAATTCTCCTGTCCAGACCCACCGAAACCTGGTGGAAATGTCACTCAACTATGCTCCAGTCACTGGTAGAATTGTCCTCCTTCGTCCCAGTTGACGAAGTAGATGTGTGTGCAGAGGGGAGTTTATGGTTGTGGTAAAGTCTCAAAATCGCAACTTTAGTGATTGTGAATCTATAATTACTCATCCAATAACTGTTTCGTATTCATTGTCACTGCTTAGCTATATTTTACTGAATACAGACAGGAGGTACATAAAAATCCATTTTTAACAAAGTCAGGTGGGATTTTGGCAATTGAACAACTGCTCACAACTAGGGGCCCTTCCACACAGCCATATACCCCAGAATATCAAGGCAGAAAACCCCACAATATCTGCTTTGAACTGGGTAATCTGAGTCTACACTGCCATATAACCCAGTTCAAAGCAGAAAATGTAGGATTTTATTCAGCTGTGTGGAAGGGTCCTAGGCGGTTATTGGCTGGATACTGTGCTTTTCTTAAAGATATCTTTTTAAATCATGTTTTTCACTTGACTTTTAATTCCCTTCTAATAGACGATCTTATTTTTTATTATAATTCTATTATTCAGCATTATCTTCTACACTAAAATCAGGGGCCAGTCCAGAGTAGCAATACTCCAGTTTGGCTCCAGGGGTGGCCACACTCTCCATGTCTATCCTACAGGAGCAATGAGGCTGGTGTGGCTCCACTACATCATCTTTTATTTACTGACCCGTCCAACAATTGCTGAGCACCTTTGCTGGTGTCAGCAACGGTTCCTGACAATGGCCAACAGAGACCCAATCTGTCCTCTTTTTCCTGCTCTACTGAACACAAGGAAAAGAGGATGGCGGTGCCAGCCCATGTGGAAAATGACTGATTCAGATTGGAGCCAGTCATGCTATCACACACACTCTGAAGTGTAGGGCTGCTCCAGAATTTCACCAAACTCTACAGCATTCCCTGACTTTGCTTAACCCAAGTTAACCCAATTTATCCTGTGTTAAGGATCAGACATCAGTGGACAAGGTAAAGGCCTGGTGAGACAAGCTCTTGGAAACTGCCTTGAGTCGCCTGCGGGCTGAGAAGGGCGGTATACAAATACAGTAAATAAATAAAAAGTCTTTGGACTGAAGTACTGTTGAGATAAACCCTTGGGAAAACAGTGGCTAACAAAACTGACCTATTAAACACAAATCAATAACGTTCAGTACCTATTGTGAATTTAATAAATAATGACAGCCAAGATTATTTAGGTGGTACACTCAATTTATTTCACTAGGGTCAACTTCCAAAAACACTTAGCTTGTAATATTCTGAGCCTGTCCAAGGTCACATGGAAGTACATACCACTGCGTGAAATAGGACTTGAGCCCAAGCATATGTGCACGGTATGGCAATCCTATAGCATGATCCTAATTATCATCATATAAGTCCTAGAGTTTACTTTTTTTCAGCTTGAACTCCGAGTTTATGGCATAATCGTATACGATTTCAAGCAATTTCAGAAAGACTTACTTCCCAGTAGGAGGGCTTACGATAGCAACTTGAGTTGCCCAATGGGTTCATTCTAATGTGGTAAACTATGGCTGAGGGATTCTTTTGGTATCCCTCTTTATACCCCTTAAACAGCAAGTGCAGGGAACATCTTCCCCAGCATCCGGTTTCATTCCTGCACTTATTTTGTGATGCTTAGCATCACAAGATAGGATGGGCGACATCGCCAACTAGGAGATGAAGTTGGCAGGGTGAGGATGAGCCAAGTTTGTGAGATGTGAAAGAGCAAAACTTGAAATATGGCACTGCAGAGTACGGTAGGGCAAATCATACTGGCTGCGCCCAGGTCAAGTACGAAAATCTTCTAAGGGCCACACAATGACCCCTGGTTTAGAGTTCCTGTATTCAAGAAACAGTGACACCCCACTATTTACTAAAGTAACAGAATTTCCATCAACAAAACTTAGATCATCTAATTGAGCATAAAGAATTGGACTATTTTTTTGAAGCATCTAATCTTACTGGAGGAAATTTGACTGATTGAAACAAACCTCCTTTATGATTCAAGCATTAATTTTGTCCTTTAAAAAATGTTGCTACAAAAACTCTCTGTAACAAATAACTTTAAAAATCACTATAGTACAAGTTTTGAAAAATAATGCAAATACGTGTTTATTCCTCAAACTATAACACCGAAATAAATCCTTTACAGCCCACTGTGAAACGTTGTCCAAGGGGTACAAATTGAGCTGATTCACAAAGTCCCTTTAAAAAAAGTCACTGTGTTCATTCATTCACTGTGTAGTACAATTACAGTGATTATGCAATTATGCGTACCACTAAAATCTATTATTTGTGTGAAAGTGTTTGCACTTGCTACAGTACTTATTGGGCCAGTTCTAAAAGCTCCGTGTATTATTTATTTGGCACTGGAAGAGCTCAGAAATTTTGTTTTCTCCTCCAACCAAGTTGGTAGCCACAAAGGGCATATAGCCTACAAACATCCCATTTTATTCCCAAACTCTAACAATGCAATCCTATACAGGACTAGGCAAATATACATCCCACCAAGTTCAATGGAGCCTATTGCACCACACAAGCAGGTACAGGATTGTAGAATATGTGCACCAATAAACCTACAGACGTCTATTGCCAAGGAAGGTGTTTCCTCAAACATCAATTGTGACCTATCACTGGTAGCAGTTACTACATACAGAAAGCAGGTTCTGGTGAAGACATGAGCTGACCATGCTTCTGTGAACTGTGAGGGCCCCTTAAAAATACTACCGACTGCCCGAAGACAAACAGGACAGACTTCCAACATGATATGTCAACATTTGCCCAACTAACACCTGTACATTCAGAAAGTTTACGCTTGCCTGCTCTTAAATTTCAGGAATATTATTCATTTTTTACTCTTAACGCACTAACACAATGAGTATTAATAAATAAACTAGAGAAAAGGCTTTTAAAAACTGTATTAATATTACATTGTGCAAAACATTTAATGACCTACATTCTATGCACATACCCTGACTAAAGGATGCAGCCAAATCCAGAAGCCATTACCCAGTTTCTACTCTTTCTTTGGCAACCAACTCTCCAAGGTAAATACAATAGTGACTGGCAGCCATCCAGGACACCATTAAGCACGCCGAAGTCCCCATGATTCAATGGGACATGTGTGCTGAGCAATATACTGGACCAAGTCCTTGTGGCTCACAATTCATGCACCATCCAAACTCAGGACGTTTGCCTCTGGTTCACTTGAGGCCAGCATTCGGCACCGAATAATGACTTCAACATTTGGCCCACTCTTGTGATCTGTGTTACACTCACAATAATCCACTTAAGTGCAGGAGCAAGTTTTTCCCCCAAAGCAAAATCCTTTCCTTGTTGTTTAGGAAAAGATTTAGCACTTGGTTTCAAATATTGCCCTTTCATTGGGAAGATAAATAGCTTATGCAGTTTCTGGTGAAGTAAATCTTTCAGGATCTATTAGAACTTGATTATCCAGCAGGGGTAGGCTTTTCTTTTTCTCTTTCTTTCTTTCTTTCGTTCCAAAGGAAGGAGAATGGCTCAGTATCTATTCATCATCCATCTTTCTTCAACAGGATCAACAGTACTTCGTTAGGAGGTTCTTTACTGCTTATAGGAACGAAACTGTGATGCCTGTGTATTAGGGAGGTGTTCCAGTGAGTTGTCACAGTCCCTTCAAATAGATGCTGGTGGCACCTGAGCCAATCCGGAATCTAAAATTTTGGTTTGTATCTTTTTCCTGTTTTTTTTTCCTCTAATAAAAAAGTGAGTTCAACCAAGTTTAGTAAGTTGAAGATCTCCATTTATCTTTATCGTATCAATAGCTGACAACTTCTCGACGCGATGGTAAAAATCAAAAAGCTGGTGTCCATCCACAAATATTCTAAAACGAGGATGCTCACAAAGTATTTCAACCTGTAAAAGAAATCATGAATTAGGATCACAATTTTAAGTGGAAAGAACATTTCACAGAGTTTAAGCATAATAATAATAATAATAATAATAATAATAATAATAATAATAATAATAATTACAACAGCAAAACAACAGAGGGGGAAAAAAAATCAGTCACATCTAATCACCTCTCAACAAAAGATTGCTCCAGGCACTGCCAGGCCATCAAATGCTAATCAAGGTGGTCAGTTGAAACATTCACACCTAGCTCCAGCAGACAAGAGTTCTTTGTCCCACCCTGGTCATTCCACAGATATATAAACCCACTTTCCTAGTTCCAATAGACCTCACTACCTCTGAGGATGCTTGCCATAGATGCAGGTGAAACGTCAGGAGAAAATGCCTCTAGAACATGATGGGCAACCTTTTGCGGTTGGTGTGTCAAAATTCACCAAAAACCTGAGCATAACTTGGGTGGGGTGTCACTTCAAGAAAAAATGGCAATATTTATAGTTTAAATAAGAAAAATGTATAATCCATGCTGAGTTATAGAGTGAACAATTAAATTTGTAGAGCCTTTTACAAATTTAAGGATGGAATTAGTTTGGCTCTTATAAGGTGTACTTCTCTATGTCTGCGTGTCATCAAAAATATTTGAAAAGGTGTCACATTGAGGAAGGGCCAAGCTCTAGAGCAGGGTCCACAAACTTTTTAAAGAGAGGGCCAGGTCACAGTCCCTCAAACTGTTGGAGGGCCGGATTATAATTTGAAAAAAACATGAATGAATTCCTATGAACACTGCACATATCTTATTTGTAGTGCACACTTAAAAACAATACAATAATTAAAAATATAAATATAAACTTATTAGTATTTCAATAGAAAGTGTGGGCCTGCTTTTGGCTGATGAGATAGGATTGTTGTTGTGTTGTTGTGTGCTTTCAAGTCATTACAGACTTAGGTTGACCCTAAGCGAGGGCCGGGTAAATAACCTTGGAGGGCCGCATTCAGCCCCCGGGCCTTAGTTTGAGGACCCCTGCTCTAGAGCATGGCCATATAGCCCGAAAAAACCTACAACAACCCAATAGTAATAAACTTTATTTATACCCCGCCACCATCTCCCCAAAGGAGATTCGGGGTGGCTTACATGAGGCCAAGCCCGACATAACAACAACGCAATACAAAAACATGAAATAAATATTGCAAAAGATAAATAAAGCAAAAATAAAATAAAACAATACAAGGAAAAATCAAACACGATTGCAATGAGCGGGCCACATGTACAGGTAACGATAAAATTCAGGATGAGATCGAAATAAGAACAGGTATATTTTAAGGGAGAAAATAATAAACAACGGAGCAATGGAGACAGGCCTTCATAATGGCAGGAAGCAGTGCAGACTGTGGAGGACCATTAAGGAACATTAAGGGGGAGAGTGACAGTGGGAGATGTAAAGGTATGAAGGTCGGAACTGCTATTGATGTTCTATTGCAGTGGTTCTCAACCTGTGGGTCCCCAGATGTTTTAGCCTTCAACTCCTAGAAATCCTAACAGCTAGTAAACTGGCTGGGATTTCTGGGGGTTGTAGGCCTAAACACCTGGGGACCCACAGGTTGAGAATCACCGTTCTATTGCATCTATGGGGGATTGGATTAGATCAGTTCCAGAGTTACTCTGACCCTGTGAAATCAAGTCATGTGATTACATGATTATAGATTATAGATCATAGCCACTTTACCAAGTCTGTTGTATGTGGACCTAAAAGACCCAAGGGAATTCGGAAAACAAATCCTGTTTGTAGGAATTTTGCGTGCCATTTGGTCAGCTACTTTCTCGCAGCTTCAATTCTATTTCTGCCCCAATTCTATAAGAATTGATTATTTGCTCATTAAATGTACAATATATGTGCATTGCCAAGTTAACACTGGTTTACAAATGGCAATGCCTAGGAGTGACTGATCTCCCAATGAATTTGTAGCAGTGCACACAAATGTTCCTAGACAAACCATTCATGCAAATAATACAAATCAGCCTTTGTTCCAAAGCACTTCCCTTTTTCATAAAGCTGAGACTGTCACATGTATATTATACAAAACAGCATCTGCAACAACTGCAAAATGTACAGTCCTTCTATTGTTGACCACCTCAACAACTCTATGACTTAAGATTGTTACCATTCCCATTTCTCAGATAAGGAAATGAGACAAAGCACTGTGACTTAATAAAAGGAACCCCAAGTGGAAATAATATGAGACAGACTGTTCAACTGCGGAAACTAAGGTTGTGAAAGTCTGGTATAGAAAGAAAAATGTCTCATACATGAGCTCCTAGCATGGGTGAACTATGACAAATTAGTCAAGAGACTAAACACATCCATTATAATTCAGTGGTTCTCAACCTGGGGTCCCCAGATGTTGTTGGCCTTCAACTCCCAGAAATCCTAACATTTGGTAAACTGGCTGGGATTTCTGGGAGTTGTAGGCCAAAAACATCTGGGGACCCCAGGTTGAGAACCACTGCATTACATCACCACCACCACCACCATCATCATTATCCACAAAAAAGCATTAAAAACATTTCAATACAATTTTAAATCCAAATATATAAAAACATTGAAATAGAATTGAACATTGATGGTATTAATTAAAAATTACCCGTATATACTCGAGTATTAGCCGACCCGAATGTAAGCTGAAGAACCCAATTTTACCACAAAAACCTGGGAAAATATATTGACTCGAGTATAAGCCAAGGGTTGGAAACGCAGCAGCTACTGGTAAATTTCAAAATAAAAATAGATAACAATAAAATTACATTAATTGAGGCATCAGTAGGTTAAATGTTTTTGAATATTTACATAAAACTGTAATTTAAGAAAAGACTGTCCAACTCTGATTAAACCATTATTCTAACCTTCTTCAATGTAAATGTGCTTACATATCCTTCTAATAATAATAATAATAATAATAGAGTAAAATAATGGATATAATAATAATAATAATAATAATAATAATAAATGGAGTAAAATAATAAATCTATATAAATAAAAATGTAATGTTCGTTTGTGGGATTAACATAACTCAAAAAGCACTGGATGAATTGGCATGAAATTTGGACACTACGCCCCAACAGACCATGAGTGACCATCACACAAAAGCCCCCCCCAAAAAAAAAAAAAAAAACAGCGGAAAGGACTTAAATATCCAAAAAAGCTAAATGATGATACATAAAAGGGTAGGAAGAGGGAGAGAAGGAAGGGGGGAAAGAAAGAAAGAAAGAAAGAAAGAAAGAAAGAAAGAAAGAAAGAAAAACAGCGAAGGAAGGAGAGAAAGGAAGGAAGAAAAGGGAAGGAGGGAAGAGAGAAGGAAGAAAGGAGAGAAGGAAGAAAAAAGAAGGAGGAAAGAGGAGCAAAGGAAAGAAAGAAAGAGGGAGGGAAGGAAAGTAGGAGAGAAGGAAGGATGGAAGCAAAAAGCAAAGGAAGGAAATAGATAGAGAAGGGAGAAAGGAGCAAAAGAAGAGGAGAAAGAAAGGGGGAAGGAAGGAAAGAGGTAGAGAAGGAAGGAAGGAGAGAAGAAAAGAAGAAAAGGGAAGGAAGGAAAGAAAGAGGGAGCGAAGGAAGAAGGGAAAGAAGGGGAGAAAGAGAGAGGGAAGGTTGGCCACAGCAACGTGTAGCGGGTACAGCTAGTGTAATAACAATAATAATAATAACAACAGATTAAAATAAAATAATAAATAATCTTGACTCAAGTATAAACCAAGGGGGGCTTTTTCAGCCTAAAAAAGGGCTGAAAAACTTGGCTTATACTCGAGTATATATGATGACAGTTAAAATCCTTAAAACTGACTTTCTCCTAACAGAATCACGCCATGCTTGCAGTTCAGTACTTCAGCACTGAACCACAAAAGGACCCAATAAGAGTTATCAAAGTGAGTTGGAAATTTGAGCTAAGAATCACACCATCCATGTTTACACCCCCTCCACTGCTCTTCAGAATAATGATTTCCATAGGATTTAGGCTGAGCTAAATCAACTGTGGACAAATTAGAATTCCATAATTCAATTTTTTGTAGCTACACACATCACACGCACAGATCTGAACTAAGTTTTAAAGGGAGCTATTTCAAACGATTTAAGACTGTGTGTTCCTACCGATTAACAGAGAATCTTATCCAATCTGTCATTCTCTTCTTCCACAGCAGTCTTGAAATTGTGAAGACTACCTCAAGAATTATTCTATTGATTTCAGCAAAATAAGTAGTTTTGGACTAATTGACTTAAAGTGTCACTTGTGGAAATAAACATAGCATTCTACGAGAGCTTATGTTTGTGCAACCCCAGGGAAGCAAAAGGCGTTATCACAGATCTTGATACACCAACAAGTTTAAACATATATTGGGAGGTTCATCATTTGATGCCTGAAATATAATGTCATGCCGTACAATCATGGCAGACCACAGAAATAGTTATTATAGTATTCACTTCACTTCAGACACAATGCACTTCAAACATAACGCCTGCAAAAGATGCACCTTCCCAACAGGAAGATGCAACTGTGGTCAAAATGATCATCGTAACCCATTTTGCTGTAGCCTGATCTCTTTGTTGTCTTAAATCTTCCTGTAGTTAGTTAATTGTACTGACACAACTACGAGCACTTCAATGGAGGGTGTGGCTCTCTTTTTAAATAAATAAGAACTTTTGAACAGCTTGGCAAGCGCCGTAATTACTTCTTCAAAATATGCAATCACAACTTTTGTGTGGCACATAGATATTTTTTTTTTGTGTCAGGAGCAACTTGAGAAACTGCAAGT
This sequence comes from Anolis sagrei ordinatus, assembly GCF_025583915.1. NCBI lineage: Eukaryota > Metazoa > Chordata > Lepidosauria > Squamata > Anolidae > Anolis > Anolis sagrei. Next base: position 197,207,875 of record NW_026844366.1, read on the forward strand.
CGCTTCTGGTGTGAGAGAATTGGCCATCTGCAAGGACGTTGCCCAGGATATGCCGGGATGATTTGATGTTTTTATCATCCTTGTGGGGAGCTTCTCTCATGTCCCCACTTGGGGAGCTGGAGCTGACAGAGGGAGCTCATCCACCTCTCCCCAGATTCGAACTGCGACCTGTCGGTCTTCAGTCCTATCGGCACAGGGGTTTAACCCACTGCACAACCGGGGGCTCCGGCACATAGGTAGGAGCATAAGAATCAATTGATCCACCATATTTTATACAGAAGTACAGAGAAGGACTTCCAGGCTGCAGGCCTCGTGTTTTAATTAGAGCATCACAGGGCTCTGCACACAGGGCTGCCTTGGAAGACAATTGTGAAGCAGCATGCCAAAAAAAAGGACTGCTAAATGGATTAAGTCACACAGAATTTATTGCTCCAGTTCTGGAACAGCTACACTGACATCTAGCTTGTTCCTTCAATGTGCTAGCTTTAACCTACAAACTATTATTGGACCAGAATACCTAATGTATGGCATTCTCCCACTTAAATATCTCCAGCCATTATGATCATCTTCAGGGGACGATATCACAAACGAAAAACCAGGATGGAATTCACTTCCCATTTGCTCCTTCTGATTGTGGTTGTGTTATGAACCAGTTGGATTTAAATGGGCCATTGTATTTAAAATTAATTGTTGCCGGTTTCATTTTTTATATTTTTGTATGGAGGAAAAATGGCTAATAAATACTTAAATAATTCTGCAGACAGTGAAGATTTGTTTCTTATTCTGCAAACACATCAATGACTATCTATTCCATGGGATGAAAAAAGAAGTAATTATTATAAGAGCCACAGTCCCATGGTGCACCTGAATTGTCTTTAACTACAAAAATAATATACTGAGAAAATATTCCTAACAGTAACATGTAAAAATATATAAAATACTAGCTGTACCCGCCACGTATTGCTGTGGCCAACCTTCCCTCCCTCTTTCCTTCTCTCCTTCCCTCTCTACCTCTTTCCTTCCTTTCCCTCCCCTTTTCTTTCTCTCTTTTCTTCCTTATCTACCTATTCTTGGACTGTAACTCCCAGCAGTCCTCCTGATCAATGTATCTACCTACCTACCTACCTCTATCTAATCTATCTGTCTTATCTATCTGGAGGATTGCTGGGACTTGGAGTCCAGGAATAGGAAATGGGAAATATGCAGGGATTGGGATGCTCTCAAAGAAATCCAAGGAGAAGAAAGCTTGCAGCTTGGAAGCAATGCATTTGGATCATCCTCCTCTCCTAAAGGGCCTGGTCTAGGGGGTGCTGGGGGCTGTAGTCCGGAAAAGAGTGTGGGTATGCTATTGTGTGTTTTGATTGCCAGAGGGAGTCATTTTTGCACATGCGCTTTGATGTCTTTTGGGGTTTTTTTTTTTTGGCTTTTTAAGTCCCTTCCACAGTGTTTTTCAGTGTTTTTATAAGTGATGGTCACTCGTTGGCCTGATAGGTGTCTTGTGTCCAAATTTTGTGTCAATTCATCCAGTGGCTTTTGAGTTATGTGAATCCCACAAACAAACATTAGATTTTTATTTATATAGATGTATTTATTATTTACAATAGGATTCTATGCTTAGCACCGTCCTTCTATATAAATAAAAATGTAATGTTCGTTTGTGGGAAGCAAAGTCCACTGTGTCAAAAGAAAAGAAAACAATTGAGAGTGTGCCTGTGGTCTTCTCTTTCATTGAGAGCTATCCTTATCTGACCTCAAAAGTCCATTTTGCCACTGACCCTATATTTTAAGTGACATATTCTCCCACATTTCCGTAAGTGGGTATAATAATAACAGCAATAAGCAAAAGGACTAACTATCATTATAACTTGATTTTCTTTCAAAATGTTGTCTGGGAACTCAACCATTCTTCAGAAGAGAGCAACACATTTGACACCTGCATAGATTTGGAAGTCAAGCGGGAGCAAGCTTGTTTTCTGCTGCCCTGGAGACTAGGGCGCGGAACAATGGCTTCAAACTACAAGAGAGGAGATTCCATCTGAACATGAGGAAGAACTTCCTGACTGTGAGAGCCGTTCAGCAGTGGAACTCTCTGCCCCGGAGTGTGGTGGAGGCTCCTTCTTTGGAAGCTTTTAAACAGAGGCTGGATGGCCATCTGTCAGGGGTGATTTGAATGCAATTTTCCTGCTTCTTGGCAGGGGGTTGGACTGGATGGCCCATGAGGTCTCTTCCAACTCTATGATTCTATGTTGTGTCACCTTTACCAGACTCAAAAGCACATAATCCCGAGAAGCAGTACACACATAATTGACTTTCCCCACTGGTAGTCACATCAATTCAAGTACATATTGTAAATTTAGAACCGGTATAAGAACCAATGGATGAAATCCTTAACAACAATAATGAAGTTTCCTTATTGTAGTTGTATCTGATGATGCCACTATCTAAAAGTCTTCCCTCTGACCCTGGTAGTGCCCCAACCAATGGTTTCTGAGGCACTCCAATATTGAGAACAGACCACTGGAGACACCCTTCTGATTGTCACCAGACAACCTGGAACTGGTGGAAAACTGCAGACTTCACTTCTAGGTCCTCCAATACACATGAGTAGAAGAAGTAGTTTGGGGGTGGGGGGTGGGTCACATTTGGTTATTAACAACCATAAATGTGAATCCCCAGCAGTTAAGAGGTCATAAATCCAGCTTTTGGGGAAACTTGCCATTGTTCCTTACACTGCATGACATTCTGCCAAGATTACTGAAAGCTACTAAGAAAAGTAAGAATCCTGTGCATGGAAACTCTTGAAGGGGTTTCTATAGGCAGATGTCCCAAGAGAAAGGCTCTTACTCCCACCCACATGCCAAATTCAAACCCAAACCCATGGAAGTTTTTTTTAAGGATCCTGAAAAATAGGACAAGTAGAGGTATATGTTTACACATACCATTCTTGCTGCCTGGCAACAGAAAATACAACATTTGATAGTCAAACTTGGGGTGTTAGGGCCAAATGTAACGCTGTAGTGCATGCATGGTTGCATTTATGGGGGCCGCGGTAGCACAGCAAGTTAAACTACTAGGTGCAGAAAATTTGCGGACTGGAGGATTAGCAGTTTGAAGCTGCAAGTTGGGGTGAGCTCCCAACAGTTAGCCCTAGCTTCTGCCAACCTAGTAGTTTGAAAGCATGCAATGCAAGTAGATCAATGGCGGGAAGGGAAAAGGCTGACCACTGGGAGAAAGGTGGGGTATAAATAAAGATGGTGATGATGATGATTCTAATAATAATAATAATAATAACAGCAACAACAACAACAATACAGTTCACGAATCACATTTGAGAGCCTTAGAGGTAACTTCTTCTATCCTCTGCCCTGATCTCTTGCACAAAGTCCTTGGATTAATACGTTTGAAGGCCATCTGGGAGAAAATTTCTCTCCTCACTCTCATTGCCACTCAAAGTGTGAATCATTTGCCTTGGCTCTTAAACAAGATCTAATAACAACTACTTTGGTGGATACTTCTGAATGCATTTGGCTCCACATTCCATTGGAAGGTATGCATTGCAAATAAGCATCTGTACTTGGATTGCCATGTAGATACATACATCTGCTGTTAACTCTGTGAATTTAATCCAGATTTGGATGCTAGCCTCTACAAATAATAATAATAATAATAATAACTTTATTTATACCTCGCTCCATCTCCCCGCAGGGGGACTCGGGATGGCTTACATGAGGCCATGTCCATCAAAATAATAGACACAATATACACAAAACATAAAATGCAAAACCAATATAATAAACAACATAGCAATATAAAATCAAACATCAAACACCAGAAATTTAACAGGGCAGGGCCATTTCTGAATACAAATTTAAAATTTTAAAAACACTGGGAGATAGGCAATGTAGGATTGTCATGATGGGGAACCGGGATGAGGAAGGATTTAGTTGCATGAACCATAAACTAAAGTGCTTCTGATGTCATTTTGGACAGTGAATGTCCTACATTCAATCATTGAAGGCACATTGAAGGCACATTGGAATAACCAGGTTTTCAGTTTCCTCCTGAAGACTGTCTAATCTCTCTGGGGAGTGAATTCCAGAGCCAGGGGGCCACTACAGAGAAGGCCCTCTCCCTCGTCCCCACACGTCCCGCTTGCAATGCGCGCGGGAGCGAGAGAAGGGCCTCTTCGGAAGATTGAAGAGGTTACATGGGTTCGTAGACGGAGACGAAAGGCCCAATCCTCTCTAACTAGACTAGAACTAGGAAACATCAATCAGATATATGGTCAAAATATATACGTTTTTTCTTCTTGCCTTGACTTCTTTTCTTCCCCAAGATTTCCCCCCTCACATATCCACATCTGAATGTTGAGCAGCAATATTTAAAATTAGAAGAGTGTTAAGTGCAACATTATTTTGATTTTAAGCATTGCTTTTCCTAATTTTGCTTCTCCTTTTCCAAAATGAAAAATTGAATTTTACAACTAAATGAGGTTAACTTGTAACATTCTTTTTTCCCTTTTATTCTTTTATGTAACATACTATTTTTCCTATTTTGCCAGATCCTTTAAAACTATGCCTCAATCTCCCATCTTTTACTAAACCAGAAGAGGGTATGTAACTGAACTAATCCGAACTATGCACTGATGACGGATGCTGTATTCATTTATTTGTTACTCCATTGCATCTTATGGATGGAATGAGATACAGGAAAAATCTCCTCTACAAAGGCACACTGAGATACATTAGACTTAAAAAAAAGCGAACAGCATGAAGACAACGAATATACAAATTCTGTGGTAACCAGAGGCATATTCAAATTACAGGAAAGGGGATTCCACCTGAACATTAGGAAGAACTTCCTGACTGTAAAAACCGTTCAGCAGGGGAACTCTCTGCCTCAGAGTGTGGTGGAAGCTCCTTCCTTGGAAGCTTTGAGACAGAAGCCAGATGGCCATCTGTCAGGGGAACTTTGTGCTTTCCCTGCATGGAGGATTAGACTAGATGGCCATGTGGTCTCTTCCAACTCTAGGATTCTATGATTCTACCAGTCATCATCAGCTCACCCATAATAATCTAAGAAACTAGAGCCAATGCTATCCAATGCAATTTTCTGAATTAGCGCCCCAAATAACTTGAGGAACAGACCTATATACTAACACCAAGAATGTTTTGTTGTTGGGCTGTGTGATAGTTCTAAAAGTAGCAGCAATAGCAATAATAATAATAATAATAATAATAATAATAATAATAATAATAGGCACTTAATGGGAGTATATATGAGAGTCTTGGTACTCACCCGAAAGGGCTGGTCAGGGATAAAAGGGAAGTATGGAAGAGATGACTGTTCTTCTCCCCATTCGCCGGAGACACAGGCATTCCTGAGGAACTGTCTGTCTGAGAAGATGGCTTTCAGCTCAATCGCGATGTCAGCAGGGTCCTCCGCATCTCCGCAGGTGAGCCTGATGTCAAAACTGCAAAAGGGAACGCGCTGCTCTCATTCACCAGAGACAAACACCTGCACCCGAAGCCCCTTCCACACCTGAATAAACCCTACATTATCTGCTTTGAACCGGAATGTATGGCAGTGTTGACTCAGATAACTCAAAGCCCTTCCACAGAGCCATATAACCCAGAAGATCAAGGCAGGAAATCCCACAATACCTGCTTTGAACTGGGTTATCTGCAACCACACTGCCAGGTATTCCAGTTCAAAGCAGATAATGTGAGGTGTTATTCAGCTGTGTGGAAGGGGTCCCACTTCAAATCAGGTATTGTGGAATTTCCTGCCTTGATATTCTGGGTTATATGGCTGTGTGGAAGGGCCCTCAGAAAACCCAGTTCAAAACAGGTATTGTGGGATGTTCTGCCTTGGTATTCTGGGATATAGGGCTATGTGGAAGGGCCCCTAAAACACACAGGGCCCTTCCACACAGCCCTATATCCCAGAATATCAAAGCAGAAAATCCTACATTATCTGAGTATGGATTCAGATAACCCAGCTCAAAGCAGATCTTGTAGGATGTTCTGCCTTGATATTCTGGGATATAGGGCTGTGTGGAAGGGCCCCCAGTTGCTGTGCCTAATATACCTAAACTGCCATTGATAGTGAATGGCAACCTCTTCTCTTCTTTAATTTCACATGGAAAAATGAACGAAGGACTTCCTTTGAACATAATAGAAGTTCACCTCATGATTCTTACAAAAGGTGGTACTTCTTGGTCCATAAAGTAATGGAAAGGGGTTGGGGACTCTTTCCCCAAATCCTCTGAAACCTGTTACTGCTTATGGATAAAAGGGAAATAATAATAATAATATGATGATGATGATGATGATAAGAACAAGCCAGCAAAGGTGGTCCCAGTGGTGATCAGCACACTGGGTGCAGTGCCTAAAGACCTTGGCCTGCACTTAAACACAATCAGCACTGACAAAATTACCATCTGCCAGCTGCAGAAGGCCACCTTACTGGGATCTGCACGCATTATTCGCCGATACATCACACAGTCCTAGACACTTGGGAAGTGTCCGTGTGATCCAATACAACGGCCAGCAGAGTGTCTGCTGTGAACTCATCTTGTTAATAATAATAATAATATGATGATGATGATGATGATAAGAAGAAGACGACAGTAAAGGTGGTCCCAGTGGTGATCAGCACACTGGGTGCAGTGCCTAAAGACCTTGGCCTGCACTTAAACACAATTGGCACTGACAAAATTACCATCTGCCAGCTGCGAAAGGCCACCTTACTGGGATTTACACGCATTATTCGCCGATACATCACACAGTCCTAGACACTTGGGAAGTGTCCGATGTGATCCAATACAACAGCCAGCAGAGTGATCTGTCTGCTGGACTCATCTTGTTGTGTTTCAAATAATAATAATAATAATAATAATAACAACAATAATAATAATAATAAGAAGAAGACGACGATGACGATAGTAAAGGTGGTCCCAATGATGATCGGCACACTGGGTGCAGTGCCTAAAGACCTCGGCCTGCACTTAAACACAATCTGCGCTGACAAGATTACCATCTGCCAGCTGCAGAAGGCCACTTTACTGGGTGCATGCATTATTTGCAGACACATCACGCAGTCCTAGACACTTGGGAAGTGTCCGACATGTGATCCAATACAACAGCCAGCAGAGTGATCTTGTCTGCTGTGGACTCATCTTATTGTGTTTCAAATAATAATACTTTATTTATATTCTGCCCTTCTCCCTGAGGGGACTCAAATGTCTTCTTATGCTTACATAAAAAAGTATAAACAAACAAACAAACAAACAAACTGGCTTCTTATGCTTACATATATAGCACCAACTTCAGCTCTGGGCAAACAACATCAAAGCAAATACAAAATATTCAGGTTTAAATCTTTCACAGACTTAACTGAGAATAAGAAGTTCATTGAGTGATTTCTGATCCAGTACTGTAGTATCTATCATGGTATGTAATATACTGCAGCTCAGTCCACATAGCCATATAACCCAGAATATCAAGACAAAAAATCACACAATATCTGCTTTGAGCTGGAATATCTGGAGGCCCACACAGTCCTATATCCCAGAATATCAAGGCAGGAAATCCCACATTATTGGATAACCCAGTTCAAAGAAGATGTTGTGGGATTTCCTGCCTTGATATTCTGGCTTATGTGGCTGTGTGGAAGGGCCCTGAGGCAGAACAGCCTTGGATTCTACGGGCTGCGCCAAGAGCTGCCTCTCTGCTGGCAATACCAACGGGACCTGTGGCTCCCTGCGTGCCACCTTCCTCCATCCCTCTCTCCCTCTCTCCCTCGCCACTGCTTGTCATGCTCCACGTTTCCCCTCTCATCCCCCCACTGTATGGAAAAGACGTCATGTGCCCAAGAGGGATGCTGGGAAAGACAGGCCTGGGTTTCTCAATGTTTGGGTCCAAAGCGTTCTATATTTATCGCCTGCCAGCAAAAAATAGCCAGCTTCGAGAGAAAAGGCTCGTGGGAACCTTAAAGGGGGAGGGTGGGGATGGGTTGCACTGGCCGTGGGAAGTGCATAGTGCCTGTTTATACCTCTCAGGGTTGAGATCGACGATGCCCATGACCAGGATCTTCTTGCCCGGTCGCATGCCACCTTTGATATGCCCACAGAAGGGGACGGTCTGGAAGGAGGACAAGGGTGGACAATGAGCCTGTGTATGCCAGAAGGGAGGGGGGTTCAGTTCATGCAAGAGGAGGGAAAGACAGCCCTTTCCTTACCAGCCTTGGGAAGTACACTTCTGCTTGGACAGGGGATCCCAGGGAGTTGTTGAGGTGCCCGTCCTCAAGTTTCTGGAGACAAAACACAGACAATGTATTATTGGCCGGAAATACAGGGTTGTTGTAGGTTTTCCGGGCTGTATGGCTATGTTCCAGAAGCATTCTCTCCTGACGTTTCGCCTGCATCTATGGCAGGCATCCTCAGAGTTTGTGAGATCTGTGGGAAACTAGAGAAGTGGAAGGATGGAAAGAGAGGGCACCCAGAAGGGAGGGAGCGAGGGAAGGATGGAGGGAAAGGGCACCCAGAAGGGAGGGAGGGCAGCATGGAGGGAGAGGACACCTAGAAGAGAGGGAGGGAGGGAAGGATGGAAGGAAGGAGAGGGCACCCAGAAGGGAGGGAGGAAGGATGGTGGGAGAGGGCACCTAGAAGGGAGGGAAGGATGGAGAGAGAGGGCCCCCCTCTTCCTCGACATCCCCTCTGCCAGCCAGACAAAGGGAGTCCCTTCCCAATCCCGGAGACGCGGGCAGGAGGGAGGGAGGGAAGGATGGAGGGAGAGGGCACCCAAGAAGAGGAGGGAGGGAAGGATGGAGGGAGAGGACACCCGGGAGGGAGGGAGGGAGTGAGAGGCACCCAGAAGGGAGAGAGGGAAGGATGGAGGGAAAGGGGACCTAGAAGGGAGAGAGGGCAGGATGGAGGGAGAGGGAAGGATGGAGGGAAAGGGCACCCAGAAGGGAGGGCAGGATGGAGGGAAAGGGCACCTAGAAGGGAGAGAGGGCAGGATGGAGGGAGAGGGTACCTAGAAGGGAGGGAGGGAAGGATGGAAGGAGAGGGTAGCTAGAAGGGAGGGAGAGAGGGAAGGATGGAAGGAGAGGGCACCCAGAAGGGAGGGAGGGAGGAGGGAAGGATGGAAGGAGACGGCACCCAGAAGGGAGGGAGGGCAGGATGGAGGGAGGGGGTACCTAGAAGGGAGGGAGGGAAGGATGGAGGGAGAGGGCACCTAGAAGAGAGGGAGGGAGGGAAGGATGGAAAGAGAGGGCACCCAGAAGGGAGGGAGCGAGGGAAGGATGGAGGGAAAGGGCACCCAGAAGGGAGGGAGGGCAGCATGGAGGGAGAGGACACCTAGAAGAGAGGGAGGGAGGGAAGGATGGAAGGAAGGAGAGGGCACCCAGAAGGGAGGGAGGAAGGATGGTGGGAGAGGGCACCTAGAAGGGAGGGAAGGATGGAGAGAGAGGGCCCCCCTCTTCCTCGACATCCCCTCTGCCAGCCAGACAAAGGGAGTCCCTTCCCAATCCCGGAGACGCGGGCAGGAGTCAACAGAGGCGCGCGCCTGATTGCAGCCCTGCCCCACCGCCAGCCCGCTTTGCAAGGCTTGGCAGGGCTCGCGTGCCATCTCCGCCGTCGCCGCCAACAGGTATCCCAGGCCCAGGCCCCTCCCGCGCGGATCCCCAGGGCCGGCTTCGGCCCTCTCCCCCCCCCCCCCCTGCTTCTCCTGGCACTAGATTCCGCGGGAAAGGCCCCGCTCGCTCGCTCACCGACACCGCGGCGTCCCGCTCGGCCACCGATCCCGCCATCTTGGCGCCGCTACGGGGAGGGAGGGAGGGGGAGCGGCAGAGCGGCAAGGGTGCCAGTCACAGCAGCCAGCCAGCCGAGCGCGGTGGGCAAGGCGAAGAAGCCGGCGCTGACCTGGCAGAGGAGGGAGGAGGGAGGAAGAGGGAGGCAGGGAAGGAAGGGCGGGGCTGCCCCAGGAGGAGGAGGAGGAAGAAGAAGGGGCCGCCCCGATGGGCATCAGGCCCGTCCCCGGCTCCCCTTGGCCTCCCTGCCCTCGATGCCCACCGCCTGGAAGGGGATACCACTGGATGGCCCTTGGGGGACTCTTCCCACTCTTGGACTCTATCAGCAGCATCCTTGATCATAATATTTATTATTATTATTATTATTATTATTATTATTATTATTATTGTATTTATTGTTTACTGCATTTTTAAATTTTATTATTTAGTAGCTGTACCCGCCACGCGTTGCTGTGGCCAACCTTCCCTCCCTCTTTCCCTTTTTTCTCCTTCTTTCCTCCTTCTTTTCCTTTCCCTTCTTTCTTCCTTCTCTACCTGTTTCTTTTCTCGCTTCCTTTGCTCTTTGGTTCCATCCTTGTCTCTTTCCTTCCTTCCTTCCTTCCTTCCTTCCTTCCTTCCCTTCCTCTTTCTCTCTTTCGTTCCTTCTCTCCTTCCTTCCCTCTTTCACTTTTTATTTCCTTCTCTCCTTCCTTCCTTCTCTACCTTCTTTCTTTCCTTCCTTCTCTCCTTCTTTCCCTCTTTCTTTCCCTCCTTTCTCCCTCTGAACATATTCTCCCCTACGAACCATCAAGACCACTAAGATCGTCTGGAGGGGCCCTGCTCTCAGTCCCACCGCCTGGTGGGGACGAGGGACAGGGCCTTCTCGATGGTGGCCCCTCGACTTTGGAACTCCCTGCCATTAGAGATCAGAACTGCCCCCTCCCTCATGACGTTCAGGAAACTAACAAAGACCTGGTTGTGGAACGCGGCATTTGACAACTGATTTAATTCTTTGCCCACATGAAAGGAGGATGATGAATGGGATTGTGATGGTGTCGGACGATTTGGCTCTTTTAACTGTGATGATAATGTTTTAATGTGTATAGTGCTGATATTTCAATCGTGTAATAAAATGGCATTGTGTTGGTTTTGTGTATTCTTTGTATGTTAACACATGTTGTGAACCGGTCCAAATCCCTCTTTGAAGGTGAGAGGGTCGGTATATAAAACCTCGAAATAAATAATAAAAATAATATGTGTTTTTGTGTATGTATGTGTGTGTGTATATATATATATATGAATATGTGTATATATTTGTGTATATGTGTATATATGTGGTTTTGTGCATGCATTGTAATGTGGGTTTTTTTTTTGCTTTTTAAGTCCCTTCCGTTGTGTTTTTCTGTGTTTTTATGAGTGATGGTCACTCATTGGCCTGATAGGTGTCTTGTGTCCAAATTTGGTGTCAATTCGTCCATTGGTTTTTGAGTTCTGTTAATCCCACAAACAAACATTACATTTTCATTTATATAGATTATGTACTCTAGGATTCTATTCTTAGCATCGTCGTCATAATATCATTGTTTATTTATTATTTACTGCAGTTTTACCCCACTCTATCCACCACAATAGAGGACTCAGAGTAGCTTCCAGTTTGGCAAGAATTCAAGGCCACATTTCATTTATTCATTCGTGTATTTATACCCTGTTTTATCTCTCCATATGGAGACTCAAAGCGGCTCTCAATTTAAAAAAATATATACACATCTATCATAATAAAACAGTATATCATTATATGTTCTTATATGTTACTATCTGTACCCACTACGCGTTGCTGTAGCCACCTTCCCTCTCTCTTTCTCCCAGTGGGCTCCGAGCCACAGTCCCATGCGTTCTGGGTTCTTTCCTTCTCTCCTTCTCTCCTTCCTTCCTTCCTTCCTTCCTTCCTTCCTTCCTTCCTTCCTTCCTTCCTTCCTTCCTTCCTTCCTTTCCTTCGTTCCTACACCTTCCCTTCCGCTCCTTTCTTCTTCCTTCCTTTCCTTTCCTTTCCTTTCCTTTCTTTCCTTTCCTTCCTTTCCTTTTCTTTCACTTCCTCTTTCTCCCCATTCTTCCTTCTCTACCTATTCTTGGACTCTAACTCCCAGCAGTCCTCCTAATCTATCTACCTATCTATTTATCTCTATCTAATCTATCTATCTGGAGGATTGCTGGGAGTTGCAATCCAGGAATAGGAAATTGGAAATATGCAGGGATTGGGATGCTCTCAAAGAAATCCAAGGAGAAGAAAGCTTGCATCTTGGAAGCAGTGCATTTGGATCATCATCCTCGCCTAAAGGGCCTGGTCTAGGGGATGCTGGGAGCTGTAGTCCGGAAGAGAGTGTGGATATGCTATTGTGTGTTTTGTTTGCCAAGGGAGTATTTTTGTGCATGCGTTGTAGTGTCTTTTTTGGATTTTCAAGTCCCTTCTGCTGTGTTTTTCAGTGTTTTTATGAGTGATGGTCACTTGTTGGCTTGATAGGTGTCTTGTGTCCAAATTTGGTGTCAATTCGTCCACTGGTTTTTGAATTGTGTTAATCTCACAAACAAACATTACATTTTTATTTATATAGATGTATTTATTATTTACTCTAGGGTTCTATTCTTAGCATCGTCCTTCTATATAAATAAAAATGTAATCTAATGTTCGTTTGTGGGATTAACATAACTCAAAAACCACTGGACGAATTTCCGCCAAATTTGGACACAAGGCACTGGGCCACAGCAGTGCACAGCAGAGGATGGCTAGTTGAGAATAATATCGTTATTTATTTATTATTTACTGCATTTTGCCCCACTCTATTTCCAACCTGAAAGGGGAAACGGAGCAACTTCCAGTTTGGCAAGAATTCAAGGCTACATTTCATTTATTCATTTATTCATTTCTGTATTTATACCCTGCTTTAACACTCAAAGAGGCTCACAATCAACAAAACATGAAAACTTACAAATATACGCATCTACCATAATAAAACAGTATATCATATATTCTTATATGTTATTTGCAGAAATTATAGTTAATATATTAGTATTACTATCTTACAATATTATTATTATATTGTATTATGATTAGTATTATATTGTAGTACATTATAATATTATCTATATGCCTGGAAGGGGAGCTGGAGGCATGGCCAGCACGGATCTGACTGGATGACCTTTGTGGGCCTCTTCCCACTCTAGGATTCTATTATAATTGCCGTCATTGATCATAATAACATCACTATTTTTTACTGCATTTTTACCCCGCTCTATTTCCACCCCGAAAGGTGATTCAGAGCGCCTTCCACTTTGGCAATAATTTTATTTACTTATTTATTTATATTCTGCATTATCTCTCCAAACAGAGACTCAAAGTGGCTCACAATAATAAAAAAAACATGACAACTTAAAATATACAAATCTACAATAATAAAATAGCATATCATTATAATTATTATATATCATCAGTAGTAATAATGTTTAATATATTAGGTAAAGGTAGGTAAAAGTTTTCCCCTGACATTAAGTCCAGTCATGTCCGACTCTGGGGTGTGGTGCTCATCTCCATTTCTAAGCCGAAGAGCTGGCGGTGTTGGTAGGTCATGTGGCCAGCATGACTGCAAGGAGTGCCGTTACCTTCCCGCCGGAGCGGTACCTATTGATCTACTCACATTTGCATGTTTTCAAACTGCTAGGTTGGCAGAAGCTGGGGCTAACAGCTGGTGCTCATGCTGCTCCCCAGATTTAAACCTGTGACCTTTCGGTCAACAATACTTTAATATATTAGTATTGCTATATTACAATCTTATTATATATTGTTATATGGTATAATTAGTATTATATTATATTACATTATAATACTATTATCAAGATTATATGTTCAGACAATAATATTATCAGCATAGCACAATATTAGTATTATATATTACTATATTGTACTATGGAGCCCCTGGTGGTGCAGCAGGTTAAACCGCTGAGCTGCTAAATTTGCTGACCAAAAGGTAGTTGGTTTGAATCCGGGGAGCAGGATGAGCTCCCACTGTTAGCCCCAGTTTCTGCCAACCTAGCAGTTCGAAAACATGCAAATGTGAGTAGATCAATAGGTACCACTCAGGTGAGAAGGTAACGGTGCTCCATGCAGTCATGCTGGCCACATGACCTTGGAGGTGTCTATGGACAATGCCGGCTCTTCGGCTTAGGAATGGAGATGATCACCAACCCCCAAAGTTGGACATGACTAGACTTAATGTCAGGGGAAACCTTTACCTTTTTATCTACAGGAAATGTATCTATGTTTAAAATAGAAAGAAATAAAGATTTGGAATATTGGAAATATCTAAATCTTTCACTAATGGGAAGAATGGCAGTCATCAAAATGAATGTACTTCCAAAGATACTATATCTGTTTCAAACATTACCAATACTCGGGAATATGCAGATCTTCAAAACTTGGAACAAAGATTTATCTAAATTCGTATGGCAGGGGAAGAAACCGAGGATCCGGCTTATCAATTTAACTGATGAGAAAAAAAGAGGTGGCTTTGGCCTACAATACCTTAAATTATATTATCAGGAGTGTGGACTGAGCTGGATCAAAGACTGGTCAACTCTAAACAAAACAAGAATCTTAACATTAGAAGGATTTGACTTAAGAGCTGGCTGGCACTCTTATGTTTGGTATGAGAAGAGGAAAGTAGAGAAAAAAATGGTAATCATTTTATTAGATTTGCGCTAATAAAAATATGGAGAAAATATAAAAGTAGATTGTACACAAATACCCCATTATGGATTTCCCCCATTAGAAAGAGGACAAAAAAGAGAAATGGGACAGGAAAAGTGGCTTACATATAGAAATATATTGAAAAAAGGAATAGAAATACCACACTAAAAACACAAGAAGAAATCAACCAAATGATAAGAATATCTTCTGGTTTCAATACAGACAAATAAGAGAATGCTACAACAACGACAAGATAATAGGATTTATGGAGAAAGACACTTTCTGGAATAAAATAATGATGACAGATAAACTAATAACGAAACTATACCAAAAAGTATTAGAATAGTCAACAGAAACCGAACAAGTTAAAGATTGCAAGATCAAATGGGCAGCAAATACTGGACACACAAATACATTAGAAAAAAGGAACCAAAATTAAAATATACGTAAGCTTATAAGAAAATTTGTATAAAATGATGTATCAATGGTATATAACGCCATAAAAACTATCAAAATACTATTCAAATCTCCAAGATAAATGTTGGAAATGTGCAATCATGCAGGAATGTTTTTCCGCATGTGGTGGACTTGTAAAATAGCTAAAAACGATTGGAAAGAAATACAAGAAAAAATTCAGATGATATTAAATATAAAAGTGCAATTGAAACCGGAATACGTTTTATTGGGAATTATAGACATGGATTGATTAAAAAAAGTAGACTATTTAACTATTTAGTGACAGTGGGTAGAATAATATACCCCCCAAAATTGAGAACAAAATAAATACAATAGAAAAATTGATCTTGAAAATCATTGATATAATGAATATGGACAAATTAACCCAACTAATAACCAAAGACTCAGGTGGATATAAAAAAACAACGGATTGGTTACCACTAAGAAATGAAAGTGATAATGTAACCAAATTAATGACGAGGAGAAAAATTGATCACTGAAAATGAACGAAGACAGGTTAGCAGAAATATAAGGAATTAAGAAAGAGCAATGTATACCACGGTGGAGAAGACTAGAAGTCAAACTTTTCTTTGTTACATATATTATCCTCCTTCCCTTCCCCAGATCCCTAGTAAATTCAATTTTCCCCCTTTTTCTTTTTCTTCATTTTTCTCTTTCTACTTTTCACTCATGGTATTATTTCCCCATTCCATCTCCACTTCCACAAATACCCAACTTTTGATACTGTAAAGAACTGAATTCTGTTTTCTTAACTAATTATATATATATAAATATATACACACACACACACACACACACACCGTATACACACACACACACACAAAACACACACACACACATACATACATATACTTATTGGCCATATTATTATTGATAATAACATTGCTAATAATCATTAGTAATCAGTATCATAACCATACTTATTCAAGATAACGATAACATTATTAGTAATAATACGTTTTTTGTTCCTGGATTATAAAATTAATTTCCTAATTGGTTCTGTCATAAAAGCATGGGGAAAGTGTTTATTAAAAAGTCTGCACAAAAGATTAAAAATGGCCCACTGAAAAGGCTAAAGATGGTAGCCACAAAAACGAAGTTTCTGGAGTACAACTGCTTTAAAAGTAAGTACCACACAATTAAACAAGAAACACTTTCAAACCAGAAAAAGAACTTTTTTTTCAAATTTTGTTGCATAGTATAATAATAATTATTATTAATAATAATAACTATTATCAGTATTATTATGATAATAACATCATTAATAATGAAGCATAATAATTAATATTACCATAATTATTAATGATAATATAATATTATTAATAATTATTAATAATAACAATTATTAGGATCATCATCATTATGTTTATTTATACCCCGCCTTTTACTCTTCACAAAGGAGACTCAAAGTGGCTTACATTAAAAGCATTTCAATACAATTTAAAATCCACACACA
This sequence comes from Anolis sagrei ordinatus, assembly GCF_025583915.1. Taxonomy (NCBI): domain Eukaryota; kingdom Metazoa; phylum Chordata; class Lepidosauria; order Squamata; family Anolidae; genus Anolis; species Anolis sagrei. Next base: position 197,224,338 of record NW_026844366.1, read on the forward strand.
TTAAAGCAGAATTGAACTTTGGTGATATTAAAAAAAGTAACAGTTAAAAATCCATAAAACGGATTAGGTGTAAGGGTCCTCTATAAGGCTGGAGGCTGGGCCTAGGGCTGTCTTAAAGTCAAGTATTTCAAGACCCTCCCCCAAAACTAATAATAATATTAATAATACCATATTTTTAAAATATGTCACCATCGATTGTAAGGCACACCCTAATGCATTCAATTTTAGAGGTGTTTATAAAGGGGGAAAGGGGTGTTTAAGAATGGAAGTCTAATAATAATAATAATATTAATAATAACAATAATAAATGATAAGTAATACCATATTTCAACAATTATAAACTGCCATTAAAATGCACCCTAATTTCAGTACCAACAAAGATATAAGAACTTCCTCACTGTGAGAGCCGTTCAGCAGTGGAACTCTCTGCCCCGTAGTGCGGTGGAGGCTCCTTCTTTGGAAGCTTTTAAACAGAGGCTGGATGGCCATCTGTCAGGGGTGCTTTGAATGCAATATTCCTGCTTCTAGACGGGGTTGGACTGGATGGCCCATGAGGTCCAACTCTATGATTCTATGATTGAGAGATGTTTATAAAGAAAACAGTGTGTCTTAGGAAGAGATGATAATCATAATCATATACATCACACAGTCCTAAACAACTTGTGATTTTGTGATACAAAATTCAGCATATATATCTTTTTTGCTGTATCATACTGTGTTTTTATGCCAGCAAAATAATAATAATAATAATAATAATAATAATAATAATAATAATAAAAAATTGCAATAATAAAATAATTGCAAAGACTCTGGGACAAACCAGTAAAGGTGGTCCCAGTGGTGATAAGCACACTGGGTGCAGTGCCTAAAGACCTTGGCCTGCATTTAAACACAATCGGTGCTGACAATCGGTGCTGCCAGCTGCAAAAGGCCACCTTACTGGGATCTGCACGCATTATTCGCCGATACATCACACAGTCCTAGACACTTGGGAAGTGTCCGATGTGTGATCCAATACAACAGCCAGCAGAGTGTCTGCTGTGGACTCATCTTGTTGTGTTTCAAATAGTAATAATAATAATAAAATAATAATACCATACTTCAACAATTATAAACCACCATTAAGATGCACCTTAATTTCAGTACCAACAAATATATAAGATACACCTGCAGTTCTTCAACATGCTCAGTTTTGAGAGATGTTTATAAAGGAAACTGTGTGTCTTAGGAAGAGATTATAAAGATAATCATATACATCACACAGTCTTAAACACTTGGGAAGTGTTTGGCTTGTGATTTTGTGATGCAAAATTCAGCATATATATCTTGTTTGCTGTGACATACTGTGTTTTTGTGTCTGTAAAATAATAATAATAATAATAATAATAATAGTGATAACGCCAGTTTAAGAAATAAATGCTGGGGCCTTTTAGATGGTAACCCTGCAAGCTTATCATTTTTAATTGTTCTTTGAGCAGTACTGATCTGTAAGTGAAGGCAATTACTAATGACTCATCAATAGCGTCAGATCAAGAAGTGTTGGTGTCAGGGTGCTGCTCCCACTTAATGGGCGCCCTGCAAAAGGGAACTGCCTATCCTGTTCCAAACTAATAATGAGAATAATAGTAATTATTATTAACTTTATTTATACTCTGTCTTTCTCCCTACGGGTACTCAAGGCAGCTAACAACCATGCAAGTGTGTTTCCTTGACATTGCATGTTGATCTCCACTGGCCCTTGCTTAATTTAACATGCCCTGCCTGACATGTTTCCAGCTCAGCTCCCGCCCCCATTGTTATCATTGTGGTGGTGATAGTGCTGTATTACACTCTCCTCCCAAGGGGACTTCAGGCATCACTCCCATTGTTGAGCTGTCAGTGTCACTGTCCCGGTTCCCCAACAAAGGCCTGGCTTTGCCCAAAGGAGGAACTGGGTCACAGGCTTTCCACCTCAACTGGTCCCTCTGATTTGACAGCCGACTCTTTGTCATGCCTGGCTTTACTACTGAAAGGGACAAGAGACTCTTTGTACAGCCAAAAAGTTAGCCTCTGTTTCGGCTACAAACTTTCTCCCCTCAGTGTCAAAGATGCTGCAAGACCCCGTCATATACAGATACAGAATGCAACAGCCTACACATCTGTGCCTAGTTTTCCCAACAGTGGTGGCGTACAGTGAGGTTGTCTTTCTTTAAAACAAAACAGGAACTTTGTAGGGCTCCCTCACCACAAATAATATCACACAGCTCTCCCCAAAGGCATTCACAGTCTCCACAAGCTCAACTGTCCCTTTCTGGCCAATTTGATCAAAGAATCAGAATCATAGATTTGGAAGAAACCATATGGGCCATCCGGTCTAATGGTATTCCATGCAGGAAAAACATAAAGTATTCCTGGCAGATGGCCATCCAGCATCTATTTAAAAGTTTCCAAAGAAGGAGCTTCCATCAGATTTTGAGGCAGAGAGTTCCACTGCTGAGCAGCTCTTACTTTCTAATACTTAGGCGATCCCTCGTTGTCCGAGTAGGATAGTCTTCCAAGATCAGTGTACTGGTGGGTCCAATTCTTGATCTGCATCTTCTCCTGCAGTGAGGGCATTGGTTTCCACGTGGACGGCGGTCTCGGTTGGGGAGCCTTTCAAATATGTATACATGGCTATCATGTCTTCTCTCAGCCTTCTCTTCTGCAGGCTATGTCAGAGTTTTATATCAATTGGGTCATTTCTTAAGTGAAAAAGTGAGTAAGTATTTGTAAGGACCATGTCCAAGCATTGCATGGAGAGCAACTGTTAAGCCACCTGTGATAGATTAGATGCTACAAATTGGGACTAAGCACTGTGTGTTGTAGGGAAGAGAATGCTAAAGAACGAGAAGACAAAGAGCAAGAGGAAGAGATTGCTGAAGAAGCTGAAGAAAGGTTTGCTGGAGGACTGAGGATTGAAACTATTTTTGTGACTATTGTATATAAACATTTCTGAAAGCAGCGACACGATAGCTGCGACAGGCTAAACATCCCCAACTCTTTAAGACGCTCCTCAGAGGGATTCATGGTCTCCAGACCTTTGATTATTTTAGTCGCTCTCCTCTGGACAGTTTGTCAATATCTCTCTTAAATGGGCACAGGTGAGGTCTAACCACAGCAGAATAGAGGGGCACCATGACTTCCCTGTATCTAGACACTAGACTCTTTTTGATGCTGCCCAAAATCCCATTGGGTTTTTAAGCTGCTACATCACATTGTTTGCTCATGTTTGACTTGTTGTCCATGAAGACTCCAAGATCTATTTCACATGGACTGTTGTCGGGTCAGATTTCACCCATCCTGTATCTGTGCATTTCAATTTTCTTTTCTTTTCTTTTCATTTTTCTTTTTCTTTCTTTTTTGGCCTAAGTTTAGTATCTTGCATATCTTTTTGATGAAGAAGCTTAAAAAGAGCCCATGGCAAACTTTGTATTTTCCCTACAGCCCCAACAAAACCTGGTAAAATCCATTCATCAGAAGTGGAGCACTGGACAAGCAGTGCCAATGGAACATTCATAGTAAATGCTCACAAAGCAACCTTGAAAACCCAGAGCAGATATGAATGGTACTAGGAGTCCAAACATAACTCCTGTTATGAACCATCACGAAATTTAAGATAATCTGGAGAGGCCCTGCTCTCGATCCCACCGCTATCTCAAACGCGACTGGTGGGGACGAGTGGACCACTTCTCTGCAGTGGCCCCCCGTCTGTGGAACTCCCTCCCCAGGTACATCAGATTAGCCACCTCTCTCCAGTCTTTCAGAAGGAAACTTAAGACCTGGCTATGGGACCAAGCGTTCGATCAGTAATAACAGCAAGTAAAAGAAGTTTTAAGACAATGAATTGACCCAGACTGGACCTTGGACTCTGGATTTTGGATTCTGATTTTAACAGGCGTGTTTTTAATCAATTGTTTAATTACTGTTTTTAATATTTTAATGTATTGCTGATTGTTGATTGTTTTTATGATGTCGGCATCCTATGATGCTTTTGTGAGGCCGCCCTGAGTCCCCACTCGGGGTGAGAAGGGCGGGGTAAAAATATAGGAAATAAATAAATACTATCACCAAAATATTGCCTGGACTGATCACAGTGTGCTATGAGTCCTTTTCTGTTATGATGGAGGGCCAAGATGTAATTGAGAGATACAGTTACGGCTGTCTACAGATTGGTTCATACAGGTTGTCTTCAGACTTAATGTGTAGTGAGTTAAAAGATAGCCATCTGTCTTCAACAGAGTCTCAAAGGTGGAGAATTGTGTTTCCATGTATAAATAAGAATATCTCCAAATTTGCAAACAATTCTGTATGCAGAAGGGAAATAGTGTTTAATTAAAAAAAATAACAAAAACAAAACAGACAGACTTCCCAATTTCTGTTGACATTTACAGGAACCATGTCACTGCAGCCCAGATGACCATGTTCTTTCTGGGCAGCTGTTCATGTTAGATTATTGTTTTGTGCCAGGAGGCTTTGAGAGAAGCAGGTGTACCAGGTGTGGTAATTCAGTCCAATCCCCAACATGCAGAAACACACAATCAAAGCACCCCT
>NW_026844366.1:197264030-197376530 GCF_025583915.1 Anolis sagrei ordinatus
AATGTTTCAACTGACCACCTTGATTAGCATTTGATGGCTTGGCAGTTGTTTGGTGTGGCTTGTTAGTGCCTGACAATCTTTTGTTGAGAGGTGAAATAAACATAATCCAGTTCAAAGCAGATAATCCACATTCAGATTGAATGAAATATACCCCCCACTACCTGCTCCAGGCTTGTGAACGTATCTCCTGTTATAAACCATCACGAAATTTAAGATCATCTGGAGAGGCCCTGCTCTCGATCCCACTATCATTGCAAACATGACTGGTGGGGATGAGGGACAGGGTCTTCACTGCAGTGGCCCCCTGTCTGTGGAACTCCCTCCTCAGGGACATCAGATTGGCCACCTCCCTCCTGTCTTTCAGAAGGAAACTTAAGACCTGGCTATGGGACCAAGCGTTCGATCAGTAATAACAGCAAGTAAAAGAAGTTTTAAGACAATGAATTGACCCAGACTGGACCTTGGACTCTGGATTTTGGATTCTGATTTTAACAGGCGTGTTTTTAATCAATTGTTTAATTACTGTTTTTAATATTTTAATGTATTGCTGATTGTTGATTGTTTTTATGATGTCGGCATCCTATGATGCTTTTGTGAGGCCACCCTGAGTCCCCCCTTGGGGGTGAGAAGGGCGGGGTAAAAATATAGGAAATAAATAAATACTATCACCAAAATATTGCCTGGACTGATCACAGTGTGCTATGAGTCCTTTTCTGTTATGATGGAGGGCCAAGATGTAATTGAGAGATACAGTTACGGCTGTCTACAGATTGGTTCATACAAGTTGTCTTCAGACTTAATGTGTAGTGAGTTAAAAGACTTCAACAGAGTCTCAAAGGTGGAGAATTGTGTTTCCATGTTTAAATAAGAATATCTCCAAATTTGCAAACAATTCTGTATGCAGAAGGGAAATAGTGTTTAATTAAAAAAAATAACAAAAACAAAACAGACAGACTTCCCAATTTCTGTTGACATTTACAGGAACCATGTCACTGCAGCCCAGATGACTATGTTCTTTCTGGGCATCTGTTCATGTCAGATTTTTTTTCCCCAGGAGGCTTTGAGAGAAGCAGATGTACCCGATGTGGTAACTCAGTCCAACTCCCATCATGCAGAAACACACAATCAAAGCACCCCTGACAGATGGCTATCTGGCCTGTGCTTAAAATCGTCCAGAGAAGGAGACTCCGCCACACTTCTGGGGCAGTGTATTCCATTATCAAACAGCTCTTATGATCAGGAAGGTTTTCCTAATGCTTAGGTGGAAACTCTTTTCCTGTAGTTTGAAGCCATTGCTCTGTACCCTAGTTGCTAAAGCACCCAAAAACAAACTTGCCCCCTCCTCAAGATGATATATCAGCCTTCTTTTCTCCAAACTAAACATACCCAGTTCCCTAAACTACCCCAGAGGATGTTTAGATTGAAAAAAAGAAGTCTGAGTGGAGGCATAACAGTGATGTTTAAATATTTGATTTTGAAAGGATGTTTCAAAGATGATTTGCAGTACTGAAGTTGTATCCAGAAGCATACAATCCAAATAGAAAGACTGAAAGAGCACAGTCGAGTTTCGTCAGCTTCACTATGGAACAAAATAATTCCAATTAACTTTGATATAGTCATGCTTCTGGCAATAGGCTTGCACCTGTCTAACCCAAATCAGAAACTCTGGAGGAGGTGCCTTGGAGGATAAAGTGTTCTTTTTCCATATAACCCAGACTCTCTCTTTCCCTCATACTGTGTAACACAAAACTAGGCTCAGATTACCATCCCCGTGGCTCCATGTTAAGGACTCCAGACCTTCCTCATCCTCCTTTCACTAACCCATTTGTTCTTTATTAGTTCAGTCATTTCTGACTCTTGGACCAGCCCGCGCCAGAGCTCCCTTTCAGCCGTCACCACCCCCAGCTGCTTCAAGGTAAAACCAGTCACTTCAAGGATACCATCCATCCACCTTATTCTTGGTCAGCCCCTCTTTTTCCAACCCATTGCAGGTGTTGAATTGTGGCAGCCTAAGGCCCCTTCCACACATCTGTATAAAATCCACATTGAACTGGATTATATGGCAGTGTGAACTCAGATAATCCAGTTCAATGCAGATATTGTGGATTATCCGTCTTGATATTCTGGGTTATATGGCTACATGGAAGGACCCTTAGAGACATCTTTGGGACTTTCCTCATTGAGGAGATGCACCAGCAGTACACAGTGTCAAGGGTAAAGGAAACACATTGAAGAAAGCCAATATGATGAATCAGACAGGGAGCTCGAATCCCTGCACAGCCATGCAGTTTACCCCAGGCGATGCAGAAAATGATACCTCTTTCTATATATTAAAGTGCAGTAGGCCCAAGTTGTTTTGACACTACTTGCACAAAACCTCACAATTTCCTCTTGCTAACTGTAAAGATGCAGCAATAATATACAGATATCTAAAGACATGTTGTCTTTTCGTGATGTCCCAAAGCTGCTGCCTCATTATGCCTAAAACTGAATTGATAACTTTGAATCTATTGTACCTAGCTCAATTAATATAATAAACTCAATCCAGACAAGACAGAGGTACTCCTGGTCAGTCGGAAGACCGAACAGGGTATAGGGTTACAGCCTGTGTTGGACGGGGTCGCACTCCCCCTGAAGACACAGGTTCGCAGCTTGGGTGTGACTTTGGATTCTTCGCTAAGCTTGGAACCCCAAGTTTCGGCGGTTTCCAGAGGAGCATTTGCACAGCTTCGGCTCGTGCGCCAGCTGCGCCCGTATCTTGGGAAGTCGGACTTGGCCACGGTAGTACACGCTCTTGTCACATCCCGTATAGATTACTGCAACGCGCTCTACGTGGGGTTGCCCTTGAAGACTGCCCGGAAGCTTCAGATGGTCCAGCGTTCGGCAGCCAGGTTGCTAACGGGAGCGGCACTCAGGGAGCACACCACTCCTCTGTTGAGCCAGCTCCACTGGCTGCCAATTTGCTACCGGGCACAATTCAAGGTGCTGGCTTTAGCCTATAAAGCCCTACACGGTTCCGGCCCCACTTACCTCTCTGAACGCATCTCCGCCTATGAACCGGCGAGGATGTTAAGATCGTCCGGGGAGGCCCTGCTCTCGGTCCCGCCAGCATCACAAGTGCGGCTGGCGGGGACGAGAGACAGGGCCTTCTCGGTGGTGGCCCCTCGGCTATGGAATGCCCTACCAATGGAGATCAGACAAGCCCCGTCGCTACTGGCGTTCAGGAAGCGGGTGAAGACGTGGCTCTTCGAGCAAGCGTTCGGATGAGCAGGCAATTAACATCAGATTCATAAAAAATGGCATACTGAACAAGGAATGGCTAAAGGACTACGAGATTGGATCTGACTTACTGAGGCTGATGACGTTATGTGTTTGTTTGTGGTGTCTGTCACTTGCACTGTTTAATGTTGTTTCACTGTAAACCGCTTAGAGTCGCCTCGGCTGATATAGGCGGTATACAAGAGAAGTTAATAAATAAATAAATAAATAAATAATAAAACTTTATTTATATACTGCTCTATCTCCCCGAGGGGAACGCAGGGCGTTTTCCAAGTAACATCACCGAAACATGTAAAGTAAACAGTATAACATAAAATCAACAAAACAACATAAGCATAAAATTATCACAATAACACATGTATATTAAAAAATAATCCTGCCTATTCAGAGCAATTAAAAAGCCGGGCCAAGGCTAGTGCAAACTCAAAATTTGAGGGGAACGGGAATTAAGTACAGTGTTATAACAGGCTAACAGCAATAGCAGATACACGTCTGTGGCTGCTCATTTCCAGGGCCTATTAGAGGGATGACCGGGGTAATAGGTAAGAAGTGCAAGGCCATATTCAATAATGTTTGGGGCTGGACTAGAACTGGTCATTCTCAAAGGCTTGTTGAAACCACCAGGTCTTCAAGCTCTTACAAAAGGAGGGGAGGGATGGGGCCTGTCTTATTTCCCTTGGAAGGGCGTTCCAGAGGCGGGGGGCCACCACCGAGAAGGCCCTCTCTCTCGTCCCCACCAACCGTACTTGTGACAGTGGTGGAAGCGAAAGGAGGGCCTCCCTGGAAGATCTTACAGTTCACGCCAGTTCAGGCCCTGCCTATCGTGGAGATAGGCAGGACCTGTACCGCTTAGGGCTTTATAGGTCATGACCTGCACCTTGAATTTGGCTCGGCAACTTATCGGCAGCCAATGAAGCTGTTTTAATAGGAGCGTTGTATGCTCCCTATAGTTTGCTCCAGTAACGAGCCTGGCTGCTGCCCATTGTACCAGGTTCTTATGCAGAAGAATTGTGATAAACTGTGTGCATGCTGTTTTGTGTTTCTTTAGAAGGCTACCAAGATGCAATGGAGAAATGACCACTGATCATGTCTTATGATTAAAAAGTAGGGCATATGTTTTGAACAAGCATGTAAATAGATTAATAAATAAAATCATTTTAGAGTACTGAATGTCTAAGAACAGCCTTGTGCTTTCTGCTAGAAATGTGCATTAAGTAGAGAAAGTGGACCAGTTCATCTGAGGGCCCTTTCACATAGCCATATAATCCAAAATGTAAAGGCAGATAATCCATAATATCTGCTTTGAACTGGGTTATCAGAGGGTGCATCTAGACAGCCCCTTTAATGGGGGAGATGACATCCTGGATAAACCTGAAGTAATTTGCCACGAACCAGGAAAATTAGTTTGTTAGGGGGGGTTATTCTGTGCCTTCTTGGGCTCCCTTCAATCCTTTTTGGGCTCCTCTCAATTACACTTTTTCTATTCCTGCCTCAACCAGGGTTTTATCATTTTACTTCGTCCATTTGGCCTTCCCCTTGTGTTTGATTTTATATATGTCAATCTCCTTTGTTGATTTTATTTTGCAACTTTATGTATTTTATTCTGATGAAATTTTTGTTGCCTGCATTTTGTATTTTATTTTGCTGTATTGTATCTTTGGGTTTGGCCTCATGTTAGCCGCCCCGAGTCCCCTCCAAGGAGATGGTGGCGGGGTTTAAATAAATATTATTATTATTATTATTATTATTATTATTATTATTTGAAACACAACAAGATGAGTTCACAGCAGACACTCTGCTGGGTGTTGAATTGGATCACACGTTGGACACTTCCCAAGTGTCTAGGACTGTGTGATGTATTGGCGAATAATGCATGCAGATCCCAGTAATTTGGCCTTTTGCAGCTGGCAGATGGTAATTTTGTCAGCGCCGATTGTGTTTAAGTGCAGGCCAAGGTCTTTAGGTACTGCACCCAGTGTGCCGATCACCACTGGGACCACCTTTACTGGCTTGTGCCAGAGTCTTTGCAGTTTGATTCCTATTATTATTATTATTATTATTATTATTATTATTATTATTATTATTATCCCACTACATCCAGAGTCTGGACTTTCCCTTTTCGTTAAAAATGAGTGCAAATGAAGAAAAAGAGTATACTTTATAAGAAACAGTGTAGTAAATAAACACAGAAGAGCCATTTTGCGTATTCACTACAAGCGGCTGACTATCAGAATTTATTATTTTTGGAAGGTTCCAACTAAACTAAGAATAGCAGCAGTTCTAAAGAGAGAGCCCCAGGACTCAAGGCAAAATTAGAGGAGAGTTAGAAACAGAAAATTAGATCTACCTGGATTTGTTCTTGGCCCTGCTCCAGAAGCCTTAATGGAAACAAGTTGCCACTGAGGTCCAGGAACATTTTTGCATGGAGACTGTTCAAAAGCTTTGTTTTGAGCGCAATTCACATAAAATGGCCTGAAGGAGTGGTGCAGAATCTAGAAAATTATGAAAAAGTTGAGATGCCTGGTAAAATTATTTTGCAAGAAGGAAGTTCAAGCTGTCAGACACAAAATTACACTGAGTCACGTCTCATCAGTTTGCCTGCCAGTTTCCTTTTACGGAGAAATTGACAAGAAATGGAACTTTTCAATAGGCTGTCTGAAGGCTCTTCCACACAGCCCTAAATCCTGCATCAAAGTGGGTTAAAATTTGCAACCCTCTTTGGTGTGGGTTCCTGTCTCCACCTACCCACCTAAACACCGGACTTTCTTGGGCAGGTGGTTAAATGCCATCCTGCAGATATTACAGACAGTACCAGCAAATGTCAGTCCTGTTTTACAGACCAGATTCCAGAGAGGTCTAAAACAGATTACGCGTGTTGGATTTTAAATAACGATGTGGCTGTTGAAGATGTTTATTTGCTTCTCAAAACACCCAGAAGGAATGAAATTAGAATAATGTCTTTATTATTTACTGGCTTGGTAGGATGCCCAAGGAAGGATGTATCCATAAACCTGTCACGCCTTCCTACTTGCCCACATGAGTTTGGCCTTCTTTAGGTTTTTGTTTTGCTGCACAGGATGTCATGCCATCTGCATTTCTAAGCCTTCTCGGTGGTGGCCCCTCGGCTTTGGAACTCCCTCCCGATAGAGATTAGATCTGCCTCTTCCCTCCTGACTTTTAGAACGCGGGTAAAATCATGGCTTTGGGATACTGCATTTGCATTTGACTCAATCATCATTTGCAGAATGATGATTGAGTCAATAACTGCTGTGATTCACTCTGACGAACTGACTTTTTTGTAACTTTTGTGTAACTTGTATGAATTGTATTTTAATGTATTGTACATTGATGATGTATATTCTTTAATTTTATTGTATTGAACCCTATGTTGTTAGCCAGCCTGAGTCCCTCCTTGAAGGTTGAGAAGACCGGGTTATAAAAACTCTAAATAAATAAATAAATAAATAAATATAACAATATAGAATATCACATTTCATGTTTTCCAAAGAAACTTATTCTGTCTTTCAAGTTCCTGCTGCCCTTGCAAACTGAAATGTAGTTTTGCAAAAGAGTTGCACAATTAAAATGATCAAGTGTCTGGAGAGCAAGCCCTATGAGGAGTGGCTTAAAGAGCTGGGTGTGTTTAGTCTGAAGAAGAGAAGGCTGAGAGGAGACATGATAGCCATGTATAAAAATGTGAGAGGAAGCCACAGGGAGGAGGGAGCAAACTTGTTTTCTGCTGTCCTGGAGACTAGGATGCGAAACAATGGCTTCAAACTAGAAGAAAGGAGATTCCATCTGAACATTAGAAAGAACTTCCTGACTGTGAGAGCCGTTCAGCAGTGGAACTCTCTGCCCCAGAATGTGATGGAGGCTCCTTCTTTGGAAGCTTTTAAACAGAGGATGGATGGCCATCTGTCGGGAGTGCGTTGAATGCAATATTCCTGCTTCTAGGCAGGGGGTTGGACTGGATGAGATCTCTTCCAACTCTGTGATTCTATGATTCTAATCCCCAAACCATTTTTTGCAGTTTGGAGCAAAAGAGGGAAGACAATTCATGTGAGGTGTTCAGTCACAAGAAACAAGGAGAACACAATAATTTGAAACGATCCAAATACTGCAATGGGAAATTGTTGTGGAAAGCATGTTCAATGGGTATTGATGAAACACATATGAAAGGATACCCGAATACCCTTTTACTAGCTAACAAATTGAAATTGAACCCTCAGCATTAGGTCCTCTAAAAGCACTTTATACTGATTTAAGACTGCCTGTACATTTCCACCAATGCCCCATCTCCTCTATATTGTTCATACCCAGCATTATTTTTTAAACTTCAATTATATGGCCCAGTCATAGTTTTTAAATGTGCATTGTGTTTTTGTTTATGTTTATGCTATTTGTGTATGAGATTTATTTTAACTGCTTTGCATTGTATTGTGATTATTACTTGTATAGATGTATTGTGGGCTCGGCCTCATGTAAGCCGCACCGAGCCCCTTGGGGTAGCGGGGTATAAATAAAGTATTATTATTATTATTATTATTATTATTATTATTCCAGACAAGGCAGAGCTACTCCTGGTCAGTCACAAGGCCGAACAGGGCTCATTGCTGAGCCTGAAACCTCAGGTTTCGGCGGTGACCAGGGGAGCATTCGCACGGTTTAAGCTTGTGCGCCAGCTGCGCCCGTACCTTGGGAAGTCTGACTTGGTCACAGTAGTCCATGCTCTTGTAACATCCCATATAGACTACTGCAACATTCTCTATGTGGAGTTGCCTTTGAAGACTGTCTGGAAGCTTCAACTAGTCCTTCAACCGCACAGCCTTAATTCCTGCCTCATGGTCAAAATCTACTTTAATCCCAATATTTAAAAAAGGGGATAAAAACGATCCAGCGAACTACCGCCCTATCAGTTTACTCTCGGTGGTGGGCAAACTTTGTGCTCGCCATTTATACAGCAAGCTTCTAGACTGGTTAGACTCAGAAAAAGTAATAGGTGAGGAACAGGCAGGCTTTAGAAAAGGAAGGTCTACCATAGACCATTGTATTGTGTTAAGCCACCTAGCAGAAAAATACCAAGCCCCTCCCTACAAAGGACTATTTACCGCGTTTATAGATCTAAAAGCTGCCTTTGACTCTATTCCAAGAAATTTACTATGGCAAAAACTACAGAAGACCACAATTGACAAAAGATTGCTCTGGTTAATTAAGAGCTTATATTCAAACACTTCAACACAAGTAAGATGTGGAGTACAAGGCAACCTCTCAAAACCAATAGCAGTAAATAGGGGAGTGCGCCAGGGGTGCATCCTGGCCCCTATTCTGTTTAACCTATTCCTGAACGACCTAGCCACCCATGTCTCACTACCAAAATGGACAACCCCCTAAAATCTCATCCACCAATATACCGCTATTGTTATATGCAGATGATGCTGCCCTCATATCTTACACCAAGGTAGGACTCAAGCGAGTGCTGAGTGCATTCTACCAATACTGTGAGAAAAACCAGCTAAAGATAAACTATAGTAAAACCAAAATCATGGTCTTCTCAAAGAAGCGAGCCAGGCATAACTGGTTCATAGGAAAGAACGTAATTGAACAAGTTTCCAGTTTTAAATATCTAGGGGTTACCTTTCAAGCCTCAGGTTCCTGGGGATGCCACCTAAAAATGGCAGTTCAAAATGCCCTATCTAGTAGTAAAGCAATAATTCGGGTTTTTTTTACACCAAAGGTGGCCAGTATATACCAGCAGCAACAAAGGTCTTCCAAGCAAAGGTAACAGCCCAATTATTATACGCAATTCCGGTATGGATCACAGGCTTCACATCTAAAGTAGAACAAGTTCAATCAGGGTTTCTTAGAAAACTGTTTGCTGTCCCCAGTTGTGTTCCATTTGCTGTTTTAAGACTGGAATCAGGAACAGCCTCACTCGAATCACTGGCTTGGAGAAGGGCCCTAGGATACTGGATGGAGAGGGTGCACAAAGGGCCTGAAGCGGGATATACATATCTGATTCAAAAAGACCTCTTTAAATCCCACCGAATCAAAGCGCTAAATCAGAAACTCAGGCAGATGGGCCTCTCAGAGAATATATTGAGCGGTTTTGAGCATAAAAAGTTAATGCAGATCTTAGCGGAACGGATCAGTGACATAGACAAACAGGACTCAATGACTCTGGCGTGCTCCACATGCTCTCCATTGAGTTTAGGCCTAACATTTAATTCTTTGGGAGGTGCCAAATACTTAGAAAATTTAAACATCCCAAAATTTCGCCTTGCTTTCAGTTGGGCCAGATTCAATGCCCTCAAATCAGCCATACTAGAGGGTAGATACAAAGGGACTGATTACGAACACAGAGTTTGCCCATGCGGGGAGGGTAAAATTGAAACTGTAACACATGTACTTTTTATTTGCACAATTTACAAGGATGATAGACTAAGGTTAATATCCCCTCTACTCACCAAGTGGCCAGGAAGATCCCTAAGTTGGTACTGCACTTATTTACTGTCTGATCTTGATAAAAGGGTAACGGAACAGGTGGCCAAATTTCTGTTTGCAGCGGCAAAAAGCCGCAAGTGCTTCATGAATAACCTGTAAAGGCTGAGTGTAACAAAGAGTACTCGGGAGACTTATTATTAACTTGCAATCAGTTCCTGTTTTAGATTATATAGACAGCCATTCATCCGATAGCGAATGGTGATACTTGTTTTTATTAATTATAAGCCAAATGTGATGTTATTAATTGTTTATTGTTGTATTTCATCATTCTACTTTCACTTGACTTAGCCGATGGTTTGTTGACCGAAATAAAGGCTACTGACTGACTGACTGATTTTTCTGTTCATTTCTACTCTTGTCTGTGTGTCTTGTGCATGGGACGTGGCTAAGATCCGCCTTATGAACCTTCGAGAACCTTAAGATCGTCTGGAGAGGCCCTGCTCTCGGTCCCGCCATCATCACAAGCACGGCTGGTGGGGACAAGAGACAGGGCCTTCTCAGTGGTGGCCCCTCGGCTATGGAACGCCCTCCCTAGGGAGAGATTAGATTGGCTTCTTCGCTTTTAGCATTTCGGAAAAAACTCAAGACATGGCTATTCAAGCAGGCATTTGCGAATACTGAGTAACGGACATAAGAACGGAACAACTACAAGATGGGATTGGACATTGTTTTAATGAGTATTTATTGAATTATGCTTTATTGCAGCTGTTAGGATTTTATTGATGTTTAAGTTTTTATATTGTAACTGTGTTTTTGGTGGCATTGAATTTTGCCTTGTAAACCGCCTCGAGTCGCCAGAAAGCTGAGAGGGACAGTATACAAATATTGTAAATAAATAAATAAATAAATAAATAAATAAAGGTAATCATACATCGATTTAGAAAGAAATAGTTCCCTCTAATAGTATTCGCTGATGATTTTGTTATGTCTAATTACAGTCATTTTTACTGGACACAAATTGCTTCAGGTCACAGTCTTACAAATGTACCACTCCCAAATCAGTCTGGCATTGCACGCTATACTTGTATACTTTTTAGGTGCTTAATGTGTTTTTTGTGGTCAAGATGTGAAAAGCTTGCAGGTTTCACAGTGGATGCCTTTGGTTTCAGGGTGGAAAGATGTAGTAACAATCTGGAGATGAACAATAACTAATAAGAATGTCTAGCATCAATTTGAGTCATCTTAATAAAGAAGTACTGAGCCAAATCATTTTGAATATGAAACAAGCATTGATTAAAGTACTTGCAGCATCCTTTTGGCACTGAGAAAACAATTGTACCAGTACTCCTGGCAACTGGTAATCCAAACTAAATGATAGCTAACTTTGTACCAAGACTTAAAGACCAATTAAAACTTTGAATGATAACATAAGGTCAAAAATTGTACAAGTCCTTTAATGATGTTCAGAGTGCAAAGGCAATATAAGGTTGTGTCTCCCTTGCGGTTGTGCATTGCTAATCGAAGAGGAAATGCTTAAATCTCAATTTTGTGAGCTTGTGAGAATTAGGCTTTCCAGAACATAAATCATGATCAAAAGCAGGGGTTCTCAACCTGTGGATCGCCAGGTGTTTTGGCCTACAACTCCCAGAAATCCCAGCCAGTTTACTAGCTGTTAGGATTTCTGGGAGTTGATRGCCAAAACATCTGGGGACCCACAGCTTGAGAAACACTGRTCTAAAAAGTCACCACAATTGCCTTTACTGTAGCATGAAATCTTACAACAGAAGGAGGAGGAGGAGGATGGGGGGAGGGGAGGGGAGKGGGAGGAAGAGGAAGAGGAAGAGGAAGAACTTTATTTTTCTACCCCRCCTCCATCTCCCCGAAGGGACTCGGGGCAGCTTACATGGGGCCCAAGCCCAGGCAGAATACAATTAAAATAAAGCAATAACAATTAAAACAGCATAAAACAACATAACAAAAATAGCTAGCAACACCAATAACAGCAGACTAATTTTGGACGGGGGAGGAAAACCMCCAGTTTTACAATTGTACAGCTGGAGTAACTGAACCCCTATCAGATGGCAAATTTTGGGTACCCCTAAAGCACAACAAATGTTTTTACTATTACATTAATATCAATGGTTTTTGTACAAAGACAATTCTGATATTCTGATACATTGGATGCTTAACACTACTGTTCTACAAGTCTTTCTACACATGGGATCCAGAAGAAAGCCCTAAAATGGATTGTTTCAGAGGCAAACTATTTCTGGATCCACTCAAACACAATCCTCCTTGTCCCCTACTGAATCTCCAGGGTCTTGTTATGGATGTCTGCCAGCTTCAAGGTGGTGTAAGTATTCCTCTGATAATTGAAATCAATGTGTGAGGGAAACATCAAGATCGAGAGGGGATGTAATGGCAAATTTGTATTCCTCCCTTATCATCTCTTCTCTAGGGCTCTTGTGTTCCAGTATTGTTCCACGATTGTGTTCTGCAGTGGATCTCTGCATCAGGAGTACATTGAGATCCTCAGCCCTTAATGTACAGAATCTCTCATGTTTGAGTAGACCAAAACTCCATAGTATTCAGAACAAGGAAGAAGGATGGCAACTAGATATCAGCTATTTTTTACACATCTGCAGTTTCTAATTCTATTATGACAACACCAGTATTTCAGACTTTTATTTTTCATCATTACGATTACTTGTTTATTCTTACTTTGTCTCAAGTTGCTATTTGAGTTCCATACAGAGCATCACAGGTTGAGTGTATTTAAATTCTCTAAATAATACTTCAATAAAATAACTAGCTTAAAATAACCCAGCGATACTCCAGTTATTTGAAAAAGGCATTGTTTATTTTAGGATGTTATGAATGGACTCAGTGGAAATAGGTACAGATCCACGGCTGACGGGGTTAGCAGTAGTCTCCTTCCTACATATTCAAAGCCTGCCTGAATAGGAATGCTTTCACCTGCCAGCTAAAGAGAAGCAGGGAGAGAGCCCCCCATCAAAGGGAGTTTCAGAGAGTAGGAGCAGCCACTGAAAAGGCTGTGATGTTGATGAGGCCAAGAGAAAGCCTTCCTCTGAGACCTTAGGCTTCTGGCAAGCTCATGTAGGGAGTGCATCTTCATCAAAAGAAGAGGCGTTATCTGCTGAGCGTTAAATACAATTCATCATCCTGTTCCCCAGACCCTCCTTTCTTCAAACAGTTCAGGTTGGGCACCCAAACTTGCACACCACATACCATTTGCAGTGTTCATGGGAACACATCCACTTCACAAACACCCACACACACGTACATGATGTAGCGTCAGCTCAGTTGAAGCAAGAAAACAATGTGACATAGGGAACCGTCAACCTTCAAGGGCACCTAGTGACAGATGAGTTGCTGCTACAACCTGCTCCCGAAAGACCTCGGTTTGGGAGGAACAGATTGAGCACCTTTTTGATGGCTCACCTTCTTTACTGTGATGTTAATGCAGAAGAACAGATAAACAAACTATGAGGGAAAGTCAATAGTGTTGCTTTACTGAGAATATAGAAGCCAACGGATATTAGAAATCAATGGAATTACGTAATATGGTACCATATGCTTTCAGTCAGGGACAGAGGCAGCAATGTTACATTGATCCAATATAATCTACAGAAGAGTGTATTTCAGAAACATGAGACTCCTTTAGTGCTTTGTATGTGATATAACTACAGGGCATATCCTAGTAGATTGCCTGCAGCAAAGTGGAGCATTAATGTAGCTTGGAAAGCGTTTTATGTGTCAACTAGCCGTCCCCTGCCACACTTCACTGTGGCCCACATGGGGGTTCTGTGTGGGAGGTTGGCCCAATTCTATTGTTGGTGGGGTTCAGAATGCTCTGTGATTGCAGGTGAACTATAAATCCCAGCAACTACAACTCCCAAATGTCAAGATTCTATTTTCCCCAAACTCCACCAGTGTTCACATATGGACATATTGAGTATTTGTGTAGGGTTTGGTACAGATCCATCATTATTTGTGTCCACAGTGATCTCTGGATGTAGGTGAACTACAACTCCAAAACCAAGGACACTGCCCACCAAGCCCTTGCAGTATTTTCTGTTGGTCATGGGAGAACTGTGTGTCAAGTTTGGTTCAATTCCATTGTTGGTGGGGTTCAGAATGCTCTTTGATTGTAGGTGAACTATAACTCCCAGCAACTACAACTCCCAAATGACAAAATCATTTTTTGAGTGAAGGACATACATTGTATTGTTAGGTGTCTTGTGTCCAAATTTGGTGTCAATTCATCCAGTGGTTTTTGAGTTCTGTTAATCCCATAAACGAACATTACATTTTTATTTATATAGATGTCCTAGCATATAGTACATCTCGCCTAGAGCTGGTGATAGCCAAAGTCTCATTCCATTTACATTACAGAGACATTGCTCACAAAACATAGACTGAACATTTCAAAAAGTTTGGTCCTCCCAACTTGTACCCTCAAGACGTATTGTGATGGCGAAATTTAGTCTGGAAAACTGTGGGAACTGCAGTCCAGACACCAGTAAATTATTATTATTATTTATTTAGAACGTTTATATACCGGTCTTCTCGTCTCCAGCGAGGGACTCAGGCTGGTTTATATCAAAGGAATTAATACACAATAGTTTAAAAACATCACATCCAATAATACACTAATATAAACACATTAAAGTACTATCATATAATTATATAAGGCCAAATCATTAACATAAAATCACTATTCATCCCATCCATCCGTGTGGTCAAGAGTTATTGCCTCACTCATTAAATGCCAAATTCCAGAGCCAGGTTTTCACCAACTTTCTAAAGGTCAGGAGGGAAGGGGCAGTTCTAATCTCCAATGGGAGAGAGTTCCAGAGCTGAGGCGCCACCACCGAGAAGGCCCTGTCCCTCATCCTCACCAGACGCAATTGCGAGGGTGGTGGGACCGAGAGCAGGGCTCCTCCAGACAATCTTAACAACCTTGATGGTGGGTTTATCCCGCACCTTCCAAGAAGGTGCAGAATAAATCTACTATCTAATTAATTCGCTACAAACCAGGGTTTTCCTGGTTTGTAGCGAATTAATTCGGGATTGTCCAGGATGTCATCTGGACAGCCCCTTCTTTATTGCGGGAGTTACCGCAAGCAAGGGACTGTCTGGATGCGCCCTTAGTTTCCCAGAGTTTTAGTCCAGCACTCGAAACTCACTACCTCGTGGTTGTAAATACTCGCTTTTAAATAAGGGTGTCTCCTATAAATGCTGGAACAACAGCAGCCACTTTGATCATCTTCCAAAAGCACTTAACTCCAGACACCTTGTTAAGCATTTTAATTTGGAGCAGAGCTTTCCAAACAATTCATGTTGGCGACACGCTTTTTAGACGTGCATCATTTCAGGACACAGTAATAAGGTTTTACCAGCAAACTGGAGGTTAAACCAACCACTTATAAGACATAAGGACACATACGTAAATTGTTATAACAAAATGGATGGGGATATCTTACGTGATTTACTGTTTATTTCACCATAGACTCAGAGGTTTCTCATTACACATGCATGACACTACTATACATTGCAAGTGACACACTCAGCTCCCAATCCCAGGATTCCACAGGATGGAACCATAGCATTTAAAGTGAAATTGTAGCATTATAATAATGTAGTGTGGAAGGGTTCCTGCAACTAGAGCATTTCATACAAATGGACTACTAGAAAAGTATTGTTCCAAATACAAAGTGTTCTTCATTCTAGCCTTTTGATAGCTTATTTTTCTGACTCCTATGGTGCATGCTGCTTACCGTATTGTCGAAGGCTTTCATGGCCGGAATCACTGGGTTGTTGTAGGTTTTTTCGGGCTATATGGCCATGGTCTAGAGGCATTATCTCCTGACGTCAGGTGCTAGAGAGAGAAGGATAGTCCATTTTATAGGGGCACAGAGTGAGTTGAAGGAGGAAAACCATTTCCCCTTGTTTTCCTGTTATTCCCCCCACCTATGTTGCTGTTGTTGAGACAACCATATTTTATGATATGGGGGGGGGGGGGTAACCAAAATTGGGAAAATGGTTTTCCGTCTTCTTTCTTCAACTATCTAGTTCTATATAGCCCCCCTTTTAGAGTCTGCCCAAATAATGCAACAGTACTGCTTTTTCTAATGCCTTTGGCGGTTCCCAAACAGGAAATCAAAACCCAGTTTGAAATCAATTATCGTACTGGGCATACATATCTGTCTACTTACAGGTATTTATATCTTATAAATGCTTACCGATAATTATATCATTAGCCTAAGTAAGGAGAGACATAATTATCGGTAGCCTACATTCACAACCATATTCTATTTCTTTTTGTGATGTTACCACAGTGGGTGCGTCCTGTCACATTTTTATTTAATAACACCTGCATTTATAACATAGTCAAAGCATGTGATCATTTTTGAAGTTCATTCAATGTGCAATTACCTTAATACCAGTGGGAACCTGTGCTTTTGAAGTCTAATGATTTCCTGTGAGGTTCATCCCTTGAGATTTGATTCTAATATCACCCTATGTCCAAAGGCTGCTTAGGATTTTTTCGCAAGCATCATCAGATTATCTTGTTACCTTTATGGGTACACCTGAGCATCAACAAGCCTATCAACAGTTTAATAATTAGAATGCAAACAGCTCTTTTGCATTCTTGGAAACAGTCTAGACAGCAAAACACTGTAAGTCAATATAGTTTGCATTTAAATCTAATTAGATCTGCAAATAGATAGATAGATAGAAAATCCAGATAAACTAAATGTAAATCTACTCATTTGAAAGGTCTGTTGCCTCTACTATGGTCTCAACCCGGAAATGTAATCAGCAAATGAGCAGCTGTGGGGTTAGGGATGGAGTAAAGAAAACTAAGTTCTTGCCTTCACCTTTACAATTATGCAAGCACAGAGTTTAGAGAGATCATGCTCATATTCTACTCCGCTTTATCTGCATGACAATATAAACTTCAGTTTGCATTAAAACAATTTTTGAACTATAAGATGCTGTTTTGGTGCATTATGTAACAAAACATTAAAGATTGTGATGTAGATGCCTCAGGGCAGTTCCAAACAGGGCTTTAACCTGGGTGCAATCGCGCTTCTTAAACCCAATAGAGCCTGGGTTAAAGTCCGCACACTTCCCCCACAACATCTGCGCTTTCTTGGGGGGGGGGTGTCCAGATGCCCTGCTGGGCCTTCTGACAGGGCACCCAAACACAAAATAAAAGCCCCCAGAAAAACCTTAAAACTGGAAAATAATGTACCCGGCTGTCATTCCCCCTTCTCTGGAGCTCTTCTGGCATGTAGAAATGATGTGCCAGGAGAAGCGGGCCAGGAGTGATTTTCCTCCTCCCTTTCCCCGCCTCCTTCTTCTGGCGCAGCATTTCTACAAGCCAGAAGAGCTCCAGAAAGAGGGGATTGTGGCCGGGTAAGTTATTTTGTTTTTAAAGCCCTTTGGGGGGGGGGGGGTTGGGGAGGAATTAGAGCCCTTTCAGGTAATGTGTTTTTACAAAAGCGTTTGGATGCACCACGTAAAAACATGAGAGGGTGTGCATTTTAGGCGCTGTCTGGATACACCCGCAGTTACTTCAGTCATATTCCTGAATTGGTTTTATAAACAACAATTACACTATGTTACATGTTTTTGTTCCTCGGTTATAAATGTCATTTCCTAATTGGTGCAAAAACATTTTTATGGGACATTCTGCAGCTATTAGTGTTTCAATGAATGTCTGATAGAGGCTCAATCCATTCATCATAGTTTACGGCAGCCACAAAAATGAAATTCCTGGATTATAGCAACTATTATTCATTGTTATCTTATTATTGTTATTATTTGAAACACAACAAGATGAGTCCACAGCAGACAAGATCACTCTGCTGGCTGTTGTATTGGATCACATGTCGGACACTTCCCAAGTCTCTAGGACTGTGTGATGTATCAGGGAATAATGTGTGCAGATCCCAGTAAGGTGGCCTTTTGCAGATGGCAGATGGTAATCTTGTCAGCACCAATTGTGTTTAAGTGCAGACCAAGGTCTTTAGGTACTGCACCCAGTGTGCTGATCACCAATGGGACAACCTTTACTGGTTTGTGCCAGTCTTTGCAGTTTGATCTTTAAATTCTTGTATCATGTCATTTTTTTCCAGTTGTTTCTCTTCAACCCTGCTGTCACCTGGGATGGCAACATCAACAATCCATACTATGTTTTTTGACACGATGGTGAGGTCAGGAGTATTGTGCTCCAAAACTCTGTCTGTCTGAATTCAGAAGTCGCAGAGGAGTTTGATGTGTTCATTTTCTGTAAATTTTTCTGGCTTGTGATCCCACCAGTTCTTTGTTGCAGGCAGATGGTATTTGTAGCACAAGTTCCGATGAATCATCTGAGCAATGGTGTTATGCCTCTGCTTGTAGTCTGTCTGCACGATCTTCTTGCAATAGCTGAGGATGTGATCTATTGTTTCACCTGCTTCCTTGCAGAGTGTACATTTGAGATCTGTTGTCAACTTTTCAATTCTGGCTCTGATGGCATTTATTCTAATGGCTTGTTCTTGGGCTGCTCGAATCAGGCCCTCCGTCTCCTTTTTCAAAGTTACTGTATATACTCGAGTATAAGCCTAGTTTTTCAGCCCCTTTTTGGGGGCTGAAAAAGCTCCCCTCGGCTTATACTTGAGTCAAGGTTGTTTATTATTTTACTCTGTTATTAGTATTATTTTTATTTCATGTATTATTTTACTCTATTATTTTTACATTTACAATATTTTACCCTATTATTATTATTATTATTACATTTATTATTTTACACTATTTATGATTATTATTGCATTTATTATTTTACTCTATTATTAGATTTATTATTCTACCCTATTATTACTGTTATTGCATTTTCATTATTTTACTTTATTATTATATTTATTATTTTATTCTCTTTATTATTGTTGGAAGGATGCGTACGTAGAAGATATGTAATGATTTAATCAGAGTTGGGCAGTCTTATCTCAAATTACAGTTTTATGTAAATATTAAAAAAAAAACATTTCTCCTCCTGATGCCTCAATTAATGTAATTTTATTGGTATCTATTTTTATTTTGAAATTTATCTGTAGTGGCTGCATTTCCCACCCTCGGCTTATACTCGACTCAATATGTTTTCCAGTTTTTGTGGTAAAATTAGGTGCCTCGGCTTATATTCGGGTCGGCTTATACTCGAGTATATACGGTATATTTGTGAGCCACAGCCATGTTTTTTCTTTGTCAATTTGGCTCTCAATTTTTCCCAGGAAAGAGCCTTCTTTCTTTTTTTCTTTCTATTATTATTATTATTATTATTATTATTATTATTATTATTATTATTATTATTGAAAAAGGGCGGCAACTTGTTCCTTATTTACATTGTTGCTATTAAGTTTTTATTGCCAGCCTAGGATGGGGATAGATACTTCTGGGATTCTCTATGTGCCAAGATACTTTGGTTTGCTGCGAGTACTGTGTACCTTGACTCGTAGTGCTATTTGTCACTCTGCCTCTGCAGGTAAAATGCCTTGGCCTCACCTGGAAACAAGCCGCTAACCAAGACCAGCCTACTTTGGACACAGACTAATAGTACTAAAAATAAGCAGAGAAATCCTGGCGTCTCCAGATTACAAATGTAATCCTTGTCGCGTTGAAGACTGTCTGTGCTCTCTCTCTCTTTAGTCTTCAGCACTCTGGAGGAAGCAATCCATGCAAGCAAATCAACATGTTTTGTTTTCCACTTGGGATTTAGTTTTCCAGCTGCTCTCAAATGAATGAATCTGTATGATCCTTATCAACCGGATCATTTTTAAAAAGCAACAAAGACTACATAATGACCACACTGTTATTGGTGGTGTTTCAATTTCTCTTTATTAAAGGCTGCTGAGCATTTGAACTATAATCTACAATCTGTCTCTAATTACTTTTTACAAGCTCTTTTTAACATTGCTTTTTACACCCTCTCTTTAAAAATCCATGTACATCTTAGGGCACTTCCAGACAGCACAAAAATGCAGGTTTTAAATGGAGGACTAAAATACCCAGAATCTGAGAGGATGTTCCCACAGAGACCAGTATTTCTTCTTCTGGTGTCCTCACAGGCTTCCTCTGTATTGGATCGAGATGGAGAATGGACAGTGAACATCTTGCAGTTTTTAAAAATCACTTTGTTATGCGCTGGACTGTATATGTGCACATGCAAATATCTTAATATCAATACGAACACATCCGCATGTGCGCATATGAGAGACAGCATATAACAGAGGGTTTTTAAAAAAAAAAACTTCCACCAATTTCTTTCTTCCCCCAATTGTTGATTCAAACTTTGTTTAATATTATAAAGTGTAAAATAAAGATATTCAGAGAGTTCAAATAGCTCTTCGTTCATGCTTCCTTTAAATCAGCTGTGTGTCCGTTTCATAGCCCGATCAGCTGATTAACTGGGTTGTTGTAGGTTTTTTCGGGCTATATGGCCATGGTCTAGAGGCATTCTCTCCTGACGTTTCGCCTGCATCTATGGCAAGCATCCTCACTACCTCTGAGGACACTTGCCATAGATGCAGGCAAAACGTCAGGAGAGAATGCCTCTAGAACATGGCCATATAGCCCAAAAAAACCTACCACAGCCCAGTGATTCTGACCATGAAAGCCTTCGACAATACAGATGATCAACTGTTTCGGTTTTTAAAAGCAGACATATGCTGGAGTACTCTACACAGGGGAGAGGGACGGAAATCATGTGCAAATATGCACATTTTCCAGCCAGAATTGAGATAAACCCTGTGTTTTTCATCCGTTGCAGCAATTCAGTGTGGATTTACTGCTAGCATTATGTTTTAGGTGCTGTGTAGAAGGGCCCTTTGATGTGCTTCTAATAAATCCAAAGTAATGTATATGACATTTTTTTCTTTCTTTTTTCTCCTGTTTTATTTTATCAACAATCAAATGAGGTAAGGAAAGCTGAGAATGAGTGAGCAGTATCTTAAATTTCACCAATAATGCAGAACTTATTTTAATTATTCCTTATAAATGGTTCTGGCCCAACTTACCTGTCTGAACGCATCTCCCCTTATGAACCCCCCATGACTTTAAGATTGTCTGGGGAGGCCCTGCTCTTGGTCCCACCTTTATCACAGGTATGGCTGACGGGGACGAGAGACAGGCCTTCTCAGTGGTGGCCCCTCGGCTATGGAACGCCCTCCCTAAGGATATCAGATCGGCCCCCTCCCTTCTAACATTTCGAAAGAGGATCAAGACTTGGCTCTTTGAGCAGGCAATTCCAAATACAGTGTAATCAACATAGGAAAATGGAATGGTTGGACGATGCGATTGGACAATGTTTTTAATAGGAGACCTTAATGTTCCTGTTTTTATTAATTTTGTTATGGTTTTATTATCAAATTGTTTTTATTGTATTGAAATTGTATTTTATGGTCTTGGCACCCATTGTAAACTGCCCTGAGTCGCCTATGGGCTGAGAGTGACAGTATATAAATATAGTAAATAAATAAATGAATTATTAAACCACCCCATGCTCTCTTTCTCCTAAAAACAGCAAGCAAACCTTTTGGATGATAGTTATAAAAAGTTTGTAGTTGTTTATTCGCTCAGTTGTTTCGGACTCTTCATGGCCTCATAGAACAGCCCACGCCAGAGCTCGGTCAGCTGTCACCACCTCCATCTCCTTGAAAGTCAAGTTAGTCACTTCAAGGATACCATCCATCCATCTTGCCCTTGATCTGCCCCTCTTCCTTTTTCCTTCAATTTCCCCAGCATAATTGTCTTCTCTAGGCTTTGCTGTCTCCTCATGATGTGGCCAAAGTACTTCAACTTTGTCTCTAGTATCCTTCCCTCCAGTGAGCAGTCGGGCTTTATTTCCTGGAGGATGGAGGATGGACTGGTTGGAGGATGGACTGGTTGGATCTTCTCGCAGTCCAAGGCTACCTTCTTACCTACCCTAAAACTACCCCTGAGTATTCAAAGTGATTTGAAAGGGTGCCGACACAGACATATTTCAGATGCGAGAAGTAAGCCCACTGTTAGATAATATTGGCAATTTTCAGAATATTTGTCTGATTTAAGTTTATTTTGAAAGCCATGGTGTGAGTGTTGGGCTAGAATATAGAAGACTAAGGCCCGAATCCCTGTTTGGTCATGGAAACATGTTAGGTGAACTTGAACAAGTCACACTTGTAAGCCTCAGATGAAGGTAAGGCCAAACTCTCAATTTGAACAACTTGGTGATAAATTCATCTTAGAGTTAGAGATGATTTGAAACCATGTAATGGCAACCTTAGATATGCAGATGACACCACATTGATGGCCAAAAGTGAAGAGGCGCTGAGGAGCCTTCTAATCAAGGTGAAAGAAGAAAGCGCAAAATCTGGGTTACAGTTAAACATCTGTAACATCAAAAACACAAGATTATGGCAACAAGAATGATTGACAACTGGGAAATAGAGGGAGAAAACATGGAGGCAGTGACAGACTTTGTATTTCTAGGTGCAAAGTTTACTGCAGACGCAGATGGCAACCAGGAAATCGGGAGACGCTTACTTCTTGGGAGGAGAGCAATGTCCAGTCTTGATAAAATAGTAAAGAGTAGAGACATCAGACTGGCAACAAAGATCCGCCTAGTCAAAGCCATGGTATTCCCTGTAGTAACCTACGGATGTGAGAGCTGGACCTTAGGGAAGGCTGAGCGAAGGAAGATAGATGCTTTTGAACTGTGTTGCTGGAGGAAAGTTCTGAGAGTGCCTTGGACTGCGAGAAGATCCAACCAGTCCATCCTTCAGGAAATAAAGCCCGACTGCTCATTGGAGGGAAGGATATGAGAGGCAAAGATGAAGTACTTCGGCCACATCGTGAGAAGAAAGGAAAGCTTAGAGAAGACAATGATGCTGGGGGAAATGGAAGGAAAAAGGAAGAGGGGCCAACCAAAGGCAAGATGGATGGATGGTATCCTTGAAGTGTTGTAGCCAACTTGAAGGAGCTGGGGGTGGTGACGGCCGACAGGGAGCTCTGGCATGGGCTGGTTCATGAGGTCATGAAGAGTCGGAAATTACTGAACGAATGAACAACAAATGGCAAAATGTTTGCTGTGGTTGCACAGGAAAAAAATTGTTATTCTTTTGGAACTCATGTAATTCATAAATATAAGCAGTTTACATCAGTGGAATTCAATCCAGATTGGACAGCTGTTATCTACTGGGAAACAAAGAGCCCTTATTTTAGAAACAAACCCAAAAATTGCAAGTTGTTAACTCACTTCTAAGGTTCGAAAGTAACCTTTTGTTCTTAAAATTATTAACTATGAAGAAGATACACAAATAATTGAATACAGTGTTGGGTTAGTGGTTTGGAGTAAAAATGTCCTGAACTATTGCAATATTTTATGTTGTCGAAAGCTTTCATGGCCGGAATCACTGAGTTGCTATGAGTTTTTTGAGCTGTATGGCCATTTTTCAGTAGCATTCTTTCCTGAAAATCTCCAGACCCACCAAGAAAATTCAACTAATACTACGTTCAGCAAAGGATAAGAGTGATCCTCTAACCAATGCAGGAGTCTACCGTATACCATGCCGCTATGGACAAGTCTACATAGGGACCACCAAATGCAGCAACCAGACATGAATTAAAGAACATGAAAGGCATTGCAGACTGATTCAACCAGGGAAGTCAGCCATAGCAGAGCACCTGATGAACCAACCTAGACACAAAGTATTATAAACATGGGTAATTCCATGCTTACGTTGCTGTTACTGTTATTTCTTGTTCATGTTGTGATTTTGTATATTTTGATGTTGTTGCTTGGAAACTGCCCTGAGCCCACCCCCTGCCCCCCAAGGACATAGTGGAATATAAATAAAGTTTTATTTATTCATTTATTAGGAATGCTGGATCGCTCTCACAACCACCATGTCAGACTACACAGAGAAGGCATTGAAATCCACAAGCACGTCAACAATTTCAACAGAAAGGAGGATACCATGAATATGAACAAAATCTGGTTACCAGTATTAAAAAAAACCACCAGAATCAGGACTGTAAATAATGAGCAAAACTCAGAAACAGGGGAATTCCAGATAGCTAACGATCAAGTGCCAATTATATAACAGCTTCCAAACAAAGGACGCCTCCAGGCAACAACACTGATTTACTTTGCAGCTGCAAGGCTATTCAATGTCAATCAAGCTTGCCAATTGTAACATTCACACTCTTTTTAAACAGACAAGGGTTCTTCCCCCACCCTGGACAGTCCACAGATACATATAGTCACTCCACTTGCTTCATTTCCAACAGACCTCTGAACAAACCTCCAAGTATGCCTGCCACAGATGCAGGTGAAACGTCAGGAAAAATGCTATTGGAATATGGCCATACAGCTTGAAAAACTCACAGCAACCCATTGCAAAATTTTTCTTCCCTCTTTTCTGTCCATTCCTTGAAATATTTTACAACTGAGGCACCTTCTAGGAATAGGGAATAGGCTATAGCCTCCTCAATGTAGATCCTTGAATTAATGGCCTACAAGGCTTATTCCTGACATGGACAGTTGACCATAGTAGTTAGTGCGGATAAAAGTGTAATACAAAAGGGTTTTCTCTCCCTCCCTCCCTCCCTCCCTCCCTCCCTCCCTCCCTCTCTCATTCTCTCTCTCAAAACGTAAAGGTAAAGGTTTTCCCCTGACATTAAGTCTAGCCGTGTCCAACTCTGGGGGTTGGTGCTCATCTCCATTTCTAAGCCAAAGCGCAGGCATTGTCCATAGACACCTCCTAGGTCATGTAGCCAGTATGACTGCATGGATCGCCATTATCTTCCTGCCGGAGCAGTACCTATTGATTTACTCACATTTACATGTTTTTGAACTGCTAAGTTGGCAGAAGCTGGGGCTATCAACAGGAGCTCACCCTGCTCCCCAAATTCGAACCTGCGACCTTTCAGTCAACAAGTTTAGCAGCTCAGTGGTGTAACCCACTGAGTCACCGGGGGCTCCCCTCTCTCAAAAATGCACACATAAAACAAATGTTTACTTTTTGTTGGATCAAAAATCCTTTAGCGCTTCTGGTAAAATGCTTAATCTAATTTCTGACAATTTATCACAACTTTTACAGAGAATCTGGTTTGGTGACACTGCAAATTTAGAATCTGATCAGAAGCAAGGACAGATCTTCTGAGTTTTTATCAGACATTAATGAGGAAATAAATATACCCAGTAACCTGGCTGGTTGATGTTTTTTCAAAGATTTTCTTCCATATTTATTGGTGCCAGAAGATAGAACAAAGCCACATCTTTGCTGTGGCCCCTGCCCCAGCTGTTGTTGTTATTTTGCTACTAAAACTCATTCAAAATGGACCTAGATAACCTAGATAACACTGAAGGCGGCATTCCCGCCTTCGCCAATGAGCCAACTCAAATCCCACCCCATGTATGCAACAAAGATGTTAATCTGTCTCACAGAAAAGCATGCAGATTAAGCCAGTGAAAGATTAAGATGCTGAGCTTTTTTTAGAGGATTAGTTCGTGGAGTTCAGAACTTGTTGTGAATGTTATCGGAGACCAAGTCACTGACTCTGAACAAATGGAAGGTGTCCCCCTTTGCTTATGTCAGTGCAATGACTTAGCAAGATTTAAGAAGTTAGCATGACAAGTTTGATTGGGTTCATGATTCACTACAATCAAAAGTGAAGATTGTGGAAAGTATGGGGCTGCAGTCTTATCTGTGCTTTCTTGGAAATCAATCCATTGTGTGTGTGGGGGGGGGGGTCATACTCACTTTGGAATAAACTTGCCGAGGATTGCGCTCTACATCATGTTCCTTATAATAAAGCAACTCTTTCTGCTTTGAAAGCTAGAGGATCTGCTAGGTTCAACATCCTCACAATTTGGGGACAGACAGCAAAGGCTGGTGCTTATTTATTATTTATTTACTTACTATATTTGTATACCACCTTTCTCAGCCAATCGGCGTCTCAAAGCGGTTTCCGACAAATCAGGCAACATAAAACATAATATAAATTAAAACATTAAACAGTATAAAACACCACAAGAGCAATAAAAACAACATCATTAACATCTCCTTATTATCAAGCTTTGTCCAGTTCCATTGTCAAGTCATTCGATTTCCTATATTAACTACTCTGCATTTGTAAATGCTTGCTCGAACAGCCATGTTTTTACTTGCCTACAAAACGTTAAGAGCGAGGGAGCTGTTGTGGCTGAGCTATTTTCTGACGATGAGGATGATGGGATTCAGATTCCTGCTGGGTTTCAGCTTCCTGGCTCTTTGTGCTTCAAATCTCTGAGCCTGCTTCTGAGGCTCTCACAGACAGTGCAGTGTCAACACAGCCATTTTCAACAGAAAGGAATTTTAACGAAGGAGATAGAGAGCAGGTGCCTTCTCACGCTGATACTGAAAGTGTAGATAGTGACTTGACCCAGGAAGCTCGCCTTGATCTCCAGGTCAGGTGGAGTTCACATCTGGCAAGCAGTCGAGAAGCCAGCTCGGTGAAACGTCATCGCAATGCTTTTATGATGCTGAGAGCCTAATGTTTTGATGTTAGAAAGGTATTTAGGCCTCTTGGAAACTCTGTGAAAGCGTCAGTTCAACGTAGCTTACTAGCCTGAAAGCTTCATGGAATAATCTTAGCCTGGAAAGCAGTACGCTTGGGATTTCTTGCATGGTGATTCATGGGGCAATTGTTTCATAGCTTGTACCTGGGACTCTGGTTTGAACTTTGCCAATAGGATTATGTCTCCTGTTTTTACCTGAAGATCTTTGGAACTATATTCTGCTTTTAACCTTAATCTTTGGAATTTTGCAATGTTTATTCTTTATTTTGACTTGGATTTTCTCCTCAATAAACTATAAAACTACAGCTCTTGTGTGGTGGTGTTTGGCAGCAAGGTGAAGCTTACTCTGAGTTGCAACAGGAGCAGATCTGATCTCCCTGGGGAGGGTGTTGTCGCAACTCAGGGTAGTTTTCACCTTGCTCAAGACACCACCACACACCAAGGCTGTAGGTTTTGTAGTTTAATGAGAAAAAGCAAAATCAAAACAGAGAAATAAAAATGCAAAAGTTCACTAGGTAAAACAGAGTCTTAAATGCAAAGGCAAAGTTCCCAAGATCCAAAGGCAAATAACATGAAGCATAATCCCTTAGCAATGGTCAAACAAGAGTCCATGGTAGACAGATAAAATCAGGATCAAAATCCAAGTCTCCAAGAAGCCAGAAGCGTTCCACAAAAGCCAACGTAATTCCACAGAAGTTAACAGGGAACGAGCAACATTGGACTGA
This sequence comes from Anolis sagrei ordinatus, assembly GCF_025583915.1. NCBI lineage: Eukaryota > Metazoa > Chordata > Lepidosauria > Squamata > Anolidae > Anolis > Anolis sagrei. The sequence goes on from NW_026844366.1 coordinate 197,291,082, forward strand.
CAGGAAATGCCTGTCGGCCACATCATTACATAAGTTTCCCTGACATGAAAGCATTGCGTTGACCTTTGGCTTCACGCTTGTTGGCACGGCGTGAGCTTCTGCGAACTCTTAATTGTAAACGATCCTGTCTACTCATTAATTCACTATTATCTTCAAGGCTGGACAACTCATTATCTTGGCCCAGCTGGGGCTGATCACCCTGGGAACCAAAAGGAGTCTCTACCTGCAGTTGTGGAGTTTCACTATCTTTATCTAAAGGCACATTCCTGTTTCTTCTTCAGAAGCCACACTATCAGCCCTGTCTGGAACATGTACAGAAATCTGTAACCCATCAGTCTTCTCGTCATCCTGCAGAAAGTCAGGCTCAGAAGGCCCAATCAGGCCCAGAAGGCCCAGACAGTTCAATCTCAGACTCAGGCTCAGACTGAGCCACAACAGATGTTCCATAGCCGAGGGGCCACCACTGAGAAGGCCCTGTCTCTCATCCCCACCAAACGTACTTGTGACGAAGGCGGGACCAAGAGCAGGGCCTCCCCAGACGATCGTAAAGTCCTAAATGGTTCACAAGGGGAGATACGTTCAGACAGGTAAGTTGGGCCAGAACCGTTTAGGACTTTATAGGCCAAAGCCATCACTTTGAATTGGGCCCGGTAGCAAACTGGCAGCCAGTGGAGCTGGCGCAGCAAGGGGGTTGTATGCTCCTTGAGCGTCGCTCCTGTTAGCAACCTGGCTGCTGTTCGTTGGACTAGTTGAAGCTTCCTACAAATGTGTGTTTTTTGGTAATTTCCCCCTCAATGTGATACTTGTATTTCTTGGCCTTTCTTCTCCTGTTTCCTCCTCCTTCTGTCTGTGCTCAGGGGATATGGATCTCTCCACTTTTATATCATCGCTTCATGGAACGGCTTTGACTGGAACACATCTGCAAGTTTTTTAAATGCTGGAAGACCTTTCATTGTTCTTTTCCTCATAACAAACACAGCTGCCCATCTGGACTGTAAAGTACATGTCCGGTCTTTCAATAACAAAAACCAAATAATGTGAAGCATATCTCTTTTGGAAGAACAGCAACTGCATTAATTTGAAGAAGAATCAATTGATGCAGCAGAATTCTGAACATCTATTCCATTTTTAGTTTATGCCACCAGACTCTTCTAATTCTTCATTAAACGAAAATGTTATATTATATTACGTCTTTTTCATTCTTCTCCTCCTGCTCCAAGGAGGAAAGAAAGATTGCCTTCTGGGAAATAAGGCAGGCATGTAACTAAGTCTATTTCCGAACTAAAAGAGAGGGCAAAAGGGTTCTTATCTCAACAGGGTGCTTGGCTTGTATTCAGGAACGGATCTTAGTTGTTAAGTCTCTGACACCGAAAGTAAAAGTGCTTACGGAACAGGGAATCTGGATTAAAGTCAGTCTTGTAAGGAAGGGAAATAGTTCTGATCAGGACTCAAGGCTATTCCTTTATTTTCACAATGGTCTTCTTTTCTCATGGGATGTTAAAGCAATATGTAACTATGTAAAATTAACCATAAACAATATAGGAAGCATAACTAACAAAACCAAGAAGTGAGTGCACCAAAGCCAGTCACTGACACTTTAAGCCAGGGGTCCTCAAACTATGGCCCGGGGGCCGGATGCGGCCCTCCAAGGTCATTTACCCGGCCCTCGCTCATGGTCAACCTAAGTCTGAAATGGCTTGAAAGCACACAAAAACAACAATCCTATCTCATCAGCCAAAAGCAGGCCCACACTTCCCATTGAAATACTAATAAGTTTTTATTTGTTAAAATTGTTCTTTATTTTAATTATTCTATTGCTTTTAAGTGGGATTTTTTTTGCACTACAAATAAGGTATGTGCAGTGTGCATAAGATTTCGTTCATGCTTTTTTCAAATTATAATCCGGCCCTCTAACAGTTTGAGGGACTGTGACCTGGCCCTCTGTTTAAAAAGTTTGAGGAGCCCTGCTGTAAGCCAATTACAGAAATGTTTGTTTTTTGGCACTTACAAGGAAGCAACCTTTTGGAAAGCCATGACCTTTTAGAGATCATAACCTTTTGGAAAACCAGAATCTCCATAACCTTTTGGAGAAAAATGGCATTTACAACCATTTGAAAACCATAGCCTTTTGTAAAAGTATGATCTTCCAGAGAAGAGCCAAAAACTCGTTTGAGTGAAATCTTCTTTTCAGTGGTATATATTCACATGTCCTTCTGCAAATCAATTTGACTTACAGTTGTTAGACTAATACCCTGGTTGTCTCTGATCTGTTATTATTTATTTATTTATTTACTTACTTACTTCATTTATATACCGCTTTTCTCAGCCCTCGGGTGACTCAAAGCGGTTAACAATAGCAAAAATTCAATGCTTGACATCATAGAAAAACAGTTTAAAACGATTAGAAAATTGTAACATAATAAACAGTTAAACATCAATATAACATCTCAATAGCATCTCAAACAAAATCAAGATCCAATCTCATCATCCGTTGCTCCGTATTTCTATGTTCATTACACTGCCTATTCAAATGCCTGTTCGAACAATCAGGTCTTCGCTTTCCTCCGAAATGCCAAAAGGGAGGGGGCTGATCTAATTTCTGTAGGAAGGGTGTTCCACAGCCGAGGGGCCACCTCTGAGAAGGTCCTGTCTCTCATCCCCGCCAGGCGTACCTGTGATGCAGGCGGGACCGAGAGCAGGGCCTCCCCAGATGATCTTAATGTCCTAACTGGTTCATAGGAGGAGATGCGTTCGGACAGGTAAGTTGGGCCAGAACCGTTAGGAACAAAGACATGCCAATACACAAAAACAGCAGTTTCCGAAGTGTTCTTTTCAATGGCCAGAAACATTTACTCTTCCGTAAAACATCTAGTTTCTATATCATGCCCTCAAGAGACAAAAATAAAGTAGACTTCATTAAAAGTACCATATCTGGTTTACTCACAACCTTCATGTATTCAGTGTACAGGTACATAACTTGTGAATCCAGTTACAGATAGATTTTGAAGTAGTTTCTCAGTGCAGATAATACAGGGCATCTTTCTTATGATCTTAACAGCTCAAAGTGTTCATCTCTATGTTCCAAAATGGAGTCTGAGATTTCAGCAATCTCAGATCTGATCATATGGTCTGCAGCCCCTCCCACAACCACTAGAAACATAGAGTAAAGGGAATGCTGCATATCAAAACATACATATACAATACAGTAAGCAAACAGAATCATATACAAACAAATCACTAGTGGAAGCTTGAAGAAGGTTGCTATTTCCAACATGACCGAAGTGTACATTACAAAACAAGTTGCCTGCCAGAGAGAGGCCAAGATCCTGCCTCTGTTTTTAACATGTCTATGAATGAGAGGACGAAGTATGTCAACTCCAATAATCTTGACAGATGTGCAGTGTATCTTGTGGGAGGTATGAGCAGGTTCCACCAAATATTCTGAGTGGTTTAAATGACCAATCTTGGGAATATTTCCTATAGCAGTGATCACAAAATCTCCATACGCATCCATTCAAAGCATAGAATCAACTAATCTGAAAACTGATATATGCATTGTATATTTGTATAAGTTGTTTTCATGTTTCCTCTGAAGTGATTATGGATCCCTTACTCAAAAATATTTAACAACGCTGCCTACTAAAATCAAGAAAACAAACAGGATGGTTTTAAAACAGGGCAGTTTCTGCCCATGTATTCGTCATTAATTTTAATCCTGATGTGATGCAGCTATATGCTCATTACTAGGAAAAGAAATTAATTCCAAATTACTCATGTTATGTGACTACTTCAAAGTTATGCATTGGTAACCCAGAGGATGGTGCAGTTGATCACATTCAGCAGGGAATGATATTCCATGTCCCCCACTTTTTGGTGGTTGTAGATGCCAAAATAAAGAGAAACATGCTAGTGGGCTCTGTAATAATTAAATTTCACTTCTCTCCTTTCTCTTCCTTATATGAAGGCATAAGAATCCCAATGCAACCGTATCCCTAACCCTAAACACACCCACTGTTATAGTGGTAAAGGTAAAGATTTCCCCTCAAAATTAAGTCTAGTTTTGTCCGACTCTGGGGAGTGGTGCTCATCTCCATATCTAAGCCAAAGACCCAGCGTTGTCTATAGATGCCTCCAAGGTCATGTGGCTGGAATGACTGCATGGAGGGCCATTACCTTCCCGCTGAAGCGGTACCTATTGATCTATTGTTTTCAAACTAATAGGTTGGTAGAAGCTGGGGCTAACAAGGGGAGCTCTCCCCATCCCACAGGTTTGAACTGCTGACCTTCTGGTCAGCAAGTTCTGCAGTTTAGCAGTTTAACCCGCTGCACCACTGCAGCCCTGTTTATAATTGCAATAGGACCCTCATCTGACACTCTTGTTTTCACTCCTATCAATTTTTCAAATATGTAAAAATACATTTTTTTTCTTTTATAGAACATACTAGCTGTGCCCTGCCACGCGTTGCTGTGGCCTATAGTAAAACTTATCAAAGTTGAGGTAGATATCTGGACTATTATGAAAGAGAGGTACCTACCTATTCCTTCCCCCTTTTCCTCCCCCTTTCTCTCCTTTCTTCCTTCTCTACCTCTTTCTTTCTTTCTTTCTTTCCTTCTTTCACTACTTGGTTTCATCCTTCTCTCTTTCCTTCATTCCCTCCCCCTTTCTTCCTTTGCCTTTCTTCTCTCCCTGTTTGCTTCCTTCTTTCACTTTTTATTTCCTTTTATTTCACCATCATCATAACAATAACAATCATGCAATGCATTGCCTCTGGGACCTGACACCTCTCCCATTCCCCCTAAAAGGGTCTCAGAGGAACAATAGCATAATAATAATAATAATAATAATAATAATAGAAATAACAACCTTTACCCACGCGTTGCTGTGGCCAACCTTCCTTCTTTCTCTCCTTCTTTCCCTCCTTCCTTCCTTCCCTCCCATCTTTCCTTCTCCTCTTCTTTCTCTCTTTCCTTCCTTCCCCCTTTTTCTTTCCCTCTGTCTCTCATTTCTTCCTTCTCTACCTCTTTCCTTCCTTCCCCCTTTTTCTTTCTCTTCTGCTCTCTCTCTTTTCTTTCCTTCCATCTTTCCTTTTCTTTCCTTTTCTTCTTCCTTCTTTCTCTAACTTTCCTTCCTTCCCCCTTTTCTTTTTCCCTTTCTCTTTCTTCCTTCTTTCCTTCCTTCCTGTCTTTCCTGGATTTTGACAGGGCGGGAAGGGGCGGGGTGGGGTTTGGAGGTGGCGTGAAGTAAAAGGAGGTAAGATTGGGGCAGGGGAGTGATGGAGCATGGGGTTGTGTGTGTGTGTGCGGCGGCGGGGGGAGTGATGGAGCGTGGGGTTGCGTGTGTGTGTGCGGCGGCGGGGGGGAGTGATGGAGCGTGGGGTTGCGTGTGTGTGTGCGGCGGCGGGGGGAGTGGGGTTGCGTGTGTATGTGCGGCGGCGGGGGGAGTGATGGATCGTGGGGTTGTGTGTGTGTGCGGGCGGGGGGGGGGAGTGGGGTTGCGTGTGTGTGTGCGGCGGGGGGAGTGATGGAGCGTGGGGTGCGTGTGTGTGTGCGGCGGCGGGGGGGAGGGGGGGGGTGGCGTGTGTGCGTGCGCAGCGGGGGAAGTGATGGAGTGGGGTTGCGTATGTGTGTGTGCGGCGGCGGGGGGAGGTGGGGTTGCGTGTGTGTGTGCGGCGGCGGGGGGAGTGATGGAGTGTGGGGTTGTGTGTGTATGTGCGGCAGGGGTGTGTGTGTGTGCGGGAAGCGGCGCGGCGGGGCTTGGAGTGGGCATGGTTTCCGCAGAGGGAACGTTGGCCGGAAGGGCATGTGCGCGCGCCAGGGAACTTGCGGCTGGGCGCCAATGCGCATGCTCAGTTGTTTTGCCGTTTTGTGAGTGTGTTGTTGTGTTGTTTTTCATTTAGAGTAGATACGCTTGTACCTTGTGGGTTGTGTTATGAGCATGGAAATTTTGGTTAAGTTTCGTTGGTTTTTTTAGAGTTTTATCCTTTTGCCGTTTTGTGAGTGTGTTGTTGTGTTGTTTTTCATTTTGAGTAGATATGTTTGTACCTTGTGGGTTGTGTTATGGGCATGGGAATTTTGGTTAAGTTTCATTGGGGGATTTTTGAGTTTTGTTGTTTTGCCGTTTTGTGAGTGTGTTGTTGTGTTGTTTTTCATTTTGAGTAGATATGTTTGTACCTTGTGGGTTGTGTTATGGGCATGGGAATTTTGGTTAAGTTTCGTTGGGGTTTTTTTGAGTTTTATTCTTTTGCCGTTTTGTGAGTGTGTTGTTGTGTTGTTTTTCATTTTGAGTAGATATGTTTGTACCTTGTGGGTTGTGTTATGGGCATGGGAATTTTGGTTAAGTTTCGTTGGGGGGTTTTTTTTAGTTTTGTTGTTTTGCCGTTTTGTGTGTGTGTTGTCGTGTTGTTTTTCATTTTGAGTAGATATGTTTGTACCTTGTGGGTTGTGTTATGGGCATGGGAATTTTGGTTAAGTTTCGTTGGGTTTTTTTGAGTTTTGTTGTTTGCCGTTTTGTGAGTGTGTTGTTGTGTTGTTTTTCATTTTGAGTAGATATGTTTGTACCTTGTGGGTTGTGTTATGGGCATGGGAATTTTGGTTAAGTTTCGTTGGGGGGTTTTTGAGTTTTGTTTCCTCGTTGGATGCCCCTAACTAATTTATTTATTATTTATAAATATAAATACATTCAATAGCACCGCCTTCTTACTTTCTCAGCCAATCGTCATCTATACTGTCTCAGCCCATCATTCTCCATGCAGTCTCCTCACCATCATCATATTACAAGTGAAAGCAAAAAATGTATGTAGAAAAATATTTCTTTCCAATTTATATAACATCACAAATGATCTTTTTTTCAGGTTAAAAACCTCAAAGACATATAACTTCAGCTGAAAAAGTAATAACAAAGAAATGAGAAAAGTTAAGAAGAATGAAGAAATATAGAAGATCCCTGCAGAGTTCCAACCTAAAAGCAATTTATTGTCAAAGGCTTTCACGGTCTACTACAACAACCCACTAAAAGCAATTGGTTGAATGTTGGAAATGACCCCAGCTGATGTTTGAAGCTGACTATATGATAATGATGCACATTCACAGCCCATAAGCAAAGTATCAAGCCAAAGGATTAAAAGACTGGATCCACAGCCAAGGTCCAAGATCAAGGAATCAAGGCCAAGTAACTAGAATGAAAGGCTCAGATTAGGGAGTTTATCCCTTGAGAACAGCAGGAAGACCTATGGAGAGACAGGTTGGAGCTTAAGAAGAGAGTAAAGCAGATATAGAGCCAGATTGTGTCAAGAAGAAACACTGAAATGCACAGTCATATTGTGTTTGTATAGTGTCCTGCTTCCACTCCATCCAGCACAGTAGTATAACTCTTGAATCATTTGTCTCTCTATAACAGCCATTTCAATAGGGGAAAATATTTTTCAAAGGTAACAACAAAATAACCCCAATTAATGCCTTTTAATTAGAAACTATGTTGTATATCTTACAAAAAAACAAACCAATTAAAAACACAACATTTTACATATGTATAAATAATTGTCTTAAGATAAACAACACAAGACAATTGTTATGGTTCAAGCCATCCTGTTCTAACAATTTGAAGTGTTAATAAAATCAGGTTAAAAACCACAAAGAAATATAACTTCCGTTGAAAAATAATAACAAAGAAATGAGAAAAGTTAATAAGAATGAAGAAATATAGAATGCATCATGATTTTTTCAGAAAACATGCAGAGAAACTGTTCACTTGAATATCCTTTAAATATATTACTTTCAAAAGCCAAAAATAATAAATGTGCTTTTTGCTGACAAAGTCCCCATCTACACTAGCATATAATCCAGTTTCTGAATCCATATTATCTGCAACTAACTGGATTATGTGGCAGTATGGAGCCCCCGGTGGCGCAGTGGGTTAAACCCCTGTGTTGTCAGGACTGTTCAGGTCGCAGGTTCGAATCTGGGGAGAGGCGGATGAGCTCCCTCTATCAGCTCCAGCTCCTCATGCGGGGACATGAGAGAAGCCTACCACAAGGATGATAAAACATCAAATCATCTGGGTCCCCTGGGCAACGTCCTTGCAGACGGCCAATTCTCTCACAACAGGATTCTGACATGACAAAAAAAAAATATGGCAGTGTACTCATATAATCCAATTGAAAGCAGATAATCTGGATTCAGAAACTGGATTATATAGCAGTGTAGATCCAGCCAAAGAGAATGCCTTCATGGTGTCAGCACATGTGTTAAAGGTGACATTTCTGGTGGCGCAGTGAGTTAAACCCCTGTGCCGACAGGACTGAAGAACGACAGGTCAGGTTCAAATCCAGGGAGAGGCGGATGAGCTCCCACTATCAGCTCCAGCTCCTCACGCAGGGACATGAGAGAAGCCTCCCACAAGGATGATAAAACATCAAAAACATCTGGGCGTCCCCTGGGCAACATCCTTGCAGACGGCCAATTCTCTCACACCAGAAGCGACTTGCAGCTTCTCAAGTCACTCCTGACATGACAAAAACAAAACAAAACCTGGCATCTAACATTATCCTCAGGTCTTATAGTACAACTAGTCACCCCCTGCCATGTGTTGCTGTGGCCCAGTCTGTGTATATGTGTTTTGTGTGTGTGTGTGTGTGTAAATGTGTATATATGTGGTTTTGCCCATATGTTGAATTTTTTTTGCTTTTTAAGTCTCTTCCATTGTGTTTTTCAGTGTTTCTATGAGTGATGGTCACTTATTGGCCTGAGAGGTGTATTGTATGCAAATATGGTGTCAATTCGCCCAGTAGTTTTTCAGTTATGTTAATCCCACAAAGGAACATTACATTTTTATTTATATAGACTAGCTGTCCCCTGCCACACATTGCTGTGGCCCACATGGGGGTTCTGTGTCGGAGGTTTGGCCCAATTCTATCATAGGTGGGGTTCAGAATGCTCTTTGATTGTAGGTGAACTATAAATCCCAGTAACTACAACTCCCAAATGTCAAGGTCTATTTCCCCCAAACTCCATCTGTGTTCCTAGTTGGGCATATGGAATATTTGTGCCAAGTTTGGTCCAGATCCATCATTGTTTGAGTCCACAGTGATCCCTGGATGTAGGTGAACTACAATTCCAAAACCAAAGAACACTGCCCTCCAAACCCTTCCAGTATTTTCTGTTGGTCATGGGAGAACTGTGTGCCAAGTTTGGTTCAATTCCATCGTTGATGGGGTTCAGAATGCTCTTTGATTGTAGGTGAACTATAAATCCCAGCAACTACAACTCCCAAATGACAAAATCATTTTTTTGAGTGAAGGACATACATTGGGTTGTTAGGTGTCTTGTGTCCAAATTTGGTGTCAATTCATCCAATGGTTTTTGAGTTCTGTTAATCCCACAAACGAACATTACATTTTTATTTATATAGATGGCTTCTTAAGAGAAATACTCCACTGTGTATGGGAAGGGGAATTTGGTCTAATGCAGGCACTCCTTGAAGGGAGGGACTCTTGGTACCGTAACTATTTTTTTGTTTGGTTCTGTTGATCCTGTCACCAAAGTAGCTGGGCACCTTGGCTGACATTAGCAAAGGTGCCCGAGTGACCACAGAAAAGGAGAGGGTAATCCCTGTTTTCTTCTCCTTGGTTAAGGGTGTGCCTTTGCTGATATCAGCAAAGGTTCCTGGCGGTGGCAGAGAGTTCTCCAAAGCTGGCTATCATGGCAACAAATACAACAATCCAGGTAAGGGTTATTTATTTATCATGTCAGAAGCAAGTTGAAGGTACAGTTAAAATGCATTTCAAAACACAAAGTTTTAAAAACTTGGCATTATGCTAAATGTCCTTTGACCAGAAGCTGGCCACTTGGAGTGCCTCTGGTGTTGCTGTGAGAAGGTCCTTCACTGTGCATGTGGCAGGGCTCAGGTTGCATTGTAATAGGTGGTCTGTGGTTTGCTCTTCTCCGCACTCGCATGCCGTGGACCCCACTTTGGAGCCCCATTTCTTAAGGTTAGCTCTGCATCTCGTGGTGCCAGAGTGCAGCCTATTCAGTGCCTTCCAGGTCATCCACTTTTCTGTGTGCCCGGGAGGGAGTTTCTCATCTAGTCTCAGCCACTGATTGAGGTGCTGGGTTTTAACTTGCCACTCAGGTACGGGTAACTATCCAGCAGGGCTAAACCATATCTGGACACCGCTCCTATCACTTGCACAGCACAGGGGTTCAGCTGAATTTGGGGTCTGTGCTGTCATGCGCTGGGCCTATAGCAATTGGCTTTTAACAGGACGTGCTCTTTATGCCCAGCTGGAAGCCGGGGTGCCTCGAGTGAGAGGCCTAAGGATTTTCCTATACAAAAGTCTTTAGATGCTTGAAAAGTTTAACAAAGTCTTTTATTAGTGCTTAGATCTTCAACAAAAGCCCACGGTGGCGCAGTGGGTTAAAGCACTGAGCTGCTGAGCTTGTTGATCGAAAGGTCGCAGGTTCAATTCCGGGGAGCGGCGTGAGCTTCCGCTGTCAGCCCTAGCTTCTGCCAACCTAGCAGTTCGAAAACATGCAAATGTGAGTAGATCAATAGGTACGCTTCTGCGGGAGGCACTGAGCTGCTCCATGCAGTCATGCTGGCCACATGACCTTGGAGGTGTCTACGGACAACCAGCTCTTTGGCTGAGAGGCCCTAAGGATTTTCCTATACAGAGTCTTTAGAAGCTTGAAAGGTTTAACAAAGTCCTTTATTATTGCTTAAGTCTTCAACAATCAATCAAATACTTCTTAGATCTTCAACAAATTAAATAAATGCTTCAAGGCTTTGAATCAACTGGTGGCTTTCTTAATCTTGTCCACAAGGGACAGGCAACTGGCTTCGTGAACTGTTTCTTTTCTTTAAGAGGAAAATCCTTTTTAACCCCTCCTTGGGCAATCTACTTTCTAAACTTTGCTGGTGTGGGCTCTACTCCTGGCTCCAAACTGCTTCTTGGGTCCCGAGTAGACCTACCAGTCAAGGCTTTGTAGATTCTCCAGCTGGAGTCCTTTGGAACCCCCCCCCCCCGAAATTTCCCGGGAAACGAAGCTTCTCTACAGGTGGAGCTAATCCACGTCCTATAGCTAAGCTTTCCAATGCAAGACTGACCTAAAATGGCTCCCTCTCCTCCCAGAGCCCTGGGGAAAGGGGCGGAATAAAACTTAACAATGATTGATGGGTCATTGGCCCTATAATTGCAAACCAAGGGAAGCCACCTTATTGCAAAATGCATGGAACTTTGGAATACATGCAAACACTCAAAGAAAGAAAAGGAAGTTGGAGCTTTTGGTACAGCCGTACCAGCAACACAGGGTCGGTCCAAAGTAACAATGCTCTGGACCAGCCCCAGTTTTCAGTGACCATATAGATGTGCCCTAGGACTTCACTATATGTACCAATGAGGAACACTATACGCAGGAATGCATAGGTTAACGCAGGGGTCTTCAAAGTACGGCCCACAGGCCACTTCTGGCCCGCCAAGGGCATTTATCCGGCCCACGGAGGAGGAGCGCCTCCCCCCCCCACACAGTGCCCCTCCCTTGGCTGGCTCACGCTATCCGTCAGGCCCGATGGGCAGCGTGAGCCAGCCAAGGGCAGCTGCTCTGCGTGGCCTACTTGTGCATAAAGCACCTCACGAGACGCTTTACACGCGAGTAGGCATGAGCCAGCCAAGGACAGCTGCTCCACGCTCCGTCAGGCCCGATGGGCAGCGTATAGCCAGCCAAGGGCAGCTGCTCCGCGCGGCCTACTCGCACGTGATGACCTGCCTGACAGTTTTTAGGGAGAATCCTTTGTTGAGAGGTGATTAGCTGGCCCTGATTGTTTCTTGTCTGGAGTTCCCCTGTGTTTGAGTGTTGTTCTTTATTTACAGTTATAATTTTAGAGTTTTTTTTAATACTGGTAGCCAGATTTTGTTCAGACTAGAAATAGGAAGATTTCCCATTCTCTGCTCCTGGCATTACTGCCTTAAAGAGGACTAGAAAGAACCCCTTCTAAGGGCCCTTCCACACAGCAAAATAATATATGTGTAATGTGCATAGGATTTTTTTTAATGAATTTTTTTTAAAAAAAAAAAACTATAGTCCGGCCCTCCAACAGTCTGAGGGACAGTGAACTGGCCCCCGGTTTAAAAAGTTTGAGGACCCCTGGGTTAACGTGTGTAACTTGCTTTGGTAGATAAATAAGTCTATGATTCTACAAATATAGAGGAAAAGCTATTTTAGAATGGAATTACATTGCTTTCCACATGTCCCAGTAAACTATAAAAGTCACATTCCACCGAGAAAGAGCGAGAGAAAGGAGTGGGTTCTGGCAAGCAATATCTCCAACAGGAACAGAGTGTTCCTTCCAAAAAAAGGAGAAAAAAACCCATTAACAGTGGAAGTATAATGCCCCCCTGAGAAAATGACAAATAGGAAAATTTAAAACTTGAGTTCTATAGGCTTACTGTATCCAAGTCTGACCTTTTGTATCTTTCCATGTAAAAGTCAGTTAGTAACCATTAACAGAACCATTTTTTCTCGACAGTAATTCATTATATTTGCACGAGAAAAAATATAATAAAAGAAGCAGTTTTTAAAATGTGTGTGATGCATCAGGAGTTAAGTAACTACATGTTTGTTGCATCATCTCTTCTGTTGCTTCCCAGATGTTCCAGCCAATCAGAGACTTGAATAAATGCCATGTGGTACAAGAAGCAGCTTCTCAACAGGATATTTATGGAAGAAATGCCACAGATCGTTCCCAACGTTGCACATATTCTTCTCTTTTTCCAAGCGGAACAATTCATAGAGATCAACTCATCACAGTGAGACAATTGTGAAAGGGTGTGAGTAACATTTGCATCTCTCGTCCTGCATTGAAATATGCTTTTCAAAAATGTTGTAACATACGTAACTCTACTGCCAAGAGAGAGGAGGAAAGAAAGCGGGTGCTCCTGTTTCCTTTGTTGCCAGAAACCACATTTCCTTTCCAAATCTGCACATATAGTATTTACTGAGCTACTCAGTGAGATTATTGTTGGGCAGAAAAGTTTTCAAATATACCGCAGCAAATTTGTGCAAACTGAGGCAGGCTGTACACTGTGGAACTAATGTAGTTTGTAGTTTGTCGAAGCACCAGCAGTCTCTGGCAGAGAAGGCTAAAGACTTTATAAAACTACAACTCCCATGATTCTGTATTATTGAGCAATGTCAGTTAAAGTTGTAGGACCCCCTCGGTGGCGCAGTGGGTTAAACCCCTGTGCCGGCAGGACTGAAGACCGACAGGTTGCAGGTTCGAATCCGGGGAGAGGCGGATGAGCTCCCTCTATCAGCTCCAGCTCCTCATGCGGGGACATGAGAGAAACCTCCCACAAGGATGATAAAAACATCAAATCATCCAGGCGTCCCCTGGGCAACGTCCTTGCAGACGGCCAATTCTCTCACACCAGAAGCGACTTGCTCCTGACATGACAAAAAAAAAAGAGTTAAAGTTGTGACAAAGTGCAAGAATTCAACAGTATATGCGCTCTGGGATTCTCAGCGCTGCTTTACTGTTGTAGCTGAATAACAACTCTGCTATATATATATTTATTGTGTCAGGAGCGAACCAAAACAGTTGTATTGCATTAAAAATAAACAAACATACAAACAAAACACAAAAATTGCAACTTGGTATTCTGCAAAGATGATGTCTATCAAGATACTATCTGTCATCTTACTTCAGCAGAGTTGTTCTGTTCTGTAATAGAACAAGTCTGCTGAAGTAAGATGACAAATAGGAGATTTGGATAAGAATCATGTAAGTATCTATATCCTTTTTGCTGTTGTGTTCTCTGAAATAAGGCTTTTGGATCAGGACTGAAGCAGGGAGCATAATAGGTCTTTTCTTGCAATTGCATGATTGAACAAAATCTCACTTTGTTGCATTGGGACAGAAAGCAAATTCCTCCTCTTGACATCCCTATGTTGTGTTAGACAGTGTTTTAATCCAGGAACAAAGCACAAAATAACCATTCATTGACATGTGAGCAGCTGACATTTGTTCCATCAGGCCATATCCGTTCACAAAAGAGAATTAAATAGTGTCATCAACTGAGTTCTACATCTATATTTTTTAATTCCAGAGATAAAGTTTGTTATTTATTTTAGGATGAGGAAGAGAGTTAAAATAAATATTTCTACAGCCCCCACGAACCTACTACAGCAGGAGTCCTCAAACTATGGCCTGGGGGCCGGATACGGCCCTCTAAGGTTATTTACCCAGCCCTCGCTCAGGGTCAACTTAAGTCTGAAACGACTTGAAAGCACACAATAATAACAACAATCCTATCTCACCAGCCGAAAGCAAGCCCATACTTATCATTGAAATACTAATAAGTTTATATTTGTTAAAATTGTTCTTCATTTTAATTATTCTATTCTATTTAAGTGTTGTTTTGCATTACAAATAAGATATGTGCCGTGTGCATAGGAATTCATTCATATTTTTTTCAAATTATAATCTGGCCCTCCAACAGTTTGAGGGACTGTGACCTGGCCCTCTGTTTAAAAAGTTTGAGGATACCTGTACAACAGCATGTTAAAGGATTGTGACAGTTGTAGGCCCAAGTTCCTAGAGCACTAGAGGCTCAGGTCCTCATCATATTAGACAAATAATGCAGGTTGATCCAAACCTTGCCATTAATGTTCAGTGTTAGCCCATGTTTAAATAAAATTGAATGTTAATTCTCCACAATCACATTTGATTTTTTATCCGGATTTGCCAACTTAATGGTGAATAAACAAGGGCAACAGTAGCACAGTGGATTAAACTGCAAGAAAGCTGCTGACCGGAAGTTTGGCAGTTCAAAGCTGCAAGTCAGGGTGGGCTCTCGAGTGTCAGTCCTAGCTCCTGCCACCCTAGCAGTTTGAAAGCATGCTATGCAAGTAGATCAATAGGTATCACCTCGGCGGGAAGGTATAAAGGTGCCCCATGCACACATGCAGACATACAGACATGCCAGCAACACAGTCGGAGATGTCCATGGACAGCAATCTCCTCAACATGGAAAAATAGAACAAGAGTGCCTCCCCATGGCCGGAGCTGAGCATAACCTTCAGGCTCCAGAGATGGAAAAAGCTTTGTCTCTGTTGTCTGTCATTGTTCACTGTGTGTGTGCAGGTACAACTGCACCAGGAGCTCCAATTTTGTTTGCTTTGCACTGAATGTTTGTTGTAGTCTTAAGTTTCAGGGACTCTGCAGATAGGTGGCTTCTTTTGGCTGCAATCATAGGGCAAGCCACCTGTCAATTATAGTTAGGTTCCCTGGTCCCACCCCCTTTTTTGGGTTTTGGAGGGAATAGGAGCCAATTTGGGTTCAGTCCACACAGAGAAGCCTTCCATGCAGGACATAATACCAAGAGCTCCTGTAGAAAGCTTCGTCTTCTACGGCTTGGCTGGGGAGATATACAGCCCACAGCTTGGCCGGGGTTATACAGCCCTACAGCTCCTTTGCTGAAGGCCTTCAGTCAGCCATCACGGAAACCTGAATTCTTTTTCCCCTGGAAGTCTACAAAGCTCTGCCTGGTAAGGGTCACTCAGGGAAGCCAGAAGGAAATCCAAAGGCTTTTAATCTGAGGCAGCCCCGTTGGGCACACAGAATTTATGTCCTGTCTACAGTCTTATGCACAGGCCCAGCGTGTGACAGCACAGTGTGTGTAAAGAGCCACTGTATGTTTGCGTCATATATGTATTGTAATCCGCTCTGAGTCCCTCCGGAGCCATAAAGCAGAATATAAATAAAGTGCATTATTATTATTATTACTTTCTGATAAATAATAATAATAATAATAATAATAATAATAATAATAATAATCTTTATTTATACCCCGCCACCATCTCCCCAAGGGGACTCGGAGCGGCTTACATGAGGCTAAGCCCGACAACACATCAATAAAACAAAAAGCAATAAGCAAAAACAATACAATTAATATAACTCACATATAAACAATAACACGCAAGGATTCAAAAAACCTATGGCCGGGCCAGATGTAATAGTTTAAAATTTAAAAAATAAACGCTGGGCATGAACAGAGGAAGGATGTATCTGGTAGGAGGGCTTTAAAAGACATGAAGAGAGAGCAATCCAATGAGTAGTTAAAGTGCTTCTGAGGACATTTGCTGGAAATTATTTCCTTATTCAGGGAAGCCATGTTTTCAGGCTCCTCCTAAAGACTGCCAATGTGGGGCTTGCCTGATATCCTTAGGAAGTGAATTCCAGAGTCGGGGGGCCACCACAGAGTAGGCCCTCTCCCTCGTCCCCACCAATCGTGCCTGCGAAGAGGGCGGGAGCGAGAGCAGGGCCTCTCCAGATACATGGAGTGTCTGTGTAAGATGTATGTAAGGATATTTTTAAAATGCATGCTTTGGTATGTTCATAAATTTGGTTGCATCCAAATGGATAAAAATGAGAGTTATGTGGGGCATATATATTATCTTCTAATGCTGCTTCTATGATATTGGTACAGATCATACATGCACTCTTCACGCGGATTGCATAAGCCCTAAACTTGCTCTGAATATTTATCTGACTTTCTCTTTTCCAGCTTTAAGGATGCCTACCCACAACATGCTGAAGATTTTCTTTATGCTACTGACAGTGGTTATCTACACAATAATGATAGTGATGAATGCAGGAGCTGGTTCAGGGGCATTCAGAGGTGAAGTCCAGAAATGCACAACAAATATTAATGCATGCTTTTACACTGAAATTGTAGTGGTTATAGAAGATGTTCTGCGAACATCAGAACAGGCTAGCATTATAAAGAAGTCTGAGGGGACACATCTGCACTGACCATATAATGCAGTTTAAAGGTAGCAGCAGCTATACTGCACCCCCACCTGCATCTTTTTTCCACATTGTGTGCTTCTAGAGCTCAAGTTAAATGGACGAACCCAGAGCGTGCTCACCAATGCCTCCTCTTCATCTTGGAAAGAAGTGACGAGTGGAGTGCCACAAGCAGGGTCCCGTCCTGGGCCCGGTCCTGTTCAACATCTTTATTAATGACTTAGATGAAGGGCTAGAAGGCATGATCATCAAGTTTGCAGACGACACCAAATTGGGAGGGATAGCCAATACTCCAGAGGACAGGAGCAGGATTCAAAACGATCTTTGACAGATTAGAGAGATGGGCCAAAACTAACAAAATGAAGTTCAACAGTGACAAATGCAAGATACTCCACTTTGGCAGGAAAAACGAATGCAAAGATACAGAATGGGGGACAATGCCTGGCTCGAGAGCAGTACGTGTGAAAAAGATCTTGGAGTCCTCGTGGACAACAAGTTAAACATGAGCCAACAATGTGATGTGGCGGCAAAAAAAGCCAATGGGATTTTGGCCTGCATCAATAGGAGCATAGTGTCTAGATCTAGGGAAGTAATGTTACCCCTCTATTCTGCTTTGGTTAGACCACACCTGGAATATTGTGTCCAATTCTGCGCACCACAATTCAAGAGAGATATTGACAAGCTGGAATGTGTCCAGAGGAGGGCGACTAAAATGATCAAGGGTCTGGAGAACAAGCCCTATGAGGAGCGGCTTAAGGAGCTGGGCATGTTTAGCATGAAGAAGAGAAGGCTGAGAGGAGATAATGATAGCCATGTATAAATATGTGAGAGGAAGCCACAGGGAGGAGGGAGCAAGCTTGTTTTCTGCTTCCTTGGAGACTAGGACGCGGAACAATGGCTTCAAACTACAAGAGAGGAGATTCCATCTGAACATGAGGAAGAACTTCCTGACTGTGAGAGCAGTTCAGCAGTGGAACTCTCTGCCCCGGAGTGTGGTGGAGGATCCTTCTTTGGAAGCTTTTAAACAGAGGCTGGATGGCCATCTGTCAGGGGTGATTTGAATGCAATATTCCTGCTTCTTGGCAGGGGGTTGGACTGGATGGCCCATGAGGTCTCTTCCAACTCTTTGATTCTATGATTCTATGTATGTCTATATAAGAAAGAAATTGGGGGGGGGGGGCACATTTTCTATGATTGTCAAGCTGCAAATACTGGAACTGATCCAAGGCCACCTTCCTGGAGTCTTGTAATGTGCCACAGTTCTGGAGTCAATGCATAACTGTCTACTGATATTAATTGCTACAGGTGTGTTTCATACCACAGTTGGAAATATCTCACGCCACCATGACACAAACTTCACACCAGCATCCTGGGCCTTCTTCGTTTGGAACGTTATCTTTCTATGGCAATATGCCTGGCTGGGCTATGCCCTGTCTGGTCTCTGCAGAAGGTACTCATTGGTCAAAACCTGTAGAATCGGGAATGTTGGAACATAATCCAATGGTCTGTGCAGTTCTCACAGAATTGTTTTTCTTAATATATTGTCAGGAATGAACTTGGTTGGGTCTACATGTGGCCAGATGTGCTGCCACTCCCATTTTACTGGACATGGATGCTGAACAATGCTTTAAACATCGGATGGCTATTTCTGTGGGATTCCTTGTAAGTTGAAATGTGTATCATTTCAGATTGCCTAGCCTCCTCCCAAAGGGATTGCTGGTTAATTCTAGTTGAAAGGTTTTTTTAACATATTTATTTATTTATTTATTTATTTATTTATTTACGACATTTATATGCCGCCCTTCTCACCCTGAAGGGGACTCAGAGTGGCTTACAAGGTACTTTCGCAATCGCATCTGGCGGGAATGAGAGACAGGGCCTTTTCTGTGGTGGCCCCTCGGCTATGGAACTCTCTCCCGATTGAGATCAGATCTGCCCCCTCCCTCCTGTCCTTCAGGAGGCTGGTGAAATCCTGGCTATGGAAGGAAACATTCCCAGAGTAATGGTTGAAACCGGCTACAGAACAAAGTTATCGACCACACATACGGACTGAGTTGGACATGATTTTATCTTATATGTCATTATTTGTAATTTTAATTGATATGTATTTTAACTCGTTATTATATGTTTTTAGATTGTACTGTTAGCATTTAATCCTTGCTGTAAGCTGGTCTGAGTCCCTCTACGATCAGGATATAAAAGTTTTAAATAAATAAATATACATACAATACACTATATTATTAGCATAGTACAACATCAGCACTAAGCATTGCTATATTGTACCATACCAATTATATTGTAATATTATTAGTAATATTACATGTAATATAAATATATAATTATACTATATTATTATTATTATATTTTTGCATTACATTATAATAATTCAAAGGTTTTTTTTAAAAAAATGAAATGAATAGTATTTATTTATTTATTTGCTTCGCTTTTATACCGCATTTATCAGCCTATTTGGCGACTCAATGCGGTTTACAGTACAATTTATGTAACAGTGACAATAATTTAAAACACATCAACACAGACGACACACACATAATCATCAACGCCTCATTGAAATCAGATCCTGTTCTCATAATCCTTCTACCGTTCCTTGTTCAATTATGCCGTCTTCATGAGTTCAGTTGCATTATCAGCCGAACGCCTGTTCATAGAGCCACGTCTTGACCCTCCTCCGAAACACCAGCAACGAAGGGGCCTGCCTGATGTCCGCAGGTAGGGCATTCCATAGCCGAGGGGCCACCACCGAGAAGGCCCTGTCTCTCGTCCCCGCCAACCGCGCTTGTGACGCTGGCGGGACCGAGAGCAGGGCCTCCCCGGACGATCTTAACGTCCTCACCGGTTCATAGGTGGAGATGCGTTCGGAGAGGTAAGTGGGGCCGGAACCGTGTAGGGCTTTATAGGCTAAAGCCAGCACCTTGAATTGTGCCCGGTAGCAAATTGGCAGCCAGTGGAGCTGGCTCAACAGAGGAGTGGTGTGCTCCCTGAGTGCCGCTCCCGTTAGCAACCTGGCTGCCGAGACGCTGGACCATCTGAAGCTTCCGGGCAGTCTTCAAGGGCAGCCCCACGTAGAGCGCGTTGCAGTAATCTATGCGGGATGTGACGAGAGCATGGACTACCGTGGCCAAGTCAGACTTCCCAAGATACGGGCGCAGCTGGCGCACAAGTTTTAATTGTGCAAATGCTCCCCTGGAAACCGCTGAAACCTGGGGTTCCAAGCTTAGCGAAGAATCCAGGGTCACACCCAAGCTGCGAACCTGCGTCTTCAGGGGGAGTGCGACCCCGTCCAGCACAGGCTGTAACCCTATACCCTGTTCGGCCTTACGACTGACCAGGAGTACCTCTGTCTTGTCTGGATTCTTTCAATTTGTTCGCCCTCATCCAGTCCGACACAGCAGCCAAGCACCGGTTCAGGACCTGAACAGCCTCCTTAGTAGTGGGTGGAAAGGAGTGACAGAGTTGGACATCATCTGCGTATAGATAACACCGCACCCCGAAACTCCGGATGATCTCACCCCAAGGTATTTCATAGTCCATTTAATATAGTATTCTCTGACCTGGTGACTACTGAATGCATTGGGATACAACTCCCATAATTCCAGTCAACTGGCTTAGTTATCTTGCAACATCTGAAGCTCTGATAAGATGATGCTGTCCTATTTGTGTGTCAAACACAAGAGCTGATAGCATGACATTTTGAAAAACAAACAAACCAACATATTTTATTATAGCCTTCAAGGCCCTTTCCACGCAGCTGAATAAAATCCCACATTTTCTGCTTTGAACTGGAATATATGGCAGTGTGGACTCAGACAACCCAATTCAAAGCAGATAATGTGGGGTTTTCTGCCATGATATTCTGGGTTATATGGCTGTGTGGAAGAACCCTTAGTTTCAGTTGGATAATAAACCCATTGAATTAATGGGAATTTCTTAAATGTTGTGTCATGCCAAAAATAATGATTTAGTATTTTGAGATATCTGTTGGTGAATTACAATAAACTGCAGATAAGTGAATCTCTTGACTTGCAGTCAAAGTTAGGTATGATCTGTGGATAAGTCAAGGTTTATTCCACAGAGAGGGGAAAGCACCAATGCTATCCTGGGGCCAACCGTCCTTGGCCGCTGTAACAATTTCCCTACCCAGGCCTTCAAAGAAAAGATGAAAGCTGCACCAGAGGAAAGACAATAGGGGGGATCAGTGCTTCTTTTATGTTCTCCCAGGATAGACTCTATATAGGGAAGGGGAAGGTCCATGACTCTACTCAAGGAAGGGGAAGGTAGTCAGGGAAGGGGAAGAGTTAAGAGATGATACAGACAAGCCCGTATCAAGGCCTGTATCCAGAATTTTGATTGGGGGGGGGGGGGGTTTGATTTGGGGGGGGGGGGTGGGGATCTATCCTAGCAAAACTTTTGTATCGTTACCCCAGACCTTGGCTCCCAACAGGCCCGTAGCCAGGATTTCATTTCGGGGGGGGGGGATTTTTTCAGGGGGTTTTGGGGGGGTGAGTTTTGGGGGGGGGGCTGAGTCTGAGTGAAAGAGGGTCTAGCCTAGCAAACCTTTTGTATCATTACCCCAATACCCCCATGCATATGGGATATATTGAGTATGGTGATCAGATCATGATATGAATAAACATAACAGTTTAAATAATGCACCAGTAAGGCCTTTTCGCGAACCACCATGAGAATTTCGGGGGGGGGGGGGGCTGGGGGGGGGGGGGCGAAGCCCCTCAAGCCCCCCCCCCCCGGCTACATGCCTGGTTTGTGGTTGTTCTTAAGTCAAATTTGTATGTAAGTTGAAACAGGTACATTTCTTAAAGTGTAACTTCAGCCAAAATATATGTATTTGTAGTTTTCGATAGTATAGGGAAGGGTTAACACCCCTGTGGTGTTTGCTTTACTGTCTGTGCCCCTATTCAGAAGATTTCACCTCACTTTCTGTCCCTGTGACAATTGGATTTTGAAAAAATTGACTCGTTGTGGAAATAATGATTGGTGCTAAAGCTTCAGTAGAGACATATTTTCCCCATAATAACTCAAGGCGTAGATTTCCCTCACTTCCTGTTGTCTCACCTCTGTTCCTAATTATGAGTTGTTTGTAAGTTGGATGTTTGTAACTCGAGGACTGCCTGTATGTGGTTACTTGTGTGTCTGTACTTACTTTGACCCATGGATAAGTCAACCTGGGTGTTTTGTGCTAATGGGTTGTTGTAGGTTTTTTCGGGCTATATGGCCATATTCTAGAGGCATTCTCTCCTGATGTTTCGCCTGACTCACTACCTCTGAGGATGCTTGCCATAGATGCAGGCGAAACGTCAGGAGATAATGCCTCTAGAACATGGCCATATAGCCCGAAAAAAACCTACAACAACCCAGTGATTCCGGCCATGAATTCCGGCCGTGATTTTGACAATACTTTGTGCTAATGCTTTTACTAATGTTTTTAGATTTAAATACAAGTATATTCAGTAATATATAAAGACTAACAAAGATATGTTAGTCTCATATTTACTTTCTTTACAGACTCTTCAGTCCAGCGCTACTTGTCCTGGGACTTCTCACCCTCACAAACTATGCAGCTCTCTTCATTTCGCACCGGGCTTTGTTCCCTCACACAGCTTGGTTCCAAAAGAACAGCAAAGCAGACCTCTGGCTTATCCGGATTCTGGTACAGTCATTTGAGATTCCTTACAAAGACCTGAATACAGGCAAATGATATTCAAACGTTGTATGGCAATGATTTAGGATTTCATCCCACAGAGCAGGTCAAGTGTTTGGGAGGGTAGGTTTTCCATAAAGCTCCAGCATGCTCTGTTTTGAAATTAAATGGAAGATTTTCCTACCTCCATCACATCTAATCCTTCTCTCCACTTTCTTTAAGATTTATCAATTTGAAAATAGGAGCAATGGCTTAAACCCATGTGCCAGCAGGACTGAAGACCGATAGGTTGGAGGTTTGAATCCGGGGGGAGCATGAATGAGCTCCCTCTGTCAGCTCATGCCATGCGGGGACATGAGAGAAGCCTCCCACAAGGATGATAAAACATCAAAACATCTGGGTGTCCCCGGGCAACGTCCTTGCAGACGGCCAATTCTCTCACACCAGAAGCGACTTGTAGTTTCTCAAGTTGCTCTTGACACAAAAAAAATCCATTTGATTTGCCATCACAGTAAATACTTGTCTCCCCCACTCTCCCTCCCCCATTTTCCCTCCCCCATTTTCCATACCCCATTTCCTGGGGTATGGAAAAAAGAGAGAGAGTGGCTCTGGGCCCAGAAAAACACTCCACTTTTACCTGTCTGGCCTGCCCTTGTATCCTATTACCAGAACTTCTCCTCTGCCTCTCAGATTTCGCTCCTGAAGATTGCAGTGAAGTGGCGCAGGTGCGCAGGTGCAAGATCTGAGAGGCAGAGGAGGAGGTACAGTAATAGGAAAATTACCATATTGAAATCAAATCTGATGCTTTTTAAATTTTTATTTGGTGTGTGTTGGAAGAGGGGTAGTCTTATATGGCGAGTATACCCCAAACTCTATATTTTAACTGGAAAAGTTGGGGGTCGTCTTATACGCCCAGTCATCTTATATGCCGGAATATACAGGTATGCGTTTTGCAGAAATATATTTTGATACGTGTATTTTATAGAATATTTTAGATTATTATGTGTTTTTAGCAGTGTTGTAACCCACTTTGAGCCACAAGGAGAGGTGGGTAAGAAATAAAACGATGATGATGGTGACTACTTCACGTCGTTGCCTTTTCCATAGACTCTTACTGTTGAATTTTATATATGGTAGGTGCAAAATGGAATTGCTCTGTATGCCACTTGGATCACAATAGCTACGCTGTTGAATTTCACAGTTGTCTTGATCTACAATGGACATGTTTCCAATGAGACTGCCACCATAGTCTCACTTTGCATCCTTTTCTGTGAGGTGGTTGTATGGTAAGTAAAGTTGAACAGAGATTGTGGTATGTGGACCATTCTTTATTTGTTTATTAAGTGAGTATACTTCCTTACTTTCTGAAAAAGAATTGTTATAGTCTCTTTTTTCCACAAACAGGTTTAGTGCAATACCTGGACAGTTAATTAACTCTATCCTGCTTTTTGTATTAAATTACTGCCCTGCAAAAAGATAAAACACTCTTTGTATTATATTACTGCCCTGCTCTTTAGGAGACAGGGGATTTAAGGAGATGGCTGTCACCGTCTCCTTAAAATATAGTAAATTTCACAGCACTGCTCATCAGCACTGTCTGTTAGAAATTGCAACCTTCTATAAGCTTCCTACAATAGTTGTTTGTTATGGATATAACTCAGATTGTTTACTATATTGTGTGTGTGTGTGTGTGGATAGATAGATAGATAGATGGATGGATGGATGGATGGATGGATGGATGGATGGATGGTAGATAGATAGATAGATAGATAGATAGATAGATAGATAGATAGATAGATAGATATGCAGTTTTCCCTTAACTCTATGTTGTTTGAGGTTGTGGGAGGGACTACAGACCATGTGACCAGATCTGGGACTATTCAGATAGACTCAATTTTAGAAGTTAGTTTGCATCAGAAGCAGTACAGTTTAGAAATCAGTACAGTTTAGAAGTCAGTCAATACAGTATGCAATTGTCAGTGTTTGTGTAAAGTCAACAGTGTATAGTTAGTCTAGATCAGGGGTCCTCAAACTTTTTAAACAGAGGGCCAGTTCACAGTCCCTCAAACTGTTGGGAGAGCCGGATTATAATTTGAAAAAAGCATGAATGAATTCCTATGCACACTG
Source organism: Anolis sagrei ordinatus (assembly GCF_025583915.1). Classification (NCBI taxonomy): domain Eukaryota; kingdom Metazoa; phylum Chordata; class Lepidosauria; order Squamata; family Anolidae; genus Anolis; species Anolis sagrei. The sequence continues at coordinate 197,315,687 of NW_026844366.1, forward strand.
CACATATCTTATTTGTAGTGCAAAAAACACTTTAAAACAATACAATAATTAAAATGAAGAACAATTTTAACAAATATAAACTTATTAGTATTTCAATGGGAAGTGTGGGCCTGCTTTTGGCTGATGAGATAAGTTGTTGTTGTGTGCTTTCAAGTTTTTTCAGACTTTAGTTGACCCTGAGTGAGGGCCGGGTCAATGACCTTGAAGGGCCACATTTGGCCCTCAGGCCTTAGTTTGAGGACCCCTGGTCTAGAATGAGTCAATGTTCAATAATGTGTCGGCCTGAAGAGAGTATTAGTCTGTATGCAACAGAGAAGACACTGAAACAGAATGCTGTAGAGAACTTACTGTTTAAACCTGGGGTCCTCAAACTAAGGCCCGGGGGCCAGATAGGGCCCTCCAAGGTCATTTACCCGGCCCTCGCTCAGGATCAACCTAAGTCTGAAACGACTTGAAAGCACACAACAACAACAATCCTATCTCATCAGCCAAAAGCAGGCCACACTTCCCATTGAAATACTAATAAGTTTATATTTGTTAAATTTGATCTTCATTTTAATTATTGTATTGTTTTTAAGTGTTTTTGCACTACAAATAATATGTGCAGTGTGCATAGGAATTCATTCATTTTTAAAAAATTATAATCTGGCTCTCCAACAGTTTGAAAAACTGTGACCTGGCCCTCTGTTTAAAAAGTTTGAGGACCCCTGGTTTAAACTGTCAATCAATAAGAAATGTACCTGTATGCCGAATACATGAAGTTTGTAAGTAAATCAACTATGTCACTTTGAACAAAGACTACCTATTTTGGCCTCTTGAGAGTATGATTTAAAAGGCAATATATTTTATGGGAGAGTAGATATTTTTGGAGAACTAAACTAACACTTCTGAAGATCTGCTATATATTTTGTGCATTGGCATATCTTTGTTCCTAACAGTTCAGAGAGGTAACCAGGTATATCAGTCTAACAACTGAGAAACCTAATTTGCCTTGCATGAATACTAGTAGATATTTACTACTAAAGGAGAAGATTCACTCAAGGGAGTATATCACTCTTCTCAGGAATATCATACTTTACGAAAGGATTATGATTATTCCAAATAGGGTGAATGTCAATAAATCACACTGTACCTTGTTTAATGTTTATACTATTTGTATTTGTGTATGAGATTAATTTTTAATTGCTTAGTATTGTGTCTGTTATTGCTTGTATTGATGTATTGTGGGCTCGGCCTCATGTAAGCCGCACCGAGTCCCTTGGGGAGATGGTAGCGGGGTATAAATAAAGTATTATTATTATTATTATCACCAAAAGGGTCAAGCTTCCAAAATGCTAGGGAGATTTCTGGTTTCCCAAAAGGATATGGTCTCTAAAAGGTCAAAACTGTCAAGGTATCAGAGCTCATTTAAACTAATGGCAGAGCCAACATTACATAAAATGGCATGATGAAAATCTAGTATGACCCCGTATCTGTGGGACTGATATTTGTGGTTTCATTTATCCACTCCTGACAAAATATGTCCTTAAAGAACCAGTGAAGTCAACAAATGGAAACATGGCCAGGCAGCCACCATGACCCCAATATTTTGATGGCATCACCTTTACAGTGGAGAAGGGATTATGTGCTGACATAGCCCTTCAATCATCAAACCTTTGAATAAACAAAGAAAGAGAGACAGAGGATGAATGGCAGCCCTTTAAAAGAGACAGCAACTGTGTTCAGAGAACATTGAAGTATATAATTAGGTCTAGACAGCTAGCCATGTTAATCTATTTGTAATGAAACAATCAAAAGTCTTCTAGCATGACATATTTGTTGTGCCACGGGCTTTATTAGACTGGAGCCTTCTTGAACAAATGATCTGATGAAGTGGACACTTGCCCAGGAGAGCTTATTTTTACCCTTTTGAAATGTGTTAATCTTTGAGGAGCTTAAGGGCTGCTAGTTGGTACTACTTTAAGCAAATTTGTTGGGTGGCATAGGGCGCTTCCAGACAGCGCTAAATTGCGGATTTTAAACAAGGGAAAAAATTCCCGGGACATCAGAAGAGGTCCACATACAGACCTGTTGGTCCCGGGATTTCTGCCTCCATTTTCCAGTCTTGATGCTTTGTTGCAAGATTTAGAGGCTGTCAAGATGGCTGCCCACAGGAATTTCGGCAGAAACTTCGGGATTTTTTTTAAAAAAAACAACTCAAAATGCGGATATGTGGAGAATTACTGCAGCAAATCATTGCAAAAGTTCCATTCTTTGTCCTTGTCAGAGAAACTGTGCTCCCTCCAGACTTTTCATGAAGTATCTGCCACACAAACAAAGTTTATGGGGTAGGACCACTTCTGCCTGAGTCAGCACTGCACAAACAAACAGGAACACACACTTTCAAGCCAGGAACAGAACTCTTTTTAGAGTATGGCCTCCTAGCCATCTGTCTAGACAGATTTGGTTGTGTACTTGTGGCATCGAACAACAGGATGCTGTTCCTGGGTTATACATGGCTGTTCCTGATTACCCTTCTTGTGAAAAGATGTACAACATTGAGTAGGGGGCCACAACTTTGTACTGACCAGAGAAAATGTGCCCTCCACATGTTTCATGAAGTTTCTGGCACACAAACAAAGTTTTTGCCTTCTACTCAAGTGTCGACCAAACAGGAATAAACACTTAAAAACTGAGAACAAACCCAAATAAAAAAAAATCTCATGATTTCCAATTGCATGGACATACAGACATGCAAAAATCCGCATATTCGGCTCAAAACTGCAATATTCCTGCACCTGGAAATCTTGCATTTGTTTGCCTTTTGAAGTGATTGCTTCCGCTTTTACAGAGAACGGCATCCGGCCACCCTCCTGTTTGCTGCAGAAGCTCCTGGAATAAAGGTTCTGTCTGGATGGGCCCATAGAAAGCACAGTGACACAAAAATAGGTCTAGCATGATTACTTTCCTATGACTTCATGCACATTGGATTGCCCTCTCCTGACACTTCAGGAAATAAAGCCTGACTGCTCATTGGAGGGAAGGATATTAGAGGCAAAGATGAAGTACTTTGGCCACATCATGAGAAGACAGGAAAGCTTGGAGAAGACAATTATGCTCGGGAAAATGGAAGGAAAAAGGAAGAGGGGCTGACCAAGGGCAAGATGAATGGATGAGATGGATGGATGGTATCCTTGAAGTGACTGGCTTGACTCTGAAGGAGCTGGGGGTGGTGACGGCCAACAGGGAGCTCTGGCGTGGGCTGGTCCATGAGGTCACAAAGAGTCGGAAGCAACTGACTGAATAAACGACAACAACTCCTGGCACCTTACATAGAACCCGATCAGGGTTTTGGATCCTACAGGTATAAAGTGGGCTCCTCTTTACATTAAAAAAAAAACATGGATAGAGGAACAAGGGCAGGGAATGATTGAGGAGAATGGATCAGACGTTTCCTTGCTTTCTCCCCATATGTGACTAGTTGTGAGGGAGAAGAACACATCAGTAGAGTTCATGTGCAGTTTTCATTCTGATCCTTTACGAATCAGAGTACAGAAATAAAAAGACGGTGCCTTATGTGATTCTCAATTTTTTGTGCCACCAGGTTTTATCTGGAGAACTTCTTATTTGATAAGTACGTGCGCTATAACCTCATTGTCTACCCAGTGGTCATTTTAGCATTATGTGGTACCTTGCAGAAAAATAGTATGGATTTCTCTCCAAATGCAAGCAACATTATCACGGGTGAGTTTTCTTCCAACCCCTTGATGTTGGGCAGAGAGTACCCTATTGTATGTCCTTTCATTGCATAGTGGTAAAAAAAAAACCTTGGAAAGTAAAAAGTGATGGCTCTGGTAGATAAGAATAATACGCATGGGATTTCCAGTCTATGCTCCTGAAGGATGCTTGAAATTGATAGGATGGCTGCTATGGGTTTCTAAAGAGGCTGGCATTTTTTCTTTAGACCTTTATCTCTACAGATATAGAAGAAGCATCATGGGAAGGGATCACTTTGGCAGAAACCCACTCAGATCTGAAGCCAGCATGATTTTCTGGATCAGTTTCACTTAAGGTTATTAGAAGTAACTTTACAAGTAATTTATTTTATATCTGCCTTGCAATAAAGCCGTGGTAATATCTCAGCTACATTGAGAACTACTCTTTCTTTCTTTCTTTCTCTCTCTCCCTCTCTCACTTAGTAATCCACCCTGAGTCTCCTCAGAGAGAGGGCAGAATATAAATAAAGATTATTATTATTATTATTATTATTATTATTATTATTATTATACAAATAATTATTATTATTATTTGAAACACAACAAGACGAGTCCACAGCAAACAAGATCACTCTGCTGGCTATTGTATTGGATCACACGTCGGACACTTCCCAAGTGTCTAGGACTGTGTGATGTATCTCCGAATAATGCGTGCAGATCCCAGTAAGGTGGCCTTCTGCAGCTGTCAGGTGGTAATTTTGTCAGCGTTCGATTGTGTTTAAGTGCAGGCCAAGGTCTTTAGGCACTGCACCCAGTGTGCCGATCACCACTGGGACCACCTTGACTGGCTTGTGCCAGAGTCTTTGCCGTTCGATCTTTAAATCCTCATATTGTGTCAGCTTTTCCAGTTGTTTCTCTTCAATCCTGCTGTCACCTGGGATTGCAAATCGACAATCCATACTTGGTTTTTTAACAAAGTGAGGTCAGGAGTATTATGCTGCAAAACTCTGTCTGTCTGAATTCAGAAGTCCCAGAGTAGCTTGACGTGTTCATTCTCACTTTTTCCAGCTTTTGATTCCACCAGTTCTTTGTCACAGGCAGATGGTATTTGGCACAAGTTCCAATGAATCATCTGAGCAACGGTGTTATGCCTCTGCTTGTAGTCTGTCTGCGCAATCTTCTTGCAGCAGCTGAGGATATGATCTATTGTTTCATCTGCTTCCTTGCAGAGTCTACATTTGGGATCTGTCGTCCACTTTTCATTCTTCTTATTATTATTATTCTTATTATTATTCTTATTATTAAACACAAGCTGTTTTCTTTTTTCCCCCTCTGTAGTTGTGCTGCTGATAGTGACCTGTGTCATATTTAGCATTCGAGTGGGCCTAGTCACTTGGAGACACAGAAAGGAGAATTTGGTTGAACAACTTCCTCCAAGTGCAATACTGTGAAGTTACCTGCTTCCTGAATGGAGCCATTAAAGAGAAAGTATGCCTCAAAGACTTCAGTTGTGGATCAAGTGTGCAACTATCCACTGTGCCTTATAATTTTCTCTCAACGAACAGTTAACCAGAATATTTGTCCCATGCATTCATATTCAGCTAGCTTCTGTGGCTTCCCTCTACCAGTCTTATTGCCTCTTCATCACCCACATTGGGATCTTATGTATTCCAGAACAGAAATGGGAGTAGGGGAAAAATATTTGTAAACCCATAGGCCGTATGTACTTCCTGATTTGACTGTTCCCACAGCCTTCTCTCTGTCAGCACAGGCCCGTAGCCAGGATTTTGTTTCGGGGGGAGCTGAGTTTGATTCGGGGGGGGGGGGCGAGTCTGAGTGAAAGAGGGTCTACCCTAGCAAACCTTTTGTATCGTTACCCCAATACCCCCATGCATATGGGATATATTGAGCATGGTGATCAGAACATGATATGAATAAACATAACAGTTTAAATAATGTACCAGTAAGGTCCTTCTCATGGACCACCCTGAGAATTTCGGGGGGGGGGGCTAAAGCCCCCAAGCCCCCCCTCCCCCCGGCTACATGCCTGGACAGCACCAGAATTATTACTGCAATATGCACCGGCTGGATCCACACTGCCCTATAATCCAGTTTCAGAATGTAGATTTGTTGGGTTTCATCTCAGGACAGAACAAGTCTCTTGTGTCAGCAAGTGTCCAGCCCTCGGTGAGTAGATAAACTAGAGATAGGATTAAGCTGAGGTTTTCCTTTCCCCACTTTACCATGTATGTTTCCCATGTATGTTTGTCTTTCCTCCTCCTGCTAGCCACTGTCTCCTCCCCTTTTGAATATGTAGGAATTTTGTGAGGGAACTTCCTCATTTAAGTTTTATTACCCTGGGTTTAGCCATGTGGCCATTTGCCATTTTCCAGTCTCTTCTGCCTTTTCTTCCTTCCAGTGAGGACGTATTTTGCCTCTCTCTTTAGGCAAAATGTAGCTGCATTGATTTTTGACTTTTTAATCTTTTTTACTTCTTTAGAAAATGAGATTTAGTAATCTAGTTAGCTCCAAGACCTTTTCTATCAAGCATGTATTTCTTTTACTTCAATAAATATTTTTGAACCTAAAGTTTTCTATCTGCAATCCTGATCCATCCTAAGAAATAGAAGCTTATCCCAGCTCATCACATGTAAGTTTCTGCTGGTTATGAAGTTTACTTCTGTACTCTGCTATATTTATGGTGGAATCAGAGGCGGCCCTAGGTAATTTTTAACGGTAAACAAACAGTATTTTGCCCCCCCCCCCCCAAACCAATCACTGATATATATTTTCTGTTCATCGGGGAGTTCTGTGTGCCATATTTGGTTCAATTCCATCATTGGTGGAGTTCAGAATGCTCTTTGATTGTAGGTGAACTATACATCCCAGTAACTACAACTCGCATATGTCAAGGTCTATTTTCCCCCAAGAGCGCCTCAAGAGCTCCCCTGGGCAAAATCAACTATACTACAAATGCTTACTTTGCGTAATGGGTTGAGCCGTCCCTGGAATCACCCCAACTGAGGGTTATTTTGAGCCTAACAGCTCAGATTCCCCAACAGGATTAAATGCAGTGGACTATGCCAGTCTACACTGTCCTATAATCCAGTTCAATACAATTAATCTGTATTCTGAAACTGGATTATAGGGCAGTGTAGATCCAACCTGTATGCCATGTTTTAATACAAAATCACACTCACGAGAACTTCCTAGAAGTCTGGATTTGCATGAAACAAAGCACAAACTCTTCATGAGTCTGGTTTTGAAGAAACCGAAGCAGCTGGGTGTAGTTTCTGAGGTTACCAGAGGAGGAAAAGGCTGATTTTTTTTTGTCGTGTCAGGAGCGACTTGAGAAACTGCAAGTCGCTTCTGGTCTGAGAGAATTGGCCGTCTGCAAGGACGTTGCCCAGGGGATGCCTGGATGATTTGATGTTTTATCATCCTTGTGGGAGGCTTCTCTCATGTCCCCGCATGAGGAGCTGGAGCTGGTAGAGGGAGCTCATCCGCCTCTCCCCAGATTCGAACCTGCGACCTGTCGGTCTTCAGTCCTGCCGGCACAGGGCTTTAACCCACTGTGCCACCGGGGGCTCAAAAAAAAAGGCTGCTGCAAATGTAGTAGTTATTGCACACCTATTTTTACAAATAGACCCTACATCAGGATAAAGTAAATTAAATATGGAAACGTTAAGGGTCTCTGCCTTTGCGTAATAGTTTAATTTGAGTTTCTTCGTGTGTCCTTTTAATATACTGACAGAAAAACTGTCAAGTTTTACCTTTTAAAAACCTATGTTTAATTAGCAAGTATGCAGCTCCTTACTCTGAGAGCTCTGCTTCTCATAATTAAATATCTTGAACCGTGCTCCCATTTGCAGCAGAAGAAAAGTGGTCTGTTGATTTGAGTGGAAGGAAGCCAAAGCTCAAAGCTCTTTCGGATGCTACATTTGCTGAAATGCAAAGCTGAGGCACATAAGTGGCTCAGAGGCTCCTGGGAATGATGCCAGGCTCGTGTCTCACACACAAAGCCATTATGAAGCTTCTCCTCCCCACCCCCATTGCAATTTTCTGTCTCATTCTTTAAACACGGTTTCCAGGAAGCAACCTAGGAAAGGATGATTTTAGAAGCAGCTCTTCCTCCTCACAGGTCCAGCATTTCTAATCTTGATGATCTCTTAGAAGGACTTGCTTCTGTACTAACCTTTTCCTCTGACATTTCCTTTTGTATTTCCTTGCATATTCCTTTTCTTTTTGTATTTCCCCTTTTAAATGAATTAGAATACAGCATGTTAGAGCCAACAATCTGGAATGCAATCTTTCTCTTTTTCTACTACCTTCTTCCTTAGTATCTTTTCTAGTGTGGCAATCTGAGGGTCCATCCAGACAAGTCCAAAATGTGGGACCAGTCTAGGTTTTTACTGAGGGTGTCCAAACATTTGGATGCCCCCGATAAAAACAAATTAATTTAGAATAACCTTGGTTATTCCAAATTAATTAAATACCCCAATAGATCCGGGCCTTCCTGAAGGGCCCAGTCTAGTAGGGTATTGGGCCTGTGGGGAATCACTATCAGGAAGTCCCAGTCCCCATTTGCCATCCCGAACCTTTTGGGGTCCTGCATCCAAAGGTCCAGGATGATGACGACGACAACAATGCTTTATTTGTATCCCACCACCATCTCTCCGAAGGGACTCAAGGCAGCTCACAGAAAGCACTCAGTAGTGAAACAATATACAAATACAACAAAATACAGAAAGATAAACATTGATAGCAATAAAATTAACCCAATTTTTGTATTGTCAAAGGTTTTCATGGCTGGAATCACTGGGTTGTTGTAGGTTTTCCAGGCTATATGGCCATGTTCTAGAGGCATTTTCTCCTGACGTTTCGCCTGCATCTATGGCAAGCATCTCAGAGGTATAGAATCATAGAATCAAAGAATTGGAAGAGACCTCATGGGCCATCCAGTCCAACTCCCTGCCAAGAAGCAGGAATATTGCATTCAAATCACCCCTGACAAATGGCCATCCAGCCTCTGTTTAAAAGCTTCCAAAGAAGGAGCCTCCACCACACTCCGGGGCACAGAGTTCCACTGCTGAACAGCTCTCACAGTCAGGAAGTTCTTCCTCATGTTCAGATGGAATCTCCTTCTTGTAGTTTGAAGCCATTGTTCCGCGTCCTAGTCTCCAAGGAAGCAGAAAACAAGCTTGCTCCCTCCTCCCTGTGGCTTCTTCTCACATATTTATACATGGCTATCATATCTCCTCTCAGCCTTCTCTTCTTCAGGCTAAGGTAGTGAGGTCTGTTGGAAGTAGGTCCCTAGTCTTTCCACAGATATATAAACCCATTTTCCTACTTCCAACAGACCTCACTACCTCTGAGGATGCTTGTCATGGATGCAGGTGAAACGTCAGGAGAAAATGCCTCTAGAACATGGCCATATAGCCCGGAAAACCTACAACAACCCAGTAACCCAATTTTACTTAAAACAGAAATAAAACCCCTATTAATTTAAGAAATACTATAAAACCCAGCAGGCTACGAAAATAGCAGCTGCATACAACATTAATCCCCATAAAGTTCAGAAGTGAAGCATATCACTTAGTCCTTAAATCTAGTCATTCATAATAATAATAATAATCTTTATTTATACCCCGCCACCATCTCCCCAATGGGGACTCGGAGTGGCTTACATGGGGCCAAGCCCGAACAACATATTACAGCAAAATAAAACCAAAACATAAACAAAAAGCAACATCATTATTGGGGCCATAATCACTAGACACAGTCAAAGGCTTGTTTAAAAAACCATGAGGATAGTCTTTGGGAAGAAACAGGAAGGCCCTTAGTATCTTCTTGGTATGTCAGAAATAGCTTGGGTGACTTTCTTATGCCAGCTGTCCTCTAAATGTACAAGGACAGAGCTCTGCGCACATCAAGAAGGTGTTAATGAACGTTGTAGCAGTGTTATTGGTTTCTGAAAGAAAGCCAGCAAAACTATGTCCTTCGACATATGAAAAGAAGGTGCCACCTTTGGAAGAAAAGCAAGACAACTTTATCCTTGTGGAAACAGAGGTAAGGATCATCTGCTCATAGAGCGCATAAGTCACTAGACCTGCATGCTGATCTGATTACTACTGGTAAGGCCATTTTCCAGGATACATAACAGTGGTTGCAAGGGGCTCAAGGGAGACCTATTCAACCCTGAAAGAACTATTTCCAAATTCCAGGATGAAACCAGCGGTGCGACTGGCATCTAAGATTTCTATACCCCTGGAGAAAAAGGTTCACCAAAGGATAAGCAAAGTAAGAGGGGAGTTCAGCTTTCTTTCTGTAAAAGAAAATAGCGGCAAGGTAACATCTAAGTGACGACAGAGAAAGGTTCGCATCCAAAAGTGAAACAAGAAAAACCAAAAAAAAAAAAAAAGCACCATAGGAGCAGTGAGTGGGTCATCCCCTTGTTGCTTCAAGAAAGTGGTAAAGCACTTCCATTTATGTTGAGATGAGCACTTGGTAGATGATTCTTGTGCTGCGTCCAAAGTCACGTTTATTGTCGCTGAGAGGGAGGTGTTCAAGTCCTGGTATGTTGCCCAGCCAAGTTTAAAAAAACTCACCTGGCCACCATTAAGTTCCTCCTTGCATTCTCTTAGCACAAGGAAATGATGTGCCAGGAGACCGATTTGGGGGAGGGGGGGGTTTCTTCCTCACATCCCATCTCATGGGAGTCATTTCTTCATGCCAGGAGGATGCAAGGAGGACCTTAATGGTGGCCAGGTAAGTTTTTTTTCTACTTTTAAGGGCTGTTTGGGGAGCCTTCTGGGTGGCTGCATGTAGCCACCCTCCCCAGAAAAGCTTGGGTTTTGAGTGTCTTGTGGTGGCTAAAACCCATGCCGAAGCAGATTTTTTAAACCCACTTCAGTGCAGGTTTTACCCCTGTTTGGAAGCTTCCTGAATTGTCATCTTGGTCTCTGCGAAGAATTCAGACTTGATTTGCTCAAGAACCCATTGATTGTCTTTTTAGCAGTCTAAGGTATCCATAGAACTCTTCTCTAGGACCATTTCAGATGCATTGATTTTCTTCTGCATCCAGGTTTCACAACCATACATAGACATTACCCAGAGTCCACCTAACATCCACCACTACTACAAATTACTCGTATTCTTACTGCAGAACCCCAGAGTTTACAAACCAATACTTGTTTCTAGAAATGCAGCTGCGGTTTCCCTTCATTTCCTGATCATCTTGTCAGCAACTGAGCTGAGTTACAGCAGGAGCAGAGTATCTACCAGGCAAAGGCAAGCTGACAGGTCAGTTTTCTTCCACTGGCTTGGACTAAAACATGGGCCAGTTCCTTAGTCAGCATTTCTTGGTCAATCATGCACAGAAGCACAGCTAATTCCTTTCATTTGGCTCTTTAACCCACATGCTAGATACAAAAAGGGATTGCATAAGTGAACTGAACAATGTTGCCTGAGTCACTATCTAGCCAACCCGCAAGAAAAAGCTATTTGAATTGTGTTTACAGTTTGGAAGGTGGCAATGGTGATCACTGGGTGGAAAATGTCTCAATGGGTGTGTTCCTCCAGCACTGTTAACAAGGCTAGCTTGCTTAATTCATTGCCTCTGCAGTTGAACTGAGGGCTCAGTCAATATACACGGTATCTATGAAATTGGTGAAACTTGAAATAGTCTCACAAATGTGAAAGGAGACATACACAAAAGGAACATACATCCTTGGTGGCAAAGCCCAGCAAGTCAACCAACTCAGGAAACCAGAACTAGAGGGGTGGGAATGCCTCAGACTAGCTTCAGAAGTTAATCCACAGAGCAGAAAGTGATCTTACTGTACTGTTTCCTTTTTTAAATATGTGCAGATAACAACAACTACATAACTTTGAAATATTTTTTTTTCCTTTGAGATTTATTGGATAGCTGTTTCATGAGTCCCCCCCGGGGTGAGAAGGGCGGGGTATAAGTAGATGAAATAAATAAATAAAATCAGCATTACTTGCTAGGCAAAGAACCTGAAGATGTGCCTTATGCTCTCTCAATCTCTTTCATGTTGTTTCTTTCCCTTTTTTGGTATCTATCTATGTCTACTGCACTGCTACAGAAAAGAGAGAAAAGAGTCAGAAATATTATGGTGCTTTTTGTCAGCAATACCAACCAGAATGTGTCACTCAGTGCTTGAATTATGATAGGCAATCTGGAGGGGATCTCAAAAGATTTGTGATCGATCAATTTAATTTTCCCAACATGGACTCAGGGCAACCAAAAAGTTGAGCAAAACTAAATACAGTTAATACTATGGTTAGTAAAAAAAAAAAAGTAGTTAAAATATAGTTGGCCACCATAAGTTGCCAACTTACGGTCACCAACTATAAGAACATGTGCCATTGTTGCTCTTTGAAATAATAATAATAATAATAATAATAATAATAAATGAAGTCAATAATCGGAAACTTCTCAAAGCACAGCAGACAAAGAGTCAGTACAAGAAAACTGCACTCCAAACCAGAGCTGACTGCTGACACAACAAAGCCTTACATGGGCAGTTCCTTGTGAAGATTGAAGGAAAAATTGACAAGGAGAAGACCTGGTTATGGCTCATGAATGGAACACTGAAGAAGGAGACAGAAGGCCTGATTCTTGCAGCCCAGGAGCAAGCATTCAGAACAATGCCATTAAGGCCAGGATTGAAAAATCAGCGGATGACCCAAAATGCAGACTGTGCAAGGAAGCTCATGAAACCATGGATCATATCCTCAGCTGTTGCAAGAAAATTGCACAGACAGACTACAAACAAAGGCACAACTCTGTGGCCCAAATGATTCACTGGAACTTATGTCACAAGCACCACCTGCCAGCAGTAAAGAATTGGTGGGATCATAAACCTGCAAAGGTAGTGGAAAATGAACATGCAAAACTACTGTGGGACTTTCGAATCCAGGCTGACAAAGTTTTGGAACACAATACTCCAGACATCACGATTGTGGAAAAGAAAAACGTTTGGATTATTGATGTCGCCATACCAGGTGACAGTCACATTGAAGAAAAACAACATGAAAAACTCAGCCGTTATCAAGACCTCAAAATCGAACTGCAAAGGCTGTGGCATAAACCAGTACAGGTGGTCCCAGTGATCATAGGCACAGTGGGTGCCGTGCCAAAAGACCTCAGCCAGCATTTGGAAAAAATAAACATTGACAAAATCACAATCTGTCAATTGCAAAAGTCCACCCCACTTGGATCTGCACACGTCATTCGAAAATACATCACACAGTCCTAGACGCTTAGGAAGTATATTACTTGTGATTTTGTAATACGAAATGCAGCATATATATTTTTGTTTGCTGTGACATACTGTGTTTTTGTGTCAGTAAAATAATAATAATAATAATAATAATAATAATAATAATAATAATAATACACTTTATTTATATTCCGCCCTTCTCCTCTAGGGGACTCAGAGCAGATTACAGCATTTACATACATAGGCAAACATTAAATTCGTTTACAATCATATACAATGAGACACACAAACACAAACAAAGGCAGAGGCTTCTCCTTTCATTTCCGGACGCAGTGTTTCATCTCTAGCTCTGGGGAGGTGCTTTCTCCATTTTCAAGCCAAGGAGCCTGCTTTGTCACCTCCTGGTTGTGTGGCTCGCAAGATTCCTTGGAGAGTGTCTTTGCCTATTCCTGCTAATCTATTTATCTACTCACATTTGCATGTTTTCAAAGTGCTAGGTTGGCAGTAACAGAGCTGACAAACGGGAGCTCACCCTGTCTCGCAGTTCAGCAGCACAAGGGTTTAACCTATTGCGCCACTGTGGTACAATTGTTGTTTTAAAAGAACAATCAAACATTGACTTAAAACAGTTTTTAAATGGCAGTCAATCATTTTAAAAGATTAAAGAATTAATTCAAATCAAACCCCAGTTAAAAGACCATATGTACCAGATAGCTTTCATTCAAACCCAGACCATATTGTAACTTTCTAAAGAGCCCACAAAGGTTGTCAAAAAGTTTAAATCTGCCACGAAGCCCCCTGCCTTCAGCCACCAGATTCTCCCTCTTCCAATAATAGATATTTATCCATTTACATTTGCCTCATGCAATAGGATTTTTTTTTATCTGCATCTAATAATGCACACCCCTTTTCTGCTCCCCTCATCTGAATTTCGACATCTAGGGCAAGGGCCTATTAATTCACTATCATTTAAAATCATATCCAAAATAACTATATATAATAATAACAATTAAAATGTACACAATCAAGTGTGCAGGTATATTAAGCAACATCTTTTTCAAATATCTGAAAACACTTTTACAGCCATGCATTGGACTTTGTGCTGGACTAGACTGGGCTTTGTTGCAGGAAGGAAATTCTTACATTCTTAAGATGTGTTTCAATAAAATACTTGTATAAAATATTCAGTTGTGCATATTTGGCATTTCTAGGAAACGGGATCTCTGTCCTCACATTCTATCTTCAGAAACTTGGAAGAAGAAAAATGTTCCTTTTTTATGATTCCCGTCCCCTTGTTTTCACTTTCATTAGGATGGACTTAATCACAGTCACCATTGTGGCTGGAGTATTTTCTTGGGTCCCAAAGAAGTTTAGCAGATGACAGGAGAAGGGGAGGAATCAAAGCCTTGCCATAGGGCAGGGAAAGGGTAATTGTTTTTGCCCTGCCCTGTTTGTCCTTTGCTCTCCTTTCCCCTCGGTGCCAAACTGCCATTTAACAGAAAAAGAGAGAAGACAAATTCCATTCTCAATTGGAGGCTGGAATTGTGCCAAGGGCTGAAACGAAGGCTGTTTTCAGGATTTATAAAAAATAGGGTCATGTGTAGCAAAGGTCCCAGATCTTAATGGTAGAGCAGTTGGCAGTAGGGAGAAGGGAAGGGATCCTAACCCAACATTTTCCCCCTTATTATTTGAAAAAGCAATACTGAGAGGCCATTCCTACCCATGGCATAATAACAAGCCAGGTTTCCTGAATAGCATGCATAGAACACACCTCAAGTGAACTTATGCAATGTTCATGTTTGCAAAGCCATCTCATTTCTACACTGTACTGCTCACTTACGTACTTGAAGAGCATGGTGTGAAGTGGTCTTAGGACCTTATCACATGGGGGAAATTTCCCATCGTAGAACACTTCTCCTATGCAGACATCATGAAGTTAGCTGGCTGTCATCACATGACATATATCCGCTTCTGACAGGGCCCCATGCTGACTGAATTGACAAAGTGTTCTAAAAGGGGGAATGTTGCACTCCAGGACAGGAAAAGACCTCTGRCTTTGAACAYCACTCCATTGGGTGGAAAATAATCCTTTTATTGAAGATAATCAAAAAGCARTAAAGTAAAAAAACACTTTAAAGAAATAGGTAAAKCCAATTAAGTAGAAAGATAAGCAGGAACAAAGTAGTCCAGGGTAACAGTCCAGCAAAGTCCATAAAAACAAAGTCAAAACTTCCCAAATAAAATGCAAGAAATCAGGAAACATGAATCCAAGGCATGAATAGAAGCATAGATTAAAACTATGAAACAAAGGCACTTAAAACATGAATTTTCCAAGCAAAGCTTCCATGAACAAGGATGAGAACTTGACTTGATTCCACACAATGCTTCATCTGACTACGTATCCTGTACTTGGGACTTTTATCTCCTCGTTAGCTATGTCTCTAGTTCTCAGAAATTGGTTTCACTTTAGCTGAAAATTTCTTATTTTTTTCTCTCGGAGCCAGGTAGAACATTCGAAGCCACTGTTCGGCTCTCCTGTTTTGACTGATCTTCTCCTGTCTATCTATTTGTTCATTAATTTCTGCAGCTGAGCTAGGTGCCGAATTTTTTTCATGTTCCCTATCATGGGAACTCTCTGGTAACAATTCAGAAAGCACACCATCATTCCCACACCCCTCAGGGACATTTTCATGGGAAACTACACTTTGAACAGGGATCTCCTGGTCATTCTCTGCATCAATATCACTGACCAAACCTTGCCATCTTGAAACTCATCCTGCCACTCATTGACATCACTCCCCACTGATCCTGAAACACAATCACAAGCTGAGCTCCAACAAGGAAATTTGAATACAGGAGACTACCTGTGTTCAGATAGAAAACCATGGGGACAATGTGGGAGCATGCTGGAAAGTGTAACTTTGTGACAGTGTGGGCAATGTGGGGTGCTGGGTGATGGATTCACTCTGCTGCCCCATTATTTGCCCTGCACATCCCCCTGCTGTCCCCTACATCAAAGACCTCCATGTGATGAGGTCCTTAGTAGATAACCCAACTTGGGTTTGTGGTGTTTCTTGGAAGAGTCCCATTCTACTGCACCAAAGCACCATGAGATATGCTTTTAGAGAACTTTGTGGTACAGGCAGTCCCCAAGTTATGAACAAGATAAGTTCTGTAGGTTTGTTCTTAAGTTGAATTTGTATGTAAGTTGAAACAGATTCATTTTAAGTGTCGTTCCAGCCAAAAATATCTATTTGTCAACTTTGGATAGCATAGGAAAGGGTTAACACCTCTATCATGTTTGTTTTGCTGTCTGAGCTCCTGTTCAGAAGATTTGACCTCACTTTCCGTTGCTGTGAGAATTGAATTTTGAAAAAAAATGGTTTGTTGTGGAAACAAAGATTGGTGATAAAGTTTCAATGGAGACACCTTTTCCCCATGATAAGAGTTCAGGAGTGAATTTCTCTTTGTAGGGATATAGATTTCTCTGACTTCTTGTTGTCTCACCTCCATTACTTAACTGTGAGTTGTTCACAACTCAGGGACTGTCTGTATGTGTGTCTAAGCGACATAAACATGAATGTATGCACACAGTGGGGAAGTATAGGAAAGTCCTCAGGCTCAGTCAGGTATGTTATCATGCAGGAAAGTCCTTCCACCTCCATCTGTCATGCCTGTGAGTTTATTTGGGATTTCAATTTCCATGCTGACTGGCTGAGTTCACATATTGGAAACCGAAGGAGAGCAGGCAAGATAAAATGTCACATCTCCACTTTCCCCACTCTCACCTGCAAAACTCCCACTAAACCAAAGTAAACCCACAGATTTGGACAGCTGAGATAGAATCGAGGCACCAGAAGCAGTCCAGTTAGAGTTGCCATGTCATTGGTGGGATGGTGATGATGACTGCTCATGAAATGCCAGAAAAGTGGTATCCTCATTGCCACTTGATTTTTCTTTTCTTTCACAGTTATGGGCAATTGCCTATCAGTCCAACCAGTACATACATGTTGTGGAACTGTAGGATGTGGCTGTGGTTTGGCTATACAGTGTGGTCTTCCATATATGTTTAGGGTGTGTTGCCAGATCTCATATAGATATGTGAAACTGGGGACAATAGTGAACCTTACTGAATATAAGGACTTTCTGCCCCAAAATACCATGAGACCTAGAAAATGCCTTTCTCGGACATGGATAAATGAAGCCGAGATACCAATACCACAAATAGAGGGATTGTACTGTACCTTTTCTTCTTCCAGCTAGCTCCCATTTTCCAGAACAGGTCCATTTAAGAGCAAGTATGTATGGATTCACAGATGATGTTTGCCTCAGACTATGGTGGCTGGGACAGCCAGGGAATTGTAGTCACTTACCTTAGCTATAAGCAATACTGTTATGTCTTTTCTCTGTGCCAAATGTACTTAGATATCAAGCAGAGCAGTAGCTGAAGGCAATATGTTTACCTTAAGATGGTAAAATGATGCTTGGGAAAATGGAAGGAAAAAGGAAGAGGGGCTGACCAAGAGCAAGATGGAAGCTTTTAAGCAGAGGCTGGATGGCCATTTGGCAGGGGTGATTTGAATGCAATATTCCTGCTTCTTGGCAGGGGGTTGGACTGGATGGCCCATGAGGTCTCTTCCAACTCTTTGATTCTATGATTCTATGATTCTATGGTTCTATGGATGGATAGTATCCTTGAAGTGACTGGCTTGACTCTGAAGGAGCTGGGGGTGGTGACGGCTGACAGGGAGCTCTGGTGTAGGCTGGTCCATGAGGTCACGAAGAGTTGGAAGCGACTGAACAAGTAAACAACAAAAAAGATGGTAAACGAGGTTGCACTGGGGTTGAGTATCACATGACTAGATGGGCCATTTTGTGTGGCTGGCACAGATGGCACAAATAACTGTAGGTAGGTCTTCCCTTATGATTTAGCTGGCATATTGATATGCATGACTGCCAGGCTCTTGGCGTTGGGATATGCATGTGCATAGTGTAACTGACATGGGTGGCCATGAGATTTACTCATAAGTTTGCATTCAGGTTTCCTCCATCACAGATCTCATGGTGGTCCGTGAGAAGGCCTTACTGGTGCATTATTTAAACTGTTATGTTTATTCATATCATGATCTGATCACCATGCTCAATATATCCCATATGCATGGGGGTATTGGGGTAACAATACAAAAGGTTTGCTAGGGTAGACCCTCTTTCACTCAGACTCAGTCCTCCCGAATCAAACTCCCCCCCCCCCCCCCCCCCCGAATCAAAATCCTGGCTACGGGCCTGTCACAGATTGACTGCCTGGCTTTGGGGCTAATCTAACTCTGAGCTGAAAAAGTAGAGAGCAAACAGATCTTTTGTTTCTAAGGCTCCTCTGTCATGAGTTGGCTGATTCTTCTTACACTTTAGGTTTTCTCTACCTCTAGAACTGGACAATACAAAAACAAAAATGGCTTCCATTTACAGGAAGATTGGGTTTTTCACAACATACAGCCACAAATTAGCACGATGCATTTGACACATTTTGTAATTTACACCTTGTCCAACCTGGTATAATCTGGAGTCCTGAATTCACATTATTTCTGAATGGAGGCCCTTTTGCATGTCGGAATGCTAGATAATTTAATATAAGCATAGAGCTGAAAGAGACCACATGAGTCATCTAGTCCAACCCCCTGCCATGCAGGACAATCAAAGCAGCTCCGACAGATAGCCATCCAGCCTCTGTTTAAAAGCCTCCAAGAAAGGGGCTTCCACCAGACTCCACAGCAAAGAGTTCCACTTGTTGAACAGCTTGTACAGTCAGAAAGTTCTTCCTCATGTTCAGGTGGAACCTCCTCTCCTGTAATTTGAACCCATTGCTCAATTGAGTCCTAGTTTCCAGGGCAGCAGAAAACAATCCTGCTCCCTCCTCCTTATGACACCCTTTCACATCTTTATACATGGCTGTCATGTCCCCTCTCAACCCTCTCTTCTGCAGGCTAAATATCCCCAGTATTTAAGCTGCTACTCAGAAGCAGTGGTATCCAAACCTTTGATCATTTTAGTTGCCCTCCTCTGGACGTGTTCCAGCTTTTCAATATCTCTCATAAATTGTGGTAAATTTGGATATTTATAGAGCAGCTACAAGAAGTAATCAGTGTTAAGTTTCAGTTTCATGAGATCAGACATTCAGGATCATGGCGAACAAATTGAACCATATCTGATTCAGGGGAATTATATTAATTTATATTATCTTAACATATCTGCATACAACAACAGTCTTCAACAACTTAAACACTGAACCAGAGAGGACAGGAAAAAAACCTTTGCAAATGAATGAAAACAAACACACCCACTATCTAATTGGTATGATGAATGAATGCATATAGAAGCTTATACAAGATAGCATCTCGTTCCCATAAACGGGAATGTCTAGCTTAGCAGCATACAAAGCAAATCTCCAAGCCAACCCTAGAAAGATAAAGCAGTGTAGTTGGCAACAATCAAAACATACCTGGGAAAGACAAAGGAGGGACATTTAATTGCTGGATTTATATACTGGATGCCTGCCAGCATCATAAGTCTTATTTTGGCTTCTATTTGTGTGATAATCACACAGTGGTTAGGATTATGTCTGTGACGTAGTGATGACACTAGTGCTCCTTGAGTGGATATTGTTCAGGAAGGCATTGACTATCTCTTTGTGCAATCAACCCTTTCCCAGCATTATAGAGTTTGATTTTTTTTTTCGTGTCAGAAGCAACATGAGAAACTGCAAGTTGTTTCTGGTGTGAGATAATTGACTGTCTGCAAGGACGTTGCCCAGGGGATGCCTAGATGTTTTACCATCCATATGGGAGGCTTCTCTCATGTCCTGCATGGGGAGCTGGACCTGACACAAGGAGTTCATCTACGCTCTCCCTGGATTTGAACCTACGACCTGTTGGTCCTCAGTCCTGCTAGCACAAGGGTTTAACCCACTACACCAGGGGTCCTCAAACTTTTTCAACAGAGGGCCAGGTCACAGTCCCTCAAACTGTTGGAGGTGTGCCGTCACACCCAGACGCTATAACATTTAAACTAAGATGTGCTTCTCTTTTTATCTGGGCGAACTGCTGGTGGTCTTTCTTTGAAGCAATAACTCAATACTTTCAGCAACTGATGCCAGTCAAGATATGAACATCAACAAAATATTTATTTCCAAAGTCCTTGGCAGACTTGGCACAGCTTAATAAAGTTACAACACAAACAGTCAATTTGGGAAACCATAGAGATGTTCGTTCCTTTTCCTTCAATTACTGAGGTAACTTTTCTCCAAAAGGTAGAAAAATTCCTGGGATCTTTCACTCTAACCCTGAGCTGCTATGGTTAGAAAGACCAGGTCTTCCCCTATCTAAGCACAAGGTTAGCTTTGGAGATGAAGTAATGTTCAATAGTACTCAATAACTATTTCTCTCTATTTTTCAATTGCTCAATAGCTTTCCTCAATAACTATAGTATCTCAATAAGCTTCTCTTTATCTTAATTGCCTTTCTTAATAACTCAATTTCTTTCTCTGTCTAAATAACCCAATAACTCAATTACTCATTTACTCAATTGCTATTCTATCTATCTATCTCAATTTTTTCAATTGTACTCACAATGGCTTTTCAGAGCTTCCTGCCTGACCTAACAGCACATCTGAGGCTTTTTTTTTTCATCTGAAGGAGGCAGGGGAGATTCCAAAATGGAGATCTCAACCCCAGGAAAAAGGGCGGTCTCTAAACCCAAAGAGATACTTTCTAAACCAATAACTGTAGAGGGTCTGCAGCCTGGCTTTCCAGATTCTGATACTGTTTAACTTCCAGGGTGCTGCTGGGTCTATAGCAACCCTGGGGAAATGCAAAGGAATGCTATCCCATGCAGCTAAAAGGCAACGTAAACCATGCTCCTGGAAGATGGAACAGGAGGGCCGGATTATAATTGAAAAAAAAAAATGAATGAATTCCTATGCAGACTGCATACATCTTATTTGTAGTGCAAAAAAAAAAAAAACCTTAAAAACAATACAATAATTAAAATGAAGAACAATTTTAACAAATATAATCTTATTAGTATTTCAGTGGGAAGTATGGACCTGCTGTTAGCTGATGAGATAGGATTGCTGTTGTGTGCTTTCAAGTCGTTTTAGACTTAAGTTGACCCTGAGCAAGGGCCAGGTAAATGACCTTGGAAGGGCCATATCTGGCCCTCGGGCCTTAGTTTGAGGACCCCTGCACTACACCATCAAGGGCTCCTATAGACTTTGATGGTGCTGGGGATCATCTTGAAGGCCACTTGGGCAGGGAAGTGATCAGGCACTAACTGCAGTTGGACAGCTAAAGAAAAAGGAAACAGTCATCTTTTTTGTTTGTTTGTTTGTTTTACACTGGTTAAGCAAACTAGTTAAAGCAATGGTATTCCCCGTAGTAACCCATGGAAGATAGATGCTTTTGAACTGTGGTGCTGGGAGAAAATTCTAAGAGTGCCTTGGACCGCAAGAAGATCAAACCAGTCCATACTCCAGGAAATAATGCCCAGCTGCTCACTGGAGGGAAGGATATTAGAAGCAAAGATGAAGTACTTTGACCACATAACGAGGAGACGGGAAAGCTTGGAGAAGATAATGATGTTGGGGGAAATGGAAGGAAAAAGGAAGAGGGGCCGACCAAGGGGAAAATGGATGGATAGTATCCTTGATGTGACTGGCTTGACTTTGAAGGACCTGGGGGTGGCCACGGCCAACAGGGAGCTCTGGCATGGCTGGTCCAGGAAGTCATGAAGAGTCGGAAGCATTAGGGTTGTGAATTCACTGCTAAGTGGCAAAGTCATCTGTCCAAGTGAGTCTCTGCCTGCAAACCTGCAATCCTCCGTCCCCCATATTTCCATACAAAGAGTCCTTCATCCTTTACATTTGTCAGGGCTAAGTAGAGCGAGGAAGGGATGGGCGGTCTCTCTATGTGTGGTTTCTGTTGTGTGGGAGGGGATGTCTGTAGAATTTACAGGGATCCTCCCCAGGAGCCTAGCCACACGAGTGCCTGAGCTGGAGAACAACCAACATGATTAATAGAGGTACCTAAAAATACACACAGCTGCTAAAGGGCCTCCATGCATGTGTAGATAAATAATGTATATAAGGATTTTTGAAAAGGTTAAAACCACAACATTATCAAAAGTCACAACTGATCAACCCCTGTGGACAAGAAGAAGCAAGCCTGAACTGATGGATCTTCCAAACCACCTTTCTGGAACATTGATCTCCACCTGGAAATGGGAACGCTGTCAAAGAATACTGGGAAGCAAGGGCGGAGCAGAACATCCCACTGGATGTTGCAGACTTGCCTTGTTTAGCATTTATGCTTTGATCCTGGAACAATTGTTTCGATCAGGACTAAGAAATGCCTGGCCCACTGCTTCTTGCTGGACTATAATTCTCACTATCCCTAGCAATGTGGCCAGTGGGGGGAATGATGGGAGTTGCAGTTCAACCACATTTGTAGTTCAACTACACATTCGCCAGACCTGCTTTAGATAATGCATTTGTAGTTTGTATCTCAACTATCTAAACATTTTATTGATCTTGTGATGAATGTAAGATGAATGTATTGCCTGCTCTTACGTTTCTACATATGAGTGTGGGTATAATGGGGAGGCAGAACGTGAAATGGGATTGCTGACAGTATAAGAGGTGCGATTCTCTACTCTTAAAGGGGTGGTCACCCATACTTTCCCCTCTCAATGTGATGAGGTGGATAACACTCAGTCACAGTCCTTAATAAGAAGTTACTAGCCGTCCCCTGCCACGCGTTGCTGTGGCCCAGTCTGTGTATATATGTGTTTATGTGTGTGTATATATTTGTGTATTTATGTGTGTTTGTATAGATATAGATATAGATATAGATATATATAGATAGATAGATAAATGGGTGTATATGTGTATGTGTGCATATATTTGTGTGTGTATGTGTGTATACATGTGTATATATTTGTGTATTTCTCTGTTTATATGTGTATACATATATATATATTGAGTATATGTGTGTGCTTGTGTATATATGTGTGTGTATGTATGTCTATATGTGTATGTGTGCATGTGTGTGCACGTATATATGTATATGAGTGTATGTATATATGTATATATAGTTTATTTTGGGGGATTTTAAGTCCGTTCTGCTGTGTTTTTGTGTGTGTGTTTTTAGGGGTGATGGACACTCTTTGGCCTGATAGGTGTGTTGCGTCCAAATTTGGTGCCAATTTGTCCAGTGTTTTTTGAGTTATGTTAATCTCACAAATGAACATTACATTTTTATTTATATAGATAACTAGCCATCCCCTGCCACGCATTGCTGTGGCCCAGTCTGGTGATCTGGAAAATAAAGTAAAGTGTTGGTTTCTAATATATGTAATGTCTTTATGCTTTTGGATAAACAGTATTTCTTGCTTTTCTTTGTCAGTGTTGATGTGGAGATTGTCTGRTTTGCCTACTCTGGAACTTGCAACATATAATTGTCCTTCTTTTGGGGTCCATTTCAAATCTATGATGCTATACCTGTGTGTRTGTTAATCATATATRTCTATCTATATCTGTGACTRGATGGCTCTTTGTCAGGAGGGCTTTGGTTATGYTTTCTTGCCCTGGTGAAGGGACCTGGACYGGTTAGCCTTAAGTATGCGGGTTCTGTGTGGGAAGTTTGGCACAGTTCTGTTGTTGGTGGGCTTCAGCATTTTCTTTGATGAACTATAAATCCCAGCAACTCTCAAATGCCAAGGTCTATTTCCCTGAAACACCATCTGTGTTCATATTTGGGCATATTGAGTATTCATGTAGGGTTTGGTCCAGATCCATCATTGTTTGTGTCCACAGTGCTCYCTGGATGTAGGTGAACTACAACTCCCAAACTCCCAAACTCAAGGACAATGCCCACCAAACCCTTCTAGTGTTTTCTGTTGTTCATGGGAGTCCTGTGTGCCACGTTTGGTTCAATTCCCTCATTGGTGGAGTTCAGAATGCTCTTTGATTGTAGGTGAACTATAAATCCCAGCAACGACAACTCCCAAATGACAAAATCAGTTTTTTTGAGTGATGATGACTCCTTGGGTTAGTAGGTGTCTTGTGGCCAAATTTGAGGGCAATTCATCCAGAGGTTTTTGAGTTATGTTAATCCCACAAACTAACATTACATTTTATTTATATAGATAATAATGATGGACTCCACCTACACTAACATTGGCAGTTTTTTAAAAAAAAGATGTGTGTGTGTTACTTTTTTTGTTTCTTTAGTAAGATTCTGGATGAATAGATCAAGAACTGCTTTCACTGCTCCCCCCCCCCCAATCTTTGTATAGACAACTAAATCACAATTACACTGACATCCTCAGTTATGAATTGTTTTCAATGGGATAAAAATAATTTCTCCCA
Organism: Anolis sagrei ordinatus; assembly: GCF_025583915.1. NCBI lineage: Eukaryota > Metazoa > Chordata > Lepidosauria > Squamata > Anolidae > Anolis > Anolis sagrei. Next base: position 197,340,049 of record NW_026844366.1, read on the forward strand.
AAATAATGGAAATGCTTCCCTTAGCTTCTTCTAGCCCACAGTTCCATTATTTCCTTATCTTTTCCTCTAAATGTGAACAGGTCAGTAAAACCAAACTCAGTGTAACACTCTATTGCGTAATCCCACAGAGATGTCTCCAAATGACTGTGTCTATTCCCACCCCTTCCATCTCAATATTTTACTAAGAGAAAAGCATGGGGTGAGAAGTGTGCCTCTACATTTTTTACATTATTGCCTTGAAGTTGGAAGAAATAGCGATAGCCACACATGGATTCTTCAGCATCCGGTCTTAATCCCACTCCTCAGTTTTTAATCTGTTCTTTAAATTCCATCTGACAGGTCTGTTCATGCTTCATTGCAACGTAGACCTACAATAACCCAGTTTCCCAGTTTTCCGTTGCTCAGCTGCCTCTTACTTTTGTCTTGACATTACAACAGGCCCATTATTAAGTGTATGATGATTGACTAATTTGACTTACTGAGACCAGTATTGACTATGATTAATTATTCCCTTTTAAAATCAAATTCACCAGCTATTTTCCCCGAAATCTGTTCGAGAAAGGCCAAATGAGACATTATGGTGATGGGAAGAAAGCAGTAAATCTTGTGCTAATTGTTTCAGGTCAGTGAGGATCCAAGGACCTGTCTTCGCTTCCACCTCGGATGGCTAAAATTACACGCCTAATTCATTCAGAGAATCTCATTCCCAGTGTAGTATTTAATATTCAAAATTCCGTCTTACACAAGAGGGACCAAATTAGCAAATAACTGAGTTACTTAACACTAAAGGACTGATTAGATTCCCTTCACACACTTCACCAAGACTAATATGTCCAACTGCACTGCATGTATCGCTACCCCGGAGAGAAGTCAACCCGATTATTATGAACTGTGCAATGAGCTCCCTGTTAAGCCCGGAGGAATACATCTGCAGTGCTTGGTGGCCTATTTTACAAAGGTTTTACAGCCATTAACTCATGCTATCTTTAATTGGGTAGACACTTAACTCTAAGTTGTAAATACCAAATGTACCCAAGTTAAAAGAAGTCCTCACTCTCCTCCACAATAGCTAGGGCTGCAACCCTCCACTGCGGAAAAAGCCTAGTGGGACTTACTTGAGACTTAGTATGCTTAGGGTGACATTGAACATCTCTGGTGTCATCAAACTGCAGAATAGCACCTGGGAGGACAGCATTAGATCTGCCACATGAATGCACTGTATACAAGAGCTTCATTATCTTCATGGACAACAGGTTAAATATGAGCCAACAATGTGATGCGGCGGCAAAAAACGCCAATGGGATTTTGGCCTGCATCAATAGGAGTCTAGTGTCTAGATCAGCGTTTCTCAACCTAGGGGTCAGGACCCCTGGGGGGGGGGGGTCGTGAGGAGATGTCAGAGGGATACCAAAGACCATCAGAAGACACAGTATTTTCTGTTGGTCTTGAGCAGCGGTCCTCAAACTATGGCCCGGGGGCCTGATGCAGCCCTCCAAGGTCATTTACCCAGCCCTCGCTCAGGGTCAACCTAAGTCTAAAATGACTTGAAAGCACACAACAACAACAACAATCCTATCTCATCAGCTAAAAGTAGGCCCACAATTCCCATTGAAATACTAATAATTTTATATTTGTTGAAATTGTTCTTCATTTTAATTATTGTATTTTTAAGTGTTTTATTCACTACAAATAAAATGTGTGCAGTGTGCATAGGAATTCATTCATGTTTTTTTCAAATTATAATCTGGCCCTCCAACAGTWTGGGGGACTGTGACCTGGCCCTCTGTTTAAAAAGTTTGAGGACCYCTAGTCTTAAGGGTTCCATATGGGAAGTTTGGCCCAATTCTGTTGTTGGTGGGGTTCAGAATGCTCCCAAATGTTAAGGTCTATTTCCCCCCAAACTTCACCAGTGTTCACATTTAGGCACATTGAKTATCTGTGYCAAGTTTGCTTGAGTCCAYAGTGCTCTCTGAATGTWGGTGAACTACAACTCCAAAACTCAAGGTTAATGCCTACCAAACCYTTCCAATATTTTCTCTTGGTTGTGGGAGTTSTGTGTGCCAAGTTTGGTTGAATTCCATYRTTGTTGGAGTTTGRAATGCTCTTTGATTGTAGGTGAACTATWAATCCCARCAACTACAACTCCCAAATCAGAACATCARTTCCCTCCCCCAAGCGCACCAGTATTCAAATTTGGGTGCATTGGGTACTTGKGCCAAATTTGGTCCAGTGAATGAAAATGCATCCTGCATATCAGATATTTACATGATGATTCATAACAGGAGCAAAATTACTGTTGTGAAGTAGCAACAAAAATAATTTTATGGTTGGGGGTCGCCACAACATGAAGAACTGTATTAAGGGGTTGTGGCATTAGGACGGTTGAGAAACACTGGTCTAGATCCAGGGAAGTCATGCTACCCATGCTCTATTCTGCCTTGGTTAGTCCACACCTGGAATACTGTGTCCAATTCTGGGCACCACCATTGAAGAGAGATATTGACAAGCTGGAATGTGTCCAGAGGAGGATGACTAAAACGATCAAAGGTCTGGAGAACAAGCCCTGTGAGGAGCAGCTTAAAGAGCTAGGCATGTTTAGCCTGAAGAAGAGAAGGCTGAGAGGAGACATGATAGCCATGTATAAATACATGAGAGGAAGTCATAGGGAGGAGGGAGCAAACTTGTTTTCTGCTGCCCTGGAGACCAAGATGTGGACCAATGGCTTCAAATTACAGGAAAGGAGATTCCACCTGAACATTAGGAAGAACTATCTGACTGTGAGAGCTATTCAGAAGTGGAACTCTCTGCCCCGGAGTGTGGTGGAGGCTCCTTCTTTGGAAGCTTTTAAATAGAGGCTGGATGGCCATCTGTCAGGGGTGCTTTGAATACAATTTTCCTGCTTCTTGGCAGGGGGTTGAACTGGATGGCCCACAAAGTCTCTTCCAACTCTATGATTCTATGATTATTTGAAAATACATCATTTCATGTTAATTACACTCTGTAACACAATTTTTGTTCATGTTTATAAATGTAATTTCTTAATTGGTTCTATCATAAGAACATGGAAAAAGTTTATCCAACTGCGAAAACTTTTTTTTTTTTTGCAGGACATCCTGCACCACATTAGTTTTTCAATAAATATCTCATGCAGCTTCATCAGATGAGGTGATTTCAGCATCCTATTACACTTTCAACCTGTATGGGGGACAGAGCCCAACACCGGACATCACAGGGCGTTCGTTGTGTGATGTCCAGCATATGCCATGCTCCTAACTGGGGTGAAAGCATCACCAGACGCTTCCACCCCAACACCGGAGGCTTCCCATGTTGTGCTGGCTCCAGTCTAGCCAGCAAGGAGCCTCCACAGAAGGGCAACACTTTCCCTACATGATAGGGAAAGCGTTGCCAAGAGGGAGCTGCACATGTGGCAACAGATTTGCCCTGCTACTCCCTCTTTCCTTGCAGAAACCCAGCAAAGCAGGATGCTTCGCCTGGGCTTTATGATGAGGTCCTCAGAGCTCCAACCAATTCAGTATTGTTTGTGGGAGTCACAAAAATGAAGTTTCTGGAGTATAACAACTACTTTCAAAAGTATGTACCACAGAATTAAAGAGAAATAATACTTTCATTCAGGAACAGTTTTTTTTTTCACATTTTGTAACATTGTGTTAGCGATGTCACTGCTCTCCCGGACAGGGCAAAGGGTTAGAAGGTAGTAGCATTTGTTGTTATGTGCCATGTTTTTTTATTCAAACTCTAAGTGATGTTTTACTAATCACATATTGTTTCAGGCTATTTCTTCTACTTTTCCATAGTATTTCAGTCTTTCATTCCTCCATGATCCATGATGACCAAAACAGCCATATCCAGTTGCTCAAACTCTCCCTACTTGTAGGCTGTTCCAACCCTTTGCTCTCCTTCCCTTCTCCCTCCAGCTTCAAAATACCTCACTGTCATGGTTTTATTTTTTAGAAAACTCTCCCTGGGGCAAGAAAGCAATAGGCTCCTGAGTTCACAGACATCATTCTCTGGCCTGATCACTTTCGACTTGGGTTGAAGCTGCAGATTTGGAAAGGGAATGGATAGAAGGAACATCACCAGAAACATTCCTCCATGTACATTGTCAGGTTGTCTAGGGCATATGGGGGATTGCCTTTCTCAGCACAGCAGCTGGCTAGTAAGAGTTACATTTTAAAGTAGAAATAGTGCTATTCCTATGTTTGCTTCCTTGGAGCAAGATCACTCTTGCACAGAGACACTCAGTGCTGCTGTGAACCTAGGCACTATGGAGGGGAGTATCCAGTTAGCATGTATAGGAGGAGGCATTTTGCTCAGCAGTAACAAATACAGGAACAGCATGCTACCAGTGTATCAGTTTAGTATTATGTATGCAAGGGATTTAAAAATTAAGGTAGCACTAGGAAGACTATGGGAAATCCCCTCTAAAGCACAGTAATTTTGCCAGTAAAACCCGCTGATAGGTTCACCAAACAACTTGAAGGCACACAACAACAATAGTTGGAACAAAAACAGAGACTATGAATGTTTCAGTACATCCTAGAGGAACGTGAAATAATAATAAATAAATAATAAAACTTTATTTATACCTCACTACCATCTCCCCGGAGCCCCCGGTGGCGCAATGGGTTAAAGCACTGAGCTTCTGAGCTTGTTGATCGAAAAGTCGCAGGTTCGATTCCGGGGAGCGGCGTGAGCTTCCGCTGTCAGCCCTAGCTTCTGCCAACCTAGCAGTTCGAAAACATGCAAATGTGAGTAGATCAATAGGTACCGCTCCGGCGGGAAGGTAACGGCGCTCCATGCAGTCATGCCGGCCACATGACCTTGAAGGTGTCTACGGACAACGCTGGCTCTTCGGCTTAGAAATGGAGATGAGCAACACACCCCAGAGTCAGACATGACTGGACTTAATGTCAGGGGACTACTTTTACCTTTACCTACCATCTCCCCAAGGGACTCGGTGTGGCTTACATGAGGCCGAGCCCACAATACATCAATAATAAAAACAATAACAACAAGTAATACAAAACAATAAAAATAAAACTCATAACAGAAAATAAGCAATAAACATTAACAGTAACACAACGATGTTTAAAAACCTATGGCTGGGCCAAATGTAATAATTAAAATTTAAAAATAATGCTGAGCATGAACAGGTGAAATATGACTAGGACAGAGTTTTCAGAGGGGATGGGTGTGCAGACATTCCTAGATTAATAATAAAGTGCATTTAGAGGACATATTGCTGGGAGTTTCCTTATTCTGGGAAGGCACACTGGAACAACCAAGTTTTCAGGCTCCTCCTAAAGACTGCCAGAGTTGGGGCATGTCTGATGTCCTTGGGGAGTGAGTTCCAGAGTCGAGGGGCCACCACCGAGAAGGCCCTCTCCTTCGTCCCCACCAATCGCACCTGTGATGGAGGTGGGAGCGCGAGCAGGGCCTCCCCAGATGATCGAAGGGATCGTGTGGGTTCGTACACAGAAATGCGGTCACGCAAGTGAAGGAGTTGGACACACCCACATCTAATGCTGTAACCTATGTATGGCACCAGCAAAGGATTAATAAATAAAACAGCATGTGTTATCTTTCACATGAAGGTTTTTTAAAATTCTAGAAAACATTTGAATGTTTGACAAGTACCAAGAATGATATGAAATAAATTGGCACCAATGTCCGGGAAGGATAAGTCCTAAGACAATGAAATAGTTTTAGTTACATTGCATACAGGTGTTAAAAAGGTACAGAAGCTTTTCATTCAAAGATTTGCCAAAGGCTACTGCAGTTTGTTTGATACACATCTCCTTTTTGTTCCTTTTTTCATAACTGTATACAGTCCGTCCTAAACCTGAGATACATTTTAGAAGTTTGAAAAGTGGCCAGGCCATTAACTAGAAAATATGCTGTCAAACAAGACAGCAGGCAGGTTAGCAACATTATGACTAAGGTTAGTGCTTGAGAAGTGGGAAAAAACATTTTCTCATATTATGGGTGGGGAAAACAAATGTAGTTTAGTCATGCAGTAGTTCACAATCACTCCTACTTTGCACCCTGACTACAGAATAGCTATGGAAGATGAATTTACAGTGATCCAATGGACTGGGGAAGACTTTGATGAACCATTTTCTGCACTTGTTTAGTGACTTTAATAGTGCAAAGCAGTCTGGTGAAAAGTGTTATTCTCTATGCAAGAATGGACATTAGGTAAATTCTTTTAAAATTTTCGGAGTGTTCATCTGATACTATGGCTCCAGTGGATATCATCCAAACTGCATGCTTACTTTCAAGTTTATGAATCAAAGAGAGTAATTTATTTAAGCAACATGCTTTACCCTTAGGAGAAAGTTTATTGAGGTTTGTAATTGTCCTGCTTTTAGACTCAATTCAAAAGACACAAGGGTACCTTCACAAAACACGCTTCATTTCATCATCCCAAAGCCACACCTTTAAGACAGAGCAGTGAAACCAACCATTATTGTTACAGTCTAAGTCAGTGTGGCCAATGAAGACTGCCTGTGTGCACACAGTGGGGTTTGGTTTTCTCTGTCATGTGAGAAATGTGTCAGGGCTTGGTTAGCTCTGCTGACAACTTGTCACTACAGTGTTCCCTCACTTGTTGCGGGGGTTCCGTTGCAGGACCACCCACGATAAGTGAAAATCCACGAAGTAGGGATGCCATATTAATTTTAATATTTATACATTATTTTATATATATTTATATATTATTTTATTACCTGCGCTTCCTTACCCACCTCCCGGCTCATCCCAAGGGTACCTGCCTGCCTCCCTGGCCTCTGTAGAGCCTCCAGAGCCGTACAGGCGGCAGCAGGCTAGGGAGGCAAGGCTTTCCCATCACACCTCAGGCCACCGTACTTCCGGGGTCTGTGGAGGCCAGGGAGGTAGGCCTTCACCACCGCGTCTCAGACCGCCACACTTCTGGGGTCCTTGGTCTCTCTGGCCTCCACTGGACATAAATATTTAATATTTAATATTTTTATTAATATTTTCAAAAACCCGCAAAACAGTGAGTCTACTAAAAGCGAACTGCGAAGTAGCGAGGGAACACTGTACAGATACTTTTATGCCTCTCTGTGAAGCTTAAAAGCTTCATACAGGCCACTAAATGTAAAGATTGGCAATCGTATAATTAATATTTATTTATTTATTTATTTAAATCATTTTTATTGCATTATAGTGTAAATACATGTAAAGTGGGGGAATAATTGTGGAGGAGATAGAAAAGTAGGAAATGATAGTGGGGAGTAGGAAGTGTGGGGGTAGGTGGGGGGGGGGGGTTAGCTGGGGTCATGGAAAATAACAGAAAAAAGAAAAACACACACAGTGAGAAGGACCGGGATTGTGGCGCAGCTGGCTGAGTGTCTGCTGCATTAAGATCACTCTGACCAAAAGGTCATGAGTTCGAAGCCAGCCCGGGTTGGAGTGGGTTTCCAACCAATTGTGTGTAGCCTGTTGTCAACCTTTGCAACCCGAAAGACAGTTGCATCTGTCAAGTAGGAAAATTAGGTACCACCTTAAAGTGTGGGGAGGCTAAATTAACTGATTTATGAGGCCATAAAGAAGACTCCAGCAAAGCATTCCAGCGGGGAAGCATGTGGGGAATGCGGAAGTGCTTCATCAGCGTCGCAGATGGACGATGAAAGCGACAGCTCCCCTGGCGGCCAGAAAAAGTTAAATAGCCTCTGTGTATGTCTGTACATGTTTGTATGTCAAAAATTGGCATTGAATGTTTGCCATATATGTGTACACTGTAATCCGCCCTGAGTCCCCTGCGGGGTGAGAAGGGCGGAATATAAAAACTGTAAATAAATATATAAATAAATAAATATGCCCATACAGCCCAAAAAACTCATAGCAACCCAGTGATTCCAGCCACGAAAGCCTTCAACAACAAATTAAGTGTAAATTTGTTACAATCTAAGATGAGGGAAGTGATAATCCCACTATATTTTACTGTAGTCAGGCCTCATCTGGAATCCCGTGTTTCTGTCCCGGATGCCTCATAGGCAAGTTGGAGCAGATTCAGGGAGGGGCAACAAAGTTGATACAAGGTATAGAGAATGAAACATATGAGGAAAGGTTAGAGGAGCTGGTTGTGTTCAGCTTGGTGAAGATAAGCTTGAGGGGGAGACATGGTTGCACTCTTTAATTACTTCAAGGACTGTCATAGAGAGGAGGAAGCAAGCCTGTTCTCAGAAAATAGGACCAGATCGAATAGACTGAAGTTACAGGAGAGTAGATCTTGACTGAACATTAGAAGGAACTACTTGCCAGGAAGAATGTTTCAACAATACAGTAGAATCAATTGCCTAGAGAGGAGATGGGGTCTCCTTCTCTGGGTGTCCTCACAAAGAGGCTGGAGAGCTCCCTGCTGAAAATCCTGCATTGAACAGAGGTCAATGGCTCACAAGGCCCTACGATTCTATGACACTGTTTCTATGTTTCACTGTTTCTATGTTTCACTGTTTCATTCTATGCCCTGTTTCTATTTTTCTCCTTCCTATCTCCTCTTCTTTTTCTTTTGTTAGAACAATATTTCATGCAACTTTTATTGATTATTAGCATCATTAACACTATTCGTTGTTGATTAATAATAAAATAAAAGTTTTGGACAAGTATCTAGCTTGTCATTCCCAGGCCATTGGCAATGCACAAAGTTCCAAAAATAGATGTACATGCTTTTGTGGGAAATACAATAGGGACTTCATGTTTGTGTGTTGTGTCTGTAGCACCACCTTGCGGACACTATGAGATCTTTTTAATATTCTTAATGTAGAATACAGTATAGGTACTGGCAGTCCCAAGTTACAAACAAGATAGGTTCTGTAGGATTGTTCTTAAGTTTCATTTGTATGTATGTTTACCTTACCTTCTAAAAACCCTGTTTAGATTCATTTTACTGCTGTTCGCACCCAGTGTTTTAAATTTTTAAGCTGTTAGATTTGGCCCTGCCCACAATGTTGGATCCTTATGCTTTAAATGTTTTGTTTTATTCCTGATATGTTATTTATAATAGTTTTGTGTTGTGTTTTATTTTTATTTTACTTGATTTTTTATTTGATTTTTTTTAATTTTGCTGTATTGATTTACTGATGTATGTATTGTCGGGCTTGGCCTCATGTAAGCTGCCCCGAGTCTCCTTGGGGAGATGGTTATAAATAAAGTATTATTATTATTATTATTATTATTATTATTATTTATTAAAGTGCAACTCCAGACTCACTCACTCACTCACTCTCTCTCTATCTATCTATCTATTTTTATAAATATAAATGTAATGTTCATTTGTGATACCATCAGAACTCAAAAACCACTGGGGGAATTGACACCAAATTTGGACACAACACACCTAACAACCCAATGTATGTCCTCTACTAAAAAAAAATGATTTTGTCATTTGGGAATTGTTATTGCTGGGATTTATAGTTTACTTACAATCAAAGAGCATTCTGAACTCCACTAATGATGGAATTGAACCAAACTTGGCACACAGTTCTCCCATGACCAACAGAAAATACTGGAAGGGTTTGGTGGGTATTGTCCTTTGATTTCGGAATTGTAGTTCACCTATATCCAGAGATCACTGTGGACTCAAACAATGATGGATCTGGACCAAACTTGGCACGAATATTCCATATGCCCAAATAGGAACACAGATGGAGTTTAAGGGAAATAGTCCTTGACATTTGGGAGTTGTAGTTGCTGGGATTTATTCTTGATGTACAATCAAAGAGCATTCTGAACTCCACCACTGATGGAATTGAACCAAACATGGCATACAAGACTTCCATGACCAACAGAACACTGGAAGTTTGGTGGGCATTGACCTTGAGTTTGGGAGTTGTAGTTCACCTACATCCAGAGAGCACTGTGGACTCAAACAATGATGGATCTGGACCAAACTTGGCACAAAATATTCCATATGCCTAAATATGAACACAGATGGAGTTTGGAGGAAATAGACCTTGACATTTGGGATTTGTAGTTACTGGGATTTATAGTTCACTACAATTAAAGAGCATTCTGAAACCCACAAACGACAGAAATGGGGCAAACTTCCCACACAGAACCCCCATGACCAACAGAAAATACTTAAGGCCATCCAGTCCAACTCTCTTCACCAGGGCAAGAAAATGTAATCAGAGCCCTCCTGACAAAGAGCCATCCAGCCATAAATATAGATAGATATGATTCTCACACACACACAAATATAGTATCACAAATTTGAAAGAGACTCTTAAAGAAGGACTATGATATGTTGCATATTCCAGAGTAGGCAAACCAGACACTCTCCACGTCAACACTGACAAAGAAACAAAAAAATACAGTTTACTCACAAGCATAAAGGAATTACATATGTTAGAAACCAACACTTTCTCATTCTTTATTTTCCAGATCACCAGACTGGGCCACAGCAATGCGTGGCAGGGGACAGCTAGTGTGTATGTATATATATATATATCTATAGCCTATATTATAAGCTTTGGATAGCATAAGGAAATGTTAACACCTCTGTGGTGTTTGTTTTGCTGTCTATGCCCCTTTTCAGAAGATTTCACCTCTCTTTCTGTCCCTGTGAGAACTGGATTTTGACAAATGTGGCTTGTTGCGGAAGCAATGACTGGTGATAAAGCTTCAGTTGAGAACTCCTTTTCCCCATGATAACTGTGATGTTGAATGCCAGTCAGAGGTTGCTTTTCCCAACATGAGATTTTCCAGTAAAGGCAGGGGTCAATTCCCATTTCTGTCACCACAGTTTCAGTTCTTTCCCTAATTCTGGGCAATCCCACAAGTGAAATGTTGAATAGCATCTCTGTGTGTGTAACTATTGCCAAGAGGCTTTCTGGTGACCTTTCTTCCTGGTTTCCAGACAGATTACTTCTTGCAATGTGCTGCATTCGTGGTATGATCACTTATTTTCTTGTTATGTGATTTTCTTTTTCTACAATGATAATACTCAAGTGATATAGGTTTCACTTACACAACACTTTTTGCACTTTGGATGTTAAAAATATTTTGTTTAAAAGTGAGCTTGACCAGGATCATGGATACTGTGCAAAGACCATGGCGCTGGTATTGAGTTCATAGAAAGGAAACCACACCCACTCCAAAGGAGAACATCACCCACATGCATGGGAAAATGAGTGTGTATAACCCTGGTTTGTTTAGGGAAAATGCAGGCAAAGTATGAGCCATAAGACACAGGATACATGTCACCTGGGCCCTTTCTGTGACTCCTAGAGCAGTGGTTCTCAACCTTCCTAATGCTGCGACCCCTTAATACGGTTCCTCATGTTGTGGTGACCCCCAACCATAACCCTAACATTATGAATTGCCATGTAAATAATGATTTGCAGGATGTATTTTCATTCACTGGAGCAAATTTGGCACAAATACCCAGTATGCCCAAATTTGAATACTGGTGGGGTTGTCGGGGGGATTGATTTCGTCATTTGGGAGTTGTAGTTGCTGGGATTTATAGTTAATATGTAAACAAAGAGCATTCAGAACCCCACCAACAATGGAATTGAACCAAAGTTGGCACAGAGGACTCCCATGATCAACAGAAAATACTGGGTTTGGTGGGCGTTGACCTTGAGTTTGGGAGTTCTAGTTCGCCTACATCCAGAGAGCACTGTGGGCTCAAACAATGATGGATCTGGACCAAACTTGGTACGTATACTCAGTATGCCCAAATGTGAACACTGATGGGATTTGGGGAACACAGACTTTGACATTTGGGAGTTGTAGATACTGGGATTTATAGTTCACCTACAATCAAGGAGCGTTCTGAACCCCACCAATGACAGAATTGGGCCAAACTTCCCACACAGAACCCCCATGACCAACAGAAAATACTGTGTTTTCTGATGGTCTTTGGCGACCCCTCTGACACCCCTTCGCGACCCCCTCAGGGGTCCTGACCCCCAGGTTGAGAAACACTGTCCTAGAGGATCCAAAAATTGGGGAAAGATGTTCCAAAATGCTCTCAGGCATGGAAAGTATTTTCACAACAGTTTCAATTATCCAAGAACCAAACTATATACAAAATAAGCCTTTTAAAAAAAACAGGAAGAGAAAAGAAGTGATTTCCTTACCTAAATTGGGCTCAGAAAGGTCTCCAAACACAAGAAAAGTGTCCCTTTTCCTCCTAGAGGTAAAACAAGTTTCATATTCTTTGCGGTTATGATAGAGGGGATGTGGCCCTCCTGGATGGCTAATAGAATTGAAACATATGTCATAGTGGACACGATTCATTCAATGTAAACAACACTGTGAAGATGCAAAGTATTTTCAGTACTGTTCCATTATCCAGACAGGGGCCACAAGGGGGTGCTAGAGAAAGAAGGATCATCCATTTTATAGGGAAGGGGAATTGAAGGAGAAAAAACATTTCCCCCCAATTTTGCTGGTTACTCCGCCTCCCACTTTCCATTTCTTGAATGAGGGTTATTTTCACGATGGGGGCATGGGTGAAGGGAATAACAGGAAAATGGGGAAATGGTTTTACTATTTCAACCCACCCACCATCACGTAAAATGGACTAGTCCCCTCTCTCTCTAGTGCCCCCTTGTGGCCTCTGCTTGGATAATGAAACTATACCATATTTTCATTGCACCCAAAAGTTAAGTAAACAAAAACAAACTGGTGCATCTTGACTGCATTCACCCCACTTGATAGGGCTGACCAAGAGCAAGATGGATGGATGCAGAGGCGGCCCTAGGTAATTTTCAATGGTAAGCAAACAGTATTTTGCCCCCCCCCCAACCAATCTTTGATATATATTTTCTGTTCATCATGGGAGTTCTGTGTTTGGTTCAATTCCATCATTGGTGGAGTTCAGAATGCTCTTTGATTTTAGATGAACTATACATCCCAGTATTATTTATTTATTTATTCTTATTTACTTTGCTTATATACCGCTGTATCTCAAGCCCGAAGGCGACTCACAGCGGTTCACAAACAGTAAAAACAGTAGAAACAGCAGTGGTTCCATACAACATATAACAATTGACTTAACACATTATCCATAAATTACCAATAAGCAATTACAATGCACAATTATTATGAAAAACAACCTGTACCCAATCTTCTCATCATCCAAGCGTAGTCCAGGTTCGTCGTCCATTGTTCCATTCCTATGTTCCATTACCAGATTGCACTAAATTACTCAAACGCCTGCACAAACATCCAGGTCTTCACCTTTTTGCGGAATACCATTAGAGATGGTGCTAGTCTAATGTCCGTAGGAAGGGCGTTCCACAGCCAGGAGCCACCACCGAGAAGGCCCTATCTCTCGTCCCCGCCAGCCGAGCTTGAGAAGCAGGCGGGATCGAGAGCAGGGTCTCCCCGGAAGATCTCAAAGTCCTGGTGGGTTCATAGGCAGAGATGCGGTCAGATAGGTAGCTTGGGCCGGAACCATTTAGGGCTTTAAAGGCCAACGCCAGCACTTTGAATTCAGCCCGGTAGCAGATCGGTAGCCAGTGGAGTTGGCGCAACAGGGGGGTTGTATGCTCCCTGCGCTCCGCTCCTGTTAAAATCATGGCTGCCGAGCGTTGGACTAGTTGGAGCTTCCGAGCTGTCTTCAAAGGCAACCCCACGTAGAGAGCGTTGCAGTAGTCTAAACGGGATGTAACCAGAGCGTGGACTATCGTGGCCAAGTCAGACTACAACTCACATATGTCAAGGTCTATTTTTCCCCAAGAGCACCCCTGGGCAAAATCAACTATACTGCAAATGCTTACTTTGCGTAATGGGTTGAGCCGCCCCTGCCTACTGCCTCCAGGCATGGATGAATTGAGACCTTTAATTTATTTATTTATTTAATTTTTTTGCAGTTCCAGTACCACATGACCTCAGATCAGATGCATCTTTGCTGGAAGTACCCAGAGGGTTTTATTTTTGTTTTTGTTTCGGAAAGTGTATCTAAACAAAGAGTGCTGGGAAGGCTAAGGCCGCTTCTATACTGTCCTTATATTCCAGGATCTAATCCCAGGTTATCTACTTTGAGGGTGATTACAGACATTGCCAAAATCCATGTTTAAAACTGAGTTTAAAAATACCGGGACCTGGCAGCGGGTCTACACATAGACCTGTCAGTCCCGGGATTGGGTCCCCTACCATCCTCACAGTCTTCTTTTGAAGTGGATCAAGATGGAGGGTAAACAAGGGACATCCCTTTTAACCCGGTTACTTCCAGGTTTTACAGCATGTATATAAGGGCCCTGAGTCTCCACTGGCATATAATCTGGGACAAGAAGATAATTGGGATCAGATCCTGGGATATAAGGACAGTGTAGAGGGGGCCTAAGGCGCTATCAAAAGAAGTTTGGGATAAATATTGCAAGGTTAGGTATAAAAAAGCAAACAATGACCATTCACAAGAGCACTGTTAAGTACAAAACAGACTACAAGCCAACTGTAGCTTTGCCTAGGGAAGGCTATCTACCAGACTCAGTGGGGCAGGAGGCAAGGGAGGTGTTTGTAAGACCCCTTCTACACTGCCATAGATAATCCACATCTCTATGGTGCCATATAATCCACTTCAAAGCAGATAATCTGGATTTTATATGGCAGTGTAGAAGGGCCTAGAGAAGTAACTCAGAATATAATAGTAACCCTGAGGCACCTGGACGGAGCTACAGCTGAAATGAGAGAAACAATCCATGGGATCAAAAACACATAGCAAAAACCCATCTAGAGTTAGCAAAAAAGACATATGGAAGACACAGCAAACATCTGGGAACTGATGGCCCCAAGGTTGAATGTATTGAACTTGCCACAGAAATGCTATCTGTGGAACAAAGTAGCTTCGGGGAATGTCACTGCTATCTTGTGAGCTTTGTCATCCAAGTTGTAATAGTAGGATTTGGCCTCTAAAGTCTTGAGTTGAGAAAGGTGGACTCATAGACCTCATCCAGTTCAAGGCAGTTCAATCTGCATTATATGGCAGTGTAGATGGGGCCTCAGACAGTTGCAGCACAATTTAAGATCTTCTGGAGAGGCCCTGCTCTCGATCCTGCCCCTGTCACAACCGTGGTTGGTGGGGACGAGGGTCAGGGCCTTCTCGGTAGTGGCCCCCTGCCTGTGGAATTCACTCCCCAGGGAAATTAGGTCATCTTCATCCCTCCCCTCCTTTAGAAGGAAATTAAAAACGTGGATGTGGGACCAGGCCTTCAGGTAATCTATGCAGACTTTGACAATGACAATGAAGACAATTGCTATGGAAATGGATTACGTTCAAGTTTAATGGAGTCTACAGAACTTGGGGAGACAACGGCTACCAGACTGGTGTTCTTTTTTTAGTAGATTTTATTGTATTAACTTAATGTTTTAACTATTCATAATTATTGTTTTTGATATGTATTTTATTGCGTTTACCCGAAATAAAATAAAATAAACAAATAAATATAGTCATTTCCGTCAAACACCATTCCTCCCTTGCCTCCTGAAGTTTCTTTTCTCAGCAATACTCAAATTGTTGAAGGCCTACCGATCTCAGATATTATCTGGCATGTGTGCTTATTTATTTTATGGATTTGTATAGCTCACCCTCCAACTGAAATATATTTAGTATCAAAATGATAAACAACACTATCTAATGAAACACAGGGGGAAAACAAAACAGAAGTTTAGCATCATGAACACATGGGAGATCAAGAGGGCTGAGTTTTGTTATTGTTTTTCCTGATGTCTTTGCCTGGTCCTTTTCAAAGAGAGCAATATGTGCCTTATTATGAGACTTCTAAAAGTCTGGCTAGAGTAAATGGAAGATAAGGAAGAACGGCCCCTTCTACACTATCATATAATCCACATTATTTGCTTTGAACTAATTATATGAGTCTACACTGTCATATAATCCAGTTCAAATCAGATTGATCTGGATTTTATATGGCAATGTAAAAGGGACCAGTAATCAGAAAGCACACACCTTTTGAATTGCAATCAGAAGTTAAAATAACTTTGTCATCTTCTATATTTTATCAAATGTACCAAAAGGAGGAAGGTGAGGATTATGAAAGAAGAGGAAGGAGAATATTAAAACATGTTTTAATAATTGGGATCTTATTGTTACTTTCAATCAGAGTAAGCAGGGGCGGCTCAACCCATTACGCAAAGTAAGCATTTGCAGTATAGTTGATTTTGCCCAAGGGCGCTCTTGAGGCGCTCTTGGGGGAAAATAGACCTTGACATATGCGCGTTGTAGTTACTGGGATGTATAGTTCACCTACAATCAAAGAGCATTCTGAACTCCACCAGTGATGGAATTGAACCAAATATGGCACACAGAACTCCCACGACGAACAGAAAATATATATCAGTGATTGGTTGGGGGGGCACCAAAATACTGTTTGCTTACCGTTGAAAATTACCTAGGGCCGCCTCTGAGAGTAGGCCAATTGAATCACTTGTTGAATGGTGAGTAACTGAGTCTGCTGTAGTTAGGTTTCCATCACTATGGGCTTATTTTATTTGGCTATGGATTCGATTCACATACTTTGCTACCCACCCTTCCAACATTGTATTAAAACATGAGAATAATGAGATAAAGCACTAAATCACTCTGTACTCTATATTCTTATAACCTCACAATCAATTACAGTCTTTGTGACCGATGCCATCCGGACTTCCTTCCTAAAAGTGTACCATCCAAGCCTCGTAGTGGTAGAGCTCCCCCTCCTTGCCAGTCCTTCTTATTTTCTCCTGTCAATCTTATCACCCATCTTGCATTCCCTTTGGATGACTCCCCTTGGAGCCCTCAGTGATGCAATGGATTAAACCCTTGTGCTGGCAGGACTGCTGAACAAAAGTTTGGCATTTCAAATCCAGGGAGCAGGGTGAGCTCCCAAATGTCAGTTCCAGCTTCTCATGCAAGGACATGAGAGAAGCCTCCCACAGTATGGTAGAACATCTGGGCATCCCCTGGGTAACATCCTTGCAGATGGTCAATTCTCTCACACCAGAAGCGACTTGCAATTTCTCAAGTCACTCCAGACATGGAAAAAAAAAAACACCTCTCCCCTTCAAATCCCAGTGAGTAAATGGGAAGACTTTAAATCAGGGGTCCACAAACTTTTTAAACAGAGGGCCAGGTCACAGTCCCTCAAACTGTTGGAGGGCCGGATTATAATTTGAAAAAAGCATGAATGAATTCCTATGCATACTGCACATATCTTATTTGTAGTGCAAAAAACACTTTAAAACAATACAATAATTAAAATGTAGAACAATTTTAACAAATATAAACTTATTAATATTTTGATGGGAAGTGTGGGCCTGCTTTTGGCTTATGAGATAGGATTGTTGTTGCTGTGTGCTTTCAAGTCGTTTCAAACTTAGGTTGACCCTGAGCGAGGGCCGGGTGGATGACCTTGGAGGGCCACATCCGGCTCCCGGGCCTTAGTTTGAGGACCCCTGCTTTAAATGTTACCCAAAACATATATAGGATAGAGAAAGGAACATGATAATAAAATGTTTTGTTATCCTACTATTGCCTCTTCCCCAGCCATGAGATCAATGCTAAAGGCTACCCATTCTTGTGGCTGGCTGCCTCATTCTGGCTGATGCCTTTGGCCATAAGAGGTATGACTTTGGACCACTTGAAGGATATGTAAACTCCACTTGTCTAGTTTCTGACAGGTCTCAAAAACTCTGAGGATGCCTGCCATAGATGTGTAAACCCCACTTGCCTAGTTTCCAACAGATTTCACAACCTCTGGGGATGCCTGCCATAAATGTGTAATCCCCACTTGCCTAGTTTCCAACAGATCTCACAGCCTTTTAGGATGCCTGCCAGATGTGTAAACTCCACTTGCCTAGTTTCCAACAGACCTCACAACCTCTGAGAATGCTTGCCAAATGTGTAAACCCTACTTGCCTAGTTTCCAACAGATCTCACAGCCTTTTAGGATCCCTGCCAGATGTGTAAACTCCACTTGCCTAGTTTCCAACAGACCTCACAACCTCCGAGAATGCTTGCCAAATGTGTAAACCCCACTTGCCTAGTTTCCAACAGATCTCACAGCCTTTTAGGATGCCTGCCAGATATGTAAACCCCACTTGCCTAGTTTCCAACAGATATCACAGCCTCTTGGGATGCCTGCCAGATGTGTAAACTCCACTTGCCTAGTTTCCAACAGATCTCATAACCTCTGAGGATGCCTGCCATAGATGTGTAAACCCCGCTTGCCTAGTTTCCAACGGATCTCACAGCCTCTGAGGATGCCTGCCAGATGTATAAACTCCACTTGCTTAGTTTCCAACAGATCTTACAGCCTCTGAGGATGCCTCCCAGATATGTAAACTCCACTTGCCTAGTTTCCAAAAGACCTCACAACCTCTGAGGGTGCCTGCAATCGATGTGGGTGAAACTTCAGGAAATAATGTTTTTGGAACATGGCTGAACGGCCTGGAAAATTCACAGCAACCCAATAATTCTAGCTATGAAAGTCTTCGACAACGCATACCTGTGGACATGAGAGAAGCCTCCCAGAAGGATGGTAAAACATCAAAACATCCTGGCATTCCCTGGGCAACGTCCTTGCAGACGGTCAACTCTTTCACACTAGAAGCAACTTGCAGTTTCTCAAGTCGCTCCTCACACACAGACAAAACATAAAAAGTGAATTAAAACCCACCAAAGTTCATGTTAATATAAATCAGTTAGTCTCAAAGATACTTATAGGTTCCTCCCTCCCAGTTTTCTTTTTTTATCTTTCTACAGTGTTTACCACAAATCCAGATGGGAAACTACAGGGCAATTCATCATTAATCACCCAGGTGGGTTGAACAGGTAGTATTACAAAGAGTGAAAGCTCTTACACAGTGAGTTCCAATGAATAATTGAAGCTGATGCGGCACATGCCAGACATTATCCTTTTATGCTGGGCTGGCCCAAATTGTGTATAAGATTATCAATGACCGCTATGACGATACATAACCTCCAAGTTCAGATTCAGTGTGCCTCCCAATATCAGCTGATGGAGACTATGAGCAGAAGTCTCAAGCCCTTGGTCCAACAGTTAGGACTTGGCCTTGTATCCATTCCCCAGTTCCCTGTCATTTGAGGGCACCTTTTATTCTAGTCCAGACCTTTTTTATATCCTTTAATTGGCCCTGGAATTGAGTGGCCCCGATCCCCTAGTAGGGCCTTTGCTGAGACCGATCCTTGCACTGTAGCATTCAGCCAGCCCCATTTTCCCTTCTCCTTGCACTAGCCTTGGCCCAGCCCATTCCAAGTAGTCCAGGCCCCCTATTGAAAATTGCCCCTTGCATGAATTACCTTACATGAAGAAGAGAGCAGAACTGGTTTTAAATTGATTTTAATGTATATGTTGCGTTTTTATGCCTATGTTTCTGTTTTATATTGTATGTTTTTGCATTATTTTGCATATGTGGAAACTGCTCTGAGTCCCCTAGGGGAGATAGGGCAGTAAATAAAGTCTTATTATTGTTATTATTATTATTATTATTATTATTATTTGAAAAACCACAAGATGAGTCCACAGCAGACACTCTGCTGCCTGTTGTATTGGATCACACGTCGGACACTTCCCAAGTGTCTAGGACTGTGTGATGTATCGCCGAATAATGCGTGCAGATCCCAGTAAGGTGGCCTTCTGCAGCTGGCAGATGGTAATTTTGTCAGCGATTGTGTTTAAGTGCAGGCCAAGGTCTTTAGGCACTGCACCCAGTGTGCCGATCACCACTGGGACCACCTTTACTGGCTTGTGCCAGAGTCTTTGCAGTTCGATTTTAAATCCTCATATTGTGTCAGCTTTTCCAGTTGCTTCTCTGCAATCCTGCTGTCACCTGGGATTGCGACATCGATGATCCATACTTTGTTTTTTAACACGATTGTGAGGTCAGGAGTATTATGCTCCAAAACTCTGTCTGTCTGAATCCGAAGTCCCAGAGGAGTTTGGCGTGTTCATTCTCTGTAACTTTTTCCGGCTTGTGATCCCACCAGTTCTTTGTCGCAGGCAGATGGTATTTGTGGCACAAGTTCCAATGAATCATCTGAGCAACAGTGTTGTGCCTCTGCTTGTAGTCTGTCACCTTCTTCTTCTTTCTTTCTTCCTTTTCCCTCCCCCCTTTTCTAATTCTTTCTCTTCATCCCTTACTTCCGCCATCACTTACTTCTTTACTAGCATTCATTACTTCCTACTACTCATTCGCTTCTTCTTCCCTTCTGCCACCCCCTCACAAATTTCTTTCCTCTTCATTTCCCATTTCTTCTCTCAACTTCAGGACGCTGAAACAGCACATGTGTAATGACTGTAACATAATCTATAGCAGGGGTCCTCAAACTAAGGCCCAGGGGCCGGATAGCCCTCCAAGGTCATTTACCCGGCCCTCGATCAGGGTCAACCTAAGTCTGAAACGATTTGAAAGCACAAAACAACAACAATCCTATCTCATCAGCCAAAAGCAGGCCCACACTTCCCAATTGAAATACTAATAAGTTTATATTTGTTAAAATTGTTCTTCATTTTAATTATTGTATTGCTCTAAAGTGTTTTTTGCACTACAAATAAGATACGTACACTGTGCATAGGAATTCATTCATTTTTTTTCAAATTATAATCCGGCCCTCCAACAGTTTGAGGGACTATGACCTGTCCCTCTGTTTAAAAAGTTTGAGGACCCCTGATCTAGACAGAGGCATAAATGCAATAATTTTTTTTTTAAAAAAAGGAAATATGCAGGGATGGGGATGCTCTCAAAGAAATCCAAGGAGAAGAAAGCTTGCATCTTGGAAGCAGTGCATTTGGATAATCCTCCTCTCCTAAAGGGCCTGGTCTAGGAGATGCTGGGAGCTGTAGCCCGAAAGAGAGTGTGAATATACTGTTGTGTGTTTTGTTTGCAATGGGGAGTTGTTTTTGTGCATGCGCTGTAGCGTCTTTGTGTTTTTTGGCTTTTTAAACCCCTTCCACTGTGTTTTCCAGTGTTTTTATGAGTGATGGTCACTTGTTGGCCTGATCGGTGCATTGTGTCCAAAATTGGTGTCAATTCATCCCATGGTTTTTGAGTTATGTTAATCCCACAAACAAACATTACATTTATACAAACGCACAAACACACATATATACAAATATATATGCACACAAAACACGTATACAGACTGGGCCACAGCAATGTGTGGCAGGGGACAGCTAGTATGTGTTTTTTGTTTATTGTAATGCTATTTTGTTATTGTGGGCAGTTTGGCAAGTTCTCATTTTTTTCGAAGCCCGCATTTAGTTAACTTAAATCCAGCAACAAACTACAAATGTCAGTCATCAACCACAGTTCACTTGGATAAGATTATAGTGTATTTGGTTCATCATCTGTTTGAGGACATGATTTTAGCAGGGTAAATACAACTCAAAACAATGAACTGACAAACCTAGTATTTTGTGTCATAGGGAAATGGCCAAGCTTTGATCAATTCATCTCTTGTTTCATAATTCTACTTATTTCATCACAATCCTCAACCATCAACTTAAAATCCTTTGTTAATTATTCTTAGTCGAGATCTTTTCTTGGAAGCAGTGCATTTGGACCATCCTCCTCTCCTAAAGGGCCTGGTCTAGGGGATGCTGGGAGCTGTAGTTCCGAAGAGAATGTGGATATGGTATTGTGTGTTTTGTTTGCCAGGGAGAGTCATTTTGTGCATGCGCTGTAGCATCTTTTTGCTTTTTTGGCTTTTTCAGTCCCTTCTGCAGTGTTTTTCAGTGTTTTTATGAGTGAGGGTCACTTGTTGGCCTGATAGGTATATTGTGTCCAAATTTGGTGTCAATTCCTCCAGTAGTTTTTGAGTTCTGTTAATCCCACAAACAAACATTACATTTTTATTTATATAGACTAGCCGTCCCCTGCCACGTGTTGCTGTGGCCCACATGGGGGTTCTATGTGGGAAGTTTGGCCCAGTTCTATCATGGGTGGGGTTCAGAATGCTCTGTGATTGTAGGCGAACTATAAATCCCAGCAACTACAACTCCCAAATGTCAAGATTCTATTTTCCCCAAACTCCACCAGTGTTCACATTTGGGCATACTGAGTCTTAGTGTAGAGTTTGGTTTACATCCATCACTGTTTGAGTCCACAGTGATCTCTGGATGTAGGTGAACTACAACTCCAAAACCAAAGGACACTGCCCACCAAACCCTTTCAGTATTTTCTGTTGGTCATAGGA
This sequence comes from Anolis sagrei ordinatus, assembly GCF_025583915.1. Lineage (NCBI taxonomy): Eukaryota > Metazoa > Chordata > Lepidosauria > Squamata > Anolidae > Anolis > Anolis sagrei. Next base: position 197,362,259 of record NW_026844366.1, read on the forward strand.
GAACTGTGTGCCAAGTTTGGTTCAATTCCATCGTTGGTGGGGTTCAGAATGCTCTTTGATTGTAGGTGAACTATCAATCCCAGCAACTACAACTCCCAAATGACAAAATCATTTTTGGAGTGATGGTCACTCCTTGGGTTAGTAGATATCTTGTGTCCAAATTTGGTCTCAATTCGTCCATTGGTTTTTGAATTATGTTAATCCCACAAACGAACATTACATTTTTATTTATATAGAGTGAAGAACATACATTGGGTTGTTAGGTGTCTTGTTTCCAAATTTGGTGTCAATTCGTCCAGTGGCTTTTTGAGTTCTGTTAATCCCACAAACGAACATTACATTTTTTGATGAAAAAAATGCAAAATTATTATTTATTTAATTTATTTACAGTATTTCTATTCTGCCCTTCTCAACCTGAAGGGGACTCAGATCACAGAACACATATATGGCAAACATTCAATGCCGTTATACAATTATTATTATTTGTCGTGTCAGGAGTGACTTGAGAAACTGCAAGTCGCTGATGGTGTGAGAGAATTGGCCGTCTGCAAGGACGTTGCCCAGGGGACTCCAGGATGATTTGATGTTTTTATACAATGACAAGACAGTACATAGATAGAGGTATATAAGCTTTTCCCCATCTTCGGCATGTTGGAGGCTGTGCTCGGTTCTGGCCACAAGGGGTGCTGTGACCCCATTTTCCCTGCCAAAGAGCTTTGTTCGTAAACTTCCTCCTTGATTACATTTTTATTTATATAGATGATGATGATGATGATGATGATGATTATTATTATTATTATTATTATTATTACGAGTACCACTTTGCACACACTCTGCTTTGCTGCATCTGGTTGGCCACTGGATGGGCTAAACGCTGAACTAGACTGAGATTTGCTCTGATCCAGCAAGGTTCTTCTCATGCCTTTTTAAGATTTAATTTGGGGCACATATTATAGTAGCTAGGCAATAACTGTTATTGTGGACACAACCACTTTTGGAATTCCACACTGATCTCAGCATCATATTGGGGGTGAGGGGGGGATCCTTTTTTTTTAACAATTGCCATTTGATTCCCTAATTAGTTCCATGAAGCAGTGTATCGTCTTTGAGTTTTCCTTTATGTACTGTCACAGGAATTCAATATCTCTGTTGCAGAGACATTGTACAACACACCATGCAGAGAGGGATAAATGCAAAGCTGTCTCTTTACTCTTCTTTGAAGATTATTTTCTAGAAGCACATCATAGCTAGAGAGCAGACAGAATCAGACCAATACGGCTTTGATTCGGGATGCAGTCTGCTGCGGTAAAGCTTCGCCGTACTGCCTCCCAACAAAAGTGTCTGCTTCTTACAAGCAACTTTGAAAGTTTCCCACCAGCCTCCCATGTGTCAGCCATGTGCTGGGGTGTTCAGATAGCTCCCTTCATTGCTTCACCGAGTTAGCAACAACCTAGACCAATCAGCTGCCGAATCTGGTGAGAACACCCACCCTGACTATTGAGTCTCTTCAGTGAAAGGTAAGAGTAACCATATGAGCTTAGCAAGAACTGTTTGCCAGCCTACATACTGGAGGAGGAAGGAGGGGAGAGAGAAAGAGACAGAGAAAGAACGTAGCACGCATACACCGCTCTAAAGTCTCCTGTTTGTTTTGCGGAGAGTTACACAAGGCCCTCTTCAGCCCAATGTCTCTAGTAAATCCTCCTTATCACTGATCATCCTGGCTGGGGCATCTGGGACTTGATCACTCAAACAGCTCAAGAATCAAGGTGACATCATTCGTTTTCTCCACACTACATCTATATAAATAAAAATGTAATGTTTGTTTGTGGGATTAACAGAACTCAAAAACCACTGGGGGAATTGACACCCAATTTGGACACAAGACACCTAACAACCCAATGTATGTCTGTCACAAATAAAAACACTCAAAAACACAGCAGAATGGACTTTAAAAAAACCCAAAAGCTAAATGACAATACAGAAAAAAGGGGAGAGAGAGGGAGGGGAGGCGAGAAAGAAAGAAAGAAAGAAAGAAAGAAAAGAGGAAGGGAGGGAAAGGAGGAAAGGGAGAAGGAAGCATGGAAGCAAAGAGAGAAGGAAGGAAGGAAAGAGGTAGAGAAGGAAGAAAGGAGGGAAAGAGGGAGGGAAAGAAAAGGGGGAAGGAAAGTTGGAGAAAGAAGGAAGGAGAAAAGGAAAGAAAAAAGGGAAAGAAGGAAGGAAAGAGGGAGCGAAGGAAGGGGAAGATATAGAGAAAGAGGGAGGGAAGGAAAGAAGGAAAGAGAGAAGGAAGAAAAGAGAGACAGCAGAAGAGGAAAAAAAAGAAAGGAAGGAAAGAGATAGAGAAGGAAGAATTTATTTATTTATTTAGAGCATTTCTACCCCGCCTTTCTCAACCCCCGAAGGGGGACTCAGAGCGGCTTACAAAAGGCACCATTCGATGCCAGCAATACACATAGTAAGAAAAAATGCATAACAGCAACAATTATAAAATAATTAAAACAATCCAATTATACAACTAATAAAAACCAAACTAGTGATCAACGTTCGCCAAGCTCGAAATCTGTAAGTTCATTCCTCATTGTCATCATCCTATCCAGTTCTAGTAGAATAATAGAATCAAAGAGTTGGAAGAGACCTCATGGGCCATCCAGTCCAACCCCTTGCCAAGAAGCAGGAATCTTGCATTCAAATCACCCCTGACAGATGGCCATCCAGCCTCTGTTTAAAAGCTTCCAAAGGAGCCTCCACCACACTCTGTGGCAGAGAGTTCCACTGCTGAACGGCTCTCACAGTCAGGAAGTTCTTCCTCATGTTCAGGTGGAATCTCCTCTCTTGTAGTTTGAAGCCATTGTTCCCCGTCCTAGTCTCCAGGGCAGCAGAAAACAAGTTTGCTCCCTCCTCCCTATGACTTCCTCTCATGTATTTATACATGGGTATCATGTCTCCTCTCAGCCTTCTCTTCTTCAGGTTAAACATGCCCAGCTCTTTAAGCCGCTTCTCATAGGGCTTGTTTTCCAGACCCTTGATCATTTTAGTCGCCCTCCTCTGGACACATTCCAGCTTGTCAATATCTCTCTTGAATTGTGGTGCCCAGAATTGGACACAATATTCCAGGTGTGGTCTAACCAAGGTGGAACAGAGGGGAAGCATGACTTCCCTGGATCTAGATACTATACTCCTATTGATGCAGGCCAAAATCCCATTGGGTTTTTTTGCCGCCACATTACATTGTTGGCTCATGTTTAACGTGTTGTCCACAAGGACCCCAAGATCTTTTTCACACATACTACTCTTGGAGAAACCTTTACTTTTACCTTTAGATGAGCCCAAAGATAAGTTTTTAGGAGATAAAGAACAAGAGTAGCAGCTCAAATTTCAACACTAAGATGGTTGAATATACACTTACAACAAGACATACATCATGTCAGTCCAGAAAGGGTTGGATGCTCCAAACACAGTAACAAATCCTTATTATGTAGGCAATTAATGAAATCTCCTTATGGATTCTCTGCATCTTATTTACAATGCTAGACCCACAATCGAGGCCTCACGTATTTTCATCTGCCTACATATGTGTTCCCTCTTTCTGTTTATTCTCCTCTCACAGTTTACTCATCAGGCAACATCTGATTTCTATCTGGAGTGATGGCAGGCTGACACTCTTCTCACGGTCTCAGTGACCTTCTCTTTGGTTCTCTGCCAGTCCCTAGCATTTATTTTGCTCAGATCCTACTAAAACATTATCATACAGTAAGGAACTATTCCTCAAAGCAACCAAAACACATCCACAAATTTTCTGATCAGAAATTAAAACTCCCTAGATTTCAAAACTGGTATGTTCTTACCTGATCATGCCACTTTGGAAGATACACATGATAAATGGTAATGCAGATTATTGCATGACTATCAGTAGGGAAAATTACAGTAGTTAACAAATATTTTTAAAAGTTTGCTCTGTTTGGGGTATTGTGTGGTTTTCATGCTGTATGGCTGTGTTCTAGCAGCATTTTCTCCTAACATTTCACCTGCATGTTTGACTGGTATCTTCATAGGGAAGGATCCTCAGAAGATGCCAGCCACAGATGCAGATGAAACATCAGGAGAAAATGCTACTAGAACATAGCCATATAGCCTGGAAGCCATACAATGTCCCAGTAATTCTGGCCGTGAAAGTCATCGACAATACTTTGCTCAGTTTTTTTGTTGCCTTTGCCATGAGTTCACCCCAAGATATATTAACCATATCATAGTTTTATTAACAAGATTTATTCAGAAATAGTTTGCCATTATCTTCCTCTCAAGGAGACTCTGTGCTCCCTCCCAGGGCATGACGGCAGTTGAGGTTTCTCTCTGTGTGTGTTCTCACATTTCTTTTTCAGCCAATGAGAGACCTGGTTGACTGTGTCCATTCTCCTCCTTCTTGTGGTGCGTGCTGTTTTGGACTATAATTCCCAGAACCTCCCAAAAATCAGTGGATTAGCGAAACATTCTGAAACTTGGCAGACTTGCAGTCGTAAATGTGGCCAACAACTGAGGGAAATTTCATCCTGATAGACCTAAAAATGGCAGAGAAATGTTCCTCTAAAATTTCTCCTTTGGCGCCAATGGACCGAAATATACCGGACTGAAAATAGTATCCCCTTGCCGATTTAGGAAATTTCCCAGTAAATGGAATGGTAAGCAATCAAAAACAGGACCTAAAACTGGACCTTTTTTTTTGCTGACTCGCACCTCCTAGAAATTAGTTAACTGGACAGGATTAACTATAGGGTTATTGAATGCTCATGTATGGACTCTTGAAGGAATGTATATATAAAGAAGCTTGCTATTATAAGTTATAGATTGTCAGACTACACAGAGAAGCCATTGAAATACACAAGCATGTGGACAATTTCAACAGAAAGGAGGAAACCATGAAAATGAACAAAATCTGGCTACCAGTATTAAAAAAACTCTAAAATTGCAACAGTACAACAACAGAAGGAAGCAGGCAGGGACATCTAATTACCTCTCAACAAAAGTTTGCTCCAGGCATAGTCAGACCATTATATGCTAATCAAGGTGGTCAGTTGAAACATTCACACCTAGCTCCAGCAGACAAGAGTCCTTTGCCCCACCCTGGTCATTCCACAGATATATAAACCCTTTTCCTAGTTCCAACAGACTCACTACCTCTGAGGACGCTTGCCATAGATGCAGGTGAAACGTCAGGAGAGAATGCCTCTAGACCATGGCCATATAGCCCAAAAAAACCTACAACAACCCAAGTTATAGACTGTTTGAAAAACCATACATTATGCTTTTAAACTGCCAAGATTTTAACCGTCGCCTCTCAATGGCAACTTTCCTGAATGAAGTCTGTAAATTGAATGTGTGTCATGTATCATGTTTTGCAGTTGTTGGTGGTGGTTGATGGTGGTAGCCCTAACAGTTGGTGATAGAAGGGGTTAATGTAAGTCTTAGTTCTAAAGGGCTGAGTAATCTGTAAGTAAGATTTTATGGGTGAAAGCAATTAAGAGTCAAGACATGCAAAAGATAGCTCACAGCTGAGTTTTGCTGGTTATAAAGAGCTAGCCTGGGGACTGATCTTTGGATAAAAGTATTTGTTTTATTGTGGTGGTAGAGGCTGTTGGTTTTCCCCCAGGTTTGTGGATTTTCGGTATCCTGACCTGTCTCCTGTACACTTGGAACCTTGAATCTCTGGACTGGTTTTTGACTACAGTATAGACTCTTGATCCCTGATCTTTGCTCATTGAACTCTCGGTGTTCACGGCTCATTGAACTCTCGGTGACCACTGGACTGGACCTTTTGACTACGGTGTTATCTTGAACCTGCAACCGTGTTTTTATTTTATATTTAGAACTATTCAAACAGCCAGACAGTAAGTGCTGCTTTAATTAAATTGTTTAACTTAAACTGGGAGTTTGTTTGGTTCATCTCTGCCTAAATACCGGCAGAGCCCTGGCATTGTGACACACACAGATCCAAAGTAATTATGCTTTTAACTGCTATGATTTTAACTGTTGCCTCTTAGTGGTAACGTTCCTGAATGAAGTCTGTTGTTGGGGTTCAGCCTCAATCTCTGTGTGAACCTGATTCTCTGATTGTATTTCCTGATGCAACTGAGCAAGCCACTGAACATGTATCTTTCCCTGATAGTGTTGAAACTGTTGATGCTGAGGTCAGTGGCGGGGAAAGTGAAACTAAACAGTCTGATGAGAATGTTTTAGAATCAAGCCGTGATAGCTCTCCAGAGGGAATCACACCTGGGTTTTATAATGAGGACCGAAGGGAACAGATTTGGAAAAACAGGAGTGAATCACAGTTTCTACGAAGGTCAAATAGATTATGGGAGAGGGAGGCTCAGGCTTCTTCAAAGTCTGGAGGCGTTTCAAGAAATAGGTTCTTTAGTTTAAGGGGCGTCCCCCGGGTTGTCTCGTTAGATCAAGCAACGTTTTAGACTGAGGCAGCACCTTGGCAGTTTTCCTGTGTTCCATGGCCTGCATTCCCAGAGGCTTCTAGTTTTCAAGTACGGTTTGTGATGCTAACAGGTTCCTGGTTTTTGTATTGTTGTTTTTGGAATTTTGCTCAAGTTCAAAGATTTTTCCTGACTGCTGAGTTTCTACTGTGGCTTTTTGACTTTGCATTTACCTTTCTTTTGTAACCATTTTTCATCAATAAAAGAGGATTGTTTTTCTCACAGTCCAGTGTGGTGGATTTAATCTTATGGTCTCGTTTCCTGATCTGGGATGCAACATCTGTAAATTGAATGTGTTACAAATGTGAAGTCTCCCATTCTATAATTTACATTGTATCTTATTGTTATATATGCCAATAAAGGCTTATTGGGTTGAAAACAAGCACTCCTAATGATGTACACCACTTTGTTACTGTTTATTTCAAACACAAGCAAGACAAGTAAAGCGACAATTCTAGATTTGATCCAAGAACTAGTGGTAGCTGAGTCCTTCCATGGCTACAGAATAAAACGCTTTGCAGAGTATACTGACTAACAAAGACTAGCTGATCTACCTCTCAAGAACATTGTTGGTTAATCACTTACCTCAAAAGTTGAACCTTTTTTTTAATAGATGAGCCTTTTTCGATAAATGAACCCAACTGCCTATTGAAGGCTCTTGTGAGTCAAAACCGGTTGGAGTCGACTCGTGTGTAACAAAGGGAATAGGACACCTATTGTGACTACTGGAGTCTACTCGTATGCAATAAAGAATAGGACATTTATTATCATTGAAGGACTATTACTCACACGAAGGTTTTGTTTCATACTTCAAGAGAAGAACCAATTGTTTCTGCTTAATGTGAATGTGGCAGCTCTGTGTTTTGTTGATATGTGTATTTGTAATGTATACATTGAGTTAATTTAGATGCTTTCACATTACCACAATCCGTGGTTTTTGGTCTCCACAGTTTTAGGGGAACTCTTTTTCTTTTCACTGGAGACAAAGAAACCAGCCTAGATTTAAGACTCAGAATATATTAATCACCTTACTGGCAATGGCAGGGGTTGGGAGGAGGGCACATTTGACAGCATGTGATGCAGAGTTTTTAAAACATAAACCGTATTCCAAAATCACATAAATGTATGAAAAGTCCATTCGCTTCCACCATTCTTGATCACCTAGGTACCTAGATGTAAAATATTAGTGTCTTCTATTTAAAAAAAAAAAGGAAATGCTAGGACAGCAAAATTCGGTGTGACATGTAAAAAGAGAATGGAACATCCAAGGCACAGAGATGTAACTGAAAAAATAACTGCTTCTTTAAGGAAATCGTGCTTTGGATGACATTTAAACATGGAAGGAAAGCCTCCAAAATGGGAACGTGTAAATAAAAAGGATATTTTTTTTCAGAGTTCTTCCTCCAGCTTCCTGTCTAAATGGGAAGCTAGAGGAGGCTCCAAATGCTGACTTTTTCTAAAGTTCTATTTCAAAAACAAAAAACCCTCCCCATTTTCAAAGTAGCGTTACTGATATGTTATCTCAGAATCAAGCAGGCAATAAAAAGTTGGATGTTGAATCCATTGCTCAATGTTCCCGGTGGAATATCTCCAGGCAAATAGACGCTTATCCTATATCTGCTTTGAGAGTCGGTTCTAATCTTCTTATGGTATGAGAAAACAAAACTATACATTGTTCATTCATTAGGTAGCTCAAGAAGAGAAAGAATAAATGACTCAGCCAATCGGAACAAAACATTCTGAAACTCTTGCTAAAGTAATAAGAGAGTGACCTTTGAGAGTGACCACAACACAGCAGTGACCTTCTAAGAACTCTATACTAGTAGTAGCTCAAGCTGATGGAGAGGCATTGGGGCAGGGTTGTCAGAAGTTTACTGGAAAGTCAGAAGACACACGGGGCACACAACTTGTCAATAATGTCTATGCAACATGTGCCGGCACCAAGAATAAAAAAGGTCTTGCCATACAAAATGGCTATTAGTACATCTCTCCTAAGCATCTGTTGCCCAAGGCAGTTGCTTCGCTCTAACAACAACACAATAATACTTGGATTTATATTCCACTCTTAACTCCCCAAGGGGACTCATAGTGAATTACAACATACAGAAATAGGCAAACATTCAATGCCTTTAATACAGGGGAATAACAATGACATACAAATACACAGAACAAAGGTAAAGGCTTCCCCTTTCATCTCCAGCTATCTGGAGGTGGTACTCAACTCCGGCCATGAGGAGGTGCTCTTGATCCAATTCCAAACCAAGGTGTCTGTCGTCCGTAGACACCTCCTGGTCGTGTTTTGCCAGTATGGCTGCATGGGTGCCTTTATTACCTTCCTGCCGAAATGGTACCTATGTTTTCGAAATGCTAGGTTGACAGGAGCTAGGGCTAACAATGGAAGCTCACCCCAACCGGTGGCTTTGAACTGCCAACCTATAGATCAGCTATTCAACGGTTTAACCTGCTTGCTTCTGGAGTGCTCAGTGTGGAACACATCTCACCACGCTAAAACAGTGGATGTGGCTCTTAATGAGGCATGCTGCATTATCACAGGGTGTCTGCGCTCTACACCACTGGAGAAATTACACTGTTTAGCCGGGATTGCACCACCTGACATCCCCCAGGAAGTAGCAACTAATAGTGAGAGAACCAAGGCAGTGACATCTCCAGACCACCCCCTGTTTGAGTATCAGCAGGGACAGCAATGACTTAAATCAAGAAATAGTTTTCTAAGATCTACAGAGACATTCGCTGGAACACCTCAGCAAGCTAGAGTCCAAAAATGGCAGGTTCAAACCCAGAACCTCAATCAATGGCTGATACCAAGTGAGAAACTCTGTCCTGGGCACACAGAAACTGGGTGACTTGGAAGGCGCTAAACAGACTGCACTCTGGCACCACGAGATGCAGAACCAACCTTAAGAAATGGGGCTACAAAGTGGAATCCATGACATGCGAGTGTGGAGAAGAGCAAACCACAGACCACCTGCTGCAATGCAACCTGAGCCCTGCCACATGCACAATGGAGGACCTTCTTGCAACAACACCAGAGGCACTCCAAGTGGCCAGATACTGGCCAAAGGACATTAAATAGAATACCAAGTCTGCAAACTTTGTGTTCTGTTTGTTTGTTTTGTTTGCTTTTAATGCAATACAACTGTTTGGTTCGCTCCTGACACGATAAATAAAGAACAGTTTAACCCGTTGCACCCTAATGCCCTAATTTCATGTTAGTAACACACTTTTTAGACATGCATCATTTCACAGCACTGTAATTCGGGTTTTATAGCAAACCAGAGCTTAAACCAATCCCTTATAAGAGGTTCAGACACATACATAAATTGCAATAATGAAATGCGTGGGAACACAACATTTCTTATTGCTGGTCATGTACCAATCCACTGCACCTTTTGACTTCAGAGTACAGCAACTTGAACCTTGGAAAATTAATGTTAGTAAAAGCATCGGTGTTATTGAACCAACCCTTTCTTTGTATTAGACCACAGAAATATAACAGGGCTTAGTTTTAGAATGTGAAATATAAATGACAAACCAACATTCAAGATGGAAAGGCACCAAAGCAAGTATTTGCTGACCTTTTGGCACTTCACTGTCATCTATTTTCACTGCTGCATCTCATATTTTAAAAGATAATGTAATTATTAAGTACTGCAAAGCTCCTGCTGGATGCCAAATTAATTTATCTGAGGGGGGGGGGGCATACCAAACTTTGTTAGGAATCTTATTGTTTTCTATAGCTTTTCAGAAGCATCCATGGGTGACTCACTCAAAATAGAGACTCCAGATTGTGCAAAAGCAGCTCTGAGTGACTAAGCACTCTGAGAGATTAGCACCTTAGCTTCTTAGGTGAGGGGACACTATGATGTGGGTTGCAAAGAGGGAGAGAGAAACACCTCGGTCTTGAAAATGGGACACCCACAGATTTGTTCTCCTACTTTGTCATACACACATTTTTCTCTCAATAGAAAACTTCCATAATTGGGTGGCTTAGAATTGCAGGTGCCTAGGGCCATGAAACTAAGCTCCAAGGCACAACCAAAAAACCTAACAACATACTAATGCTGAGCATGCAAAATACACACAGTTTGAACCCGACTTGTCATGATTTAAAACTCGCTAAGGTTGAAATTTGGTTTCCCCGTTCAGAGGAACAGTATATAACAGCCTCCTTCTCAGGTTCCTCTCTCATAAATGCACTTTTTATCCTTAACTCACCCAGGGTTTTAAGCTTTTAACATTTTCATAGAATCATAGAATCAAAGAGTTGGAAGAGACCTCATGGGCCATCCAGTCCAACCCCCTGCCAAGAAGCAGGAATATTGCATTCAAATCACCCCTGACAAATGGCCATCCAGCCTCTACTTAAAAGCTTCCAAAGAAGGAGCCTCCACCACACTCCGGGGCAGAGAGTTCCACTGCTGAACGGCTCTCACAGTCAGGAAGTTCTTCCTCATGTTCAGATGGAATCTCCTCTCTTGTAGTTTGAAGCCATTGTTCCGCGTCCTAGTCGCCAAGGAAGCAGAAAACAAGCTTGCTCCCTCCTCCCTGTGGCTTCCTCTCACATATTTATACATGGCTATCATATCTCCTCTCAGCCTTCTCTTCTTCAGGCTAAACATGCCCAGCTCCTTAAGCCGCTCCTCATAGGGCTTGTTCTCCAGACCCTTGATCATTTTAGTCGCCTCCTCTGGACACATTCCAGCTTGTCAATATCTCTCTTTGTGGTGCCCAGAATTGGACACAATATTCCAGATGTGGTCTAACCAAGCAGAATAGAGGGGTAGCATTACTTCCTTAGATCTAGACACTATGCTCCTATTGATGCAGGGCCAAAATCCCATTGGCTTTTTTTGCCGCCACATCACATTGTTGGCTCATGTTTAACTTGTTGTCCACGAGGACTCCAAGATCTTTTTCACACGTACTGCTCTCAAGCCAGGCGTCCCCCATTCTGTATCTTTGCATTTCATTTTTCTGCCTAAGTGGAGTATCTTGCATTTGTCACTGTTGAACTTCATTTTGTTAGTTTTGGCCCATCTCTCTAATCTGTCAAGATCGTTTTGAATTCTGCTCCTGTCCTCTGGACTATTGGCTATCCCTCCCAATTTTGTGTCGTCTGCAAACTTGATGATCATGCCTTCTAGCCTTCATCTAAGTCATTAATAAAGATGTTGAACAGGACCGGGCCCAGGACGGAACCCTGCGGCACTCCGCTCGTCACTTCTTTCCAAGATGAAGAGGAAGCATTAGTGAGCACTCTCTGTGTTCGCCCACTTAACCAATTACAGATCCACCTCACCGTAGTTTTGAGCCCGAGCGCAGCGGGGAGCCCCGCCTTCACATTGGTGTGAGCTGCAGCGGAGAGTTCCGCAGTTCCTGGACCAAGCTTTTGGGACCAACAGATGAAATGTGCCCCAGCAGCTAGCTCAAAACCAGGAATGCTTGCAGTTTCACCTTGCTTTCCCCTTCCCTTTACTTTGTATCCTTTCCCTAATAAAAGTACTTGAAACTTGCAACTTTTTATCTTTCCGCATGCTACTTTTGTATCCTTTCTTGACTCAAACAAAATAACATTGCAATAGACCTTTTTTTGGGCTCCGGAGAGCCGTGAGCCCGCGGGAGGCGCCTCCGGGCGCCCCCCGGACCCCGAATCTGCGTTCGCCTAGACCGCGGATACGGAAACCGCCATTTCAGACCCCCTTATCCACGAAAATACTTAAAATGGCGGATCGCCGCCGTTCCAATTTTATATTTTTCTACAACTAATTCTAAGACTAACTGCCATTTCCTTTTTCTCGTTTTGGGCTCCTTCACCCGGGGAAAAATTAGTTTTGTTTTAAGTATTTTATCTTGCAGAAAAACAGCTGATTGTCAAACTGGCCAGGCTCTTCGCTTCTTCTCGGCAGCGCTCGCTCCCGCTTGGATCCATCAGCCAGGGACCCACTGCGGCCACCCGCAGGAGTCCCGGGAAGGCGGCCAGGCACGGGCCCCGGCCCCTGATCAGGGAAATGTAGTCTCCCAAAGGACATTGCTCCACAAACCACAACCCGGAAACCTTCCTTGGACTCTCTTATTTGCCCTCTCCTATTGACTTTCTGCTCCACATCCCGGACTGTTTTCTGCCACGTTTTTGGACGCAAACCCTCAGATCAGGCTTGCTCCGATTCGCAAGCAGCCTCCGCTTCCGTGTGCCTTCACCAGGAGACCATGAATTTCTTTCAATAATAAAGTGACTGAATATTTTTATTAATAAACTTTCGCTGGGGATGGGGATGGGATTGCCTTATGAAATGTATAGAATATATGAAATGTATGTAATGGAATGAAATGTACTTTGGTTCCCCTTCCCGCTTCTCCTCTCTGACCTTTGCCCCAAAAAGAATGTGACCCGAGGATTACTGTAACAGGGAGGAAATCCTTTGTCCTCCCGAAACGGTCCATATTTACATTTGCATGGGCCCGTGATTGATTCCTTCTCAAACTTACTTTCAGAGCAGACAGTAAGATGAGGGATGGGTCAACAGAAACTTAGGAAAAAAGGCTGATTGATTCATTTTTAGGTATTTGTTGATCCCCCTTGTTTACAAGGCCCTGAGGTCCGAATGCCGTCAATAGCTCCTTTTTCATACTTCCTCCCAAATCCAATCATAGACCAGGAAACTCATTGTTCCCCTTGTCTGTCACCCCGCCGATGAGGACAAAGACTCGAATAACAGCTGGCGGATGCCCCCTGGGCACACCATTTCCCCTGAGCTGTCAAGCTTCGTCCCGCCTCCTGGCTGCTGATTGGACCATCTTCGGAGGCGCTAGGAAGGCGCCGATTGGCCCCCTAGAGGCAGCGGAGCTCGCTGATTGGACAGGAGGCGGGACGCACAGCCAAGCCTCCTCCCAGCTGTTCCACGGCCAGCCAATCAGAGCGAAGCCGGCCGGCAGAGGGCGGGCGGGATTTTTGAAAATGTTTCCTTTGTCTGTACGCTATAAAAATGCCTGGAAATTCTGTAAATGCATGCTTGTATGTGAATGATCACTGCAATCGCATCCTTTTCAGCTGAATCGCAGAAATAAACGCCTCGGTCACTGAACCTCTTCAGCCTCCGGTGAGATTAATTTTTAATATTTTTCGTTCTTTGGATTGGCTTTCGCTGGCTGCTCACCGAGGTCAAAGGACCCCTTTAGCGGTCTTCAGGGATCTCTCCCGCTGGGAGACCCCCACAAAAGAGCTCGATATCATTTGGCTTTACCACGAAGGGACCCTGCTTGGAGGCCCCGATCAAATTATAGTCTAAATTTCCAAGCGGGCGCCTTGGTCTGATTCTTTGGGCCAGCAGCGACGGAGGAGCGGCTTGGGAATAGAGGCGCCTCTCCTGATTCGGACCTTCATTTGACCAGCTAACCAAAACTACAAATTCTCCCGCAGCCACCTCCTCCCAAGCTCTGACCTGGAGTTTCGGCACAAAGGAGCGCCAGGGAAGCCTTGATCCAAGGACTTCCAGGAAGAGGAGCGACCGACGCAAGGGGGAAAACGTCTGGACGGGTAAGCAGAAAGTGTGTTTGCAGACCGCTTCCTTAACAATCTTTTCCAGAATCTTGCCCGGTATCGACGTGAGGCTGACCGGACGGTAGTTGTTTGGGTCATCCTTTTTTTCCCTTCTTGAAGATTGGGACCACATTGGCCCTCCTCCAATCTGCTGGAATTTCTCCCGTTCTCCAAGAACTCTCAAAGATGGTTGCCAATGGTTCCGAAATGACTTCCGCTAGTTCCTTCAATACTC
>NW_026844366.1:197379030-197430323 GCF_025583915.1 Anolis sagrei ordinatus
GAGTTCTTTCTCCCACCCTGGACATTCCTTAGATATATAAACCTCACTTGCCTAGTTTCCAACAGACCTCCTCAACCTCTGAGGATGCCTGACATAGATGTGGCTGAAACTTCAGATGAGAATGCTTCTGGAACATAGTCATACAGCCCAGAAAACTCACAGAAACCCACTGTACTCTCATTGTTGTTGAGCCATGACACCCCCCTCCCTAATTATTTGTTGACAATAATAAGACATCAAGCAAAACATATTATTTTCCCTTTATTTTTGAAACATTTTCCACTCTTGGGGATTTTGCAATAACAGGGAGGAGGGAGCAAGCTTGTTTTCTGCTTCCCTGGAGACTAGGACGCGGAACAATGGCTTCAAACTACAAGAAAGAAGATTCCATCTGAACATGAGGAAGAACTTCCTGACTGTGAAAGCCGTTCAGCAGTGGAACTCTCTGCCCTGAAGTGTGGTGGAGGCTCCTTCCTTGGAAGCTTTTAAACAGAGGCTGGATGGCCATCTGTCAGGGGTGATTTGAATACAATATTCCTGCTTCATGGCAGGAGGTTGGACTGGATGGCCCATGAGGTCTCTTCCAAGTCTATGATTCTATGAAAGCCGCTGGAAGCTCCGAAAGGGACCCAGCAAGAACTATACTCCGAACTATGTTAAACCAAAACCATTTAATAAATGTATAAAATGATATATCTTGTGTAACTTGTATTGATTGTGTACTGCATTGATTCCTAAATGTATAAAATGACTTACCCAACTTAGCCTGACAAAAGGGCATAGGAATTGTCGGCGTGTGATTCTAATGTGCCATCAAATGTCATGCGCATCTCCATTTCGGCTAAACAATTAAGCCAAAAAAAGATGTGCATTACATTTGAATAAACATGGTATTTTAGTGCATAAAGTTGTATTGTTATAGAAAGCCATTACATTAGATTTCCCTAATTGGTTTTTTAATTTTTTTATCTATGTTGGTTTGTGGAATTAACATAACTCAAAAACCACTGGATGAATTGCCGCAAAATTTGGCCACAAGACACCTACTAACCCAAGGAGTGACTACCACTAAAAAAAATTGATTTTGTCATTGGGAGTTGTAGTTGCTAGGATTTATAGCTCACCTACAATCAAAGAGCATTCTGAACTCCACCAGCGATGGAATTGAACCAAACGTGGCATACAGCACCAATCTATGACCAACAAGAAATACTGTTTACCCACAGGCATAAAGAAATTACATATATTTTCTCATTACTTTATTTTCCAGATCAGCAGACTGGGCCACAGCAACGCATGGCAGAGGACGGCTAGTTAATTATAACATTTCATCCCACCACCCCCAAGCATTAAGGTGACAGTCTTGCTTTGTCTTAAATAGCTGCAGAGGGAGCTTTACAATTCAGCAGCAGGAAAAAAAGAGTTCTTTGGAATATGCGTAGGAGGACTTGCATTCAAAATGCAGATTTGAATGTACACGAAATAAATGGAACAGAAGGTGAACTGGCAAGGAAAAGTTGGGTCACTCTCTGTACATAATTTATGCAGGAATTGCAATACATTCCTACCAGTTTCCCCATGCAGTTGAATGATACTTCCTCCACACACACATTGAAGGCAACATAGCCCACCTTGCAGAATCATAAGGCAGTCTGTTTTGTCTAGCAAGCTATTAATAAACTGACCTCTTCTGCAACTCAGGAGAAGCAAAGAAGTACAAATTAGGAAACGAGACCAAAGTAATATATGGTGTTACCTAGGGTTTGTTGGAGGTGCTCACTTGTCATGTATTAAGCTTCATATTGTAGGAATTTGAGAATTGTGATCCTTATCACATCTGCAAGACTGAGAAGGTGTTTAGAGTGCAACACATATGTGAGCAGACAGGAACTTCACATCAACTCCAGGACCAATTCCAGGCCAAACTCTAGCATAAGGCAGCATGAGTAAAAAAATTTCAGGTGGGAGATATTGGGCAGAACCCAATTGCAGTTCTTTAGGCGTCTGGTGAGACCTAATTGTTCTCCTCTGAGGACGAGGTCACACAGCCTGCCCTGAGCTGCCTACACTGTTATATAACCTCCAGCTTTGCAGAGGACTCTGCCTTCTACTAGTCCTTAGTACATAGCATGAGAATACAACCTTTAACTTTCTCCAAAATATCCTTCAAAGATATGTTATTTATTTATTTCTAGCACTTCTATCCTTCTCAACTCAGGATGGCTATTCATGTTATTCATCCTGTCGGTCTACAGCAAGGCACGATACAACAACAACAACAACAACAACAACAACAAATAACCAATCTTTTTCACCAGATAAAATTTTCTCAGTTCTTGTGGGTTTTTTCGGGCTATATGGCCATGTTCTAGAGGCATTTCTCCTGACGTTTCGCCTGCATCTATGGCAAGCATCCTCAGAGGTGAGGTCTGCTGGAGCTGGGAAAAAGGGGTTTATATATCTGTGGAATGACCAGGGTGAGACAAAAGGCTTTTGTAAGTTGGGCTAGGTGTGAATCTTTTATTAAAATTTTATTTATTTATATATATGCTGTATTTGTATACTGCCTGTCAGCGACTCAAGGCAGTTTCCAACAAATCCGTACACATAATATCATAATACAGGTTAAAACATTAAAATAATATAAAACACGACGAAAGCAATAAAAACTACATCTCCTTATTATAAAAACATTGTCCAATTCCATCGTCTAGTCATTCGGTTTCCTATGTCAGTTACTCTGCATTTGTAAACACTTGCTCAAATAACCATGTTTTAACTTTTCTCCAAAATGTTAAGAGGGAGGGAGCCGATCTTATATCCCTAAGGAGGGTGTTCCATAGCTGAGGGGCCACCACTGAAAAGGCCCTGTCTCTCATCCCCGCCAACCATACTTGTGATGAAGGCAGGATCTAGAGCAGGGCCTCCTGAGATGATCTTAAGGTCCTAGATGGTTTATAGATACATTCAAAAAGGTAGACTGGGCCAGAACTGTTTAGGGCTTTATAGGCTAATGCCAGCACTTTGAATTGTGCCCGGTAGCAGACTGGCAGCCAGTGGAGCTGGCGCAGAAGAGGAGTTGTATCCTCCCTGAGCGCCACTCCTGTTAACAATCTGGCTGCCGTCCGTTGGACCATTTGAAGCTTCTTCAAAGGCAGCCCCACATAAAGCACGTTACAGTAGTCTATACAGGATGTAACCAGAGCTTGGACTACCATGGCCAAGTCAGACTTCCCAAGTCCTTTGAATGTCTGAGAAAAATTCATTGCAAATAGGGACTTTGGTGAGCCACATGCAGCCTGCAAGCACACTTTCCTTATCCTTATTTACTGCATAGAGCAAGGTGTGCCAGGAGAAAGGTGGCTGGCAGTTGGGAGTCCCAGGCAACAGGCCCCTCTCCAAGAAAAGAGCAGTCTGGAGTGTTTCCAAGTAGTATTGTTATGTGATTTCAGCATCTGCAGGCTTGGGATCTGGAGTATCTAGCTTCCTAGAAGGCTGAATGAGACACATATGAGTTGAAGGCAAGATCAGACATTTGTTCTCCACTAGCCATCCCCTGCCACATGTTGCTGTGGCCCAGTCTGTGTATATGTGTTTTGTGTGTGTGTGTATGTGTATATTTGTATATATGTATATAACTACAACTCCCAAATGACAAAATCAATTTTTTTAGTGATGGTCACTCCTTGGGTTAATAGGTGTCTTGTGACCAAATTTGGCGGCAATTTGTCCAGTGGTTTTTTAGTTATGTTAATCCCACAAACAAACATTACATTTTTATTTATATAGATGGACAGAGAGGATATCAGTGGAGAAAGCATTCCAAAGAACGGACATGCCACAAGTGCAAACACAGAGCATATTTATTTCATTTGACAGCTATTCAAGATACTTGCACTAGCTCCTGATTGGCTCAGAAACT
Organism: Anolis sagrei ordinatus; assembly: GCF_025583915.1. Lineage (NCBI taxonomy): Eukaryota > Metazoa > Chordata > Lepidosauria > Squamata > Anolidae > Anolis > Anolis sagrei. The sequence continues at coordinate 197,382,953 of NW_026844366.1, forward strand.
GTCTGGCTAGGATCCGCTTTGTAATTGGCCTGGCAGTCCCTCGGATGTGATTGCTGGTTGGTCTTTGTTGTGGATGTAAACTCAAATAAACTGTCAATTGATTATTTTTATGAGTCTGACTGTTTATTGAACTGTCCCCAAGAGGGGCGTGATCAGAAAGGAATGCAGTTTTGCAATCTATAATGGGATAATTTCCCGGCTCTGGTAGGTACAATAGGGTTAGTCCAAGATAAACAATTAGTTGATGGCCATCTCAATGAGTGTCACAATGATGAATCTGGCTGGGGGCATGGGAGAGGAACCGTTCCCACAGATAGCCCAGATCAAATCAAGTGAAGTAGGAAAAAAGACCCAGGCGCTCTGATGCAAACCCAATGTGTTCCCCCCAAGACTTCCAGTTTATCATAAAAGAATTATGCTAATTTGGGGTCATGATTTCCTGAGTCCAAGGTGTGGCAAAGCAACATTCCAAAAAATGCATGAATGTTTATTTCAGGGAGAAACAGAAAAGGCAAAGTGGGTGGATTGTATGGACCAATGGAATCGTGCCTCATACAGTAGAGTCTCGCTTATCCAACCTTCGCTCATCCAATGTTCTGTATTATCCAACACAGTTTGCCTCCCTCCACAACTGTTTCAATACATTGCAATGTTGTGGTTCTAAATTTGTAAATACAGTAATTACTACCAAACACTACCATGTATTGAATGGCCTTTTCTGTCGATTTGTTGTAAAACATGATGTTTTGGTGCTTAATTTGTAAAATCATAATGTAATTTGATGTTTAATAGGCTTTTCCTTAATCCCGCCTTATTATCCAACATTTTCACTTATCCAACGTTCTGCTGACCCCAGGCATGTAGCCAGGGGGGGCTTTGGGGGCTTCAGCCCCCCCCCCGAAATTCTCATGGTGGTCTGCGAGAAGGCCTTACTGGTACATTATTTAAACTGTTATGTTTATTCATATCATGATCTGATCACCATACTCAATATATCCCATATGCATGGGGGTATTGGGGTAACGATACAAAAGGTTTGCTAGGTAGACCCTCTTTCACTCAGACTCAGCCCCCCCCCGAATCAAACTCAGCCCCCCCCCCCAAATCAAAATCCTGGCTACAGGCCTGGCTGACCCATTTATGTTGGACAAAGGATACTCTACTGTAATTCATATTTTGGTGGGTCCAATTTTTTAATAACATTATTGTCCATCTTTTGCTAGTGACCCAAAACCCAGTTCCTCATGCTCCCTCCCTTGCTATCTGGAGATCTGGGCAAACAGCCCAGAAAGAAACATCACCATGAATCCCATTAACCCAGGCCCGTAGCCAGGATTTCGTTTCGGGGGGGGGGGTTTGTGGGCAGGCCCGTAGCCAGGATTTCGTTTCGGGGGGGGCTGAATTTTTTTTCAGGGGGGGTTTCGGGGGGGGCTGAGTTTCGGGGGGGGCTGAGTCTGAGTGAAAGAGGGTCTAGCCTATCAAACCTTTTGTATCATTACCCCAATACCCCCATGCATATGGGATATATTAGTATGGTGATCAGATCATGATATGAATAAACATAACAGTTTAAATAATGCACCAGTAAGGCCTTTTCGCGAACCACCATGAGAATTTCGGGGGGGGGGGGCTCAAGCCCCCCCCCCCCCCCCCCCCCCGGTTACATGCCTGCATTAACCCATCAGGAAGAGGCAGTTGGAGTCTCAAATTGCTGGTCACCCAGATGGCCACTGAAGGTGGGTAAAGATGCTGCTTAACATATTTGAGATTCTCTAGCTGGCGCAATACTTTTGCTAAACTAGGGGTGAGCCCAAAAAGAGACAAGGGATTCCTCCTATTTCATCTGTCCAGTTAGTGATCAAGGATGCATCTGCACCATAGACATGCTATGTAATCACAGAATTTGTACTTTGGTGAGACGTCAGCTCTCTTTGGCGGACAAGGCTCATGGCTTTGCAAGATTGCAGCTCCCATTATTCAATATCAGGAACCCAATTTGTGCAATATAATGACAAACTTTTTTGGAGTGCTATTTTGCACTAGCTATGGTGACTGGGGAATCCAGGGAATCTGGGGAAGCCCAGAACTTTTGTTTTGCTGTTGTTGTTGTTTGGAATTGCAGAAGTTTCTTTTTTGTTGTCAACATTACTGACAATTTAACTCAGTTTTAATGATAGTTTTTGTATGTTTTCGTTCATGTTTAATATTTGATTAAAAACGGCCTTGAGGCTCAGTTCAGAAGGAAACAGTGAGCTACAATAAATAAAGGGTTTTTCAAATTGCCAATGAAAATTAGTTGTACCCAATGTTGACTGCCAACTGTGGAAAAAAAATATGAAAAATGTCTGTGTTCTTTCTGCCTTTTTCTCTGTTTCTCATGTGCTCTCAGTGTGGAATGAAGTGATTTGCAAGAGGGCATGATGGAACTCAGAAGTGAGGATTCATGGCAACATTGTCCTGCAGGTTCCCATTTTTAAGAATGATTAACAAATACCCTAATGGTCATGAGTTCGAAGCCAGCCCAGGTCGGAGTAAGCTCCCGACTGTTGTCTAGCTTGCTGTAGACCAGGGGTCCTCTAACTAAGGCCTGAGGGCCAAATACGGCCCTCCAAGGCCATTTACCCAGCCCTCGCTCCGGGTCAACCTTAGTCTGAAACAACTTGAAAGCACACAACAACAAAAACAATAACAATCTCATCAGCCAAAAGCAGGCCCACACTTCCCATTGAAATACTAATAAGTTTATAATTGTTAAAATTGTTCTTCATTTTAATTATTGTATTGTATAAAATGATAGGCAAAGGGAGACAGAAACATTTACTTTCTTTCGTAACATTAGAATTTGAGGGACTCAAATTGATCATCTGAAATTGATCATCTGTAGGCTTGGAGAGAAAAGCATCATACATACACCATTACACTCTTTCAGAATATACCATAAGTTATAAACGTATGTAAATTTATCTACAATGTGGTATTTGAAAGGATGGCTGACCTATAGGATTAAATGTTTTTTTATCAAGTGACTGAAATTCCCTTTTTTGACGACTGGTGTTTTTTCTCCTTGCTTGAACACCATTCACTTGGTAACCTCTTGCTGAGTTCCCACCAATCAAGCTAGTTTTTTCATGACTCACTCTAGTAACGTTGCCATAAGTTAACACGGGGTGACATACACACACACACACACACACACACACACACAGATTTTCTGAGCCAATTGTATTTTTGAAAACTCTAAAAAATCCCATAGCAACAGGCAACATTGTCACAGCATTCTGTCACACTGAAGAAAAATTTAGAAGCTGATACATGGCATGTTTCCCATTACTGTTTCAAAAAATCACATCAGGTGCCAAAATATCAAAAGCATAATAGGAAATGACAATTAGACAATATGGCCCTTGGAAGAGACCACATGAGCCATCTAGTGTAACCCCCGCCATGCAGGAGAAGCACGAAGTATCACTGACAGATGACCACCCAGATTCCGTTTAAAAGTTATTAAGGAAGGAGCTTCCACCAGACTCCAAGGCAAAGAGTTCCACTGTTGAACGGCTCTTACCATGGGAGGTTCTTTTTAATGGTCAGGAGGAATCTCCTCTCCTGTCATTTGAACCCATTGCTCAATTGAGCAGAAAACAAGCCTGCTCTCTCTTCCTTATGACACCCTTTCACATATTTATACATGGTTCTCATGTCTCCTCTCAACGTTCTCTTCTGTAGGCTAAACATATCCAGTTCTTTAAATCGCTCCTCATAGAGATTCATGGTCTCCAGACCTTTGATCATTTTAGTTCCTCTCCTCTGGACACTTTCCAGCTTGTCAATATCTCTTTTGAACTGTGGTGCCCAGAATTGGACACAGTATTCCGGGTGAGGTCTGACCAAAGCAGAATCCAAAGGCACAATGACTTCTCTAGATCTGGACACTATACTCCTTTTGATGCCACCCAAAATCCCATTGGCTTTTTAAGCTGCTGCATCACACTGTTGGCTCATGTTCAACTTGTTGTCCACAAAGACTCCAAAATATTTTTCACATGGACTACTGTATCTTTGCATTTCATTTTTTCTGCCTAAGTGTAGTATCTTACATTTGTGCTTGTAGAAATTCATTTGTTTAGTTTTGGCCCATCTCTCTAAACTGTTAATGTCATTTTGAATTCTGATCTTATCCTCTGGAGTATTAGCTATCCCTTCTAATTTGGTGTCATCTGCAAACTTGATATGTATGCCCTCTAAACCTTCTTCCAAGTCATTAATGAAGATGTTGAACAGTACTGGGCCCAGGACCAAACCCTACAGCACTCCACTGGGCACTTCTTTCCAGGATGAAGAGAAACCATTCGTGAGCACTCTTTGGGTTCAGTCGCTTAACCAATTACAGAGCCACCTAATAGTAATGTTGCCTAGCCCACATTTGACTAGTTTGCTTACAAGAAGGTCATAGGGGACTTTGTCAAAGACTTTACTGAAATCAAGCTATGCTACATCCACAGCATTCTCTGCATCTACCAAGCTTGTAATTCTATTGAAAAAACTTGGCCCACTTGATCAATGGGATTTACGTACATTCACCATACAAGAAGTGATTAAATGGATTTACTTTGGGATTAGCAAAAGGATTGTGGTCTATCTACCCAGAAAGACCTGTCAACTTGTTTATATGTGATAGTCCACTTCCCCTTTATGGCGGCATCAAGTTAAGACTTTGGGACGTTTATCCAGAATCACATCCAGCCAAACGAGCAGACCCAGTCAATTTTATCTGGGTTGCCATACCACACTATGAAATAAGCAATTAACATTGCAGTCTAAGGAGTGAGCTCAGTCTGAATAATACCTAATTACAGAATCATAGAGTTGGAAGAAATCCAAGGGCCATCCAGTCTAAGCCCCTTCATGGAGAAAATCATCCTTCACCGATTTGAGTCGCCTGAGGGCTGAGAAAAGCGGTATATAAATAAAGTAAATAATAATAAAGTAAATAAATAATAAGATGGCCATCCATTCTCTGTTTAAAACCTCCAGAGAAGAAGACCCCACCACATTCCCATGCAGCAGAGTATTCTGCTTTTGAGGTGCACTTACCATCAAGGAACATCTTTCTAATGTTTAGAGTGGAATCTCTTTTCCTGCAGTTTGTGTCTTAGTTTCTGGAACACCAGAGGACAAGCTTGATCTCTCCTCAAGAATTGATGATTAGAAAGATGGGGCAACTCTTTTAGCACATGATATCAATTATATGATATTCCGAAGATGAAAATCTTCATTGTCCTGTTATCAAATGGTAGGGTTTATGCTTTGAATGAGTCAGATTTTAAAGACATTTAAAGGTCTTTAAAATAACCAGTGAATCGCTGAGGATGGCCCTAGGAACCAGGGCCGTAGCCAGAAAAAAATTTCGGGGAGGGTTGACAATTTCGGGGGGGGGTTGAAAATTTCGGGGTGTGTTGAAAATTTCACGGGGGGGTTGAAACCTGCCTCCTAGCTCATGCTGAAGCAAAGAGCACAGCAGGGGGCAGAGCAACCTTCAATAGCCTGCAGCTCCGCCCCTGTCAACCACCTCCACCAAGTCTGGCCTCCTTAATGAGAGCATTCAACATACACACCCCCAACTTGGTTGCTTCACTACATCGGCTATTGCTGCAAGTAATGACAGTGTGAATAAATTGTCAATATTTGCTTGAGATAGTGCTTGCAGTTCTGGAGGGACTCTTAATTTTTTTGCATCTCATAGACTTAGCATGGGGATTTGGTTAACCAGTTAAAATTCATGAGTAAACCAGTTTTTTTAAAAAAAAATCTGAAACATTTCGGGGGGGTTGAACCCCTAAAACCACCCCTCGCTACAGGCCTGCTAGGAACAACTCTGTTCTGTGCTGGAACTAGTTATAGTCCCAAGTCTCCCCAAGAGATTGAGCTTTTCTTTTTCTTTTTTTGGGTGGGGGATGCCAACCACCAACACATATCAGCGCAATAAGAGAAACTTTGTTGGTAGTAAATGATGCAGCAGATGCTATACAGCAGAGGATCGTCCCAACTCTTTTGCTGATTCTAGCAGTTCTTGCAGTGACTGCTAGAATCCATCCCATAAACAACTTCCCATATACCGTTTGACCTACAGTATTCCATCTGATGATCAAGTTCTCCATCCCCATCTAAAACTGGCCTGTGGACTGGCATGCATTTTCTCCAGGCCCAGGCCCATGGAAGGTGGACTCCCAAATGTCATTTAGGAGTTCTTCACATGTGCCTCTGGAATAGTTGAGTATCGCTGCGAATCGTGATAAGTCCAGCAGTACCTGCCTAGGGGCGTGGGGACCTGTTGCACCATGCCCCACACCTTCCCAGCTTCCTCCCTACCTCATCATATGGGGGAAAGCCTCCTGACTTAACCCATCTTTCCCAATTTAAAGATGGGAAGCCTCCCATGATGCTCCGCCAACAATTTTTGGTGGTGGCAGGGGTTTTGTGTAAGTTTTGTCATGGAGCCATCCTGGAAGTACTTTTCCAGGGTGTGAAGGGAGCCATCAGGATCCATGGCAAAACTGTCAAAAAAGTCGCCCCAAAACACCCCATTCAAAGAGGCCCTTAGTGTGAAGGCAGAAAATAGAATAGCAAAGAAAACTGTGCAAGCAGGTTAGCAACAGGAGAAAAATCATTTCCAGCCTTGATAGCATTCCCCAGATAATGCAAAAAGTATTAAATAGGGTCACTAATAAACATTGGTTCTCTCTCTGCTCTGGGCAGCTGCTGATGTCTGGCCATGATCATAGAATTATAGTTACTAACAAGAGCTGCTGTTGACAGAAAATTGACACAGTATTGTATATTCTTTCCCAAAGAACTTGGAATGTTGAATGTGAAAGGTACTTCCAGTGAAATAGAAAGCTGTGAAGGTGAAATAGGGTCCATATATCATTTGTAGCATGCTGAAAAGGCACCCTCTAGGTTCAAAAAGCACTGTTTGCTTTGTCTCAGAACAAGTAGTTTTGAGCATTCTTATACAATATTTGTTTCAAAAGAACAATAAAACTGCTGCCACATGGCAAACTGTTCCCTTCTGCAATTAGAACATTGTATAATATTGTTGTTCCCTTTTCTCTCAACTAAACCCAAACTTCTGGTCATGATCATGAACATATTTACACTCAGTTCTAAGAACACTTCGGAAAGTAGATTCAAAGTAGAGTTTCAAATAAACTTTCTTCTGAAAAAGACTCTTCCATGGAAGGAAAGGGTTCATTTTCCATGGGTCTAGAGTCCAAGGGACCTCATCATATGGAAGTCTGTAAGTCGGGGGACAGTGTGGGAATTTGTTGGGCAATGGAGCAAATCCAAGGGGCAGCATTGGAAACCATCAGGCAGCATGCCACATCGCCCCCTTACCATCCCACATGGTTTCCCATCTGTCCCCATCTTCATCCCATGCCCTTTCAAGCTTACTCAATGACAACACAGGTAGTCACCCATGTTCTCAGGGTGGCTGCTTAGCCCACTGCTGATATCCAGTGTGCACTGAGCCGGGAAGGAGCCCCGCTGGAAGTAGACGTGCGTCATGTGTGTCACGATGCAAGAGCTCTGCTGTATTCAGGTAGAGATGAACCAAACAAACTCCCAGTTTGTGTTAAACAATTTAATTAAAGAAGTACTTACTGTCTGGCTGTTTTAATAGTCAAAAATATAAAACATAAAGATAGCATTCAGCCACAGAATATAAAATAAAAACTGACAGCAAACACTGTTGCAGGTTCAAGATAACACCGTAGTCAAAAGATCCAGTCCAGTGGTCAAACGCCGAGAGGTCAATGAGCAAAGTCTAGGGATCAAGAGTCTATACTGTAGTCAGAAGCCAGTCCAGAGATTCAAGGTTCCAGGGTTCCAAGAGTACAGGAGACAGGTCAGGACATCAAAAATCCACAGACCTGGGGGGAAACCAGCAGCATCTACCACCAAAATAAGACAAATACTTTTCTCCTGAAAATCACTCCCAGGACATACCTCCATCCTTAATTGCTTTCACCCATGAACTCTTACTTACAGATTACTCAACCCTTTAGAAAGGAGCTCCAGGTGGTGCAGTGGGTTAAAGCCCTGTGCCGGCAGGACTGAAGACCGACAGGTCGCAGGTTCGAATCCGGGGAGAGCCGGATGAGCTCCCTCTATCAGCTCCAGCTCCTCATGCGGGGACATGAGAGAAGCCTCCCATAAGGATGATAAAACATCAAAATCATCTGGGCGTCCCCTGGGCAACGTCCTTTCAGACGGCCAATTCTCTCACAACAGGATGCTCCTGACACGACAAAAAAAAACAAGGTAGAACTAAGATTTACATTATCCCTTCCATCACCAACTGCTAGGCCTACCACCACCATCCACCATCAACTGCAGAACATGATACATGACAATGTGGTGGGCTCCAGCAGGCTCCATCCTGGCTGCATCTTGTTACCATCCTAGGACAGGGCTTTTTGCCCATGTAATGAGGTCCCAAAAGTCTGCCTGGAGACCAGGGAAGGCTAATCCAGGCTGGAATCACAATTATTGTAAGGAAAGCTACTGGGACAAGCCTAGATTATGCCTTAAACCTGCAGGTGTCTATTGGCCAGATGCTGTGATACTTTCTGAAGTCTGTCAGAAGCAGTGTTAGAACAATTGCATGCAATATTTAGACCTGCTAGACTTTCTGGTGCTGTGCTAGTTTAAGGCCCTCCGTTAAAAAGTGGTGTGTGGTTTGATGGCTGTGTGGCACTGAGAAACAAGGTAGATTTGTTGTCTTCTAAGATCTATCTTATCCAATTCCAGAGTTCCTTGTACATGGGGAGAAAGAAGTGACCACTATTATTGCCATTATTGTCATCATCATCCAATGTCACGTTGCCAGGGCTCTACCTTATTTAGGTAGAGATGAATCAAACTCCCAGTTTTATAAAATAGTTTAATTAAAACAGCACTTACTTACTGGCTGTTTTAATAGACCAAAACTTTTTAATGGAGGGCCTAAAGATAGCACTCAGCTACAGAATAAACAAAAGCCTTTTGTCTCACCCTGGTCATTCCACAGATATATAAACCCCTTTTTCCCAGCTCCAGCAGACCTCACCTCTGAGGATGCTTGCCATAGATGCAGGCGAAACGTCAGGAGAAATGCCTCTAGAACATGGCCATATAGCCCGAAAAAACCCACAAGAACTAAACAAAAACTGATAGCAAAAATAACTTCGTAGTCAAAAGGGTCCAGTCCAGTGGTCAAACGTGGAGAGTTCAATAAACAAAGTCCAGGGATCAAGAGTCTATACCGTAATCAAAAGCCAGTCCAAAGGTTCAAGGTTCCAGGGTTCCAAGATTACAGGAGACAGATCAGGACGCCAAAAATCCAACAGACCTGGGGAGAAAACCAGCAGCATCCACCATCAAAATGCAACAGATACTTTTCTCCCAAAAATCAGTCTCAAAGTTAGCTCCTTAAATCCAGTAACACCCATCTGCAACCCATCTCCAGCACACCCCCAATCTTATTTGCTTTTACCTGTAAACTGTTACTTACAAACTACTCAGCCCTTTAGAACCCTTCCATCACCAAGTGCCAGGTCTACCACCACCAACCACCATCAACTGTGGAACATATGACATCCAACCCTTTACTAACAATTGAACTCATTATTTGAATAAAATAGTATAAACTAAGAAAGTAATGATAAAAAGGGAAAGACTGTGTTTTAGATCGTTTATAATGCCACACATATTTAAGTACATTTTAATATCATTTTGCATGTGTTTACTTATATTTGGGTTTTTAAACTATTTTAATTTCTATAAGATGCCTTGAATGTGAGTTGTGAGGGGAACAGCAAAATATAAATAAAAGGGGAAGTCAAGAAAATAGTCAGATCCTCCTCTCTCATGACATTGGCACCTAGAGTTTTGAACGGAAAATACATACAGCTCAGATAAAAAAAAGTTGTGTACACAACACATAGGGGAACTCTCTGATACAAGATGGAGCTATGATTGCCAAACTGGAAGGATAGGAATGAGTCCATTCATGGTTACATACCATCTCCAAAATCAGAGGCAGTATCCCTCTGCTTGGCAGTTGGCAGGGAGTTCATAAAGGAGTTGCTCTCACAGCCTGCTGTCAGGCTTCTAAGCCACTGACTGCTCACTGTGTAAACAGAAAGTTGGAATGAGTTTGGTCCAGCCGAACAAAGCTCTTCTTATGCTTTTAAAATAAACTTTTTTCATAGTTCATGGGATTGTATATTTGGGATGCAGGAATGTCATGCCAGTGTGGGAAAGGTGAGGCCTTTTTACCAGCACCTTTGCCAAAATTAACAATTTTAATCATGAAAATTGAGACTGAGATTTGGATTTAGGCTTATGTGTCTCTTAATAATGTTTCATCATCATTAACATATGCATATCTCATTGAGATATTGCGCTGCTAGATAGTCAGGGCTCCCTCCTGTCTCCTTGGCAGCTATGGTGCTACTGGTCTAAACCATTTGCCATTCTGGATCAGCTCTGAGATAAATGGTCAATGTAGAACCACCCATATCTCTCCCTACTTTGGTAGTTCACCTCTAGTGAACCCACACACATGACTTGCTCTGAACAACCTGGAAGCAGGGATGGAAACTGTGTAGCCCTCTAGATGTTGTTGGACTGCAGCTCCCAATCGTTCCTCAGTATTGACTTTTGAATATAGTTTTAACTGTTGTGACCCAATTCAAGGTACAGGTTCTTACCTACAAAGCCCTGAACGGTTTGGGACCCGCCTACCTGCATGATCGCATCTCTGTATACGAACCCACATGATCTCTTCAATCATCTGGAGAGGCCCTGCTCTCGATCCCACCAGCATTGCAGGCGTGATTGGTGGGGATGGGAGAGAGGGCCTTTTCGGTGATGGCCCCTTGACTCTGGAACACACTCCCTAAAGACATCAGACAGGCTCCAACTTTGGCAGTCTTCAGGAGGAACTTGAAGACATGGCTGTTCCAGTGTGCCTTCCCGGAATAATGACCCCATAGCACTTTGCCCTCCAAAGCACTTTACATTTCTTTAAGTCTGCTCGTATGCCCTTCCACAAACACCAGTATCACCTTCCGTTTATGTCTCAGCATTATTTCCAATTTTAACTCTACATTTGGCCTTCCCACTGTTTTTAATTATCTGTTGTTTTATTGATAATGTTGGGTATCTTATTGTTTATGTGTTTTTTAATTGCTTGTACTGTTGTTATTATTGCTTGTATTGTTGTGTTTGGGCTCGGCCTCATGTAAGCCGCACCGAGTCCCTTGAGGAGATGGTAGCGGGGTACAAATAAAGTGTTGTTGTTGTTGTTGTTGTTGTTGTTGTTGTTGTTATTATTATTCTACAGAATCCTAAAATTTGTAGTTTGATAAATAGAGTTTTCTGCTAGAGAGATTTTTAACTCATTCCATTGAATTATAGCACTTGGAGGAGAGGAGAGGAGAAGAGAGGAGAGGAGATCCACTCCCAATATTTCAGAAGAGGGAACCATAACGTTTAAAAGTGGTATCAAACTAATTGAACCATGTAATGAACACATGCTAGACTGTATGTTGCAAAAATATGCAATCAGGGTCTTTTCTATCATAAAAATATATAGAGAAAATATACTTACAGCACATTTTCTCTGTAGTCAAAATTTAGCCAGAAAGATCTTGCCCAGTTTTTCTGTGTTCATATATTTCATGGAGTAGCCTTTTAAAAAGGGAGATATGTATCTGACTTTGCCTCCTGCTTTAAGATCAATTACCTTCTCCAATAAATAATGCAGTATCTGCCTGAGTAGCAGTTTGAAATATAATCTCTCATGATACCATCGGAAGCATGGGAGTAAAACAAAACTCCTTTTTCTGAACGGCAAAAATTTTAAAGTTTTTTTTAGAAAGTAAAAGATAACACTGTGGATTTATTTCACATTCAGAAAAGAAGATTATGCCATTCTTTACAAGGCATGCTACGATACCCCAAACTAAAAACAAGAAGGGACCTCAAGTAATAGTGGTGAGATTTACAGCTTTATCACATGGGACAATAGAAGCGTCCTAGGAGGCTTCTCCCCAGTTCACCCATGCAGCCCCACACTGCCCATCAGATGACATAGGGTGACTTCCGATGTGGCTCCATGGGTGAACTGGGGTAGCAGCATGGTGAGATACTGCTGCCGTCAACACAGAAACCACCCCATTTTCAGTTAGGAACATTGGGGCTTCGGCAAGCTTAAGCTACATGGCAACACTTTCCTATGTGGGATGGGGAAGTGTCAGCTGGTGGCCTAGGCACCAGGATAGCCTCACTGCCTGTTGTACCCCAGTCATGGGATACCTTTTCACCCAGACACCATGCAGGGATAAAAGAATCCACAAAGTAAAGTTTTGTTGGGGTTCAGCCTGATCTGTGTGAACCTGAGCCCCAGCCCCAATCTCTGTGTGAACCTGATTCTCTGATTGTATTTCCAACTGAACATGTATCTCTCCCTGACAGTGTTGAAACTGTTGTTGATGTTGAGGTCAGTGGCGAGGAAAGTGAAACTGAACAGCCGGATGAAAATGTTTTGGAATCCAGCCGTGATAGCTCTCCACCTGGGTTTTTTAATGAGGACCGAAGGGAACAGATAGCTAGAGACAGGAGTGATTCACAGTTTCTACGAAGGTCAAATAGATTACAGGAGAGACAGGCCCAGGCTTCAAAGTCAAGGGGCGTTTCAAGGAATAGTTTCTTTGGTTTAAGGGGTCTCCTTCCGGGTGTCTCGTTAGATCAAGCAACGTTTTGGACTGCGGCTGTGCCTTGGCAGAATTCCTGTGTTCCATGGCCAGTAATCCCAGAGGCTTCTAGTTTTCAAGTACCTGGTTAGCGAGAGGCTAACAGGTTCCTGGTTCTTGTATTGTGGTTTTTGGAATTTTGCTCAAGTTCAGAGATTTTCCTGACTGCTGTGTTTCTATTGTGGCTTTTTGACTTTGCATTTATCTTTCTTTTGTAGCCAATTTTTCATCAATAAAAAAGGATTGTTTCTCCTACAGTCCAGTGTGGTGGATTTAATCTTATGGTCTCGTTTCCTGATCTGGGATGCAACACGTTTATTAATAAAAATATAAAAGATAAGAAGAAGCACAATAAAGAACAATAAAAAATTTTAAAAAAACAAATCCAAAGACCCCAAAGTTGTTTAGTTTAGTATAGGTGACAACCAGTTTCATGAATCAAACCACAACAGGAATTCAAATACTTTGAACTTCACTTTGTGTCAATAACGTGAAACAAGGCAAACTTCATACATTTGATCAAAGTTATATCTAGAATTTGAAAACCAAACAGAGAATAAATAAGATTAAAAACCATGAAAACATGAATAGGAATTAAAATCCAAAAACTTGAAGCTGAAACAAGCAAACATGAACAAGACCCAAAATGCAGAAACTTGAACACTTGAGGCAAGGCCATAGAACTTAAGAGCTGTTTCCACTTGAAATGTATTGTTGTTCTCAAAAAAGAGCTGTCTGCTTGGAGCCCGCTTAAAAGTCTCAATTCCCTCCCATGACATCACTCCTCATACACCTGGCTATTCGCTTGCTTATCTTGAAGCTGCTGAAGAAGTGAGTCTGTCTTTCTTTCACAGTCTCTTGACACAGCTGGAACCGCTCTGACATAGGGGAAAGCTCACACTTTCCCACATTCAGGAGCAAACTCTGGCAGATTTTCATGGGAACAGATTTCACTTTCTCTAACATCCTGAGAACTACCAGAAGATTCACTAACACATCTCTCCATGCCACTTCCATCCCACAAAACCCCTTCCTAAGACCCCACAGAATCCCCTTCCTCATTCTCTGAAGCATCAGATTCTTCACAAAACCCAACACTTCCCCCCAAATTAACCATGGAGCCTAGCGAATCACAACGCTGAACCTCATCCATGTGATGAGGTCCCTGGACCCAGAACTCTTCTTACTCAGCCATCAATTCACTTTTCTAATAGGAAAGCAAGCAGGAAGTGTCTGACACTGCCAAAAAAAAATTAGTACATGTTTGTGGATATGTTAACCTTATTTACAAGTCAAGGGCATGAATGGGGGCCAAAAGTATGGATTTTGAAGCAACCCATGGCTAAGCTGAAGAGGGGAAAGAACCAGCACCTGGGGACCACATGAAGGAAACAAGGTCAGAAGGGGGACATGGTCGGAAAATGTTTATCCTGGGAAAACCTTAAAAAGCACTAAACGCCACTATTCTTTTGGCCCTCCTTTAAGGGGAACTAATAGAGCACCGCCGACGCCTTTCAGTGGCAAAACAGAGAAAGTAGAGGGGTTCGGTGCTTCTCTGAGGTTCTCCCAGATGACTAAGCTCATGCTTTTTACCATTCTACTCAAGAACGTGAATGTTCCTTTTTGGATAAGCTACTGTTCCATGTAGTGAGTCACTGGAATTGCAGGGTGAAAGGTTCTCAGAAATTCCATGTGCCTTTAAATCCTGATATTATTCCTCCAGTGCGTACCAGACAAGCACACAATGCTCCCTGTCAGTGAGGCTAGCTACCTGCAATGTTCATTATTCAGATGTGCATATTATATAGTACATTGCAAGCACAGCTAAGAATATTTAAGTCTTCTGGACTAGCTGGATTGCTTCCTTTGATTACACTCCAATTCTTCTGAAAGAGCCTCACCTTATATAGTTTTCCTTCTGTTTTGATGGATACCATACAGAACTTCCTGGCAGACATTATTTTATTTTATTATTATTATTTACTGTGCTTATAAACCGCTGTTGTCAGCCCAGGGGCGACTCACAGCGGTGTACAACATATAGAGAATAACATTGCCTCTTATTTGCAACTACTGACACAACCTGGTTTTGGTTTTTATCACATGATGGTTTTTCTAAGTATACTGTTGACAATAGACAAGTTGGGTTGTTGTAGGTTTTTTCGGGCTATATGGCCATGTTCTAGAGGCATTTCTCCTGACGTTTCGCCTGCATCTATGGCAAGTATCCTCAGAGGTAGTAAGGTCTGTTGGAACTAGGAAAAAGGGTTTATATATCTGTGGAATGACAAGGGTGAGACAAAGGATTCTTGTCTGCTGGAGCTAGGTGTGAATGTTTCAACTGACCACCTTGATTAGCATTTGATTGCCTGGCAGTGCCTGGAGCAATCTTTTGTTGAGAGGTGATTATATGTCTTTGTTTGTTTCCACTCTGTTGTTGTGCTGTTGTAATTTTAGAGGTTTTTTTTAATACTGATAGCCAGATTTTGTTCATTTTCATTGTTTCCTCCTTTCTGTTGAAATTGTCCACGTGCTTGTGGATTTCAATGGCTTCTCTGTATAGTCTGACATGGTGGTTGTTGGAGTGATCCAGCATTTCTGGATTCTTGAATAATATGCTGTGTCCAGGTTGGTTCATCAGGTGCTCTGCTATGGCTGACTTCTCTGGTTGAAGTAGTCTGCAGTGCCTTTCAATAGACAAGTTTCTCCACTGCAACAGAAACTGTATGAGTTTTTAAAGCTCATTTCATAGATGCAGGTGAAACGTCAGGAGAGAATGCCTCTAGAACATGGCCATATAGCCCAAAAAAACCTACAACAGCCCAGTGATTCCAGCCATGAAAGCCTTCAACAATACATTTCAAGATTGTTGGTTGCTCTTGTCGTTCAATATTTATTATAAAACTGTAACATTCAAAAAGAATTATATAATAATAATTCTATAGCGAAAAAGTGGAATAATAGTGCTTATGATCAATTTATGCTTGCAGCTGATGTTCATTTAAGAACAACTTTTATTTTAAAAAAACCCAATAGATAAACTTGTAGCAAATGCCTTGCAATAAAGCTCAATCATAAAGCTGTTACATGGTTCTTCCTCAGGAAAGGTTTAGGCCCCTTCTACACAGCAGTATAAAATCCACATTGAACTGGATTATATAGCAGTGTGAACTCAGATAATCCACTTCAAAGCTGATATTTTGGATAATCTGCCTTGATATTCTGGGTTATATGGCTATGTCGAAGGGCCATTAGAGTTAAGGAGGAGCTTGAAAACGTGGTTGTTCCAGTGTGCCTTCCCAGAATAAGGAGAGCTCTCAGCAATATGCCCTCATAATGCACTTTAATACTGACTTAGGATGGATTGTTGTTCCCTCATTTCTCTCTGAAAAATCCTATCCAGTTATATTTTTACCTGTTCACGTCAGCATATTTTCAATTTTAATCTATTACATTTGGCCCAGCCATGTTAAAACTGTTTATATGTCACTATTGATAGTTGTTTTGTTATGTGATTTATATGATTTGTGTTTTATTGATTGTTTTATTAATGTTGTGTTATTGATGTTGTTTGACTTATTTTGGGCTTGGCCTCATGTAAGCTGCACCGAGTCCCATGGGAAGATGGTAGCGGGGTACAAATAAAGTTGTTGTTGTTATTATTATTATTATTATTATTATTATTATTATTATTATTAAAATGAGACATCAAGCTAGCTTGCTTTCAGGTAGCCTGTTGACTTACAGTGACCACATAATTTTCACAGGGTTTTCAAGGAATACCCAAAGGTGATTTTGCCAGTTCATTCCTCTGAAATATACCCATATGTTACCTGAGTGGCTAGGGATATATTCAGAGCGGTTCCAGGCACACATTAAACCCACTTCAGAGCGGGTTTAAGAAACTCACTCCGGAGCAGGTTAAAGTCTGCATACTTCCACCCAAAACCCAGACTTTCCCACCCAAAACCCGGACATTCCAGCATGGTAACTACCACACTGGAATGGGACAATCCCAACACCCTACCCCCCAAAAAGCATTTAAAATAAGGATAACCTTACCAAGCTGCCATTAGGTCCAGGAAGCTCCCGGAAGGCCTAATGGCAGCTCGGTAAGGTTTAATTTATTTTTAAGGTTTTTGGAGAAGGGAGCTGGGAAGATAGTGGACACCATCTCGTACCGTTGGGCTCCAGGAGCCCAAAAGGTGCGAGATGGATGTGTGGGTGGACCCCTGATTAGTCATTTGGATGCCTCTGGTAAAAGTGCGAGAGCTCTCAAATTTTGGGCCCTGCCTGGATGGGCCCTCAGTCTTTTAAAGTAGTTTTAATTCTCCTTGGGGATATTTTTAATTTTGTTTTTAACCTAGCTATTTTTTTTCCCTCTGCTGTTCAGCCTAAGCCTGATTCATATTGATTTAATATTGTATTCCAGCGATGTTTTAAATGTAATTTAAAATATCCATAGAGATTCCATCACAGCCACCTCTCCATTTCCCTGGCTGGCTCATTTGGCAACATTAGCTTTGGAGATAATCCAAAGCAACGTTTTATAAAGTTCAGAACACTTAGGAGCCAAATACCTCAATCCTCAGTTTGGCTGCTTCTGTATAGCGAACAGTGTTAAACCAAAGGATGGAGAAAGCAAACACAGGAATCATTCACTACTGTCTCTCCCCCCCCCCCCCCCCCCAAATATAGACATAACCAGTTCCACTTCAGGGTTTGGAGTATTGAGGGAGAGTATGATAGTCCCCCTGCAATCATTTTTTCCAAACACAATTAATTTAATGTGTTTAAACATGTTGTTCACTGTTGGAAAGGTGCACAAAGCATTAAGATTGACTATAGCCCCCAGCACCCCCTAGACCAGGCCCTTTAGGAGAGGAGGATGATCCAAATGCGCTGTTTCCAAGCTGCAAGCTTTCTTCTCCTTGGATTTCTTTGAGAGCATCCCAATCCCTGCATATTTCCAATTTCCTGTTCCTGGACTGCAACTCCCAGCAATCCTCCAGATTGATAGGTAGGTAGATAGAGATAAATAGGTAGGTAGCTAGAGATAGGTAGGTAGGTAGGTAGAGATAGATAGGTAAGTAGATAGAGATAGACAGGAAGCTAGAGATAGATAGGTAGGTAGGTAGGTAGGTAGAGATAGATAGGTAGGTAGATAGATTGATCAGGAGGACTGCTAGGAATTACAGTCCAAGAATAGGTAGAAAAGGAAGACGGGGGAGAAGGGGAAGGGAAGAGGAAGAGAATGAAAGAAAAAAAGAGAAGGAAGGAAGGAGAGAATGAAAGAAAAAAAAGGAAGGAATGAGAGAAAGAACCTCTCATTCCTTGAGAGGAAGGGAAGGTTGGCCACAGCGACGCGTGGCAGGTATAGCTAGTTACTAATAATAGTACAATATAATGGTATTTTATTATTTATTTATTTGCTTCATTTTTATACCGCATTTTCAGCCCTTAACAGGTGACTCAATGCGGTATGATCCAATATAGTAATATTCTGCTCTGAGTCCCCTTCGGGGTGAAAACGGTGGCATATAAATGCCATAAATAAATAAATATTGGGTTTGGGGCAGAACAATGTGATCCCATGGAAAGCGATGGTCTCCTTTAATATAAGGGGCATGGGATCTCTTGGTTTCCAGATATTGTTGTTTCTCCTAATTTAACTATTCGGGTCCCGCCTATCTCTGCGATTGCATCTCCTTCTATGAACCGGTGCGAACTCTAAGATCTTCCGTGGAGGCCCTTCCTTCGCTCCCACCACCGTCACAAGTACGGTTGGTGGGGACGAGAGAAAGGGCCTTTTTGGTGGCGGCCCCCCACCTCTGGAATGCCCTTCCAAAGGAAATAAGACAGGCCCCATCCCTCCCCTCCTTTCGTAAAAGCTTGAAAACCTGGTGGTTTCAACAAGCCTTTGAGAATGACCAGTTCTAGCTCAACCCCAAACATTGTGAACATGGTCTTATACTTCATATCTATTACCCCAGGCATCCCTTTAATAGGCCCTGGAAATAAGGAGCCACAGGCCTGTACCTGCTATTGTGGTTAGCCTGTTATAGAACTGTACTTAATTCCCGGCCCCCTCATATTTTGATTTGCACTAGCCTTGGCCCGGCCTTTTAATTGCTTTGAACAGGCAGGATTATTTTTTATATATGTGTGTTATTGTGATAATTTTATGCTTATGTTGCTGTGTTGATTTTATGTCATGCTGTTTACTTTGTATGTTTTAGTGATGATACTTGGAAACCGCCCTGAGTCCCCTTCGGGGAGATAGAGCGGTATATAAATAAAGTTTTATTATTTTATTATTATTTAGAAACAAAAAAGTAAAACTGACCTTGTGATTAATGTAAGATGAATGTATTTCCAGTTCTTAAGTTAGCATATGTGAGTGGGATGGGGAGGCAGAATGCAAAACGGGACTGCTGACGATATAAGAGGGGTGATTCTTTACTCTTAAAGGGCTGGTCACTGTGCTGGTACGGCTGTACCAGGAGCTCCAACTTCTTTTTCTTTCTACTGAGTGTTTGCATGTATTCCAAAGTTCCATGCATTTCGCAATAAGGTGGCTTCCCTTGGTTTGCAATAATAGGGCCAATGACCCATCAATTATCATTATGTTCTTTAGTTCCGCCCCTTTTTCTGGGTTAAGGAGGGGAAAAGGGGACCTCTAGTTCAGTTCACACAGAGAAGCCTTTCGTACAGGACGTGAATCAGTTCCACCTGTGGAAAGCTTCTTTTTTTACAGCTTTGCTGGGAGGATCCAGTCCCACAGCCTTACAGATAACTACAGCATAGCCTTTGTTGGAGAATTTAGTTCCACAACTCTACAGCCAGCTCTTTGCTGGATAAATACAGCTCCACTGTTTTACAGCCAGCCTTCGCTGGGAATTGAAAACCTTCTTTCCTCTTGGAAATCTACCAAAGACTTTGCCTGGTAAGGTCTACTCGGGTCACCCATAACGCAGATTGGAACCGGGAGTAGGGCCCATGCCAGCAAAGTAAAGAGATTGCCCAGGGAGGGGTCAAGGATTTCCCTTGTAGAAGGAAGAAACAGTTTATGAAGAAAGTTGCCTGTCCCTTGTGGACAAGATTTAAGCAAGCCACCAGTTGATTCAAAGCCTTGAAGTATTTGTTTGATTTATTGAAGATTTAAGCAACAATAAAACTTTGTTGAACTTTCTAAGTCTTTAAAAGAACTTTGTGTGGGGAAATCCGAAAGGCCTCTCAGCCGAGGCACCCCCGGCATCCCGTTGGGCATTCAGAGAACACATCTTGTCTACAGATTCTTTCACAGGCCCAGCGCGTGACAGCACAGTCACCCATGCTTTCCCCCCTCAATGTGATGCGATGATAATTCAGTCTTTGGAGTGGAAATCATCTATCGGACAGATGGCAAGCTGTTTAACCTCAGCAGACTGAAAGCCAAAACCAAGGTTACAACAACATCTGTTATAGAACTCCAGTATGCTGATGACAATGTCGTCTGTGCGCATTCAGAAGAAGATCTACAAGCCACTCTAAACACTTTCGCAGAAGCATACACGAAGCTTGGCCTGTCACTGAACATCGAGAAAACCAAAGTGCTGTTCCAGCAGTCACCAGCCATCCCCTCCAATGCCAGAGATACAACTTAATGGTGTAACATTAGAAAATGTTGACCATTTCCACTACCTTGGCAGCCACCTCTCCACCAAAGTCAACATTGACACTGAAATACAACACGCCTGAGCTCTGCGAGTGCAGCATTTTCCCGAATGAAGCAGAGTGTTTGAGGACCGGGACATCCGTAGGGATACCAAGGTGCTTGTCTATAAAGCTATTGTCCTCCCAACCCTGCTATATGCCTGAAACGTGGACTGTCTACAGATGTCACATGCAACTCCTGGAACGATTCCATCAGCGCTGCCTCCGGAAAATCCTGCAAATATCTTGGGAATACAAGCGGACAAACGTCAGCGTGCTGGAAGAAGCAAAGACCACCAGCATTGAAGCAATGGTCCTCTGCCATCAACTCCGCTGGACCGGCCATGTTGTCCGGATGCCTGACCACCTTCTCCCAAAGCAGTTGCTCTACTCCGAACTCAAGAACGGAAAACGGAATGTTGGAGGACAGGAAAAGAGATTTAAAGATGGGCTCAAAGCCAACCTTAAAAACTCTGGCATAGACACTGAGAACTGGGAAGCCTTGGCCCTTGACCGCTCCAGCTGGAGGTCAGCTGTGACCAGCAGTGCTGCAGAATTCGAGGAGGCACGAGTGGAGGGTGAAAGAGAGAAACGTGCCAGGAGGAAGGCGCGTCAAGCCAACCCCGACTGGGAGCCTTCCACCTGGAAACCAATGCCTTCACTGTGGGAGAAGATGCGGGTCAAGAATAGGGCTCCACAGCCACCTACGGACCCACAAAAATAGTCATCAAGGAAGACCTTCTTACTCGTCCAACGAGGGATCACCTAAGTAAGTAAGTAATTCAGTCTTTAAGGAAATAAATATTTCATGAACATCTTAAAGATCTCAAAGACTGCTGCTAAATAATTGTGCTATATTGTGTAATACATCTACATTGGTTCCTTTTGTACTGAACTTCAGCTTTGCTTTTGTGGGGAGGGGGAACTAATAGAGATAGATGTGGCACGCCTCTGAGGATAAATCCCTGAGGACTGTTGGTGCTTGTCAATAGACAGTGGGTTAATCAAGGATCTTGCTGCAAATAGCAGCATTGGAGACACACGGTGTTCTCTTTTGCTACCATGCTTAGCAAAGCAAAGAAGTAGTTTGGTTGCTAGGAGATATTGGGAAACTGACCTATCTTATGTAGTTCAGGAAGTATCTAAATATGGATGAAGGTATCTAAACTTAGGTGCCTGCAAATCAAGTTGGACTCAATACTGTAAAGCAATGCAAACAGTTCTGGAACGATGTGCTGGACATCAGAGGCTATCACTAAGGGAACCATGGGATGTTGCCGTAACAGCTCCCTTAGGTCTGAGGAACAGCATATGGGCTTCTCTTGACTTTGTGAATGACTAATTTGACCTTTGTGGAGCTTTCTGGCAACCACTCTATTGTTAAATAACTTGCATTTGAGGAACGAGATATTCAAAATTATTCAATGCCGTTTTAGACACCCACTTGGTTACCTAAAAGCCATTCCAACATACAAGTCCCCAATTCATCAGCAATTTCAAGGCTATATGAACCCAGATGCATTTGAAAATTAATGAAACATGTCATTCAGGTTAAGAAGAACAAGGCAAAAAGCCATTGAGCTGCTTGCCTTTGCCCTTGGAAGTGTTTAAAACCATTGTAAACATGTCGATGTACATGGATACAGTCTCCATAGCAGCATGGTAACAGTTAAGCGCTTGTTCTAAACATATCCAAACGGAAACTAAAAATAGTTTGACAGTGTCTAAATATGTATATATATTGGGGTAACAGTATACAAAAAAGAGTTTGTCTGCCTACCTCAAGCTTGTCAAAGAGAGACATGAAACAGCTTTTTTGGGGGGCAGGGGGAAAGATATGGTAGTGTACTGAATTTAGCAATTAATAAGCATTTTTTCCCAGTATGAGCTGGAATTTTAGAACAAATACATAACAGAACATTTAAAAGGGATTGTTATTAAGAAACAAGAATGCCTGAATAAGGTCGTATGCCAAAATGTTCTCAAAATCTTATTACTAACTAGCCATCCCCTGCCACGCGTTGCTGTGTCCCAGTCTGGTTATCTGGAAAATAAAGTAATGTGGAAGTGTTGGTTTCTAATATATGTTATTTCTTTATCCTTGTGGGTAAACAGTGTTTCTTTCTGCTTCTTTGTCAGTGTTGATGTAGAGATTGTCTGGTTTGCCTACTCTGGAACATGCAACATATCATTGTCCTTCTTTAGGGGTCCCTTTCAAATCTAGGATACTATATCTGTGTATGTGTGAATCATATATATCTATCTATATCTATGGCTGGATGGCTCTTTGTCAGGAGGGCTTTGATTACATTTTCTTGCCCTGGTGAAGGGAGTTGGACTGGATGGCCTTAAGTATTTTCTGTTGGTCATGGGGGTTCTGTGTGGGAAGTTTGCCAATTCTGTCGTTGGTGGGGTTCTTTGATTGTAGGTGAACTATAAATCCCAGTAACTACAACTCCCAAATGTCAAGGTCTACCCCCCCCCCCCCAAACTCCATCTGTGTTCACATTTGGACATATGGAATATTCGTGCCAAGTTTGGTCCAGATCCATCATTGTTTGAGTCCACAGTGCTCTCTGGATGTAGGTGAACTACAACTCCAAAACTCAAGGTCAATGCCCACCAACCCTTCTAGTGTTTTCTGTTGGTCATGGGAGTTTTGTGTGCCATGTTTGGTTCAATTCCATCATTAGTGGAGTTCAGAATGCTCTTTGATTGTAGGTAAACAATAAATCCCAGCAACTACAACTCCCAAATGACAAAATCATTTTTGGAGTGATGGTCACTCCTTGGGTTAGTAGATATCTTGTATCCAAATTTGGTGCCAATTCGTCCATTGGTTTTTGAATTATGTTAATCCCACAAACGAACATTACATTTTTATTTATATAGACTAGTTGTCCCCTGCCACATGTTTCTGTGTCCCAGTCTGTGTATATGTGTTTTGTGTGTGTATATATGTGTGTATATATTTGTCCATATGTCTATATATGTGTGTTTGTGTATATATGTGGTTATGCGCATGAGTTGTAATTTATTTTTGTGGGCTTTTTTTGCTTTTTAAGTCTCTTCTCCTGTGTTTTTCTGTGTTTTTATGAGTGATGGTCACTTGTTGGCCTGATAGGTGTCTTGTGTCCAAATTTGGTGCCAATTCGTCCAGTGGTTTTTGCGTTATGTTAATCCCACAAACTAACATTACATTTTTATTTATATAGATGGAAATGACATCCAGTGAACTAATAATGTGAAACCATGTTTCTGGAGATTTCTACAACTGTGTCAATGTTTTAATGATTTGACACAAACCGTCATAGATAGATACAGCAAATTAGAAAGTGCTAGCAACCAATAAAGGTAAAGGTTTCCCCTCAACATTAAGTCTAGTTGTGTCCAACTCTGGGGGGTTGTGCTCATCTCCATTTCTAAGCCAAAGAGCCAGCGTTGTCTGTAGACACCTCCTAGGTCATGTGGCCAGCATGACTGCATGGAGCACAGGTTAGTTATCTGCCTCAGTTCAAAGGGATTATAGGTCTTTAAGGTTCATGTAAATATATATTGGGGAAAGTGGTATTTCAAGTACTCTATTCCCAAAAGCAATGGGTTCAAATTACAGGAAAAAAAAGATTCCACTTGAACATTTGGAAAAACTTCCTAACCTTGAGAGTTGTTCAGCAGTGGAACTCTCTGTCTTAGAAGCTCCTTCCTTGGAACCTTTAAACAGAGGCTACATGGCCATCTGTTGGGGGCACTTTGATTGTACTTTTCCTGCATGGCAGGGAGTTGGATTGAATTGCCCATGTGGTCTCTTCGAACTCTATGATTTTATGATTATAAGAAACTTAAGGGCTAAAAAGTAAAAGCATTTGAAATTGGGCCTGTTTGCAACTGATAAAAGTACAGTATCACATGATAATTCATGTGATATGAACTATAAATGGAAATAATGTTGGTTATTATTCACTTCTAGGCCAAAATAGTTGTGAAAGGACATCGGAAACAGCAAAGAGAACTTTCAGCAATTTATTTTTCATATTCAAATCTACTAAAGTGTTGCGGAAAAGGCATACTTCATAGAAAAATGTGTGGATTATTTGCACAAATGAAGCTTTCTGTAGAGAAAACAGGCTTCCTATGTAACAAAACATTTTTATGTGCAGAAAACAGGATTTTTGTGCAAAAACTCATGTCTATCTTTGCAGAATATTTTCCCCACAAAACGTAGAGATGTTCAAATATGGCAATAATATTGGGATTTTTCCCCACAATAAAGGAAACACTACTGGTTATTATTCACTTCTAGGCCAAATTATGTAATTATGTAATTATGACGTTGTTGTTTATTGTTTGCGTTTGCAGTTTGCGTTTTCGGTTTGCGTTTTTGGTTTTACTCTGTTGTAGTTGGTTGTTTGGGCTTGGCCTCATGTAAGCCGCTCCGAGACCCCATCGGGGAGATGGTGGCAGAGTATAAATAAAGATTATTATTATTATTATTATTATTATTATTATTATTATTATTAGTTAGTAGTTATTTGCAAGCAAGGATAAAATAGCCAAGGTTTTATATCTCTAACAGATTGTCTAGTCCTACTGAGTCAGCTATCTTATTTAAAACCAAATGCAATTTCACAAACAAGTCTGTCCTATGTACAACTCATAGCGACAGCTTAAAGATGGTAACCAAGAAGCTGATGTCTGCCCTGAAGCAATGTTTTGACATATGAAAGTTGTTTTCTCCTTCTTCTTTTTTGAACCCTTAGGCACACAGTTTGAATTTTTCTTACAAGTATTTGGCAAACATAGATAGTCTTTGCCATTCAGGTACAGCTGATGTTTTCTTTTAGGCAGAAACAATAAATATATTATCTCCCCTGATAGGAATGTGATGAAAAAAATTACTCTCATCTTATTTCTTCTGTTTTCCCCCCTTTGCTTCTATCTATCCTTCTGTCTTTGTGGTGATGTTCATGTGCTACTGATGTAATATCAACTTGATATATTTCTGAAAGATATAGGACTGTCTCCATTTTGTTGGGGGTACATCCACACTATAGAATCAATGCAGTTTGACACTACTTTGCTATGGCTCAGTGTTATGATATCTTGGGATTTGTATTTGGTGGGGCACCAGCACTCTTTGACAGAGAAAACTAAAGAACTTGTTAAACTGCAACCCCCATGATCCTATAGCATTGAGCCAAGGCAGGTAAAGTGGTGTCAAACTGTATTAATACTACAGTGGAGATGATCTTGGGGAGACAAGAGAAGGTGTGAACTACATGATTTATTACAAAGTAAGCTATGGAGTCTGGTTTCAGGCCTGGTCATGGCACTGAGACAGCCTTGGTCGCCTTGGTGGATGACCTCCGCAGAGAGCTGGACAGGGGGAGTGTGACTCTGCTGGTTCTCTTGGACATCTCAGCGGCTTTCGATACCATCGATCATGGTATCCTTCTGGGTTGTCTCTCTGGGATGGGCCTTGGGGGCACGGTTTTGTCGTGGCTCCGGTCCTTCCTGGAGGGACGCACCCAGATGGTGAAGCTGGGAGACGTCTGCTCGGACCCCTGGCCTTTGACCTGTCCTTCTGGGACGGCTCTCTGGCTCCGGTCCTTCCTTGAGGGCCGATCCCAGATGGTGAAGCTGGGGGATGCCTGTTCAGAACCTGGCCTTTGACCTGTGGGGTCCTGCAAGGCTCCATTTTATCTCCCATGCTTTTTAACATCTACATGAAACCGCTGGGAGAGGTCATCCGGAGTTTTGGAGTTAGGTGCCATCTCTACGCAGATGACACACAACTCTACTACTCATTTCCACCTAATTCCAAGGAGGCCTCTCGAGTGCTGGACGAGTGCCTGGCCGCTGTGGCCTCTGCATTGGTGCTGGATGAGTGCCTGGCCGCTGTGGCTGTCTGGATGAGGATGAACAAGCTGAAGATCAATCCCGACAAGACAGAGGTCCTCCTGGTCGATCGTAAACCGGATCGGGGTATAGGGTGGCAACCTGTGTTGGACGGGGTTACACTCCCCCTGAAGCCACAGGTCCGCAGTTTGGGTGTCCTCTTGGATTCTTCGCTCACACTTGAGGCTCAGGTGTCGGCGGTATCCGGGAGGGCCTTTGCACAACTGAGACTTGTGCGCCAGCTGCGACCGTACCTCGTGAAGGCAGATCTGGCCGGGGTGGTCCACGCCTTGGTCACCTCTAGAATGGATTACTGCAATGCGCTCTACGTGGGGCTGCCCTTGAAGACGGCTCGGAAACTTCAATTGGTCCAGCGGGCAGCAGCCAGGATGCTAACCGGGGCTCATTATCAAGAGAGGTCTACCCCTCTGTTTAAGGAGCTCCACTGGCTGCCATTTATTTTCCGAGCCCAATTCAAGGTGCAGGTGCTCACCTACAAAGCCCTGAACGGTTTGGGACCACCCTACCTGCGTGACCGCATCTCCATCTACGAACCCACACGCTCACTCCGGTCATCTGGGGAGGCCCTGCTCGTGATCCCACCCACGTCGCAAGCGCGCTTGGTGGGGACACGGGACAGGGCCTTCTCTGTGGCGGCCCCCCGACTTTGGAATGCCCTTCCAAAAGATCTCCGACAGGCCCCTACTTTAGCAGTTTTCAGAAGGAACCTAAAAACCTGGCTGTTCCGATGTGCCTTCTCAGATTAGGAATCCCCATCCCAAGTCCTAGAAGCATTTTAGCACAACCGATGTTACTGCACACCGCACCTTTAATCCTACGTTCCTCCTGCCATTTCAGCACTTTTAACCCTTGTACCCCATTGCGCCGGCCGAACCAGTTTTAATAATGTCTTGATGTACTGCCATTGTTGTTATTTTGCTTATTGTTTGATTTGCTTGTTATTGTTGTGCTATGTTTTCTACTGTATTGTGTCTTGAGGCTTCGGCCTGTGTAAGCCGCATCGAGTCCTTCGGGAGATGCTAGCGGGGTACAAATAAAGTTAATAATAATAATAATAATAATAATAGCATTGAACCATCAGTTTAAATGGTATCAAACTGTATTAATTCTGAAATGATCCTGTGTCCCTTCGGCGAGAGAGGGCAGATTGTAAATAATGATGATGATGATGATGGTGATTATTATTATTATTATTATTATTATTAGCTATAAAATGCACTGCAAATTCCCAGACTTCAACATAGATAGTCCACACTCTAGAAGTCTAATTAATATCAAATATCTATAATGTACTATTGAATTGGCTAACCGAAAAAGAACAGATCAAATCCTGTATGATCAAATGGACTCAAAATTTAAGAAGACCAATTGAAATAAGAGAATGGGAACAAATTTGGAACCAAAAACTGAAGTATACTTATGCAATGGACTTAAAATTGGTTAAAAATGCTCCACAAGTGGTATACCACACCCAAACAATTGGCCCATATGTATAAAAATGTATCGAACAAGTACTGGAAATGTCATGAGCAAGTTGGTTCTTTTTATTATATGTGGTGGACTTGTAAAATAGCATCTAAATATTGGACAAAAATTCATGAAGAGATGCAAAAAAAATTTAAAAAGAGACTTCTCAAAAAGAACCAGAATATTATCTCTTAGGTTTTACGGATTTAGATTTACAATTAAGTGAGGATGAAGACAATTTTTTTACTTTTATTACGACAGCCGCCAGAATGGTTTTTGCGAAGGAATGGAAACAAGAACAAATTCCATCCACAGAAATGGCTGGATAAAATGAGAGAAATAAAAGACATGGACGAATTGACATTTTTATTAAAGAAGAATATGGGAAATATATTTAAAAAGGACAAATTGGGATCTCTTTCGCAACTATCTGGAAAATGTGAAGAATTAGTAACTAAAATAAACATTTTACTTTAAAAAGGGTTTTTGACTAAAAGAAAAGACACTAACCAAGAAGATGGAAGTCAATTTTTATTTTTTAATTTTTTATTTTTCTTTCTTTTTCTTTTTCTTTTTTCCCCTTTCTCTCTCTCTCCTTTTCTCTCTTTCCTTTCTTTCCTTTCTCTTCTTTCCTTTAAGGATATTGTTCTCCTTCACTGTTTTGATGGTTTAAATAATTATAATTTAAAAAAATAAAAAAGAAGTCTAATCCAGAGTTTAGGAAAATTATAGTTTTGACTACTACTACCAGAATCCCCCAAACAGAATGACCATTAGATGTGAAATGGATATGAAGTCAAAAAACATATTGACAGTATCCAGGCAATATATATTGGTTAGGAAAGGGGTTTTTTTAAAAAGAAAATCCTCCCTGTTGACTTGGGCCATAAAAGTGGGGGAATCACCAGTGGCAGTTCCACAGTTCCAGAAGAATATGTCAGGAGGAGGCAAGGAATCAAATATTTTTCTAGATGAGCAAATAATGTCCCCATCAGTGTCATTGCTCTCACAAAATAATCATTAGAGAGCTGCCAAAAGAGGGTTTGGGGAATCCATGAAGTTGAAGGGGTGCCAGATGATGATAAGGGCGTTTGTATACATGAAAGCAAAGTGCTATTTCTCAAGTATTGACAAGAGCCCAGAAATCGGTGAAGGTGCGAAGGAGTATGAACTCTTCGTCCTGAGAGTGACATTCTGCACAGTCAGAAATGGCCTAGACACATTTTTAATTTTCTTTTCTTTCTGGGGGCAGGGGGAATGGATGAAGACATCTGATAATTACTGACAAGTCCTACCTACTCAAACATATTTCCAAAAGTAACTGTAGCATTACTTCACTTCTTTTATTTTCCTCCTTTTGCAGCCCTTCCTGATCCTATACTAATACGATGATGGTGGAGAAATCTCCTAAGCTCTAGAATGATCCTAGACAAGATTCTGACTGCTAAATTTTCTTTTTGAATTTAGCTTTTACATCAAGCTGTCTCTGAATTAGGTGTACTCAGTTCACATGACATTGGGAGAATACATCCAAGTGACCGTACCAATTGTGCTGTGTACTGATTAGAATGAGGTCACCTGTGAATGACAGCACTGGCTTCAAATGACTCACAACAGCCATGCTCAGTACTCACTGCACTCCACTTCTTGGTCCCCAAATTACTGTGAGAACTTTAACCACTCAACCTCTGGGAATGCCTGCCATAGATGTGGGTGAAACGTCTGGAGATCATGCTTCTGGAACATGGCCATACAGCCTGGAAAACTCACAGCAACCCAGTGATTCGAGCCATGACAGCCTTCAACAACATATTAACTAATTTATAGCTAAATTTGGAGTACAGAACCCTTTGTTCAGATAAACATAATGTCCTCATTCTACCAAATGTGCCTTCTTGACTGTTGAATAATCCCTGCACTGGGCGACAGATGGGCATCCTTAGTGGCTGGATTTCAGTCACTGAACTCTCTCCTTCTAGCATGGGGATGAGGGATGGGGCAGAAAACATGTAGTCATCCAGATACTCTTGGAGTGAAATTACTATGAACCCTAAAGGTAACGGTTTCCTCTTGATATTAACTCTAGTCATGTCCATCTCTGGGAAGTGGTGCTCATCTCCATCTTTAAGCTGAAGCCAGCAGTTGTCTGTAGACACCTCCTAAGTCATGTGACCAACTTGACTGCATGGAACGCCATTACCTTCCAGCTGAAGTGGTACCTATTGATCTACTCACATTTGCATGTTTTCGAACTGCTAGGTTGGCAGAAGGTGGGGCTAACAGCAGGAGCTCACCCCACTCCCTGGATTCAAACCACTGACCTATTGTGAAGCAAGAGAATAGACACAAGCTCTAGGACCAGCCCCCCCCCCCCCCACACACACACACACACTCTTTCTGGAAACAAGAGTTGAGTAACAGCCAATTGAAGCAAGAGAATAGAGAATAGAGAGTAAGGACTTCATCAGACAGACAAGAGGGATGTAGAGGGAAGCAATGGGAACAGAGGGGGAAAAGTCTTACCCAGTTCTCTCTCAACAGGATCCATTTTCGGGGATAGCCAGTAGGGCTGGGCGGTTTCGTTTCGTTAATTCGTAATTCGTTAATAATTCGTTAATTTTTTCAATTACAAAACGATAACGAACCATTCTGGAGCAATTATTAAAAAAAACCGAATTTTCAAAAACGTTTTGTAAATGCTTCGTATTTCGATATTGTATTCGTTTCGTTATTGTTTTGAGGTCGTTTCGTTATTATTTCCGCATGTCTGGGCCAGTTTTATGGTTTAATTAGTGAAAAAAAATTATAATATCACACCAACAGTCAACAACAGAGGGAGATGGAAGCTTCAGAAGGTTTTGGAGGTTTTTTAGCGTATTTCGCGGTCGCGTCCGCCATTAACGAATCGATTCGTTATTGTTTCGGAAATCGATTCGTTAATTTTTTACCATTTACGAAATTTCGTAAATATCGAACTTTTTAAAAGGAAAATTTTGTAATTATTTTAAATATCGAAACAAAAAAAAAACCCCAAATACAAATCGGTTTTAGAAACAAATTTTTCCGTTGTTACCCAGGCCTACAGGCTACCCCTCGATTCTGCCTTGGTTAGACCACACCTGGAATATTGTGTCCAATTCTCCCCCCCCCCCCCCACACACACACACTTTCTGGAAGCAGGAATTGGGTAACATTCAGTTCCTGAGAAGAAAATCTTCTCTTCCTTGAGCACTTTGGCAACACAGAGTCCCATGGATGGTCATCAGACGGCCACCTGAAGGGGTCATGCATCATGGGATGACCGATGTGGGACTCGATTTCGCCAGCGTGTGAAAACATAGAGAATATGGGGGGGGGGAGCATCTTACCCCTGGGTAAGATGTGTTAGACAGGGTTACACACCCCCTGAAGATGTAGGTTCACAGCTTGGGTGTTCTCTTGAACTCATCACTAATTCTGGAGGCCCAGGTGTTGGTGGTGGCTAGGGGAGCCTTCAACCAATTAAAACTTGTGTTCCAGTTATGCCCGTACCTTGAGAAGTCTGAGCTTGTCACGGTGGTCCATGCCCTTGTCACATCCAAACTAGATTACAGTAATGCACTCTACATGGGGCTTCCTTTGAAGACCATCTGGAAGCTTCAGCTGGTACAAAGGTCTGTAGCGAGGCTGCTCGCTGGAGCATCATACAGAGAACAACCAACTCCCTGCACTGGCTACCAGTTTGCTTCCAAGTACCTTGGGAAGTCTGATCTGGCCACAGTGGTCCACGCTCTTGTTACATCCTGAATAGATTACTGCAACACACTCTACGTGGGGTTGCCTTTGAAGACGGTTCGGAAACTTCAACTAGTCCAGCGGGCGGCAGCCAGATTACTCACCGGAGCATCATACAGGGAGCATACCACCCCTCTGCTATGTCAGCTCCACTGGCTGCCGATCCAATTCCGAGCACAATTCAAAGTGCTGGTTTTGACCTACAAAACCCTATACGGTTCCGGCCCAGCGTATCTGTCCGAACGGATCTCCTTCTACGTCCCACCTCGGAGTTTAAGATCTTCTGAGGAGGCCCTGCTCTCGGCCCCACCTCTATCACAAGTGAGGTTGGTGGGGACGAGGAGCAGGGCCTTCTCAGTGGTGGCCCCTCACCTGTGGAATTCGGTCCCCGGGGAAATTAGGTCATCATCATCCCTCCTCTCATTTAGAAGGAAATTAAAAACATGGATCTGGGATCAGGCCTTTGGGTAATCTGGCAGATAGACAAAGAACTAGTGACGACAACTGATGGACTTGACTGTGTGGAACTGAATTTATGAACTCTGAATTGGAAAACGCTGTGCATTAGATTAGTTTTATAGATTTTGATGATGTGATGTTTTCGATGTGTGATGTATAATGTACTGTTTTAACTGTTTTAATTACTGTTTACATATGTTTATTTTTACCTTGTTGTGTGCCAGCATCAAATTGTGCCTTTTGTAAGCCACCCTGAGTCCCCCCTCGGGGGTTGAGAAGGGCGGGATAGAAGTGCAAGAAATAAATAATAAATAAATATTCAAGGTGTTGGTTTTAACCTTTAAAGCTCTGAACAGTTCAGGCCCAACCTATCTATCCAACCACATCCCCAGATATGAGTCTGCCCGAGCACTACAATTTGCTGGAGAGGTCCCACTCTTGGTCCTACCCCCGCCTCAACTGCAGTTAGTGGGAACAAGAGAGAGGGCCTTCTCGAGAGTGGCTCCTCCATTCTGAAACTCCCTCCCAATGACATCGGAATGGCTCCCTCCCTGCTATCTTTCAGAAAGTAAATAAAAACTTTTCTTTGGAAAGAAGCTTTCAGGGGAGACGATGAGTAATCGTGTTAAATAGCAATGGACTTTGACTACTACAACGTTTTTATAAACCAGTAGCTGGTTTTCTAAAACTGATTTTAATATTGTTGTTTTTCTGAGTTGTTAAAAATTCTTTGTGTTGATCAATTTACATGTATTTGAATTTGTATTGTCCTAGGTTTGAATAGCATCTAATTGTTGCTGTTAGCTGCTCTGAGTCCCTCAATGAGGGAGAGAGAGCGGGGTATAAAATAAAGTAATAAATAAATAAATAAATAAACATCCATGTGATGAGGTGGCCACATAATACATAACATCATTTAGGTGTAATGGTATGTGTATTTTGCACAGGCACATGCTTCAAATACCTAAACCTGTGTTTCATGTGAGGATCTGGGACTTGCTATGGTTTTCCAAGGTATACATGAAATGCCAGCTGCCTGTTTGTTCCTCTGTAACATCTGTAGCATTCAATTAAAGAATTAAAAAGTAATATTTGCAACTCCATTTCCAGAACCCCCAGCTGTTCACTTTAATGGCTCCACCAGCATCAAAGACGTGATGGGGAAAATATGTGTTATCTGTAAACACATGCCTCCATGTGTTATTTTATTTTTTCATATATGACTCAGAAAGCCTTGTTGGGGAGAAATGCCAGAACAGAATGTGCCTGTCACAAAACAGAAAATTTCTCCCGATTAAAAAAAATATCAAAGATTAATTCAGAGCAATGTTCCTCCAGTTTATTGGTTATTGAAGCTCTCTTTGATCTGAGACTAAAACAGTTCCTGTTTTTTTTTCCTATAGAATTTCTTATTTATTTGGGCATTTAGAAGATTAGGGCAGCATCTTAGAATCATAGAATCAAAGAGTTGGAAGAGACCTCATGGGCCATCCAGTCCAACCCCCTGCCAAGAAGCAGGAATATTGCATTCAAATCACCCCTGACAGATGGCCATCCAGCTTCTGTTTAAAAGATTCCAAAGAAGGAGCCTCCACCACACTCCGGGGCAGAGAGTTCCACTGCTGAACGGCTCTCACAGTCAGGAAGTTCTTCCTCATGTTCAAATGGAATCTCCTCTCTTGTAGTTTGAAGCCATTGTTCCGCATCCTAGTCTCCAGGGAAGCAGAAAACAAGCTTGCTCCCTCCTCCCTGTGGCTTCCTCTCACATATATACATGGCTATCATATCTCCTCTCAGCCTTCTCTTCTTCAGGCTAAACATGCCCAGCTCCTTAAGCCGCTCCTCATAGGGCTTGTTCTCCAGACCCTTGATCATTTTAGTCGCCCTCCTCTGGACACATTCCAGCTTGTCAATATCTCTCTTGAATTGTGCTGCCCAGAATTGGACACAATATTCCAGGTGTGGTCTAACCAAAGCAGAATAGAGGGGTAGCATTACTTCCCTAGATCTATATACTATGCTCCTATCTTCCTTTAAATAGTCCTGAAGAATGGTGTGCCTACATGTTTGTGTGTGTGAACATGTCTAAAAACACAACTTTTTTTCTGTCTTTCTACTAACTGACTCTTTTAAAAAGCTGCCAACCTTAAAAGTAAAGATAAAGGTTTCCTCTCGACATTAAGTCTAGTCGAGTCCAACTCTGACAGATGGTGATAATAATAATAATAATAATAATAATAATAATAATAATACTTTATTTATACCCCACCTCCATCTCCTCCAAGGGGACTCGGGGTGGCTTACATAAGGCCACATCTATCAATACAGTAAAACACAATATAAACACAAAAACAAATTACATAAGATGCAAAACCAATATAAGTAAACAACACAACAGCATAAAATCGAACAGTACAACACAGATGATCACACTGAGCAGGGCCAAATTCAAGGATAAATATTTAAAACACTGGGAGATAGGACAATGTAAAAACCAAGGAGGGGATCCGAGGAGGAGGTAGGATTTAACTGCACAAACCATAAAATAACGTGCTTCTGAGGTAATTTTATGCAAGAGTTTGGTTAGGGAGTATCTTAATAATAATAATAATAATAATAATAATAATAATACTTTATTTCTACCCCGCCACCATCTCCCCGATAGGGACTCGGAGCAGCTTATATGGGGTCAAGCCCGGACAACATAATACAGCAATAAAATCAAAGCATATACAACAGAAAACAACAACATTATCAAAATGACATTAAAATAATAATTAAAATAAAATAAAATAAAATAAAAATTCCAATAGACACAATCACAATAGAGATGACAATGGGCGGGCCACATATTCCAAATAAAAACCATTAACAGACTAATGTATTAAAACTATTAACAGACTAACTGAATGTATCCTACATTCAATCATTGAAGGCACATTGGAATAACCAAGTTTTCAGTCTCCTTCTGAAGATTGCCAGGGTGGGCTTGCCTAATATCTCTGGGGAGTGAATTCCAGAGCCGAGGGACCACCACAGAGAAGTTCCTCTCTCTCATCCCCACAAGTCGCTCTTGCGATGCGGGCGGGAGCAAGAGAAGAGCCTCTCTGGAAGATTGAAGAGGTCGCGTGGGTTTGTAAACAGAAATGCGGTTGCGCAGGTAGGCGGGTCCCAAACCGTTCAGGGCTTTGTAGGTCAAAACCTGCACCTTGAATTGGGACCGGAAAATAAACGGCAGCCAATGGAGCTCCTTAAACAGGAGGGTTGACCACTCTCTGTAATTCGCACCAGTTCGTAATCTGGCTGCCGCTCATTGGACCAGTTGGAGTTTCCAGGCCGTCTTTAAGGGCAGCCCCACATAGAGTGGCCAAATCCAACTTCACAAGGTACGGTCGCAGCTGGCGCACCAGACACCACCGGCGCCTGAGCTTCAAGCGTCAGCGTTGAGTATAGGAGGACACCCAAGCTGCGGACCTGTGATTTCAGGGGGAGTGCAACCCCATCAAGCGCAGGTTGCCACCCTATACCTCGATCTGGCCTACGATTGACCTGGAGGACCTCTGTCTTGTCAGGATTGATCCTCAGCTTATTCGTCCTCATCCAGATCGTCACAGCAGTCAGGCACTTGTCCAGCACCTGAGGGGCTTCCTTGGAATTATTTCTAAGCTGAAGAGCCAGCGTTGTCCGTAGACACCTCCTAGGTCATGCGGCTGGCATGACTGCATGGAGCGCCGTTACCTTTCCGCCGGAGCGGTACCTATTGATCTACTCACATTTGCATGTTTTTTAACTGCTAGATTGCCAGAAGCTGGGGCTAATGATGGGAGCTCACCAGTCAGTCAGTAAGTTCTGCAGCCTAGCAGTTTCACATGATATACTCCATAGATTTTGAATAATAAAATCAGGGCATCACAAATCAAACAGCAAATTAAACAAGAAACAAATCTTGAAAGTCTGTGAATTAACTGAAAACCAGTGAAATATACCACTGACCTTTGCAATAGATTATTCCTGCATTATAGCCACATATAAACAGGTTCAGAATGAATAAATTAATACTGCTCTGTAGACAATTTGTAGTCAATTGGAATTCATAACTGGCTGTGTCATGACTGATGTAATTCAGTGGGAATCTGAGTATACAGGATCCACCTAGAAATGTTCACACAAACAGGGTGGACTGTCGTAGCCAAAACAACAATAAGTCTTCACCAGTGTACTATCAATAGGCTTTAAAACATTTTTTCTGATGTTTATATCATCTAGCTAACTAAGGGCAGGAACAGAATTTGAAAATTTTCTACATTTTAGTTAATCCCATGCCATGCTTCGGTTTTCAGTAATAATTTGACTCTTCGGTAACTCTAGATAATAATACAAGTCAGCAGGAAACCTATCTCACAGATGTCTTGAGGGCAATGCATTAGGTAATGATGGTGTAAATGCCTGCATTATGTAAGTGTATTAGCAATTATTTTTTTCTTAGAATACAAGCTTACAACAGATGGTAATACACAAAACATGTCAAGTTTCTGATCACTGAATCACCCTTTCTATACAAACGTGAAGATGTATCTCCACTGCAGATTAAAGCCTTTTTAAAAAAAACTATGATAATGGACGACATTTCTCCTGCTGAATTGAAGTTTGAACTTGATGCACATTTACCTGTCTAAAGAGTTCTATGTAGCTTGAAAATCTGTACACAGGGGCCAACTGAAATGTATCCAGTAAATTATTATCAAACATAGAGTAATAACTGTTCACTAGTACTCACCAGACTACACCCATTACATTAATAATCATCATCATCATCATCATCATCATCATCTTTATTTATACCCCACCACCATCTCCCCAATGGGGACTCGAAGCGGCTTACACGGTTAATGGAAACTGTATAAGGAAAGATATCATATTCAACTGATTGTTTTGGTTTATTTCAGTGGGATGAAGAACTGGATTTAAGACACAATCGTTTCACTACATGTACCCCAAAGCGGGTTTATGTGTAATGTGGTGAGATGGATTTTAATGCATGTCATCTTTTTATGGTGCATCTACTGTAACTCTAAGCAGGAGCTTTGAGATGGTTGAACAGAAGCTCTCCAAGGTCTAGGTGCTCTTACTGTCTATTACAGGGAAAACCAGCTGATCCCTAATCAATCTAAAACATAGACATAGGAAATACCAATCTAAAACATAGACAAAGGAAATACCAATAAGAAACCAGAGACAAAATAATAATAATAATAATAATAATAATAATAATAATAATAACTAAAACATATTGAAATGAGAAGATTTTCAACTTTGGAAGACCTGGAAGTTTATTCACTTTTCTTGTTCTTTTGTGTGTGTGTGTGTGTGTGTCCCACCCTCTTCTCCTTTGTGTATTCTCCTTTATTTGTCTTTTTCTTCTATTTACTTTCTAACTTTCCTTAATGGATTGTTCCCACTCTTTTTATGTAAACCAACGGGGAAAAAATAAGTCGGGTATCAGTTCTTTGTTTTAAGCTCCAACTCTTGAGGAGCAATTTGTTATTCTCAATAAAAATATATTTAAAAAAAAAAGAATAGACAAGCATACCGAGCTCTGAGGATTACCTGGGAAGGAATCCCACTGGAGCATTGCAGCAAATACCTGGGAGTCACTCTGGACCGTGCTCTGACCTACAAGAAGCACTGCCTGAACATCAAGCAAAAAGTGGGTGCTAGAAACAATATCATACGAAAGCTGACTGGCACAACCTGGGGATCACAACAAGATACAGTGAAGACATCTGCCCTTGCACTATGCTACTCTGCTGCTGAGTATGCATGCCCAGTGTGGAACACATCTCACCACGCTAAAACAGTGGATGTGGCTCTTAATGAGACATGCCGCATTATCACGGGGTGTCTGCCCTACACCACTGGAGAAATTACACTGTCTAGCCGGTATTGCACCACCTGACATCCGCCGGGGAGTAGCAACCAATAGTGAAAGGACCAAGGCAGTGATATCTCCGGCCCACCCCGTTTCAGTATCAGCCAGCATGCCAACAACTTAAATCAAGAAATAGTTTTCTAAGATCTACAGAGACATTCGCTGGAACACCTCAGCAAGCGAGAGTCCAAAAGTGGCAGGCTCAAACCCAGAACCTCAATCAATGGCTGGTACCAAATGAGGGACTCCCCCCTGGGCACACAGAAAACTGGGTGACTTGGAAGGCGCTGAACAGACTGCGCTCTGGCACCACGAGATGCAGAGCCAACCTTAAGAAATGGGGCTACAAAGTGGAATCCACGACATGCAAGTGTGGAGAAGAGCAAACCACAGACCGCCTACTGCAACGCAACCCGAGCCCTACCACATGCACAATGGAGGATCTTCTTGCAGCAACACCAGAGGCACTCCAAGTGGCCAGCTATTGGTCAAAGGACATTAATAGAATACCAAGCCTGCAAACTTTGTGTTTAATGCAATACAACTGTTTTGGTTTGCTCCTGACATGATAAATAAATAAATACTGTTACTGCATTAATTCTACACTGCAGATACACACTAATAAAGGTGTGAGTTCAAATAATAATAATAATAATAGTAATAATAATAATAATAATAATAATAATAATAATAACAATATCAATAACAACAACAACACTTTATTTATATTCCGCCCTTCTGCCAATGGGGACTTAGAGCAAATTACAGTGTAAACAGATACCGGCAAACATTCAATGCCTTGTTACAATAAAATGAGACACACAAACACAAAGGCAGAGGCTTCTCCTTTCATTTCCTGCTTTGGAGGCAGCGTTCATCTTTGGCTCTGGGGGAGGTGCTGTTCTTCATTTCCAAGCCAAGGATCCAGTGTTGTCACCTCCTGGTCGTGTGACTAGTATGACTGCTTGGAGCATCTTATGCCTTTCCCATTGAAGTGCTATCTATTTATCTACTCACATCTGCATGTTTTTCAACTGCTAGTGTCCTTCTCTAGAGCAGAATCACCTCTGACTTTAAACACCACACCAGCTGGGTAAAATCAGTAAGCAGTTTATTTAGGAATATATGTAGCCAAAGCAGTAAAAAGTAAACCACAGTAAAAGTAATCAAGTTTAGCTCATCAGATACAAAGGAAGACAGGAACAAAGAGTCCAAGGAAATCCATGAAACTAGGCACTTGAATCCATGAACAATACAGAAGCATATCCCATAGGCAAAACATGAACTAGGCAGACCTTGGTGCATTAAACTTGGCAATATCCCAACATTGCCTCAACTGAAGCAATCAACTCTCACAAATTATTATAAACTCTTATCTGACTCCAAAACTGCTAGGAATGGATTCTTTCTTAGTTTCGGTTTACTATCTATCTTCTGTTGAATCCGAGCTTAGTGTCTTAATTGCTGCCCGCACTTCCTCTGTTTACTAAAACTTCTCCTTTTCAAGGTCTCGCTCTCATCATTAGCTCCTGCACCTATTACATCAAAATCAGCTTCATTTTCAGACAGCTGCTCAGGGAACTGTGGTGAGAAACCTTTCCTAAGCCTGGGACCATGAGCAATTCAGGCCCAAATGACTCCTCATCCCCAAATCCAACAGACCCTGGCCCAGGAACCAGATCAACATCCCCATTCCCTTCATGAACATCAACATGAACATCATCCCAATTCTCATTATGTATATCAACATGAACATCAGGCACAATCACAGGCTGAACATGCTGATATACAACAGCTAGGTTAGCAGGAGCTGGGCTAACAGCGGGAGCTCACCCCATTCTGTTCAGGTCAGCAGTTCAGCAGCACAAGGGTTTAACCCATTGTACCACAGCGGCCCTAATAGCTCTGGACATGAAAACTAAAAAGATCAATGCTAAACCAGATGGAAATCTCCTCTGGCTCCTTCCACACTGCCTCTGTACCCCAGGATCTGATCTCAGATTATCTGCTTATCTCAAATTATCTGGCAGTGGAGATTCATATAATCCAGTTTAAAGCAGATAATCTGGGATCAGATTCTGGGATAGAGGGCAGTGTAGAAGGGGCCCTATCCATTCCGTTACACATGGGAAATCTCTCAGCAACTACATTCTCCCTCACATGATCTTCAGTAAATGATATTGAGAGGCCTATATTCTATAATACTAAAAGTACTCCATAGGCCTCTTGATTAGTTGCCGCTGATAGACCCTATCCTCCGTGAGTTTATCTAGCTCTCTTTTTAAGCTGTTTAAATTGGTAGCCATCATCACATACGAGATCTGGTAGTCTCTAGAGATCAGATGAAGTGGCAAATGGGACTGTCAAGGTCAACTGTGCTGATTGCTTTGAGCTGGGTATCTTGATTAATCTTAAAATTATCTTTAACACTAGCAATTAATTTTACTGGCTTCTTGAATTGAGACTTAATGCCTGGAACCAATTTGGCGGTAAGTTGGCTCTTCAAAAAAAGATTGAGAATGCTTTGAACCATGAGAAATCCAACATGATTTTTTGTATCAATGTGTTTGCTTCTATTTCTTGCCATGCCCTTTCCACGCCACTCTTTGTTTTTCCTTTTTTTCCTACTTTCCTTTCTGTACTGTATATTTTACAACCAATATTTAGATTGTTATCTCTTTGAGAGCAAAGCATTTCCTTTATTCCTTAACCCTGTAAAGCATCACTGTTGCTACATAAGAAACAGCAAGACTTCTTTTTTGCATCATTACTCAGTGCTTCAGATGGCAAATCTGCATTCATTCATAACTCATAAACATGATGTGTACTGCAAGCCCACATGTTTTGACATGAGTAATGTGAGAAAGATGAATGCTCAGCAGGCATGAGTAGGAGGTTTGTCATGCAGCCACGTAAGGTTCCAGGACACAATACCCAACCCAGAAGCAATAGAAAAACAAATAGTTCAAAATGGGTTCCCTTTGTGTTTTAAAAATGCAAAGCCAAGACAAAATATAGGACCACAACAGAGGAAGCTCCATCTAGTGCAGTGGTTCTCAATAATAATAATAATCATCATCATCATCATCATCATCTTTATTTGTACCCCGCTACCATCTCTCCAAGGGACTCGGTGCAGCTTACATGAGGCTAAGCAAAGCCCACAGCACATCAATAAACAAAAGCGAAACAATAATCAATACAAAACAGTTAAAATAAAACTCAAAACCAAAAAATACACAATAAGCAATAAACAATAACAATAACATACAGCATTTAAAAATCTATGGCCGGGCCAAATGTAATAATTAAAAATTTAAAATGCTGGGCATGAACAAGGTAGGATAGCTAGGATAGGGTTTTTAAAGAAAGATAAGGGCGCGCAGGCGATCCTAAATCAATATTAAAGTGCATTTGAGGACATATTGCTAAGAGTTTTCCTTATTCTTCGAAGGCACACTGTAACAACCATGTTTTCAGGCTCCTCCTAAAGACTGCCAGCGTTGGGGCATGTCTGATGTCCTTAGGGAGTGAATTCCAGAGTCGAGGGGCCACCACCGAGAAGGCCCTCTCCCTCGTCCCCACCAATCGCAGCGGCGAAGGAGGTGGGAGCGCAAGCAGGGCCTCTCCAGATGATCGAAGAGATCGTGTGGGTTTGTACACGGAAATGCGGTCACGCAGGTAGACAGGTCCCAAACCGTTCAGGGCTTTGTAGGTAAGAACCTGCACCTTGAATTGGGATCGGAAAATGAACGGCAGCCAGTAGAGCTCCTTGAAGAGGAGGATTGACCGTTCCCTGTAAGAAGCACCGGTTAGTAACCTGGTTGCCGCCCGTTGTACCAATTGAAATTTCCGGGCCATTTTCAAGGGCAGCCCCACATAGAGTGTGTTACAGTAATCCAATCTGGAGGTGACTAAGGCATGGACCACCCTGGCCAGATCCGACTTCACGAGGTACGGTTGCAGTTGGTGTTTTGGCCTAGAACTCCCAGAAATCCCAGTCAGTTTACCAGCTGTTAGGATTTCTTTGAGTTGAAGGCAAAAACATCTGGGGACCCACAGGTTGAGAACCTAGTCTAGTGCATTGACCTATGTTCTCTTAGAATAGTTCCCATTAGCCTTGACAGTGATACAAAGTGGAATCCAAGAACAAACATGGTGATTTATGTTGGATCATTACGGACTGCCCTATGAACCAGTTTCAGAATGTGGATTAACAGCATTGAACTGGATTATACCAGTCTATACCGCACTATAATCCAGATCAGTGTGGTTAATCCATATTCTGAAACTGGATTATAGGGCAGTGTAGACCCAGCCTAAGAAGCACCATTGATAATCTCACTTCTCTGAAGGGTCTGTTTCAACCACTCAGTGACTATATGAATGGCATGGAAATCAGCTAATGATCTGTCAATTAGAAAGATGCTGGTGGACTGACTTAGTAGAAAATTAACCAGATATGCTTAGCTGGAGAAAAGAAATCAAATGACACCTTTATGGAACTCTGATCTACATTTATCGACTGTACTATGGGTCACCTTTCTAGATGTGACGGCGCGAGTGGCGCCACCTATGTATAGAACTGTTAGTTTTAAGACTTGAACTGTTGTATCATGCTTAATCCTGCCCCTTTTTCTTGCTTATGTATAGTTGTATGGATTGGTTGCTTGTAGCTGTCAATCAGTACTGTTTGGCTCCACCTCTTCCTGCAAGAGGGGAGAACTTCCCTTTTTTTCATTCTGCCATCAGAGTTCCTGCAACATGGACGTGAGTAACAGACTTCATTCTTGAAGGACCCTGTTAAGTTACCTCTTAGCACCAATTCTGAGGTTTTTTACCCCTGGGACTCATGCTTTATGTCCAGATCATCCTGGACGATATTGAGGAGACCCAGGCGCCTTCAAGCCAGTTCTTTTGGCACCAGAGGAAGATCCTAAATCTTCAAAATAGGCCATTTGAACTGGGGCTGTGGTTTTGCTCCGGCATACTCAGCCATTGAGGAAGAGGAAATCTGGTGAGGCTTCTCAGCTTCAAACCCCTTGGACCCAGGACTAATAGAGACTGTAAAGTGTGTTTTTCCTTCACCCTGCTAAAGTTTTCCAGTTTATTGCATTGAAGAAATGACTTTGTGACAAATAAAACTTGTTTTGAGTTATTTACATCGTTTTGGGTTCTTGGGAGTTCCAGTTTCCTAAAGGAGGGCAAGAAGCAATCCCTTGGGGGAAAGATGCCACGTCCATCCTCCTTTTAAGACTAATAGCCCCCAAGCGCGACGGCACAGTGCTAAGAGGTCAATCACTCTTAGTGAGAAGAGTGCTAAGAGAGTAAACACTCTTATTTATA
Source organism: Anolis sagrei ordinatus (assembly GCF_025583915.1). Taxonomy (NCBI): domain Eukaryota; kingdom Metazoa; phylum Chordata; class Lepidosauria; order Squamata; family Anolidae; genus Anolis; species Anolis sagrei. Next base: position 197,426,339 of record NW_026844366.1, read on the forward strand.
AGAGTGCTAAGAGAAGCCTTCTTTTCCAGAAGTGCTAAAAAGGGAAAAGAAGGAGCCAAAGGGTCTTATTTTTGCCAAGCTTATAGTTTTCTAAAGAAAAAATAGAATCTAAAGGAAGCCTGCATTTGCCTTCAGAGGAGAAGCCCAGGCTTTACAAAGTGGACACATTTCCTGCCTTTTTGCTGCTCAAGCTCAGCAATTTGCTACAACCAACTTTTGCACCTCAGCCAGCTCATCCTTCTGCAGAGTATTGCTTTTGCACAGCTTCCAGCTCTCTGCAGGATTGATACTTTTGCAGGGTTTCCACCAGCTCCTTGCAAGCCTTTGCTGAAGTGGATAAATTGTATCAACTTGTCTTTGCAGCTGCTGCAAACACACTTGCAAAGCTACAGTTATTTCTGCTCAGTTTCCAGCTCATCCTTCTGCTCAGTTTCCAGCTCATCCTTTTGCACAGTTTCCAGCTCTCTGCAGGATTGATACTTTTGCAGGGTTTCCAGCCATCTTCTGCAAGCTTCTGTTTCTTCTACAGTTTCCCGCCCTTTTCCAGAAGCAAGGCTTCTACAGTAATTGCAACATCCAGCCAGAAGCAAGCAAGCTTTTGCAAAGTTTCCAGCCTTCTGCACTTCCCGCCTTTTTTGCAGAGCCAGCCTTCAGCCCTCCAGGGTTGAGGGGTGGGAGGAGCCAGCCTTCTCTTGAAGTCTGCCCAGCAACAGTTCCTGAGAGCCTTCAATAGGCTAAACAAAGCAAGGTTTACCTTCTAAAGAAAGCAACTATTGTAATTGTCTTTTTTCAAGAATTGCATTGCCTTTTTGTGTGCCTTTTCCATTGTATGCTTAAATTCTATTGCATTTGTACTGTTTAAAGTGTGGGTTAAGTTTCCTTTGAATTTTGCATTATGGCAAGTCAAAACTTTGAGGTCCCACAAATTAGAGTCAAATCCTCCCACCCAGCGTCTTTAGATAGGGCTAAAGAAATTTCTTTTAGCCTACAAAAGAGAGGAGGTGTTACAGCGCGGTTCTATTTGAATCACAGCCTAGTTCCTTATCTAAAGGTCCAGAGCAAAGGGATCAAGGCTTCCCATGTGTAAGCCTTAGATCCAGTCTGCTTAAGCGTTCCTCTAAGGCTGCCAGCATTAGATCCAAACATTCGTCTAGGCATAGCATTTCCTCCCATTCCACACATTCATTTCTTAGTACATCTTCCAAAGCAGCCTATTACAACAGAGAGGCTGTCCGTTTGGAAATAAGGAAAGAGGTTTTGGAAGCAGAGGCGTCTGCGGAGATGGCTAAGCAAGGCCTGGCCTTTGACGAGGAGGAGCTCCTCCTTCAACAGGTCAAAGCCCAGCAGGAACTGCTTCTAGCACAGGCTAGGGCCCAACAGGAAGCTGACCTAGCACAACAGGAAGCTGACCTAGCACAACAGGAACTGCTTCTAGCTCAGGCTAAGGCCCAGAGAGAAATAGAGTTTGCAGTGGCAAAGGCCAAGCAAGATGCTACAACGGGACCTAGATCTGCTCCAAGCAAAAAGAGACACAGCACAAAAGATAGCCAGGGCCAACATTTTAGCCAAAGCTCTATCATAGGAGCTAACTCAAGAAAACCTTAGCCTTCTGCCAATACAAGAGTCTATTACAAAGGTTTCAGCACACCTGCAACTGGAACCACCTGTAGTGCAGAGTCATGTCTCCTTTGATCATCCTGAAGATCACTCACCTGTTCCAGTGTTTGCTACTTCAAAGCCAGCCAATTCCCCCAAAGTTCAACAAAGCACGGCCGGGAGGGTGCCATCGTCTCTGTCAGAGTCCATCCCTGTAATTAAGCCTCAGAGATACCACCTGTCTATGTGGGAACAAAAGGATGACGTCTTTCAGCAGGATCCAGATGTTCTCTCAGATTGGCAAGGCATGGCCGGGAGTGAGCCACCACATCCATCCCTGCATACCAAGCCAATTGTTTCATCGCTGAAGATTAAAGCTTCAGAGGCGCTGCCTGCCAGCAATCTGCTGAACTCAACATCTCCTACCATCTTAACGAGACGTGTTCAACCGGAGAACATTGACTTTGTCACACCACAGCAGACTCCTCAGATGTATCCCTACACACCGGATTCACAATTGGGCTTCCTCCTGCGAAATCCCAGAAGAGATATCAGAGACAAAGGCATCCAGAAATTCACCGACCGGCCAGACGACTACCTCCTGTGGAAAATTACCTTCAAGAGGGCCATCCGAGATTTCAAATTAGAAGCAGATGAAGAATTGTCTCTTCTTATGGCGTGGCTTGGATCCAGCTCAGCCGAGCAAGTAAAGAGGCTCTATGCTGCTCACGTGTCAGACCCTCAAAAAGCATTGTCCACAGCGTGGTCTCTCTTGGACCAGCGCTACGGTTCGAGCACTGAGATAGAAGCATCCCTCATAGATCGACTCAACAGGTTCCCATCACTGAAGATGAAAGATTACAAACAGCTTTGGGACTTCAGTGATCTTTTGTTAGCTAGCTTCAGCCAAAGGAAATCCAGAGCTGCCAGGATTGGCATGTCTGGACCAGCACACGTCGCAGAGTGCCATTCTCTGCAAACTTCCCTTTCCCCTTCGAGAAGCTTGGGGGAAAGAGGTGTTCAAGTACAAGGAGGCAAATGCAAATGTATACCCGCCCTTCAACTTTTTGGTGGATTTTGTCACCAGAGCAGCCCGTGAGAGGAATGACCCTCAAACAGGTCTTCCTGCTTTGTACCAAGGCCTAAAGCCTGAAAAGACCTCCAAAGAAGACAAAGTGCAGGGCAAAGAACTTAAAAGGAACTTGAGTGTCAAGATGACAGACACTACTCCTCCATCTTCAGTTCAACCAGTTGGCAACAGCAGCATCACCTGTCCCATTCATCAGAGGCCACACAGCCTAGCTGAATGCAGAGAGTTCGCGAAAAAGCCCTATAAAGAGCGGCTTCAAATAGTTCAAAAGGCCAAGGTGTGCTTCAGATGTTGTGGCTCCACTATTCACTTCTCCAAAGACTGTAAAGAAAAGGTGAAATGTCAACATTGCAACAGCCTCAAGCATTGCTCTGCAATGCACAATTTTGATTCCCCTCAATTCAAAGCAAAGTCAAAGTCCCCTGTCAAAGAAGTGACCAAAGAAGTGAAGGACCAAAAGCCTACAGAACCTCAAGTAGCCCTCAAGGCTCCTGCCGTTGCCTGCACCAAGCTTTGTCAAAATAATATCAAGCCCAGGATTTGTCACCCAATCTGCCTGGCGGAGGTGTATCCAGACAAGCAGCCGTGGAATAGGAAAAAGGTCTACGTCGCTCTGGATGCCCAAAGTGATGCATCGCTTGCAACCCCAGAGTTCTTCGACATGTTCGACCTTCACACCAAGACAGTGGAATACACCATATCCACTTGCTCTGGAAGGAACAAGATGTGTGGCAGCATTGCAACTAGGTTCAAAATTTCACCCTTTGGACATAAGGCCAGTTACGAACTTCCTGACCTTATAGAATGCAGCCTGATCCCCAGGAACAAAGAACAAATAGCCACAAAGGAGGTTGTTCAAGCCCATCCTCATCTCAAAGGCATCCAAGATCTAATTCCAGCTCTAGACTTGGAAACAGACATCGTCAGGCTTATCGGCGCAGATTGCCCCACACTGTTCCGTATTAGCAACCAGATTGAAGGTCCTAAGGGATCACCCATTGCCCAGAAGTTGCCTTTAGGATGGACGGTGTTAGGCCCAGTCTGCATGAACAAGATGTTCCAGCCTGTCACTAAAAGACCTTCACTAATGCAAGGATGTGCCAGCCACATCTCAGTTTGTTGCCAGGGAGTAATGTCCGATTACTCTTCCATCTTCCAAGTCACAGAGAGAGATGAGCAAACAGCCTTCTCTAAAGACGAACAAAGGTTCCTTGAGATGATGAACAGCCAAGTCACTCAAGACCTCCAAGGTAATTGGATAGCACCTTTACCTTTCAAGCCGGAAAGACCATCTCTACC
>NW_026844366.1:197430476-197435476 GCF_025583915.1 Anolis sagrei ordinatus
TCAGATCCGTTCTCTTTTCTCCATGAAGACTCTAGCATCCTTTAAAACTCAAACCTGTATCTTCTGCCTTAAAGGCAAAGCTTTAAATCATGTTCTTCTTAAAGGCCCTGACTTGCTTAACAGCCTGCTTGGAGTTCTTTTAAGGTTCAGAGAAAAGAAGTATGCAGTAATAGCCGACATACACAAAATGTTTTACGCATTCTTAGTTCGCCCAGAACATCGAAGGTTCTTGAAGTTTTTATGGTTTAGAGATACTGAGTCCCTCTCTGACGTGACCGAATACCAGATGAGGGTTCACGTGTTTGGTAACACTCCGTCTCCGGCAGTTGCCAATTATTGTTTTAAAAAGACTGCAGACAAATTTGGCCATTTGTTTAGCCAATCAACATCAATGATTGTCAACCAGAACTTTTACGTCGATGATCTCCTTACGTCCTTTGATTCTGCGCAGCAAGCTTCAAAGACAGTCAAAGAAATTCAAGAAATGTTGAGCAAGGCCAACATCCATCTTTACAAAATAAACTCAAATAGTCCAGCGATACTTCAGGCTTTCCCACCAGAAGACTTGGTGGAAAAGGATGCATCAAAGTTGTTTCAAGATTTGAACGCTCAAACCAGTCTAGGTTTGTTATGGAATGTAGCTACAGACTGTTTTACTTTAAGAGCCCCCAAATTGGGCAGAGTCACCTCCAAAAGACTTATGTTGTCTGCCATCAATGGCATTCATGATCCACTGGGTATAGTGTCTCCAGTAGTAATCTCTGCCAAATTGCTTTTCAAACAGGCAATCCAGCACAAGCTCACCTGGGACCAAGAGCTTCCCCAAGATTTCATGTCACAATGAAAAAATTGGACTTGCCAAGCCCAAGGCTTAGAAAACATACAACTGCCAAGACAGTACATAGCAAACAGTTCCTCACCTTCAGAGATCATGGAACTGCACATATTCTGCAATGCATCCACCAAGGCCATCGCTGCAGTCGCATATGCCAGACAAAGAGGCATCAGTACCTGCTCTTCAGGATTTGTGATGTCAAAGGCTAAAGTAGCACCCATGGACTCTACAGTGCCCAGATTAGAACTCTGTGCCACTCTCCTAGCTACTCAGTTGAATCAAACCATCAGAGAAGAAATAACTTAAACAAAAGGACGCTCCTAGACACCAACGGGCTAAGGGTATTGTGTCTAAATTATATCCTAGCTCTGACAATAGAGTGCGCAAGGCCCAAGTTAAGGTCATTTCAAATAAAAGGTTTCTTTGTTTGACAGGCCTATTAGCGATATGGTTATGTTATTTTCGCAAGACCTACGGTCTTAGAGTTATAAAAGTTAAAGGTGTTTAACTTCATTTTTGTTTAGATTTTCGAAAGTCCGAAAATCTAGGCCGGGAGTGTGACGGCGCGAGTGGCGCCACCTATGTATAGAACTGTTAGTTGTAAGACTTGAACTGTTGTATCATGCTTAATCCTGCCCCTTTTGCCATGTGTCTGTATATTTGTATGGATTGGTTACTTGTAGCTGTCAATCAGCACTGTTTGGCTCCACCTCTTCCTGCAAGAGGGGAGAACTTCCTTTTTTCTCTCATTCTGCGATGAGAGTTCCTGCAACATGGACGTGAGTAACAGACTTCATTCTTGAAGGACCCTGTTAAGTTACCTCTTAGCACCAATTCTGAGGTTTTTTCCCCTGGGACTCATGCTTTATGTCCAGATCATCCTGGACGATACTGAGGAGACCCAGGCGCCTTCAAGCCAGTTCTTTTGGCACCAGAGGAAGATCCTAAATCTTCAAAATAGGCCATTTGGACTGGGGCTGTGGTTTTGCTCCGGCATACTCAGCCATTGAGGAAGAGGAAATCTGGTGAGGCTTCTCAGCTTCAAACCCCCTTGGACCCAGGACTAATAGAAACTGTAAAGTGTGTTTTTCCTTCACCCTGCTAAAGTTTTCCAGTTTACTGCATTGAAGAAATGACTTTGTGACAAATAAAACTTGTTTTGAGTTATTTACATCGTTTTGGGTTCTTGGGAGTTCCAGTTTCCTAAAGGAGGGCAAGAAGCAATCCCTTGGGGGAAAGATGCCACGTCCATCCTCCTTTTAAGACTAATAGCCCCCAAGCGCGACGGCACACTAGACAAGGTCCAATTAAAGCCATGGAATAACACACTATGAACTCTTGATTGATTTTGTGATGTACATGGCTACTAAATCATATTCTAAACTGGAATGGAAGGACTACACATTTATACAATATTAATAAATAAATTTTATTGATTAGCCCTTAGGCCATACACCAAACAAATAATAAAAATAATAATAATAATAATAATAATAATTTATTTATACCCCGCCACCATCTCCCCAAGGGACTCGGAGCGGCTTACATGAAGCCAAAGCTTGATACAACTTGATAAAACACATTGTAGTAAGTTACATAAGACACTTGTAGCACATTGACACAATATTACATGTTTGAATATTTTGAAAGGAAAAAGAAATCTTTCAACTGTTTTTGGAAAGACAGAGGAAAAAATGGGGTGGCTGTAGCTGTTCTGTTGCGTGCTGGGCCTGTAAATAATTGTTTTTAGAACAGGACGTGCAACCTTTGCCCAGCGGGAAGCCAGGGGGCCCAAAGAGAAGTTCTCAGAGGTTTTCCACCACAAATGATTTTTAGATGGCTTGTGAAGTATAACAAAGTCTTTTATTAATGAACAATCAAACAGAAACTTCTCTTGTCTTCAATAAAGCTAAACAAATGCTTCCAAGCTTTATGCAACTGGTGACTTCCTAATCTTGCCCACGAAGGGCAGGCAACTGTCTTCAATAACTTCTTCTTTACTTTAAAGGAAAGTCCCCTTTTTAACTTCTCCCAGGCTGACTGTAATCTAACCCTTACTGATGTGGGCTCCGCTACCGGGTCGAACTGCGTCTCGAAGCACCGAGTGGACCTACCAGTAAAGGCTTAGATATTCTCCAGCTGGAGTTCTTTGGTCTTTAGGGCTGTTTTCCTGGAAATCTTTGGAGACTCTTAAGACTGTTTCCCCCCGGAAAGTCTTGATGCTCTTAAGACTGTTTTCCCCCAGAAAGTCTTAAGGGTTGAAGCTTTTGTACAGGGGAAGCTTGCACACAGTCCTGTACATTAGCTTTCCTTGCTGAGACTAACTAAAAATGGCTCCCTTCCCTTCCCAATTGCCCTGAGCAAGGGGCGGGACCAAAACTTAATGATGATGGACAGGTGACTTGCCCTATGACTGCAACCAAAGGAAGCCACCCTTCTGCAGAGTCCCTGAAACCTTGAACTGCAAGCAAACATTTAATACAAAGCAAATAAAGTTGGAGTTCCTGGTACAGCTATACCAGCACAGTAGCCCTGTTCAAAACCAAATAATTAAATAACTACTGAAATTGTTCCCCTAAAGCAGTTGTTCTCAACCTGTGGGTCTCCAGGTGTTTTGACCTACAACTCCCAGAAATCCCAGTCAGTTTACCAGCTGTTAGGATTTCTGGGAGTTGAAGGCCAAAACATCTGGGGACTCACAGGTTGAGAACCACTGCCCTAAACACAATAGTAAAACAACTGTATAAAATTCAAAGCAAAGGGCATGATATATTTAATTATTCAGATGTCTGTTTTGTTGCGTATGTACATGGAAAAATGTGGAGCAATTTTTCAGATCACACGTCAAGCAAAAGCCACTGGCTGAGTATAATTTTATCTGACAGTACACCTACACAGTATAATTAATGCAGTATGACACCACTTTATTTGCCATGGGCCAGTGCTATGGAATCATGAGAGTTGTAGTTTTACAAGGTCTTTAGCCTTCTCTGCATAAGGGTGCTAATGCTTTGCCAAACTCTCAGAATTTTATAGTATTCAGCCATAATGTAAAAGTGGTGTCAAACTGCATTAATACTACAGGTTAAATGCATCTTGAGGCACATAGTATCTGTTTCCTCTCTAGATTTGTAATGGGGAAGCCAAAAAATCTAAATGTAAATTTGTTCTTATATTCTGAATATTGCCAATACTGCTTCATTATCATGTTAGAAACATAACATAGAGAGGGGTTTTGTTGTTGTTGTTGGTGATTTTTTGTTTGTTTGTTTTTGTGAAATGCAAGTAGCCTAAAATATGGATTATCCAAATCTATTGGTGCCAAAACCTGTTTGACCAGAAATTAGGTAATAATGATCTACACTGCCCCATATCCCAGGATTTGGTCCCAGATTATCTGCCTTTAACTGGATTTTGGCAATCATTATTATTATTATTATTATTATTAAACTTTATTTGTACCCCGCTAGCATCTCCCGCAGGATTCGATGCAGCTTACACAGGCCAAGGCCTCAATAACAAAACATAACAATACAATCTAAGCAAATCAAACGATTAAAAACAAAATAAGGCAAAGTAAAACAACAGGCACAATACACTAAAACACAATAAAATTGGGCTGGGCCAAAGAATGGGTACAAAGATTAAAAGTGCTGATGTGACAAGAAGTGTATAAAAGGGCTTCTAGGGCAAGTGCGATGTGCAGAGTGCAACAATCATTGGTCCTGGTAAAGTGCTTATGGGACTTGGTAGTGGAAATTTCCTAATCTGGGAAGGCGCATCGGAAAAGCCAGGTTTTCAAGTTCTTTCTGAAGACAGCCAATGAGGGGGCCTGTCTAAGATCTTTGTGGAGGGTGTTCCAGAGTTGGGGGGCCACCACGGAAAAAGCCCTGTCCCGCGTCCCCACCAAGCGCGCTTGCGACGCCGGTGGGATCACGAGCAGGGCCTCTCCAGATGACCGAAGTGAGCGCGTGGGTTCGTAGATGGAGATGTGGTCACGCAGGTAGGTTGGTCCCAAACCGTTCAGGGCTTTGTAGGTAAGCACCTGCACCTTAAATTGGGCTCGGAATATAAATGGCAGCCAGTGGAGTTCCTTAAACAGGAGGGTTGACCTCTCTCTGTAAGGGGCCCCAGTTAGCATCCTGGCTGCTGATCGTTGGACCAG
>NW_026844366.1:197440476-197656169 GCF_025583915.1 Anolis sagrei ordinatus
TCCCCCACATCCTATAAGGTCTGTTATGACTACTTTGAGCTTAATGTAGATGGTTCTAGTATGCAAGGTATTCTGTTTTTCTAGCCTTCGTTTTAAGCTGTTTAGTATGCATACAGAATGCCATGAAGAGTAAAAGATGGAGCCATGGAGAAATGGGCCCAGGGAAAATTGTGTTTGTCATGAGCTCTTGGCATGAATTCTATGTTTGGCTGTACAAATGCAAAGTATCTGTCATTTGGTGCAGCTCCCATCTTGGCACTTCTAAAATTCAAGAGCAAATTATGTTGGGTACTCCATTGCTGATTATACTTATATTGGGCACCGTTTATAGAGGTCTGGATAAGTGTGAGTTTGCCTGGCAAGAGCTGGAAACAATAAGACGTTAATGTCAGCTTTTGGATACAATGGCAGAATTGTGGAGAGGCACAGTGAAAACAAATTAGTATTTTGAAAACAATGCCCTGGTTTATGTTCCTAATCACAAGGATTGAGATACCAGTTCTAGAAACAGTTGCGTGTTCATTCAACCTTCAGGTTGAACAGTAAAGGGAAGACTCCTTAGTCTTTATATAGTTCACCAATTATTACCAGACACTATATAAACACAGGAATTCGTATCGTTTAACACATATTTTTTACCAAAGGCCAGACTTTCTTAGGCAGGCTATGATGACTTGTGCAATGGGCACTAGAATATCCTAAACATTGGATGCAGCACTATTCATTTTCTAACTATCTCTGTTCTTTGATGGGCTCAGATATGTAGCCTTGCTTAGTGCTTTGCTTTAAAGTTATTTATCAACAGTTTAAATTGTCTACATATGTTGGAATGCTTCTCCATTCTTTGGGGGCAGTGATGGGTACAAATAGTAGATATTTTACTTTCTTCTTGGCTCAGTTCCCCTAAAAAAGATGCTCAGAGTAAATTTGCCAGTATCTGTATGGTGGTTTCTGCACATAAAGATGATAATAGGAAACAAACAGACCTACTTCCTGCTGTGTTTTTCTTAGCTGGAATCCAAGTCCCTACCTCCTAGTCATGTAAGAGTAATAGCACTGGTATTATTTTATCAATTTCATACTATTTTGGTAGACTTGGTGCTTTGTGCTCTATTAAGTTTACAGGAAGAGTGCTGTATGTTGCAGGGAGTTTTAGAATCTTTTATTGGACAAGTAGACATTGCCTTACAAATTATTGTATTGAGTTAAATCAGTGCTGTTTGTTGTCATGCTACTTCAAGCTATTTCTCACTTAGTATAAAACAATTCTTAATATAAAATTATTTCGTACAGAAAAATGTCTATTGCTTGTATGGCTTTTAAACTGTATTTAGAGATGTGGAGAAGGTGTAGTTCTGATTATTTAAAAATATTGCTTATGCATATAAAGGATGCTGAGCAGCAGCACTTAGCTCAAGGTGAAGGTTGCAGTCCCATGCCAGAATCTCACTGAAGTCAGGACAGTAAAGTCAATAAGCCAGTTACATGCAGGACTGCAGGATAAATAGACATTGAGGATTCCAATACGTACTTTATTCTAGACTTTGCAGTGAGATGGTAAGTACAGATGTAATCAGAAGAACCCAGCCTAACTACTCCTGTAAACCCAAGGTTCTTGTACAGTATGTATTGATACTAAGAGACCATTGTGGCATGCAATGGCCTGGGAAACATTGCCTTTCAGGAAAAATGAAATCCTTCTAGGTATTACTAAGCTATAGGACTCAGTGTGTATGTCCTCATTTGTTTTGTTCTTTTACTTAGGCAAGTTGAGTCATAAATATTCATACTTCAGACTTGCTTGGCTTGAGTTGTTAAAGGGCATTAAATAATAATATGTAACTAGCTGTGTAAGCTCAATACATGCTTCTGGTGAGATACAGAATGACATCATCTGAATTCAGGAGCTGGTTCCCAGTGCTTGTGATGATTGCTAATCCACTGTCTGCAACCTGTGACTTAGCTAGCCTGCTAAAATGCGTGGCTGTCCCAACTCCTGTCATAAAGCTTGATCTCTGCCTCTTGTACTGGGATTTTATAACATCTCTGTGTTACTCATGCAGAAACCCAGAGCTCAGTGACCTTTGTGCTAGGAATACAGGGGAGGGGAGCTTGCTGCTAGTGAGCATTTCAGTGTCCTGCTTATTTATTCAGAAGTTAAGTCCCCTGTGTTCAGTGGGATACTTTCATATGAGTGTAGGATTTTTAAAATCATTGTGCAAAGATGGAAAACATTTTGTTTTCTCTTATATAGTACTCAGGTTTAAAAATCTCAAGTTCTTTTATTTCCAGATATCTAATTTGTGAATTTTCATACAGCCTTCAAAAATAAACTGAAAATATATTTCTCTTCCATTCGTATTAGCTAAATTCAATAGGTACAACTGAGTTTGCCTGCCATGTAACTGTTAAAGAAAAGAAAGTATTATTTATTTATTTATTTACTTTGCTTATATACCGCTGTATCTCAAGCCCGAAGGCGACTCACAGCGGTTCACAAACAGTAAAAACAGTAGAAACAGCAGTGGTTCCATACAACATATAACAATTGACTTAACACATTATCCATAAATTACCAATAAGCAATTACAATGCACAATTATTACAAAAAAACAACCGTACCCAATCTTCTCATCATCCAAGCGTAGTCCAGGTTAATCCACCACTAATGAGATTGCATACACAGGGATTCAAACCTAGGCTTCCAAGAGTTAAAGCACTGGGATCCCTGTACCTAGATAGATAGATGAATGTAAGTTTTGACTTTCCCCACAATTAAGACCTTAAGTACTTTCTAACACATATGGGATAAATTGGAGCTGAAGTGGTGGGCTCCTTATGGTGGGAGTGACCAAATAATTCTGCTTTGTTATGCAGCAGAAAGTAGTCAATCATAGTAGTCAGACACACATTCTGGACTGTTGGAAAGCTTGATTTTACCAAATTTAGAAGAAAATTGAGTCTTATCCCATGTCCAGGAATACTAAGAGATCAAGAAGTTAATGATGGATGGAAGTTTCTGAAAAGTGAAATATTAGAGGTACAATTTCAAATAATTCAAATGAGGAGGAAAAATAGAGATGTCTAAAGAATCCAGAAGGGATGTCTAAGGAACTTTCATTTGACCTCAGATTTAAAAGGGACATATACAAGAAATGGAAAAGGGGAAAAATCACCAGAGGAATTCAAATGACTAGTATAAGGAGAAAGTTTTAAAAGTAAAGCACAGAATGAGCTCTGTCCTGCTAAAGAGGTTAAAAACAATAAAAACAATAAAACATAGCAAGTGGAAGAAAGAAATGGTAGGGCCACTGTGTACAGCTGATGGCGAAATGCTAACAGAGGATAAATAAAAGGCAGAACTACACAACATAGCTTCAGTCTTCTCCCAAAAGGTTAATATTGCTCATCTTAGAGATAATGTATGCAGTAGAGGAACAGCAGCACAGAATAGGTGAAGAGGCAATATAAGAATACCTCTTCACAAATTCCAAGTCTCTGTGGCCAGAAAAAATATATTCAAGGGTATTAAAAGAACTGGCAGAAGTAATTTTGGAACTAATGGCAATCATCTTTGAGAATTCCTGGAAAACAGGTGACATTCCAGCAGACTGGAGGAAGACAAGGCTGGTCCCCATTTTCAAAAAGAGAGGAAAAGAGGACCCAAACAATTACCAACCAGTCAGCCTGACATCAATACTAGGGAAAATCTGGAGCAGACTATTATACAGAAAATCTGTAAGCACTTAGAAAGGAATGTCATATTCACAAAAAGGCAACATGAACTTTCAAAAACAGGTCATGCCAAACGAAATTTAACTTTTTTATATAGAGAGTTACAAGCTTGGCTGATGAAATGAATGCTGTGAATGTAGCACATCTTGATTTTAGGAAGACTTTCAACAAGGTCCCCATGATATTTTCACAAAGAAGCAAATAAAATGTTGGCTAGACAATACTACCCCTAGGTGGATTAGGAATTGGTTAATGGGCTAAACCCAAAGAATGCTTCCCAATGGCCCCTCTTCATCCTGAAGTGACAAATGGGGTGCCATAGGGTTCTGTCCCAGGCCCAGTGCTACTCAACATCTTCATCAGTAACTTGAATGATAGAATGGAGGGCATGCTTAGGATAGGGTCAGGAACCTTAACATGTTAGAGAGTTGGGCTAAAACTTACAAAATGAATTTCCACAGGGAGAAATGTTCAGTGCTATATTTAGGCAATAAAAATAAAATGCACAGATTCTGAATGGATGACACCCGGCTTGAAAACCGTACACATGAAAGAGATTTAGGAGTCTTAGTAGGTAACAAGCTGAACATAAGTTAGCAGTGTGATGTGGCAGTTAAAAAAGCCAATGTAATTCTAGGCTGCATCAATAGAAGTATAGTGTCTAAATCAGGCCAGTACAATATACAGCCAGAGGGGCAGATGCAGCACGCAATGGCTTCCCTGTGGCTCATGGAGGCTCTAGATGTAAGTTGTTCATGTCACTGAAAGTTTGGTCAGCTTCAAGTTTGCCTGTGCAGTATCATCAGGGGCTGAACTTCCCTCTGCAGATGGTGATGTTATCCTCCCCCTTGTCCTTAACTCTGCCCCCATCTGAATTTGCTGGTTGCACATATTTTCCTTGATTGATGTGAGTTAAAAAGTGTGGTCTTTCACTGTAAAGGAATGAGTGAAAAACCATGGTTATTCCCTGGAAAGAAGTGAGTTTAAAAGTGTGTTGCTCCCCTGGAAAGAAGTGAGTTTTAAAAGTGTGGACTTTACTTTGAAAGAAGTGAGTTTTAAAAAGTAATGTTTTCCGTATAAGATTATGTGGTGAAGTAAGGTACCACTCTTGGGATTGTGAAAAGATAGATTAAGCCTGTGCCTTACGTGCCTACCCTTTTGCAGCCTTGGCCAATAGTGCTTACAGGAGAAATGTTTGCACCTTTCTCTGGGGTAAGGGTGTGACTCAAGGCTGAGAGAACGTGACTCACTCAATACAACCATTTATTGGTAACTATCTTATGACCCCGGCATTGTCTTGAGTGTGGAGTTTCTAATGCTAATTATTAGAAATACTCATTGTTAGAGTTATAGTTTTATGATTGCTAATGCTTGAATGTTTTTTTCCAGATTTTCTTACTATTTACATTTTGTTAATTAGCAAAGAATCTTTTTCACATTAATGAAAAAAAATCATAACAAAATAGGTTTGACTGTTATTGATTGAAGCTTCCCCTTTTACAATATGGTTTATTTGCACAATAATTTATTCATTGATTATACCTTTAATTGGAAAGTGAGATGCTAAAACCTGTCTGCCCCTTACTACTTTCAGATTGTGCAAGCCTGATCTAGCTAAAGTGAAGTCATAGTTCCTCTGTATTCTCCTTTGTATTCACCTGCAATGCTGTGTCAAAGTTCTGGGCACCACAATGCCAAATCGGAACACATCCAAAGAAGAGTGACCAAAATGTTCAAATGTTTGGAAATGAAGTCCTGTGAGGAGCAGCTTAGGAAGCTGGGCATGTTTAATTTGAAGAAAAGTAGGTTGAGGACTGACATGATAACCAAGTTTAAATATTTGAAAGGATGTCACATTAAGGTGGACAAGCTTGTGTTCTGCTGCTCTGGAGACTAAGACATGGAGCAATGCAGAAATTGCAGAAAAAGACATTCCACTTAAACATTAGCAAGAACTTCCTGACATTAAGAGGTGTTTGGCAGTGGAATATGCTGCCTCGGAGTGCAGTAGTTATATTTATATTTTTAATGTACCAAACATACCAAGTTTGTATGAAAATGTGACTATTTCCTGTGCTGGTCAATGACCAAAATAAATGATTTGATTTGATTTGAGTGCAGCAGGGTCTCCTCCCCTGGAGGTTTTTAAACGGAGGCTTGATGACCATCTGTCAGGAGTACTTTGATTGTATTTTCCTGTGTGGTAAGGTGTTGGACTGGATGGTCCTTTGTTCTTTTTCAATTCTATAATTCTCTGTATATAAGGAGCTCTGTGATATGTTTTTGTTTTAAAATTTGAAACAAAATTCTCACCCATTTTTATTCTTTTGCTGACTGTTAGCACCCAGGAAATAATAGATACTGGTTAAAGGATACTATCATCTACTAAAAAACTTACCGAACTTTAAAGGACTTTAGGAAAAGAAACCCTATTTATTTCTCAAATGCTTCTTCTCTAGTCTAAACTCATAAGTTCTCTAACAGAATTGTCTGAGGAAATGACGACACAGTACTGATGTTATAACTAGGTCAAGTAACGTTAAATGCTACTGTAGCAAATTCTGTTATTTAAAAAAAATGCATGTTTTTATCTTATCTATGATCTAATTTCTTTCAGCTTCATTTTCATGCCACTGCCTTACATTGCTAGATCCTGAATAGAAAACTATATGGTACCTTTTGTATTGCATATATGCCTGAATCATATTTCAAGAACTTAGACATGTATATATATTGAGCATTGGTATTATCTTCTGAGGGAAGGTAAATCTGAATTAAAACATTAAAATATCCACTGTTTCTTTGTATGCATTGCTGTCACTTTCCTCTGTGATTTTTTTCTCTTCTTTTTGTACAACTTTATTTATAATGGCTATACTGTCTTCATAGATGGGAGACTCAAAAAATCTAAACATCTGTTATTATTTAGAATGAATCTGTGTACTACTGACCTGTTCTCATTATGGAACAAGGCTTGGAATGATACAGTAAATTTACCTAATGTTTTCTCAGGCATCATTGTGATGCAGTAGCATAAATATGTTGAGCAGTTTGGGGTTTCATGGCATTTAAGACAGAGGAAGAAACTTTTTCCAAATTGTATTCTAAAATATGAGGCATTTTATTTGGCACTTAGAGGCATTATGTTTGTGTTTGGCATTTGTTTGTATCTTTAGAATATAATCTTAAGTAAATGTGAAAGTTGGCCACAGTTTATTCTAAATTTCTAAATGTATTGCTTGAAGCTGTTATTCCATGGGGTGATGTGTGGTTTCCGGGCTGTAGGACCGTGTTCTAGCAACATTTTCTTCTGATGTTTTGCCTGCATCTGAAGATGTCAGACACAGATGCAGGGGAAACATCAGGAGAAAATACTGCTAGAAGATGGCCACATAACACCCCAGTGATTCCAGCTATGAAAGCTTTCAACAATACACTGCTATTCCATGTCAGTTACATTGAACACAAATAAGTACCAGGGTGATATCACACTTCTCTTCATCCACTCGGTAGCATTGATCTGTGGTCCCATGATTGTACTTCCACATACTCTCCTAACCCTACTTTATTGCATTTCCATTGTTTCTTGCTATTTAATTTTTGTTTTTAAAATGATTTTGCAATTTTAGTCTTAAAAAATAAAAATGTGTCTTCTGAGAATTAGAGTACTGGAATCCCTGAGCATAGATAGATGAATGTTTTTGTTTTCCCCACACCTAAATCTGGCAGATATTACTATAAACCAGAAAACAGGCATCAGGAATAAGGGGGAGGGGAGTGATATATCAGGAAAATCCTGTCCCCTCAATGTCATTGTAGTGTCAGCAGGCCAGCTCAAAAGGAGATTGAACCAATTGCTCAGGTAGGTGATGTGAACGTTGCTGGATTGTGAGTTATTGCTTGATTTCACCCATCAATTGTGAGGGACAGGTTAATTTCTGAAAAGAGGTAGACCAACAGCAAGGTGCACGTGGTGCTGTGTGGACAGTGATTGGATCAGCTCTAGTGCCGGTTTGCCTGCTTTGATAGATAAAGCCCTAAGACTTTTGAACTAATTTAGTGGCTTTTCCTATCAGATTATTATTTAAGAAGAAGTTGATCATCTCTATATTATAACTGACAATTGTTATCCTTTATAGCACCTAAGAGCAAAGGAAGACTCTGTGACTTGTAAACTTTTGTGTGTGCTCACAAGATTCTTAAAGGAGTACAAATGTACATGGGAGAAGATAATTCTTGGAAAGATGCTTCCTTTCCTTGTTGGTCTATATCAGAAATGGCTTGTTTGGAAAATTAAGGCAATTGCTAAGAATACAATTTTCTGAGAAAAGCTTGTATTTTCTGTCCCTTTGAGAATCATGAATTCTAGCTAGCCACCTTTCCACTTAATAGCAGTGGAAATTGTAATCAGCACTATATGTTCTCCACAGATTTTTAGGACATATTTGATTGCAGCTTCCTAAAATAGATGTCTCTAAGTGCCCCACCACCACCACCACCACACAAACACATTTGAGCATTCACAATGGCCTGCTTCATAGTGGAGGAGGTAGTGAACCCAGCATACTCTGGAAGCTTTTGAACTGTGGATCAGATGTGCCAAATGCCTCCTTAGGTAGAAACAAAGTGTTAAAACAGGTTTGTTTCTATGGTGTTGTTTTCATACAAGGACCTTTAACAGGCTTGATATGAACTTGTGGAATTCATGGAGATGAATTTTGATGAAACAGTGTTTAAGTTTTAACAACCTGCTGTGATGAGTCTCGAGGAAAAAATAGCCATAATTTTAATAACTCTGGGTGGACAATAATTCCCCTTGCTTCCTAGGAATCAGGACTCCTTTGGCACAGCACTTTAAAACAAAGCAGCCTTATTTAACAGGGCATTGCTGAGATGTGTTCTCCTGCACTCATATGGCTATGTTCAGGAAGTCTGTCATATTCTTTTCTTTGAATCACAGGATCATAAAGTTGGAAAGGGCTTCCAGGGCCATCAGGCCCAACCCTCTGGTTATTTCAGGAACTCCAGGTAGAGCAGTTGTTCTCAACCTTTCTGGGAGTTGAAGGCCAAAACATCTGGGGATCCACAGGTTGAGAACCATTGAACATCCCTAGCAGGGAGCTGTCCAGCCTCTTCTTGAAGATGCCCAAAGGTGGAGTTCTCACCACCTCTCTAGGCAATTAGTACCATTGCTGAACCACTGTCACTGTCAAGAAACTTTCCTGTAGTTTAAAACCATTAGATCTGTCTCTAATTTTGGGGGCAGCGGAGAACAAGCAATTTACAACACTGGAGGTAGAGGAAGCCTCCCTTCCACATCTTGTTCAATGAAAGTAGTGTATGATCTGCCAATGCAGTACTATATGTGATTGGTAGGTGGTAGTACCTCATTAAGCCTGCAATATCAGGTGATAATTCATGTGCACAAATAAGTGCTTGTGGGTGAGAAATTAGAGCAGAGTTGCACAGTTCAAAGAAGTTCCTGACAGTGAAATTAATTCTGTTGTTAAGTTGTGAATGGAATAATCTGAGAACTTGGGTTCAGTAGTAAATGTTATTGTAAGAATAAAAATCATTGTGTTCAAACATGTAACTTTTACCTTTTTTACTCTGTTGCAGGAATAATTACAGCTGATGCATTTAGAGCAGACAAAGTACATACTATTGAAATAACATTTGACTAAACTGAATATTTGATCTGTATGCAGAAATAGAATTCTGAAATGCCTCATATCTAAAATTTACTATAAAGTCATTCATTTCCTTTCAGAGCAAGTCATAGCTCATTCCACTTCTGTAATGCATCACTTGGGATATGTTTCTAATTCTAAAAATATGTCAGTTCCTCAGTTTCCCACCATCTGCTATAAATTTCTTCTTTTGGGGCTGATGTATGTGTATGTGTGTTGTTTTCCTCTGAGGAATGTTGAAACATGGGAGAAAATGAATCCAGTTAGTAATTAAAATTGCTGTGGTTAGAACTCTGTTGTATTTCAAAGGATGAAGAAAAACTGCTTAAAGCTTGTCTTGTGAGTTTGAGACACAGAATAGATATTGTTATATATATCATCTTATGTGGGCTACTCGTGGCTCCTGCCTGACACTTTTGCTTATAGTACAAACGTTGGCACTTTGTTTTCCTAAATTACATGTAAGGGAAAATAATCAGGTTTGCTTTGTAGGATTTATTTATTTATTTATTTCATATCAAAAGCATAGCATACATTAGTATAAAACTGATAAAAAATAGAAGGAGTGCAGGCGGCTAAATATCTTTTGACCAGAAACGGGCAGCAGCAATGGTATTGTCTGTAGCCTCCAACAATTCTTCCTCTGTACATGAGGCAGGGCATAGCGAACAAGCATTCAGATACAGAGTTGTCTGTTCTGCTCCACAGTCACACAAGGTGTGGTGCTTTTGTGGTTTTTTTAGGTAGTGCCATTTTGCCAGGTTGTCTTTTGATCTGCCCACTCCACTTCCGAGTCTGTTCAGGGACTGCCAAGTTGCCCATTCTTGGTTTGCCCCTGGAGGAAGACCCTTGTGGGAGGCCATCTAGTTGGGATTTCCTGGTTGCTTTGTAGGATATGTATATGGGCAGTCCAACAGGGCAATACATCTGCATTTAAAGTGCTTATAGCATGCAGTTTTTAAAATAACTATAGTGCATAAGAGGCATGCAAATAAGAATTCTTTCATTTAATCGATCTATTTGGCAGATGCCTTTAATATCTTTCTTCATATTTTTTTATTATGATGCATTTCAAAAAAATTCACACAAACAAAAAAAGAAAATAGAAAAGGGGTTAGGGTTGTGGATTAGTAGATTGAGACTATATAAATGTCTGCTATATCACCGAGAAAGAGGAATGGGATTGAGGGGGAAGATAACTTACGTTTGTTATAATTATTACATCTTTATCTCTAACTCAAGTACTATTATACACATCATCTAAAGCAGGGGTCCTCAAACTTTTTAAACAGAGGGCCAGGTCACAGTCCCTAAAACTGTTGGAGGGCCGGATTATAATTTGAAAAAACATAAATGAATTCCTATGCACACTGCACATATCTAATTTGTAGTGCAAAAAACACTTTAAAACAATACAATAATTAAAATGAAGAACAATTATAATAAATACAAACTTATTAGTATTTCAATGGGAAGTGTGGGCCTGCTTTTAGCTGATGAGATAGGATTGTTGTTGTGTGCTTTCAAGTTGTTTCAGACTTAGGTTAACCCTGAGAGAGGGCCAGGTAAATGACCTTGGAGGGCCATATCCGGCCCCGGGCCTTAGTTTGAGGACCACGGATCTAAAGTGTTGAAAGTTCCAAATGTCCTCTATAACAGAACAGAACACCCTCTTGTCATCCGATGTTAAGACTACTAGTCATAACTTCTCATACTATCCAGTGTTCAGTATCTTTCTATTTAGATTCCTTCAAGATGCTGCTTATCATAATTCCTGGTGCTCTTACAATTGCCTCTACAAAAAGGCAGCTTCTATGGTACAGTTTAACTGCTTTTCTTAACCTTTGTGACTGTTTAAACAGCAGGAGTTGATCATCTGCCAACCTATGTGCAGCATTTCATAAAGCTTGCCAATTAGTTCTAATGTTGTCATGCCTTCAGAGATTACCTTGAATTGATGGGTATTTTAAAGAAAAACGCTCCAAGTGGAAACGATTAATAGCTCTGCTTTGTTCTTCAAAGCCATGGTTGCTATATTCCTGGATCTTGGCAGGCTCAGTCCACAAGTACTATGTGTTCTGTAGGATTCCTGCCAGATTTAGTGTGTTGCATGTACCAAAAGTATCTAAACCAGATTTTTTTTTCAGTTATACACTATCCACACAGTTTTATTGCATTTCTCTAGAATTTTTTTCTTTCCATGGCGTATTCTAGACTTGATTAGTCACTATTAGCATGCCAAAATAAGACTTCTTCATACAAAGGGGTTTGTTCTTATGCTAAACTTGTTTTTGCATGGTTTCTTTTTTGTTATGTACATTCTTGCTTTTTTTAAAAAAAAAAAATCATTAGCGACATTTACTTTGTAATTGAGTGCTGAACACAAATGCACTATGGTCTCAGAGAACTAGTGACCCATTGGAAGGTTCGTCTCCTAACTTCTAGGAGAAATATCGTGGTAAAGGAAAAATCAGGCCAGATAAGGTATAATGAAGGGCAGTTTCCTCCCTCCCACCTTCAACACAGGAAAGGATATTGTTGCCCCTCCAAATTTGCAGAGTTTGCTTTTGTGGATTTGATTATTCATGTATTTGATTGTTACATTCTGTCTAGGAATCTCTAGATCCTCCAGCTCAACTTGTAGTCAACTCCAAGTGAAGTTCAATTGTAGAGTCTTGCTGGAGAACCTAGGGATTCCTCAGTTGAAGAATTCCCTAGACATTTATAGGTCCTCCAAAACGATTTGACTGGAAATTAACCATAGAATTGCACTGGTCACCCTAGAGATTCCTAGAGAAGTATTATCTCAGATTAAAAAGACGCTGGGTTTTTAAAAAAATCTTGATATTTCAGTTTCCACTGGGGTCCTGTGCTTCTAACCCAGGCATGGGCAAACTTCAGCTTTCTAGGTGTTTTGGACTTCAACTCCCAGAAATCCCAGCCAGCTTACCAGAAGTTAGTAGTTGTGGGAGTTGAAGCCCAAAACATCTGAAGGGCTGTAGTTTGCCCATATCTTTGCTAACCCCTGCAACATGGAGGGATGGCTGTACAACCGCTTTAAGACTGGAGAATAGAAGGGATACAATCCAGTTAATTTAGGACTACAGAATAGAAGGGAGAGGTCCCACTTGCTAGCCAAAAAATGGGGATTTGCTAGGCTTTGTCTGTGTATGTGTGGGTGTTTTGTATTCTGTTATTTGTAATCCACCCTTCAGAGCAATCAAAATGTCAAAATAAATAAAAACGATTGCCACTTTTTGAAATATTCCCAGAGTAATTTACAAAAAAAATTAAAATAAAAGTGTCCACAAAGCTGTTGACTACTTTATTATATTTAATCTGTGTTTATCTGTTTTGGGTAGATGTTTATATAATGTCAAGCTCCCTACTTTCTTTCTTATGTGTTAAACCAAGGGTTCTCAATTTTTTTTCCAGTGTGGAGCCCTTTTTGAAGCAGAACTTTCTTGTGGAGCCCCAAGAAATATTACATTATATTACATTATAGATACACCAGCCATGAGCAAACTTTTTGACCCATTGCATTTTAAAATTTTATGGATAGGCCGGGCCGCTGGTAGATGTTAGGAGAGTGTTTGTGTGAACTAATTGGGAAAAAATGAACAAATTCCTATGCACACTGCACATGCCTCGTTTGTAGTGCAAAACAAAAAGCTAAGAAAGAACAATATAATATTTAAAATGAAGAACAATTTTCACTAGCATGAACTTAACATATTTCAAAAGGGGCAAAAGGGGGACTGGAGCTATTCAGTCCAGTCCCCTTTTGCCATGCAGGAAAAGCACAATCAAAGTAACCCCAACAGATGGCCATCCAAACTTTGTAATTATTATTATTATTATTATTAATAATAATAATAATAATAGCAACCCAGGGACTATCCAGTCCAATGTCATTCTGCCATGCAGGAAATGCCCAATCAAAGCACCTTAAGGGGTGGACGAAATAGCGGTTTGGAAGTGAGGAAGGCAAGGGAAAAAGGCTTGTGGTGTCAGAGGCAGGGAAGGCTTTTGACAGGAGGAGGGCTTGTGGCAGCAAGTGGGGGGGAGCATGAAAGAGGAGGGAAGCTGTCCTGACGCTATGCCAGTGTCTGCCATCAGTAATGGACTGGATAAGGGCAAACAAATTGAAACTTAATCCAGACAATACAGTCATATGGCAGAGCCAGGGAATAAGGATCAAGCCTGTGCTGGATGGGATTCCCCTCCTATTGAAGACACAATTCTGCAGATTGGGGGTCCTCCTGGATTCAACAATGAACCTGAAGGTTCAGGTATCTGTAGTGGCTAGTAGGGGCTTTTTAAAAGGCCAAGAGATCCTTTAAAACTTGTGCGCTGACTGCACCCGTTCCTTGAGAAGATGGATCTGGCCACGGTGGTTCATGCCTTCGTTACCTCCTGTAACACGCTCAACATGGGGCTGCCTATGAAGAGTGCTTAGAAACTTCAGCTGATCCAAAGAGTTGCAGCCAGCTTTCTTACCAGAGCTGACTGCAGGGAGAGAACAACCCCCCTGTTGCAGCACCTCCACTGGCTGCCAAGTCTATTTCCAGGCACAATTCAAAGTGCTGGTTTTGACCGTTAATGCACTAGATGTTTCAGGTCCAGCCTATTTGGCTGACCGTGTCCCCTTGTACGAACCTGCCCAGGAATTATAGGTCCAAATCATCTAGAGTAGTGGTTCTCAACCTGGGGTCCCCAGATGCTTTTGGTCTACAACTCCCAGAAATCCCAGCCAGTTTACCAGCTGTTAGGATTTCTGGGAGTTGAAGGCCAAAACATCTGGGGACCCACAGCTTGAGAACCACTGATCTAGAGTGACAAAAGCTGAGAGCCACTGGTGTAGGTTCATGCAGGTGACTAAGAACAGACAGGATGGATGAGCAGATGCATTTGTCATGGTAAGGTAATCAGCAGGAATTCTCTCAAGGTTGCCTCATACAGCTGAACTAAACTGGGAGTGTATCATAGGTGAGGCTTGATCCGGATGAGAATGTGTGTTGTCAGTACTCACTTGACAAGGTTTCTCACATGTTACGGAAGATGATTATCTTCTCTAAATCATCACCGGAAAGCATGTGGTAGACAAAAAGAAAAGCAGATACCAAACCCCTGCACTCTCAGTGGAGAGAGAGAGATAGAAAGGAGATTTTATCTAAACATTAGGAAAAACTTCCAGATGGTAAGAGAGTGGAATAGACTGGCTTGTAAGGAGACTGACTCTTTGGAGGTTTTAAATAGAGATTGGATAACTGTCTCTCAAGAATGCATTAGCTGTGTATTTTTGCATGATGGGGCCAGACTAGATTGCTTTTGTGGTTACTACTTGCTTTGTGATTCTGTTCACCAAACCTGACTTCTTGCCTTTCACTTCATTGATGAAAATGCAAGAATATTGCACCAGTAGTTAACAATGAACTTACTTAGTGTTCTTTTTAAAATGCTAAAGGGAATGTTTATATATAGGCAAGTATATTTGAACAGAAACTAAGAAAAGGGAGATGTTTCAAACAGCCTTCCTCATGTGCTGAAAAAAAGTCTATGGGGGCTTCATGAGGCTGTTCTGATAGGCTTCTCCCATATGTTTCGCAATATTTTGAATATGTGTAGTCCTGGCCTATGAAAGCCTTTATGTACCTAATCCAGCTTATGAAATCAGGGTGATGTACTATTTCCAATACTTGTTTTTAAAAATATTTTAATTGGTTTTAATGCTGTTACTAAATACTGTTTTGACCTTAATTTTGTATGTTTTATATGTGTTTTATTGTTTTTTCCTTTCTTTTTGTATGTGACGCGTCTGTGACAAAGTCAAGCGATAGCTAAAATGATGGCTGGACTGATAGATATTTTTATTGTTGAGTGTGCCTTCAAGTAGTTTCACACTTATTGCAATCCAAAGACAATTCTATCATGGCCAAAATTTGTTTAGTGTGGTTTGCTCTTGACTTCCTCTTGGTGACAGGTCACTTGTGCGATGCTGAAAAGTCAGACCACTGCACCATGTTTTAATAAATAATAAAGCATATTCCAAGGGAGCTATGCAAAGATCTGATCACAGATCTGATTAATGATACCACTTTACAATGAATAGGACTGACATTGAAAGAAGAAAACTGAAGCTGATTAGCCAAGACTAATAATAAAGTCAATCATAGATTTCATTTTCTCCTTGCATAACCTTTTGCAGAATAGCATTTCTCAAAAGATAGAGTTCCATCTTGGTAATACTGAGGGCCAGTGTTGCCTAACTTGCCCTAGTTTCATGCTGAAACCATAACATTGAAGCCTGCAAGATGGTTGCTAGGAACAACAACACATTGCAGTTTTTGTTTTGGAATAAATGGCATGTGATGTGAAACACAGGAAATGCTGTTTGGCATTTGCTACTGGCATGGTTGGGACTAGGTTCAGAGGTGTGCTTTCAGTTATATGCAATTACTGGCACACACAAAAGGCAGATAATTTTAGAACAGTTCCCTACATACTTCATCACTTAGATTTATTGTATAGATCAGGGGTCCTCAAACTAAGGCCCGGGGGCCGAATGCAGCCCTCCAAGGTTTTTTACCTGGCCCTCACTTATGGTCAACCTAAGTCTGTAACGACTTGAAAGCACACAACAACAACAACAACACTAACACTATCTCATCAGCCAAAAGCAGGCCCACACTTCCCATTGAAATACTAATAAATTTATATTTTTAAAATTGTTCTTCATTTTAATTACTGTAGTGTTTTAAGTGTTTTTGCACTACCAGTAAGATATGTGCAGTGTGCATAGGGATTTATTCTTTTTTTTTTCAAATCATAAGCCGGCCCTTCAACACTTTGAGGGACTGTGACCTGGCCCTCTGTTTAAAAAGTTTGAGGACCCCTGGTATAGATGAATGCTTGTGAAAAATAACCATGTGATGACTTACTCTAATGAACGCCCTTCCCACGGATAATAGACTAGCTCCATCATTAATGGTATTCCGCAAAAAAGTGAAGACCTGGTTGTTTGAGCAGGCGTTCGAATAGTCAGTGCAATGAGTGTAATGAACATAGGAATGGAACAATGGATGACGGACCTGGATCATGTTTTTAGTGATGAGACGCTAGTGAATGGTTATTGTTGTTAATCGTATATTATTGTATAATGTGTTATGATGTTAACTGTTTTTATACCGTGTTATTGTAGCATTGAATTTTTGCTGTTCTGTTGTTAACCGCTGTGAGTCGCCTAAGGGCTGAGAACAGCGGTATACAAATAAAGTAAATAAATAAATAAATGATCACAGAGAATATGAAACAAAACTTTTTAAATTTTGGGCTCAATTTCTTGTATCTTTACCTTAATTGTATCTGCATTCTATCAAACCACAAAGCTAGCGAAGAAGGAAAAATGTAGTACTCACTTCTGTCATCCAGTCTATGTAGAGAGAGCTTACTGCTTTGAAAAGATGGCCAGACTTTCTGTAGAACTTAGAACGCATCTACATGGCTAAAAATTGTACTTAACTCACAATCTTGACACATGACATTCTTGACTAATCACTTGCATTGCAGTACTTTGGGCATTAGTCTGGTTCAAAATAACACTGCTGTTTTACAGATAATCTGAATTTTTGTCTTATAGCCAGGTTGGTATTACTTTGCTGTGGAGTTGAGGAATAAGAGTTAGGGGTGGGTGAGATTGATTGGTGGGTGGTAATAATTCCCATCAAGAAGTGGCTCTTCCTCAGTTGAACTTTTAAAAAAATCAAGAAGGTGCTTCTTTTTACAGTGTGTGTATGTGTGGTGGGATTTTAAATGAGTAAAATATGAAATGAAAAATTATTTGGTTACTGGATAAAAGATTTTTTGAGATCAGTATATCCACCAACCTCAAAGTTTGCTTTTTGTTGCTTAAAATATTAAATAGGATAACAAAGTTAATTTGCTATGAGTGTTGTCATTGAGAATGAAAGAAGGATACTTAGATTGGCAGCATGTTTCCTGTCTTTACCTGGTTTCCCTACTTTTCAGAGGGTTCCATAAATTTCCCTGTATGCTTTGATCACACTTATTGGGCTTCTTAATTCATCTGTAAAGCCTTTATATTGGTTCTTACAGCTTTTTGTGGGTCACTTGAGAATGACTAAACATCTCAATGAATCACTTAATTAATCCTATTTTGTTATGTTTCCTCTTTTAATTACATTTTATTCTTCAGCTTTCTTGTCAAAATTAATGCCATATTATGAACAGACATTAGGTTCCAGGTTTTTTCACCTTTTTTGTAATACAGCACTGCTCCAAGTCTCTATCTGCTGTCAGGAAAACAAACAAATCGCAGCTATACATATTATTGGTCTACTGTTGTCATTTTGCTTATATCTAAATTTAAAACCCTTCAGTTATAGAATCATAGGGTTGGTAGAGACCCTAAGGGCCATCCAGCCCAACCCCCTGCCATTCATGCCCAAAGCACTCCTGACAAATGGTCATATAGATTCTCTTTAAAAACCTCCAGAGAAGGAGACTCCAGTACACTCAAAGACAGCATATTCCACTGCAAGCACAGCTGTTACCATCAGGAAATTAATTCTAATATTCTGATGGAATCTCTTTTCCTGCAATTTGGATGCTTTTCTGTAGAGCAACAGAAAACAAGCTTTCCCCCTCCTCAAAAACCTGTTGAACCTAGTAATTGTAAAGTATCATAAATATAGATAACATTGGATAATAAATAAACCACTCTGCAGGGGCCAAGCAACATGACATGGCACATGGCTCATTGTGAGAATTTGCAGCTTTCACCTCAGCACTGGCCTGTCATATGGACAGCCTCCTTGCTTAATGCCGTCCCTAGCTGCTGTGTGGTAGGTTTTGCCATAATGTTAAATGATTCCCATCCTTAAGAGCTCTATGGCATCACTGCCATATGTCAGACTTTACATCTGTGATAACATGTAAATTGATCACAATAGGAAGCAGTGTGGGAAGTCAGAATGAGCAGTATTCTTGCAACATCCTTTGGTCTTGCTTGTGCTTTTAAGACTGTAAGCTTGCCTTTGTGGTCTGTCATCTGCTGACATGTTTCTATATCAATACCTTGGTTTGATCTGTTTTTGTCAGTTCCGATATGCTGTACATCACCTCCTAGCTAACTTGGGATCATTAACGTCATATGTCACCAAGTTAGCACAAGTGGAACATACACAGAATAGCTTTATTTCTCCTTATATTCCACCTATTTGAAAGTCCTAGAGTACATAAATTAGGTTTTAATTGTCTCCTAACATAACAGGAAGATAAAAAATCAGGATAGCATAGCTGACCTCTATAATGCCAATTTTCAAAACATATTTAACCAATAAGATAATTAATTTTATGATTTATGCCCATGTATTCACCATACTGATGGAATTACATTCTTTAATAGTTGTGGAACTTGATCTTGTAACTAAAACACAACATATTTGAACAGTTCTCTTTAGGATAAGGTAGGAAGACCCTGAGGTTGTATTTGACCCTCAAGGTGGTTTTGCAATCTCAGACTTCCACCTGACTACTCTCTATTTGGCAAAATATGAGGATTTGATTTCCTGGAAGTAACTAGAAATAGCAATTTACCATTTAAATTGATCACAGGGGACCTCATGGTTTAGAAAACAAGACTTAAAAATTCTTGGAGGGTTGGCAGAATATGTGGTCCCAAGGTAGAAAATTACATGTAAATCCTGAGCCAGCAGAGTAACCTACCTCTATTGAATGGCTGCATTTAATTGCAATATTCTTCAAACATGACTTGGAAAGTTGCAGATATGTGCATGTATTCACATCCCTGTTTGCTCTTCTTCATTCATGAAACAATACTAGCTCTGTACTTAGTATATGATCTCAGTAGTTCAGGATTAAGAGTGTATCATAAGGATAAAGTAGCCTTTATTATGAAGGAAGCAGTCTGAATAATTGCAGAACTTTACTGAAAATGTTTGCAGTTTTAACTAGATTAGTTGAACACTCAATATGTGTGTGCAATTGCAAATGCCCTTCATGCTGAAAATATGGAAGGAGACCAATGTTCAAAACGAATGTGGGTAGGTCAGGTTCAGTGATTAAGCTTTTTTTGTTCAATTAAAAATAAAGACCTTCGGTAACAAAAAAAGAAAGCCTTTTTCAGTACATGTATTTTTAAAGATGAATGCATGTGTGTTTGCTATGACATTTCTAATACGATATATGGACTATCTTGAACTATTAGCATAGTTCATGCATATTTTGTTAAGTGTTTATTTCTTCTGCAGATAGTTCATTGTCTGGCTGCCTACAGTAGGTCATAAGCTCTCTTATACATGGGCTTTCTTGGCAAGATTTGTTCAGAGGTGGTTTTCCATTGCCTTCCCCTGAGGCTGAGAGAGTGTGACTTGTCTAAGGTTTCCATAGCTGAGTGTGAATTCAAACTCTGGTCTCCAAAACTTACCTCAACATTTAAACCACTACATCACATTGGCTCTGTATATAGACTGTGTGGGTCCTGTGCCACATGTTGACATAGTAATTTAACTAGTACTTTCAACTGAGGGGTTATATCACCTTTCTCTGTACTGTTCTGTGTGTTATACAAGCTGGTTCAGACAGGGATCAGAAACTTATGCCCCTTTCATCAGGCATTAGGAATGAGTAGAGTTTCAGTGCTGATGTAGCTTCGTAGCAGTGGTGTTTAAGTGCTTTCCTCCCACACCGTTGCTGAGATAACTTTTCTGTAGGGATACTGAAAATTTGGGAGGCGAAACGTGATAGAGTTATGGAGGTTGAGAGTCAACCCTAGCAATCAATGGGGTGACAGATGTCACCCTCACATCTAATGTGTTTTTAAAGCTGCATTTCCCCCTCCCAGAGAGCTTATGCCCCGCTTTGTGCTGGTCAGTGACTGTAATAAAGTTTGTTGTTGTTGTTGTTGTTGTTGTTGTTGTTGTTGAGTCTGTGTACATTTTGGGATCATATGTGTTATATGTTTCTTATAGGTTGTTTGAAAGATCAAAGGTGAAAATACTGTTTAGTCCTCTCTGTGTAAGGAAGTAAAGGCAGGTAGAACAGGACATCTCTACAATTAAGACCGTCTTGCATCCTTATTCTTTTTGGCTGTTAACTGATTTTAGATTTGAGAAGTGTTCCTGTTTATGGCTGTATATTGTCATCAAAGTGCAATGGTAAGTGATGACCTAAAAAAGAGGGGAAATGTTGGACAAAATTCCAGACATCTTAGATAATTCTAAAATAGTTAACTGATATAGTTACACCTTTTTCGTTTATTTTTGTTCCAGCTTCTGATTTTATTGTAATTGCTCACAGTTTTGTCTCAAGTAAATGATGGAGAAAGAGCCCATTAATAATTATACATATTAAGGGGTAGTCATGTTGGCTAGCCAGCAGAATACAAAATCCATGATACATTTATTGGCTAACTGAAATGCACAAAATTTATATTACACTGTTTTTTTTTATCATTCAAAACATGTTTTTAAAATCATATAGAAGAAGAAAAGAGAGTCACACTAATATGTTTTTTAAAAGAGACGTTTCTGTTGCATTTCAGTTGTTCAGGAGGGATCTTAATGCAAGCAAAAACCACTCTTTGGCTCTGGGGAGATAAGTGACAAGGACAATAAAAGATTGGTAATAAAATTTCAGTGCCATTTACAATAGACCCTGGTTGTCCCTATCCTGTGCAAATCTAACTGGAAATGTCTCAGACAGAGAACATTGAATTTCTCAATAAATACCTGTACTGTTATACCTGGAAAAACATTTAGATACTGTATAGGTAAAAACCTGCCAATTGCAGCCCAGATGAAATAATTTTACTTTTGTTGAGGTAATATCCTAAAACAGTTAATTCCCAATCTATTAGCTCCCTCTTCTTAAAACAAAATTAAGAATTTCAAATCCAGGAAACATATTCCGATGGCAATTTAAGAAAAAATTGCAAATAATGGTTGGTGAGGCCTGGCAGTATATCTGACACCTACCCAAGAACGTAAACTTGAAGGAAATTTTCTTGATTTCCTTAGTAATTTGACAGCCTTTTTACAGAAACATTTCTTTATGTCCTGTATATAAAGTTGCATAATGTTTAAGAATAATGCCTGCATTTTGGAATCTTCTATCTATTTATGATTACAGAGAGAGAGAAATTAGAGTTAGAGGAATGTCTAGAATGACACACTACATGTAAGTAACCCAACCAAGATCATATCAACTTTTTCTACCATTACAAAAAAAACCCAAAATAAAACAAAAGAACAAGCAAGACTTATTTAGAAAGTCCGAGAGCATAATAATGAAGAGACAGTGAACTTTCTAATGTTCATATCAAATTATCTCCATAACATAAAGCACATTTATGTACATTTGCCTATACTTAAGAGCAAACAAGACACGTTTTTAATTCCTGCAGAATCTTTTTAGTTAGATTAATAGCATATTTCTCTATCTGCTCAATGAATTCAATTAAATATACTCCCAGGTGGGCAAGCAAAAGATTTCAGCTTTAGGCGCTTTCATTCATGAAATATTCAATTGTTGTAGTTATTTAATATTTCTATATGTATAATAAGTGCTGGAAACGTAAGAGATGGTTTAATAATATGCTGTTGGTATGTGTAAAACCATCATAATCAAAATAACATTATTATGCTCTATAAAAAAAATCAGATTTGATACGTCTGTGTCCCAGTGGACTTACTAACTAAAAACAGATTTAAAAGGAAGAGAGGTAGAGGTGAACAAGAAAAGCAAATTATATTATGTCACTTAGATTACTTGTAAAGAAAAGATTGGATTATTAAGATTGTTCACAAAGTTTGTGCTTTCATTCAAACCTGCCTTATAGACCTTCTAATTTATCTTGTCTTTTCCAATCTGATCATACATTTAGCTGTAACTGCTTCATTTGTTCACTGTGTGACTGCAGTTTCATTCAGATCCAGCTATGACTATCTCCCATGCGTTATTTCCAGATGCCCCCAAGTTAGAAATGAAGTTCTGCCACATATTTGTGTTTGGAGGACTACAGAAGGGAAGCCTCCTAATTGTGAAACCCCCATGTAATGCCTTCCTCTATACTGATGCCTCTTTACTGTATGTCTATTCCAATGATGGTTAAGCCAGCTTGGGAAAAAGAAGGGCAGGGAACCATTCAGTAGTGTGAAGAGAGAACCTACAGGTTATAATTTATTCAGCCATCACATATCGAGTAGAATTTCTATTAGAGACACTGTAAAAACCCAACATGGTGTTCATTCAGATGTTAGAATAATCTCTTATTATTTTTCTAGCATTACACTCATAATTATATGTTTTTAAAACGGCCTTAGTCTTCTGATGCATTCTGCATGTTTGTTCTCACTACACCACAATTTGTTAATTGTGCTGTCAACATGGTCAATTGGGTGATCCAAAGACATAAACCACACATTAAGATCATTCTTCTGATACAAGATAAGCCAGGTTTATTGTGTTGTATAAATTAGGTGTGTGTGCCTGTATGTATATTTACTCTCTGTGCATTCATTTTGTGAGAATAGCTTTGTAAGAGAGCACATAGTGAACGAATACACACAATGTTGAGTTTTAGAGTATCTCTGGTGGAAATTTAACTTAGAATGTATTAGTCTGAATACAGTTTACAAGTTTCTTTTCATTCCTAAATCAACATGAGTCTTAGGTAGGCCCTGGAGAAGTGAGAGTAACAATGGTGACAGAGGGATTGCATAATGGCAAATAAATGTGAATTACTGGTCAATGTATTAGATATGATATACAGGGTAAAAGTTCAGCAACATTCCCAAAGTCATCTACTAAACTTCCAGCTATTTAGAGATTTGAATCTTGATTTCCTATTACTCTCCAGCCACCTTGTTACATGTGGCAAGCCACATTGTTCACATAGTGGTATGTTTTTTAACCATACCGATGTAGCAGCAAAACCTGTGAAACCAGTATATGATAAATCTCTGCAAATTATATGGTTTTGTTTCCAATAATATTGGTTAAGCCTATGCTACCACAGAAAGACAAAAATAGAAAAGAATAGTATCATGTTTAGAAAGGAATTAATCATGACTCATAAATCATAGGCAAAAGGAGTCTTCACTGTCAGAAAGGCAAATTTGTTTAAAGCAATGCATGGCAAAACTTTATCACAAATGAAGCAAACATCTGCACTGGAGGTTTAACCGAATGGACAAGCTGGCATCCTGCTGAGTGTTCATTGCAACCTACCAATGACAAGGCAAGGATAGGAACTGTGTCAAGTTTTAACTTTTGGCCTAAAAGACATTGACATTGGTTTTGCCTCCAAGGGGACACATCGAAGAAGGCATCATTCGAACTCGTTATCCCATGTAATACATAATTCCAACTAGAGGGACACAGAAGACCACCCCTCCAGCAGATTTTAGTTCTGGGGCACCTAAATATGGAGAGAGGTGCTACTTTTGATATTGCAGTCCCAAACCATGTAGGCATTGTAATTCAACATCTGGAAGGCACCTCATCTATAGAATCCTGAATACAGTTTGAGCATCCCTTATCCAGAAGCCTGGAATACTTCAAAATCCAAAACTATCTACATAGGTGACTAAGATGGTAAATGACACCTTTGCTTTCAGTTGTGACAGTGACAGTTTGATGAATAGAACCTTTGTTTCAGTTTGATGCATAGAACTTTTGTTTCATGCACAAAATTACTAAAAAAAAGTGTATAAAATTACCTTCAGGTTGTGTATATATAAGGTGTATATTAAAAGTAAATGATCTTTTTGTTTAGACTTAGAACTTATTGCCAAAATATCTCATGTATGTATAAACAAATACAGGTATTTCAAAATCTGAAGAAATCTAAACTCTGAAACACTTCTGGTATCAAGCATTTTAGTAACGGATGCTCAATCTATACTCTAGTTTTCTTTCAAGATGTGATTTTTAATAAAGAGGGAAATTAAAGTAGCATAGGCTTTATTTGATATTTATTTGATGTTTTGGGGGGGGGGGGTTCTTTAGTTTAGCAGGTCTAAAACAAACATTTCAAAGAAATCACTTCATGCGCTCCCAATCTAGTAGTTGCTGTGCTTGTTAGCATATCTGAATCTTATTTTCTTCTCCAAACAAACAAACAAGATGTGGGGCACATAAAATTGTAACTTGTTTTTGTTCATTAGTTGAGATTTTCAGGACTATAGATAACATTCTCTACTTTTTTCTTTTACTGTAATTGAGGTATTCTTGCATGTTTTTTGTTTGTTTGGTTGTTTTTACTAATCTGGTGCCAGGCTTAATGGTGTGGCTCTTTTTTAAAAAAATCCTTAGTAAGGTCATAGAATAATTATTTGAGAAACTGCTGGTTTCCTCTGTATCTAAAGTTTCTTTTAAAATAATTTCAAAAGATAAGCATGGAGAACATGTATTTCAGAAAGTATGCTCTTCGATGTGCTAAGTTAATGTTATATAATATGCAGGCATTAGCCTCCCTAAGTACCCTAAAGGCAACAGATCCTGTCTGATCTTGGAAGCTCAGTAGACCAGCCTTGGTTAATGCTGCCAGTAAATGCCATGTGCTGTGGGGAGGAAGCAGTTGGGAAATAGTACGGAGGAAGCAGTTGGGAAACCAGCTCTAAATATTCCTTGTCTAAGAATCCTCTGTGAAATTCATGGCATTGCTATAATTTTACAGGTGACCTTTAGTCACATACATACAAGAGTGTTATGCCATCTCCAGCCTCCTTGTGTGTATAAACAGTGCACTAAATGTGCACAAATCTGTTGAACTCGCTTTATGAAGTTCATTATGAACTAATAAGTTGCTCTCTTAAAAAAGTATTTATTTATTTCAAACATGTGTATCCCGTCCTTCTCAACCCCCGAGGGGGGATTCAGGGCAGCTTACAACCGACAAAAATTAGATGCCAACACATACAAACAAATCAATATAACACAAATTAAACATTGGTTAAAACATTAAATTATAAAATACTAGCTGTACCCTGCCACGCGTTGCTGTGGCCTATAGTAAATCTTTTCATAGATATCTGGTCTATTATGAAAGAGAGGTACCTTCTCTCTTTCCTTCATTCCCTCCCCCTTTCTTCCTTTGCCTCCTTTTTCCCCTCCATGTTTCCTTCCTTCTTTCACTTTTTATTTGCTGTGGCCAACCTTCCCTCTTTCTCTCCTTCTTTCCCTCCTTCCTTCCTTCCCATCTTTCCTTCTCCTCTTCCTTCTCTATCTCTTTCCTTCCTTCCCCCTTTTTCTTTCTCTTCTGCTGTCTCTCTTTTCTTCCTTCTCTCTTTCCTTCCCTCCCTCTTTCTCTACATCTTCCCCCTTCCTTCACTCCCTCTTTCCTTCCTTCATTCCCTTTTTTCTTTTCTCCTCTCCTTCCTTCTTTCCCCTTTTTCTTTCCCTCCCTCTTTCTCTCATTTCTTTCTTCTCTACCTCTTTCCTTCCTTTCCCCTTTTTCTTTCTCTTCTGCTGTCTCTCTTATCTTTCCTTCCATCTTTCCTTTTCTTCTTCCTTCTTTCTCTTACTTTCCTGTGGAGATTGTCTGATTTGCCTCCTCTGGAACATGTCATATATTATTGTCCTTCTTTAGAGATCTTTAGACAGGGGGGAAGGTTGTGGGCGGAGTTAGAAGGGGCTTGGTGGCGTTTGGTGGAGGAGGTTGAATTGGGATGCTTTAGACAGGGCGGGAAGCGGTGCGGCATGAGGATGGGGGCATGGCTTGCGTGGAGGGAGCGTTGGCCGGCAAGCCATGTGCGTGCGCCAGGGAACTTGCAGCTGGGTGCCATTGCGCATGCTCAGTTGTTTTGTCGTTTTGTGAGTGTGTTGTTGCGTTGTTTTTCATTTTGATTCGGTTTGTTTGTACCTAGTGGGTTGAGGTAGGTGCATGGGAATTTTGGTTAATTAATTTTGGACTTCTATTAAAATGGCTTGTTTTATTCTAATAAAAAAAATTCATTTGTTTACCATCCACAGGATTAGAAACTTTGGGGTGAAGTAGTTGTTCTGTCATAATTGTAGAAAGACTATGCAGTAGTGCAGTAGGAGATGAATTGAGCTTTATGGATCATATATAAGAATTTATTAAAACGTATGGAAATATATTTTAGTCTGTGCTTAGGCCCATAATTGACTGCTTTTGACATTTCAGGCTGGAACCCTTACCATATTGCCATCATATTGGCTGAAAGGTGGTTTAAACATTTTTTCCAAAAAGCAAACCTACAAGCAAACGTAAATAATGTTTCAATTACAAAAACTGTGAAAGAAGATTTCAAGTTTTAGCTGCATTTGTCCAACACATGATAGTGAAATTAGTTCTGGAAAGTGAGATGATGGAACAGAGCTGCGCAACAATGCCCTTTCTAATTCTCCAAGATAACCTTTCTGAGTAAAAGTTATGGATGTGCAACTCTATTCTGAAATCCATGCCAAAAATGTATATCATGTAGTGTCTGTCATACAAAGGGAAGAGTTGTAAAAAGCAGTCTGTCTGTGCAGGCAGCTTTGATTACTGCTATTTCCAATTACTGTTTTTAAAAACCAAAGAATATACTTGCTTGCAAAAAAATTAGAAATTATATTTTCTATATTCTGTTCTGGGCCCTCTGAATATTAAGCAGGATGTTAAATCCAAATGTACTATTACAATCTTTAGAGATAGCTGGAATTTTTTTATTTGTGCTATCGGAAGAACCATCTTCAAACCCCGAGGACCCCTTTCAAGTTATGTAAACCATTCATTGCATTCTTGGTCTGGTACAATCCAGGAGTGTGAAAATGCCTCAGTTGGAGGAATCAAATGGCTTGTTTCTCTTGGCTTACCTCAACACTTGGCAGCAAGCTTATACAAGGTTTTTAGCATTTCTGGTCCATTGACCTTTCAGACCTGCCTCATTTTACCCTCATGTAGATGGTTGTGTGGGTGTCCAAGACTAGCCAAAGAGTTCTTTTGCCTTTGTGATGCAGGATATCAGAGGCACTGAAAGAGGACATTGATGCCTCAAAACTCAGGGCAGTTTGGGTTGTGCCTGAAACTCAAGTGTTTATCTTGAGAAACGGGTGGGCAAACACAACTGGTATTGCTAGGTATGAGCACGTTTATTGGAATGAATGACCGTTGTGATGAATCTGTGATTCAGAATGCCCTGTGCCTAAGGCATTTCTACTGCTTTGGAAAGTAGGTATTAATATCTACTGCATAAGAGAGTCACTGATGATGTGGGAGGTGAATAAAACTTGTAGATGCTAATTTTTGTGGGGCTTTTAAAGGCTCCATAGTGTAACATCATGTTTCAGTACAGTTATGTAATGCAGGCTGACAAGGAAATAGAACAGAATCTCTTTCTTTGTCCCTCTCAGTTTCCACCTCTCTCTTTTCAAAGCTCCACTCCTGAAGAGCTGCTGGGTTTTTTTAAGTCTGCCTTTGAAAAACTGTGTCCCCTCCCCCTTTCTTTGTAAGTAGGGATTGATTTGGGGAAGGTAAGCAAGATGCAAGTTCCGACTCTAGCCAATGGGATTTGCCTTTTACCAAGTGTTTATTTTGCTTACTGAAGTCAGGGCCAGCCCCCTTTTAAAGCATGTATAACCCTGATGGCTGACATGAAAGAAGACAAGGCAATTCACACTTCATGCTTGAAAGCTTGCTGGTTGGCTGACTTGTTGAAGTATACTTATGGATAATTTGAGTTACATCTCTCATTCTCTCTCGTTTTAATTTTAACTGGTGGGCCTCTGTGTCCACACACATAGAGTTTCTGCTGGCATACTGTGAGTGTGTATGGTGGGATGTGTGAGAATTTTATGGAGAGCAAGAAGACTCATTGTAAGTGTTTGTAAGCGTCTCAATCCAGTTTATTTGAGGCATATTTCTGTTTGAATGAATAAGGAACCACTTAAATCGCTATCTTAAGATTATTATATATGTGTGTATAAGTCAATCTCAAGGGTACTTTCTGGAGCTATAACATTGGATTTTGGTATCACCCGTGGATAAGTCGAAGGTTATTCCACAGAGGTTGGAAAACACCATCCCTGTCTCCAATTACCATTGCTGTTTTCTCACCCAGAAGCCTGTTTCTTTCAGCAAAACTGAAGTTTTTAAGTAATGAGCTGTACCAATTTTGGCATGAACTCAGAATTAAAGTCATTCAGAGTGCTTACATTAGTTTTAATTTTTGAAAATCAAATGGCTGTTTATAAAATTAGATTCTTTGGTGCTTTTTGAAAATCAAGAGAGGAAAGTAATTTGAAATACATTCCTTAATGAAATTATTGCAAATGGCCAATTAATGGTAAATACTTAAAAAATGTAAATCCGGATATGTATCACCATTGTAAGAGACCCTTATATAAGATATCCAACTTTCTTCTTATCCCACACAGAATGATACTCTGAATAGTTCATTGTAATCAATCATTCTTGATCTAATTGGTGGCTGTACCTTTTCTGCTGTAGCTGTGGTTTATATTTTCTGGGGAGGGAACTCCTGAATAGAAGCCATGTGAGTAGCTCTACAGGTTTGGAAGCGGCAGTATTTGAAGAAATATGAGAGAAAGTTGGAGAATATTGGAGTGAGAAATGTAGGAAAGGAAAGCAGGAAGAGGAGAGACTGCGAGGAATTATGGATAGTACAGTAAAGGCTGAAGGAGAATGGCAAAAAGATACAAAATTGCTTATTGAACATTAGTGACTGTGTCAGACCAAGCTGTATGTACATGTGGATAACAATGCACCTGTGTTCAGCTTGTTAAGTTTATAAGGTAAACTATGATGATCGTACAAAAACGTATGTAGTGTGCAGATACTTAAGTCGTTACACTTCTAGGGGCAGAATATATGAATCTAAAAGCAAGAGGCAAATCTGTGTAAGACAAATAGAGAAATGACATATTGGGGAAGAGATGGAGGAAATGTGAAAGGAAAATGGACAGGTAGAGACTATACAAGCTGCATTCTATCTCTGTAAAGGCAGTGTGTGCACTGGTTTCTCTAAAATAGATTTTTGACAAAAGACTTCACAAAGGGGCTTCCTGCTTGAGTTTGAAGAGCAGAAGAGCTTTCCCTACATATTCATATGTAAGTCTAGAATTTTTAGTCAAAAGTTCAACCCCCCCCCCCCCAAAACATGGGATGATTTATTCATGGGTCAGTGTGATTACTATACCATAACTCTATTTTTTTTAAGGAATCAATCCCTTATCTTGAGTATAGTGGCGAAAGGCAAGAGCTTAGCTCAACCAAGAGAACCCAAAAGAAGCACCAAGCATCACCACCCTCTCCTTTCTCCACTGTGACATTGCTTCTGGCCTTTTTGAATGTCTGACTAGAAAAATGGTGGTTGAGAAGGTTTCCCCTTTCTGTGGAATGACCCTTGACCTATCCATGGGATAGATCAAAATCCGTAATTGTCAATTCTTCCCAAACTTGGAGTTCTTTTTTTTCAAACACATTTTATTTTATTTCAAGTAATAAGAAAGAAAAGAAGGAGTTCTGTGTGCCAAGTTTGGTTCAGATTTGTCACCTGTGGGAGTCTCAGTGGTCTGAGTAAGTCAGAGCTGAAGAAGTTGAAGGTTCTGCAAATCCCACCATCTGTTGTCAATACTCCCTCAAATATATTGTTTTTGTGATTAATCATTATGCTTTAATTATGTTCAATTTGTAACAATGAAAGTAAATCCTGCATATTGGATATTTACATTACAGTTCATAACAGTAACAAAATTACAGTTACAAAGTAGCAACAAAATAATTTTATGGTTGGGGATCATGTGAGTCGCCTTTGGGCTGAGAACAGCGGTATATAAGTAAAGTAAATAAATAAATCATCACAATATGAGGAACTGTATTAAGGAGTTGTGGCATTAGGAAGGTTGAGAACCACTGGACTAGATGTCCCCTGAGGTCTTCCACTGAAATACTGTTAAGATTATGTTGATTAAATTTGTTCTTCGTTTTAAATATTGTATTGTTCTTCCCTTTTTGTTTTTGTTTTTTGCACTACAAATGAGATATATGCAGTGTGAAAGGCTGTGAAAGGCAGCAGCCACTGTGATCACACCCTGTCCATTAGAAAACAGCTTATGGACCATCCAACCCCCACACCCCTGTGTGAGCAATCTCCAGCACAAAGGGGAATTTAAAAGGAATTTTCAGATTGGGGTTGCCCTCCTCTGACACTGGCTTGCCCAAAAAGGAGTAAAATCACCAGTGGGTTTCCG
Organism: Anolis sagrei ordinatus; assembly: GCF_025583915.1. NCBI lineage: Eukaryota > Metazoa > Chordata > Lepidosauria > Squamata > Anolidae > Anolis > Anolis sagrei. The sequence continues at coordinate 197,471,163 of NW_026844366.1, forward strand.
TAGCTGAGCAGATTTGAACCCAGGTCTTGTAATGTTTTGGTCCACTGCTGCTTAAAGTATGGGTCCCAACCCCAGATAGGATTCCCTTAGTTCAGTGTTGGTGTCACAAAAAATGGCAACAATAAAAGGTTTTTGAATGTCACTGATTTACACAAATCTGTTAGCAACCATGTGCAATGTTTACAGTGGACTCTGCAGGAAATGCTTTAGCTGCACTCCACAAAAAGGAAAATCCGTCTGTTTAGCAATCCTAGCAAATGTTGGTTTATCATCACTAAATGTTTGATTGTATATCTGTTTTATATACCTCTGTACCTGGAGTCGCATAAAATTTTCTCGAGCTGAAAGGGGTTGTGAGATTTTTAAAGCCCTGTTCTAGTCTAATTCCCAAAGTGTTATACCATGCTAGCTACCATTTATGGAATAGAATTAGGAATCACAAAATGCTTCTTTACAAAGGAAAGTAACACCAAGACACAGGGGATGAGACAAGAAAATAAAGTTGGATTTGAATAATCAAAGGGTAGAGCATAAACGAGAATCCAAAAAATAATATTTTCAGACTGGCAAAACATCTGGCAAGATTGATTTGTTGGGACTGCACAAACAGAGGAGTAATTTTTTTTACATGCTAGTGTAACCTTCCCAGAAGCTTCTAGTTGGCCTTGATGAACTCTTCTTTGTCTTTTGCAGGGATTTGTTCAGTCATGACCACAGCAGACAGAAACCTAGCCTCACTTCTTTGCTATTGATGCATGACCTGGCATTTCTGCAACTTCTGGGTCTTAGACTTGGAGCTAATCTAGAAAATAGCTTGTATAATTTACCTCAAGACATGGTCGAGGTAGGTGGGATAAAAATGATGGTGGGGGAAAGACTTTTATTACTACTCTGGCGCAGAGGAAAAGTCTCAGTTAAATGTAGATGGCAATGTCACCCTCAGAAGATTAAAATGGCCATGCAGTGCAAAAAGGAAAAGGGTGAAAAAGATGCATGTAATTCTGAGACACAATGTGTGGGAAGCTGAGAACATCACAGATAATATGTGGGTTGGTGTTGTGGTTTCCTCAGAGAAAGATCAGCTGTTTCATTTTCAGAACAGCAAAATGTTCTTCATTTTTTCTTAAAATATGATTTGTTTAGGTTTTGTATTTGGCTCGAGTTCTGAAGGCATTATTCTGAAATAACCTTAATCTAAACTAACTATCTAAAATACATTTTAAAACTTCAAATTGACAGTAATAAAAGATGGTAAGAAACTCCTACAACAAGTTGATTAACAATTATTTTTCCAGTAGTTTTCTGTCCAGTACTGATTCTTTTAAAAACCCTATGGTTGGCCATTATAGGAATGAGCTGAAGTGATCATATGCTTCTGGCTCCCCTCCTATCCTTTTCTGATATGGTTGCAAGGAGGAGATTTTTAAAATTCCCTTTGGCTTTTGAGTAAGTACAGTTGCTTGAGATTACTCGTAATTACAGTTTGAAGGAATAAGCCAAATTCAGGACTTAGATTACAATGTTGACTTGCTTGTCAAAGGTGTAGTTAAGGCTAATCATTGTTCAAGGAGCCCCAGGTGGCGCAGTGGGTTAAACCCTTGTGCTGGTAGGACTGCTGACCAAAAGTTCAGTGGTTTGAATCAGAGGGCGGGGTGAGCTCCCATATGTCAGCTCTAGCTTCCCATACGGGGACATGGGAGAAGCCTCCCACAAGATAGTAAAACATCAAACATCCGGGCGTCCCCTGAGCAACATCCTTGCAGATGGCCAATTCTCACACCAGAAGCGACTTGCAGTTTCTCAAGTCGCTCCTGACATGAAAAAAAATATTTCCGTGTTGCCTTCCAGAAGTTTAGGAAAGTAGCATCCACAATACCTAACCATTGGTCTTTCCATCTTGGGATGATGGTAATTATTAAAAACATCTGGAAGACAACATTGCCTTCAAAAGATTTGGGATTTCCATGTAAAGCTGTGTACAGTATGAGCACTTTATTCTCAGTTCCCATATCCATGGTTCCATTTATCTGCTGTTTACAGAATGCCCTTGGGTTTGGGGAGTGTAAACAGGAAGAATCATTCCTGCTGCTGTTGCTTTGGTGCCAGAGAGAAGGATGGCTAAAGTTGATGAAGCAAAGCAAATGGTTCATACCAGTCAGAATTGATCAAGTTCAAATTTCCTTTGAGAGTTGCATGGAAAAGCAGTGGATAAGCTTGGGCAAGTCCTTCTGTCTCAGTTCTGGCAATGAAATTGAGGAACTTCAGCTACTCTTTCCCCCATGGGGCAGGATGTGAACTGGGGTGGAGGGGATAGTGAACAAGAGCTAAAAATAGAATGTTTCCTATTACAAACAGTGTTCCATGTCCATGGGAAGTCCTGGAACTATCCTCCATGAATGCAAAAATATGTAAAGATGAAAATGAATGCTTGCAGTCTTATTATGGCTCTAGATGAATGTGTATGGATATTCCATTAGCGGTACTTTTGGTCAAAGGTGTACATTGTAAGCTGTGGCAATCCTTAGAAAAGCAGGGATGTCTTAAGATAAGCAAAATCTAAGGTACTGAGGATTTCAAGAGTTAAAATCAGCTCCCTCAGCTGGCCTTTAGCAGTCAGAATTGATCAAGTTCAAATTTCCTTTCAGACTTGCATGGAAAAGCAGTGGATAAGCTTGGGCAAGTCATTCTGTCTTAGTTCTTAGAGCAATGGCAAACATCCTCTGAATAAACCTTGCTAAGAAAATCTTAAGATAGAGTTACTGTAACTCATTGGCAATTGGAAAACATGTAGCATAACAACAACAACAGCAACAAATGTTTTATTTATTAGGGGAATAAACCGAATCTATTTAATCCATAGAAATTCTGTGCTGCTTTCACTAATTTCCGACTCTCTATATCAGGGGTCCTCAAACTTTTTAAACAGAGGGCCAGGTCACAGTCTCTCAAACAGTTGGGCCAGATTGTAATTTGAAAAAAAAACATGAATGAATTCCTATGCACACTGCACATATCTTATTTGTATCGCAAAAAACACTTAAAAACAATATAATAATTAAAATGAAGAACAATTTTAACAGATATGAACTTATTAGTATTTCAATGGGACGTGTGGGCCTGCTTTTGGCTGATGAGATAGGGTTGTTGTTGCTGTTGCTGTGTGCTTCCAAGTCATTTCAGACTTGGGTTGATCGTAAGTGAGAGCCGGGTAAATGACCTTGGAGGGTCGTATCCGGCCCCCGGACCTTAGTTTAAGGACCCCTGCTCTATACAAATCAGTCATTTTTCATGTACTGCTAGAATATCTCATTTGAGACCCAGGACTAGATATGACGAGTGCTTGAGCCAACTATCATAGTTCTTCTATGTGCTCTGTATTAAGAGCAACAAGACAGTTAACTATCTCATTCATAGTGTAACCACACTGATCAAATCTAAAAATACCCAGGCATCTCAGTTGATCTAGCAGCAAAGAAGTAGGAGAGTGACAAAAGAATTACCATATAATGTTTTTCTCCAGAAAGGCATCTTCATTAACATTTAAACAAATTAATAAACAAATAAAAGAGGTTCTGTTTCCACTGCAACAGGGATCCTCAAATCCAGTGTACTGCATGCCTCGTGGAGCGGGCCAATAGTACAGTGGTTCTCAGCCTGTGAGTCCCCAGTTGCTTTGTCCTACAACTCCTAGAAATCCCAGCCAAATTACCAGCTGTTAGGATTTCTGGGAGTTGAAGGCCAAAACATCTGGGGACCCACGAGTTGAGAACCACTGATCTAGAAGATGACTTCCAAACCTTTTGCATTCTTTCCTGTTCCTTCATTCATGTGTGCTTGGAGTCTCCCAAATTCTGAATTAAGCAGCATAGCTCAAGATTAGGTATTCACACTTTTTGTTTATAGGCATAAATATTCAGTGTTATCTGTTTAAAAATAATATTTTTTAGAAAAAGAGATCTATGATTGAACATGATTTTAATTGCATTTGATTAGTTGGCAAAAAAGGGATGTTCTTTACTCATACAGATATGAAACATGTGCAGTTCTAAAAGGAAGAAAGGGTAAATTTTCACTACCAGTGTCCAAATTATAATTTTACTTCCCACTTACTGGCTGCTATCTTTAAACCTTGCCTACACAAGGTGAACTCAGGACATTGTACTTGAACTGTAAAAGCTGAAAATAATTTTAAAATCCTGTGAACTAATGCTCAGATCTTGGGAGTGCTTGCCCAAGTATAATGTGTAGTTTCCATTTTTTCTGGTATCTTCCCATACGATCTGGATCTTAAGAGAAATAAAGTTACTTCACAGGCCATGAGGAGGTTTTCACTACTGTGTGACTTTTCCCTTGGAAAAAGAAAGTTGTTTACTCTTCCTTAACACCAGTAATCAAACATTGTTGGAGCATCAATTTTGTAACCTTGAAAACTAAAAATGGTCATCCTGATGGTTACAGATAAAACTCAGTGACAAAAATTTGGTCAGTCTATGTGCTCATGGACATTGTAGCCATACAGAATTTTGAGCAAGCAAAACAGAAAATCCTATGATAAGACATGCAACATTGTTTTTTTCCTTCAGTTTCTACAGGTTTATTTCTGCTCATTCTTATCTGTAAATAAAACATATTTGGAACAGTGCAAGGCAGAGATACTAGAGTTCCTCAGTCTTGGTTGAGTATAATTGTTTCTGGCATGTACTTCTACAGTACTGTGTTCTCAAATTACCCCCTTAGTGAAGGGATAAGAAATTTTTTCTCAGGTTTGGTGATGTAGGTTTTCCAGTCACTGAACAAGTGGAGTTCTTGAGAGGACAGAAATATTTAAAAGTTGTATAATTTGTAACACAGCATTCATGCATCTCTGTTACTACTTGTACAAGTCTTTGTACTCTCTCCTCGGGAAATGTGGGCTTGGAAGGTGGAGGACATGAAAGGGAAAACATTTTCCAATATTTGAGCAGTTGTTAAAAGCATGTGGTTTTGCTTCAGAAGTGGCACATTCTGTGGTTCTTTTTTTAAAAAAATCTTTCAGTCAGTACACTGTAAACCTTTTTTCTTTTCAGTTGAAAATTGGGAAGATTAGTCTTTCTAGCTTTGTCTGGAAAATAAAGTAATTTTATTGCAAGAGCACTTTTATTTTTGTTATCATGTGTCTTCAAGTCATATTTGACTTATTGGGGTCCTAATATGGGATTTTCTTGGCAAGATTTGATCAGAGGGAGTTTGCCTTTGCCTTCCTCTGAAGCTACCCAATTGATTTATGTGACTGAGCAGGGATTTGAAACCTGGTCTCCTGGTATACTCGCTTGATAATCAGACCACTGAACCACACTGACTCTCAACTCTTATTCTAGCCTTTTAAAGAAAGAGATAGAAAATACTGGCATCTTGGAATTTAGAGTTATGTCTGAAATGTTTGTTATGCTGTGTGATTCAAGTATATAATCATGTCCTTGTTGTATTCATGAACTAGCTGGGTAGTTTCTTGGTTCTAGTGAAGTAAATATTTTATATAGAAATTATTTGAAGTACTTCACCACCCTATCCCTTTTCTTATCCACAATATGGATATAGATTTCAGAAGATTTAATAATCAACTCTTAGCTGCCTCCCTGCATAGGATATTCCTAGTGCTTAAACAAGGACTTTGCTGTTATACATTTTGAAATAAAGTATTCGTATATTTATTTTAGCATTTTTGTCATTTTATGCATCAAATTAAACATATAGATCCATCATTACTACAAGATCCAGGATCTACGATTATTAACATGATTGCTTCAGAATGTCTCTGAGGTTAATGACAAATTATCTACCAATTTATTTTTAAATTTTTGTGGACTGCTAATGCCAAACCCACCAAAAGCTAGCATGATCCAGATTCATATGTTTGGTTAGTGATAAAGCTTCTCCAACTGGCCTTGGGCTATGAAGGGGTGTGTTGCTCATCTCTTGTCTATCTTTCATGGTATGGAATTAGAATGCCACCTTACACTCCAAGAATGTGATTAATAAGATGGTCATTGGCATGAATGCTTTGAGAAAAGCTGCATGTCTTATTTGATAATGTAAGATAGGAAACACAGCACATGAGAATTGGTAGATGAAAAGCACCTTAGATATAGTATACATGGAGCATGGTGTATTGGTAGTGAGAGTTGGCCATATTTTTTTATTTTGAGAATTTTTTAAAGATATAATTTTCCTGTTCAGTATAGGCCTCATTTCATCATCATGCTAACCATTTCCTTCACCATGGTAAATCAACATGTGCCAGGGCACTAATTGTTTCTTGAGGCATATTTCTGCAATATGCACACACCCTTGGGTAAAATGGCAAAAGGTGAATACATGCCACACAAACACAGATCAGTACAGTTTTTAGGAGTTCTGTACATTTCAAGCCTATAACATGGCCTTCTAGTCAGTAGCTACTGGAGCTTCTCTGATGACCCATCCTGACCTTGTCAATCAAACAAGGCTGAAATATTCTCCCAAAGCTAATAAGGAGCCTGCAAACTTCAAATATAATTCTCTATGTGTTATACTAATTTTTAGGACTGCCATTCAAGAACTGCTGTAGCCTGTCAAGATCATTAAAAATACAGCTGGACTTCCATATCCATGGATTTTGTATCCACAGAGACCCACTGAAATTTGGAACCAAACCCGAAAGCAATTTTCTTCACAAGTTGATTCTCACTAGCTATCAGGCAGAGAGAAAAGTTGGTTATCCAGGCAGGACATCTTGTGCAAATTGCAATTAACAGAATAGTACTCAGGCTTTTGAAGTTACTTTTTGAAACAACTGGTTACAGGTGTAATTCTTAAAAAGTAGTTAACTGTACGGTATGTTCTTCTTTGTGGTCTCTGCACGTATAGGTCTGAACATTCACAGAAACGCCATTCAGAATAGTTCAAAAGAGGTTTGTAGTATAAAGCAAATTGCTTACCAAGTAGGAAATAATGAGACCAAACAATAGAGTTGGGTCCTAAACTTTATTAACTATCTAAATTTTTGAACTTGAATGTTTATAAGGGAGAAGAACCTAAAGTTGGTTTTGTAGTATATAGCAGATTCTGATTACACTAACTATTGCTAGAAGGATTATGGTATAGGTTGAGTAATGCTTATTGCAAATGCTTTGGGAATACACACTTATGACTCTACCATTTTAAAGATTCTCACGTCTTCCTCCTAGCCTATGGGTAGCTATGTAACAAATGAATATAATAAATACATAATTAAGCTCCAACTGGAGCTACTCGTGTAAATTAGCATGCTGGATTACAATTTGATTTACTGGTTTGCAACCAGAGTGTAAAAGAGACTCTCTATCTTTTGCTACTCTGCGGCTTTCCAAGTTCTCTCTTTCTATGCCAACTGATATGAAATAAGAGCCCCTGCAACCTTAAACCGCGACAACCATCCCTCTTTCTATGGTAAGCCACATTGCCCTGTTTTCCTGTCCTCATGCAAATAGTCACTTGAGAGTCAGGTGACATAACATTGTGTGACTGAGATTATGGGGCTGCTCTGCCTTCTGCTCTCTCTGTCCCTACTCTTGGTGAACACTTTGTGAAGTGGACTTCTTAGTTCCCTTTTCCAAGTTGTGACTGAATGAGCCAAATGACTGAAAGTGGTATGAGTGAGATTGCTCTGGCCAGTTTTCTCTGCGTCCACTCATGGCAGCTACTTATGTTCTCCATCAAGGGCGGAGAAGGAGGGAAATGGCAACAGTGAGAGCAGTGAAGTGGTGACTGTGGGTAGCAACACTACTCTTCTGTCTGGGTGCCTCTGCCAGGTTAGTTGACATGGTTGCTGACACTGTGACATGTGGTTCAGTGGTGAAGCTGCTTGATCCTCAGCACAGAGCCCTCCTCCATTCACATGATGTCCAATACATCATGGTCCTGCAGTTGGGGGAGGGAGGAGGGTGGCTATTCTGCACATGCTCAGAATTATCCAACAGCACTCCCTCTTTCATATTGCTGCAGTTGTTTCAGCTGGAGAAAAACTAAAGATCTGTGAAATGATGGAAATCCACAGATCCTACCATTTTACAAATGCTAGCAGGAACACCACTGCTTCTGCCACAAAGGTGGAAACAGGTTAATGTTGGCAAAACGTTTTGAATTTTAGAGGTTTTAAATTTCCAAATAAGGAAACACCATAGGACTGCGCCTTTAAAATTTCTTTTTAAAAAATCATAGAAATACCACAAACACGGGTTTGTTGTACAAAATACAGTGTCTTCCATTCACTTCCACTTTTGCTTCAACAATACCCCATTGGCACCAGATCCCACCTGATCTTGGAATCTAAGCAGGGCCAGCTCTAGTTAGTACTTGCCAACAAATACAAGGTGATGTAGACTGTATTTCAGAGAAATGAACAGTCAAAACCCCTTTGAGTTTTTCTTGCCAAAGAATACACTGTGAAATTCATGGGTTTGCCATAAATCAGTAGATGTGAAGACATGTATACACACAGTTATAAAAAAGTGCAGTTTCTTCCCATTAGGTTTCACTAGTAAAGCAATATAATCATATATTGTCGAAGGCTTTCATGACCGGAATCACTGGGTTGTTGTAGGTTTTTCCGGGCTATATGGCCATGTTCTGGAGGCAAAACCTACAACAACCCAATGTAATCATACTTTTATTATTGGAAATAGGAGTGTCTTACAACAAGTTACTTTCAAGTTCTGATAACAATATACTTTAGGTGGGTCTACAAAGTCAGTAAATGTAATCTGGTGTTTGACAACGTTAGTAGGCACAACTAATTTCTCCTGCATCTTTCTTTTCTCTTTTTCTAGGAAATAATGAAAAAGGTGTGCCAAGATTCTTGATCAATAAGTGAACTTTGAGATAAAAGAACTACTAGGCCCATGTTTTCGCCTGATCAAGAAAATCATCCATCAAAAGTCTTAGTGAAATATGGTGAATTGATTGTGTTGGGGTAAGTGCATTACATTCAGATGAAAGTCTGTATTAATGAAGGCAAAACGTTTCTTTGTTGATCCTTTTCTTTGCCACACTGTCTAACTACTTACAAAGAAATGTAGATACCATGAAATGATTTCCCATTTTCTTCTAGCATTGTGATATCAGGTTAAACCAGTACACTTTAATGTTGAAAGAATCAATGTTAGTTAAGGCATGTGAACATAATGTACTGTTTATGGCCTTGGGTATGGTTCAACCAAAGTTGAGTACTTTTACATTCCATTGAATTCTGCAGGAAACATTTATGTCTCTGTTTAACCTTACCACTATAGGCATTGGGTTTAATTTGGGGCTGTGTTGACTCATTTATTTTCAACATACGGGCATTTAGAACAACAATGGGATATAGTAACAGATTTGTCTGCACTTCTGTTTTTAATATCTGTTCTTGTAAGACATTAAACCCACTTTAAGGAGAGTCATTTCCAGTTTTTGGTACACCTGAACCCCATTGTCCAAATGTTGCTGGATTTTAATTGTGAATTTTAAAATACTGTTTATATTTAATTCTGTTTTAATGTTTGCATATTTGTGTATTTTTAATTGTGTGCTAATGCTTTTATGTTAAACCACTTTGCATTTCCTTTGGAAGAGATAAAGTGGGTTATGATTATAAATATTATAATAATAACAACAATAACAACAACAAGTAGAACAAGTGGTTTCCATAAGAGGAAAAGGTACCACCTTGTTTTCTCAGGAAATGTTTTTTGTAATCTTAATTGCATAACAGCTGATAATTCGTAATAGAGAGAACTTATACATTGGATATAGTTTCAGTACTCTCCATAGAATTTCTGCTGTCAGGAGTCCATATGTAGTCTTCTACAAAGGACCCATTTGTTTTGTTCTCTTGACTAGGGATATAATGAGCAGTGGGCACAAAATAGATTTCCAGAGAGCAATATATAATAGGAGAAGAAAGGGGAAATTAAACTATGACTACATCTTTTTCATGCAATAGATACTAACTGGTGATGTGTCGTTCGGAATGATTAGACTTTGTTCTGTCTTGTTGTTCAGGGTGAGTGTGTGTACATATATTTATGTATACATGCATGAACACATCTCAAACTGTGCGAAGAATAGCTCACTGGCAACTAGTGTCTGTCTTCATAGTTCAAGATGAATCTGTTTAGTTAATGTTGTGGAAAGCAGTGCAGAGAGAGCTGAGGACTGGATGTGATGCAACACTTCATACAAATTGAAAGCATCAAATTGGACAATTTCAGCTGGGATACGTGGACCATGCAGCTTGCATGTGGATCATATTAAGCTACATCTGGTCTGGCAGTTTCAAATAAATTTTACATTCATGCAGTGGTTTTACAAGATGAATGTATAACATAAGAACCAGGTCCTTATGAGTTTGAAAGCTAAGCAGGTTTATTTATTTATTTATTTATTTTGTACATTTGTACCCCGTTATTTTTACGGCTTCACAACAAGCACTCATTCAAGTGCTAACTACAATTATAAAACATATTTTAAAACATTAAAATATTAAGAAGCATTTGATTAAAATCATGCTGGTTTAAAATCTGCGCCTGGGACAGTCAATTGTCATACATATCACATTCAGTCGTATTTTATTTATTTATTTTATTTTATTTTATTTACAGAATTTATATGCCGTCCTTCTCACCCTGAAGGGGACTCAGAGCAGCTTACAAGATAGATAGATAGATAGATAGATAGATAGATAGATAGATAGATAGATAGATTCCCAATTGCTGCTGCTATTGTTCAAATGCTTGATTCCATAACCAGGTTTTGAGTTACTTTTCTATAAAACAGGAGGGAGGTAGCCAATCTGATGTCACTGGGGAGAGAGTTCCACAGGCAAGGGGGCACCACTGAGAATGCTCTGTTTCTTGTCCCCACCAGTCACGTTTGCGATGGTGCTGGGATTGAGAGCAGGGTCTCTCCAGCTGATCTTAAACTTTGTGATGGTTCGTAATGGGAGATACGTTCAGAGAAGTAATCTGGGCCGGAACCGTTCAGAGCTTTAAAGGTTAAGACAAACAATTTGAATTGTGCTCGGTAGCAGATCGGCAGCCAGTGGAGCTGGTGTAACAGAGGGGTTGTATGCTCTCTGTATGCCACTCCAGTGAGTAACCTGATTGTTGACAGTTGGACTAGTTGGAGCTTCCAGGCAGTCTTCAAAGGCAACTCCATATAGAGTGCATTGCAGTAGTCTATTTGGGATGTAACAAGAGCATGGACCACCATAGCTAAGTCAGACTTCCCAAGGTACAAATTATAGCTGTGTAAAAGCTCCCCTAGCCACCACTGAAACCTGGGGTTCCAGCCTCAGCGATGAGTCTAGGATCACTCCCAAGCTGAGAACCTGTGTCTTCAGGTGGAGTGTAACCCTGTCCAGCACAGGCTGTAACCCTGTGCCCTGTTTGATCTTGCAACTGACCAGGAGGACCTCTCTCTTGTCTGGATTCAGTTTCAATTAGTTTTCACTCATCCAGACCATCACTGCTGCTGTTATCTCAACAAACTACAATTTGTGGGTTTGACTTGAAGGCACATATACACAAAACATGAGATCTATTTCATGTCTGACACAGTTTAGTGGATGATTTACAACCTGTTGCTGTCTTGAAAAATAGAATCCAGCAAATCTGTCATGCAAACTCTTTATATAATTTTAAACATTGTGCTCTTAAATACCTATGTTCACATTTTCTTTTCCTTAGAAACTAAAATGTAATGCTTCATTGTCCGTTATGCTCCTTTTTTCTTGTTGCATTCTTAATTCTTGAGACTTTTTCATTCACAAACTTTAGAGATATATTCCTTCCGTATAGGCATACACCAATACCACTACTCAAGACATCTTGTAGTGAAATAATGCTTTCTTTTAAAGATCTTGTCATCCACGTCTTTGTGATGATGCTGGAAAATTCAGAAAGCATACCTACTCCCTCCAAATCCGCTTTGTAATTCTTCCTTCACTACTTTTTCATAGGTACAATGGATCACTGCCAAATGGAGACAGAGGAAGAAGAAAAAGCCGGTTTGCTTTATTTAAAAGGCCCAAAGCAAATGGGGTGAAACCAAGCACTGTGCATATTGCCTGCACACCTCAGGCAGCAAAGGTAAGCTTGATTTAATGAGTTACCATCACTAGAGATCAGCTCTTGTTTCTTCATGTACTCAATATAAGTTGGAAACAGGTTCAAATGAGACCAGATGAATGGATGTGTAACAAGATCGCTTACTCTGAAAGGCTAGTCTTACCCTGTGGGAAGACATTTATGTTAGTAGTTTTAAAAATATATATAGGGCCATCTTGTGAGTAGAACCCCTTTTCCATACCATTATTAGTTCTTGAATCCTATTCATACAACAATGAAATAGAGGGTCTTTTTGAAAAAAAATGTTTTGGTTTCTCAACCTCCTCCATGCAACAACTTCCAGATGATTTTTTTCTGAGAGAGAGAGAGATCAGTCTATGGCCAAAGATAACCCATGACTGAACAGGCTCAAAACACTTCACTGCAAGAACTTTGGGTTAAACGTTCCCTAAATAGCACATCTAATACTGTTTTTAACATTATTTCAACATTGGCTGTATGACTGGCATTTTTCTGGAATTATATAGTGATGCTTCCTATGTTGTCAGGTCTCTTTAGTACTGGGAGTGAGGGGTACAACTCAAACTAATTTCAGGTGCACTTCGGTTAGCAATGTAGATTTGTTCCTGGCATCGCTTTTTTAACAAGAAGTTTGGTCCCAGAGAGTAGGGATTGACTCCTACACCACAAAACAGAGGGCAGTTTAGCATGTTTGAACAAACTTATTTATCCAACACTATTTATTTATTTTATTATATTTCTACCCTGCCCTTCTCAACCCCGAAGAGGACTCAAGATGGCTTTATTAATAGGCAGCTATTCAACACCATCCGCAATTGTAATCTGGGGGCATTCCAGTAGTAATTACACATATTCCGTATCCATGTATTGCACCACAATTGTTCTCCAAAGGCTTGATCCCAAAGCCACATTTTCATTTAGTTTCTGAAGGCCAGGAGGGAGGGGGCTGATTTAATATCACTCCAGCGGGAGTTCCACAGCCAAGGAGCCACCACGGTGAAGCCCCTGTCTCTCATCCCCACCAGTCACGCATGTGAAGGAGGTAGGACTGAGAGCAGGGCCTCCCAAGACAATCTTAATCTCCAAGATGGTTCATAGGGGGAAATGTGTTCAGACAGGTAAGCTGGGCCAGAACTGTTTATGGCTTTATAGGCTAAAACCAACCCATTGAATTGTGCTTGGTAGCAGACTGTCAGCCAGTGGAGCTGACACAACAAAGAAGTTGTGTGCTTCCTGTACGCCATTCCGATGAGCAATCTAACAAAATATGTACACGTGAAATGAAACAACCAGATCAGATCAGCCTTGAGAAAGAACGCAAAAATATTTTAGCCTTCAAGAGGCCACTTAAAGATTTATTCCATAGTGCATCCAGTAATTACTTTTTTCTTTCACCAACCTCCAGTTTTCTTACGATTTCCAGTTTAGTGGCCAAATCTATAGGTCCGTACTGCTGTTGGGTGAGACAGGCTTATTTGCTTTCTGCTTTTCTTGATTTTGATGTTCATCCATTCTCAATAAGGCTTCTAGAAGCAGCTGCAGTTAAGCATAACTGTTGCAGGTAGCACACCTAACTACAGTAGAACTAGCTAGAATTATGTTCAAGCTTTATTTATTGCTTGCTGCAACAGGACACACAGCTGCAATGCAACACCAAAAGTCAGCGTTTCTCCAAACCTTTTTTCTATTCTATTGCTCAAAACCTCAAGTTAAACAGAAGATGAGGAGGAAAAATGGGGCTGAGCACAAGGGGAAAGGCTTTATAAGAAAGAACTTTCCTTGTCAGAGCTTTGTTAGCTGAGGTATGTCTGTAATCTCTTCATTTGCAGACTGATTTAAGAGTTTTTATAGTCTAGAAGGAGCTGAGATGTTTGAATTATATACCTTTTTCAAATGCACTGGTCATGTTAAAAATGCAGGCACTTTGGAATGTTGCCTCTCTTTGCATTGTTTTGTCCATACTGTAATGGTCTGTGTGCTGAACTACCATTTTGGGAATTGGGATTCAAATTCCAGCTGAGCTATGGAAACCTACTGGGTGACCCTGGGCAAGGCACTGTCTCTCAGCCTCAGAGAAATTCAGTTATTCATTTATTCATTTAGAGCATTTGTATTCCATCCTTCTCAACCTCCGAAGGGGACTCAGGGCAGCTTACAACTGGCAATTATTAGATGCCGACAAAAACAACCACAGTACAACAATTAACATCAAACAAGTCAACAACAGTATAAAATACATTAAAAATATTGGCACTTAAAATATGAACACAACCAAGCCTAAGTCCACAAATCCAAATCATAGTCCAGAGTTCCAGTCCAAGGTCTCTTCATTGACAATTCTCACAAGTCATTACAGTTGTTGCAGGCAAGGGCAAACCCATTCTAAATCAATTTTGTCAAGAAAACACCATGATAGTTTGCTTTAGAGTTGGCATAAGTCAGAAATTACTCGAAGGCACACCGCAGGCTTGTGTAACCTTCTGTCCTCCAGATATTTTGAACTTCAGCTCCCAGAATTCCTGCCATTGAACAAGTTGGCTGGGGCTTTTCTGGGAGTTGAAGGCCAAAACAGCTGAAGGTCCGCTGAGGTGCCGGCCTGACATACACCATCAACAAAAACAAAATTATTTTGTCTCAAGTGCCTGCCCCCAGTTTTCTCCCTATCCTGCCATATATAAGAAATACAGTTCATACTTAAGTGTGACATTTATTTATTGATTAATCAAATTTATTATATAAAATATTTGTTTATTGCTCATGGAAGCTTTTGAGACACAACAAATAAAAGCATCTTGTAAATCCAGTCTTCAGCACTGTAATGTTGAAAAAGATTATTTAGATCTTGTGACACGTTTATTTTACTGTGTTTCTACCCCGCCCTTCTCAACCCCAAATCATCCTTTTCTCCAAGTTCATCTTATTCTATCCTTCAAACCACAAGTTTGAACTCACGAAAGTATATCAACGAGTTAACTGACAACAGAACATTGCCTTGTGAAACAAATAACCACCGTGTCCCCCAAATTGCCAAACCTAGCTGGTTAATATTAACACAATTTGCTTTGCTAGCTGTTTCCCATCCTGCACAGAGTAAATTTCCATTTCCTTTGTTTTTCTAGTTACACTGGTTTTGTTCAAATGACTTGGTAATCACCACAGGATACCAGCTGGAGTAAAAAGTGCTGCTTAAATAGAAACTTTTTCTCCTCCATGTTCTTCTGGTAATAGCTGGGAGGGGGAGAAGGCTGTGTCAGCTGTCACATTTTGCCTCTCATCCTTCGTGGCACTTAATCATCTTGAGCATCTTACTCATTCAATGTGTCTCGGCTAACATATGGCTAACAGTAGGCATGACTAATGTGCTCGTCTCATAGCAACATGTGTTCTGTTGCGAAGTGCTACGTGGGACCAGTTGGGTCTGTTTTGTTGGCTAGATCAGTCGTGCACTTTCGAAGGGGGAGGGGGATCTGTTTAATTCATAGTTAGTGAGGTGACACACCTGCACCTAATTAGCATCTGTACATTCGAGCTTTCAGGGAGCTCAACAGGAGGCTGGTAATCTAAGCTTCTAAATGCATGCTTTGTATAGCAAAGCACTCTGTGCTAGGAGTGATGAAGTGCCTTTGCAGCAGCTCCTGGAGGGGCTGGCTCTCCTGGTGAGAGAATAAAGGAAATCAGTTTGAAGCACGCCTTATGAATTGGCTTTCCCTGTTTTTCATGTTATAAAGCTGCACGTGTTGGGGTGGGAGGGATCGTGTCGCCAGTTTCCTTCTACAGTTGCTCAAACTACTCTCACTTTAGGGCATGGTATGTCCCCACTTGCATTCACCAAAATGAGAGTTCGCATGGAAACATCAAGGACACGACACTTTGGTTCTTAGCCTCACTTTGTCTCCAAAAGGGTGGGGTGTCAACCTTACATACCCATGGAAGGTCTGCCACCCAAAAGCTACCATCTTGAAGGCTCAGGAAGATGACTTATTTCTTTGGGAAGGGAATCTTGAAACACCACAGTGATTCAGAAGATGAAGAGTAGGGATGAAAAAAAATCTAAATGCCTACTTTGATCCCAACTTCCATTCACTTTAGACTGTGCAGTTAGCTTAGAACTTTTTAAGACATTAGCTAAAATGTACTCCAGATGCGAAACAATGGCTTCAAACTACAAGAGAGGAGATTCCACCTGAACATGAGGAAGAACTTCCTGACTGTGAGAGCCGTTCAGCACTGGAACTCTCTGCCCCGGAGTGTGGTGGAGGCTCCTTCTTTGGAAGTTTTTAAACAGAAGCTGGATGGCCATCTGTCAGGGGTGATTTGAATGCAATATTCCTGCTTCTTGGCAGGGGGTTGGACTGGATGGCCCAGGAGGTCTCTTCCAACTCTTTGAGTCTATGATTCTATGTAAGCGAAATGAACTGTGAAGGCTACATCTCTTTTAGACCAAGAGACAAACATATATACTGTATATGTATTTAAATATATGTATGTTATAGCCATCTGTTTTATTAATACGTATATTCATTTTACCATATGTGGTGTGTTTTAACTGCATTGTGTCCTAGCTCGAGCCATGGGGAGAGGAGGGTAACAAGTAATATTATAATAATAATAATAATAATTTTAATCCTATAATTGGGTGATCCATTTCAAAAGATTACAAAGAAATTATAAGAATAACACATAGTAAAGCAGTGGTTCTCAACCTGGGGTCCCCAGATGTTTTTGGCCTTCAACTCCCAGAAATCCTAACAGCTGGTAAACTGGCTGGGATTTCTGGGACCCCAGGTTGGGAACCACTGTAGTAAAGGATACATGAAGGCTCTCCTATTGGCTGCATTCTTTATATATTTAAGCTAGATTTACATCACAGGGACAATATTATGTCTACTTCTGGCACTTCTGCAATTCTCATATCTTTTGCTACTGCCATTAAACAGAGTCATGCTGCCAATCTCTTGTTCAAATGTCAATCAAATACATTTAAAAAATACTGCTTCCCAGTTTTTCATTTTGGCAGCAAGGTAGCACTCTGTGTGTGGTCCAGTGCAAGAAATTGGCTATACCTTTAACTATTTTTTATTCTGCTGTTTTCCACTTAAAGACCACTCAGTAGCTTACAAAAATAAGCTATAGATACAATGACAAATTATGTCAAAAACTATAAACTAAACATACATTAAGAGGGGGATTTTTGGTGTAGTGGATGAGAAATGGGATTTTAGAAAAATGTACAGCTTTTTCCATCTCTACCATGCTCAAGGGACAAGGGGAGTCAAGAGAAAGTGATGATGGTATTTCTCAATTTCATTCTGGTACAGGATTCTAGTGCAGTATTGTTTTGTGCCTTTGAACCCTTTACTGACTTAATGGTGACTCCATCGTGGAATTTTCTTGGAAATAATTATTCAGAAGTAGTTTGTACTTGCCTTTCTCTGATTCTGAAAAAACATGACCTGCACAAGATCACCCAGTGGGTTTCCGTGGCCAAAAGGATTTATACCCTGGTTTTCTGGAGACCTAGTAAAATACTACACTGTACTTGCTCTCTACAAGCTTTGGACATAAAGGAAAATGGCAACTCAACAAAAATGGAACAGTTAATTCCCACCACTTCAGCTCTCCACACCACAGTCGGCTCTCCGCACCCACAGATTCTGCACCAACAGATTCAACCAAACACAACTCGAAAATATCCCCTTCTTGAAAAAAAGTACAAAAATCAAACCCTGACTTTGCTATTTTGTATAAGGGATGCCATTCTGCCATACCATTGTAGTATAATGGGACTTGAGCATCCACAGATTTTAGATTCCATGGTGGGTCTTGGAACCAAACCACAACAGAGACTAAGGGCCCGCTGCAAAAGTAATTGAAACAGGTGTTTTTTGTCTTAGTAATGATTAACAAAAAACGTGAACACTTTCCTTCTCACTTTCTGATCTCTCATTCTTATACAGTGCAATTGTAAGACTTTTTTTTGGTCACTATGTATAAATATTTGCTGAATGCTTGTACTTTATGTAAAAGCAGTCCATTCATTCATGTTGCTTTGCCATATTGGAATCCAATGCAAGGTGTTCAGCAAAAGAGGGGCTCCATAGGACTTTGGGGAAAAACATGGACATATACTACTTTCAACAGAGGGCCAGGTCACAGTCCCTCAAACTGTTGGAGGGCCAAATTGTAATTTGAAAAAAAAATGAATGAATTCCTATGCACACTGTATATATCTTATTTGTAGAGCAAAAAACACTTAAAAACAATACAATAATCAAAACGAATAACAATTTTAACAAATATAAACTTATTATTATTTCATTGGGAAGTGTGGACCTGCTTTTGGCTGATGAGATAGGCTTGTTGTTGTTGTTGTTGTTGTTGTGTACTTTCAAGTCGTTTCAGACTTAGGTTGACCCTGAGCGAGGGCCGGGTAAATGACCTTGGAGGGCCGTATCCAGCCCCCGAGCCTTAGTTTGAGGACCCCTGATGTAGTGTATATTGTAAGAGAGGGACCTGGATATGTAGATTGAATAGCATCAAGAGCCATCATAATAGGATTACAGAGCAATCATATCTCCGGGTCATTGAGATGCAAATCCTACTGAATATAGTGTGGCTATATTCTTACATAAAGGGGTAGAGGAGTTCATCTTTAGCAATGAAATGAATCCATGAACAATTATGGTTCTGTGTTGCTCCAGAACACTAGTTGCATTCAGGACACACAGAGCTGGCAGAGTCAGTGTGCCAAGGGGTATCAGTGGCTTAGTGATATTGCAGAGTCATTGCCATGCTAAATTTATGATGAGAGAAGCTGTATATGGAGGGTTACAATACTTTTTTGGATATATCACAATTTTAGCATCTGATATTTTTTCCTCAAATCAAGGGTATGAGAAATTAGAGATGGAAAGCTGAGTATTGCAGTTTCAGGACTTGAAAAATGATGAACGTGATAATCTACAGTTATGGTGCTCTACTGTAATGCTTAGTTTGTTTTGATTGTATTAACATAACTTTCTTTCTCCTTTCAGGCAATAAGTAATAAAGACCAGCATAGTATATCCTACACCTTGTCACGAGTCCAAACAGTGGTGGTTGAATACACACATGACAGTAACACAGACATGTTCCAGGTATGTAAAATTTGCATATGTTAAACTAGAAAGGACCTATTGGCTTTTGTAGCTTTTTAGTTGCTGGAGATGTGAAGAAAGTATTTGTCAATAAGCCAAATTAGCAGGATTTTTTGTTTCTTTGACATCAAACTCTGGATCACACATTTTTGAGAAGATTGTAGTACCATATATTTCTGTTTCTTCCTTGTGTGTCATACTGCCTTTCCCCTTTCTATAAATATTTTCAAGACAAAATTACACACTACATTAAACAAGTGGCAAACAATTTGACTTCTTTGCCTGTTTTACTTTCTAGTAAGTGAGCATGGCTCCAGTTTGGATTGGATCTGAAATAAACACCATTGTGTATGTCCAGGTTGCATCCATATACACTTATTAAAAATACAACATAAAGGAATTGAAACAAGATGCTGTATGCAAGTACTTAACTGCATGCTACACATTTAATTTCATATTTAAAGTTCTGCCTGCTGCAAGATGGACAAAATTTGATAATTATAGGTAAGTGAAGGTAGGAACATACTGTCTAAAACAACACTACTAATGATTTCCGATGCAGGGGACTGGCAGGATTTTCCCTTCTAGCGTGCCATGGACTGATAACCTGTTTGTGCCTGTTGACTACAATTGTTCTTTCTTTCCTGGAAACAGACTGCAGACCAATGGCTCATGGTTGGCTCAAATCCAGAGACCACCATTATAAATAAATAGTATTGGTCCAAAGTGGCCATCTCTTATTTAAAACATTTCCAATCCTGAATCACCCTTCAACCTTTTACTCTGGATTTGTTCTGTTTTATGATCTGGATTAAACTTGCTTACTTCCAACCAGAACTCCACTACTGTGAAGTTTTTGTCTAATAATATTCCCATCTCTGTTGTTTCCTATACTATCCAAAATTGGAAACAAAAATTGGCTGGAGTTACACTTAAAGAATGTACCTCACCACCCCTCACTACCTCTGAGGATGCTTGCCATAGATGCAGGCAAAACGTCAGGAGAGAATGCCTCTAGAACATGGCCATATAGCCCGAAAAAACCTATAACAACCTAAAGAATGTACTTATTCCAACTTACATACAAATTCAACTTAAGAGCAAACCTACAGGATCTATCTTGCTCATAACCCGGGGGACTGCCTGTACTATGAACACAGTCACTTGAGTTTTGAAATAGACTGGTAAATCTAACACAGATAAGCCAACTCTTTTGCCAAACAAGGATTGTAAAGGAAATAAGCCATATGCAACAAGACCTACCAAGCAGGGGGGAAATCCCTAAAATTCTTCACCCATTCAGCAGATTACATGCTCCACTGCATGCATACACATACAAATCCATACATATAGGAAAACTAGCATAACAGGAAGGAAACATCTAGTCTTGCTTTTTCCTCAGCATGCTACTTTTCTTTATAGAAAGAGCTTTTGTTTGAGAAGTGATCAACACGTCTCAGCCTGAAATTGTATATTCTAATTTTAAAAAAAGTCACTTGATTTTTCCCGTTCTGTAAATTGACCCAGGGCTCTCTTGAATTGCCTTGCCCCATGTAATGGCAGGAGATCTGAAACTGATAGAAGAGAACTTTGGTAAAGCAACTTTGTGTTTTTCACCTGGGGGTGGTGGAGCTCCTGGTAGTGCAATGGGTTAGACTCTTGTGCCAGCAGGACTGAAGACCGAAGGTAGGAGGTTCGAACCCGGGGAGAGCACAGATGACCTCGCTCTGTCAGCTCCAGCTTCCCATGCAGGGACATAACGAAGCCTCCCACAGGGATGGTAAAACATCCAAACAGCCAGGCATCCCCTGGGCAGCGTTCTTGCAAACTGCCAATTCTTTCACACTTGCTGTTTCTCAAGTCGCTCCTGACATGGAAAAAAAAAACTAGGGGTGATGCAAAAGTAGAAACATGTATCATATCAAAACTTGTGCCACTAAAACTTCTGCAAACAAAGGGTAGCTTTGGTGGATGAGGGTGTATAACAGTAAGTTAGCTAACCAAGATCCTGTTCGCATTTGCTGTTGTAATTTGATGGTATGGTAGAGAGAGAGAAAATAAAATCTGCACACTTCTATTTTAAAAATAGACGCAGCAGGGCTTCACATGTTCTTTGGAAGCCAGTTCATGCTTCCTGGAGTGCTTTGCTTCCAAAAAACCATGTGTTCCCTGTTCTCTTGTTGTAAGGCAGAAATGCTTTTCTTTCACCACTTGGAAGAAGGAGGAGGGGTTCCACCATGCTGCTCACTGGCAGATTTAAAGCAAAAGCCGTGTTTTCATGGGTATGGCACAAATACAGCCATGGTGATAATCGGAGGCCTAGGCATAAGGGGCAACATGGAACTACTGCCCATTTCTGTAGTCTGTCTTTAAGCGGTGCTAGCTTGATTGTGTGGGTGGCCTGAAAAGGGACACAGTTACATTGAACAGACCGATTCTGTGATTTCACATTCATGTGAACCTTTTAGAAGACTCTGGTGATTTTTAACTTAGAAGTATCCCTTCCTTTACCTAAGAAGGAATAGATTGAATGGCAGCCAAGAGCAATAAGGTGCCTCATTGTTCTCTGCTAGGAAAAAAAGAGCTAAGCATTTGGTGTTTACACTGAATTAAGTAGCTCACCTTTGCCCTAATTATACTTGGATCCAAAGACCAGTTGCTAAGCCAGGTAACTGTTACAGGTGGGGCAAGACCCTTCTTAGATATTACTTCAATTGTGAAGCCACCAAAGTCAAAATTAGTCTTTCGGTACTATGCTGTAGAACTGCTGCATTTTAATACTTGTATGAGGATGAATGTCAGTTACACAAGGCAGAAGGAAACCAACTCTTTCCATTCTTAGACTCTTAGAGATGTTCGTCTTATTACTTCATAGTTTAAAGAAGCTCAAAATAACTATTAGAGTTAAGCCATGGATTCTTACTGCATCTCTCTTTTCATGGGCTAAAGATTCCAGCCAGCCATTCAAAGTCAGCAGAGACCCTTACTAGCAATCTGATCAGCTCTTCGACAGCCCAACACCACAATGTTGAAAGAAAAGTCAAATGTCGAGCGGCTTTGCTTTTTGAACAAAGGGAGGGTTCATATTTACAGGGTATATACAAACTTGGGTGCTGTTTCATTCAAACATGAATTCTAGACGGTTTCTGGGGGAGGTTAAATGTTATTTTATTCTGAAATGTTTGGCTTTATGCTGTATCTATTTATTTTTGACAGATTGGGAGATCAACAGAGAGCCCTATAGACTTTGTAGTGACAGATACTGTTCCTGGAAGCCAGAGCAATTCAGAGACTCAGTCTGTTCAGAGCACCATCTCAAGATTTGCCTGCAGGATAATATGTGAACGAAATCCTCCTTTCACAGCAAGAATATATGCAGCAGGCTTTGACTCCTCTAAAAACATCTTTCTAGGGGTAAGGGACAATTGACCATTGGTGTTCAGTTCAGGCTTAAGATCCCAACTTGCTTTCTTGCATATCTGCAGGTGAATGACTAAGAAATTATATTTTCCTATAGGAGAAGGCTGCCAAGTGGAAGACCTCTGACGGGCAAATGGATGGGCTAACCACAAACGGAGTCCTTGTTATGCATCCACGCAATGGATTCACTGAAGACTCCAAGCCAGGCGTGTGGAGGGAGATATCGGTATGTGGGAATGTGTTCAGTCTCCGAGAAACAAGATCTGCTCAACAGAGAGGAAAGATGGTAAGTCTGAGAATAACACGTTTAGATGTCATGCTCCAGTTGGAATAGAGAACTCTGTTTCCATGAGAATTTGACCCACTGCATTACACAGATATTTTCAGAAGGAGGATCTGTATGAGTCAGAGCGCTTATCTTTTGCTCCAAGAGTTATTAGATTACATTGCATATATTGAATTAGCAATACTTATTTGGTACAAGACACATTAGGTTCTTGTGGGTTTTTTCGGGCTAAAGGGGCCATGTTCTAGAGGCATTTCTCCTGACGTTTCGCCTGCATCTATGGCAAGAGGTAGTGAGGTACCTCTGAGGATGCTTGCCATAGATGCAGGCGAAACGTCAGGAGAAATGCCTCTAGAACATGGCCCTATAGCCCGAAAAAAACCCACAAGAACCTAGTGATTCCAGCCATGAAAGCCTTCAACAATACACAAGACACATTCTTTGGAAGCCCTCTTGTTCTGTAAGTGCTTCTCCCCTCCATTAACATCATGAGAGGGGAAACATGAATGGCTCTCCAGATGTTGCTGGACTACAACTGCCATCATCATTGTTATGGTGGACAGTCTTGATAGAAGTTGCCATTCAACAGTATCTGGAGGGCCATGCATTCCCCACCCCAGATCTGAGAGGTGATTACTACTTCAGACAGAATCCTATGTAATATAGATGGAATCTAGAAAGACACTCAAGAAGAATGAGGAGGTTTATTACCTGTCATGTAAGGACTTCAGTGGGATTCCTGTCGTCTAACTCCTGATGTACACAATTGTTACCACTAACATATAAATGCTAAGCATGTGGGAAGATACAAATATTTCTACCATCGCACTCTTTCTGCAGCTATGGGTATCCACAGCTATTCAAGTAATCACAGATGCTTAGAGGTGCAAATGCCCAAATGGACAGCATCCTAGCATTTCAACCCTCTTGTAAAAGAGGAGTATGGGCAACATATAGGGAATAGGCAGTTTGGGTGTGTGATAAATTTGGTCTTCACAAATTTCAGTGTGAATAATAATAATAATAATAATCTTTATTTATATCCTACCACCATCTCCCCAAGGGGACTCAGGGCAGCTTACACTCCAGAGTGCAAATATAACATACAACAAGTAAAACAGTACAAAAGTATGAAACAAGTAACATAAAATTATGACAACAACCTGCGTCAACATATGGAACATAAAATCAAAATAATTCAATTTTAAAACAACAGTAGCTAAAACTAACTGATGTCAATTCACAAGGTGCCAAGTGTCAGCATCATATGGGGCCATTCAGCCTACTCAAGCTCAAAGGCCTGTCTGAACATCCATGTTTTCAGGTTGGAATGGAAGGATGGGAGGGTATTCCAGCGCAGGGGGGCCCAACCATATTCATCTTTACTGTGAAGTACAGATTGGAATTTATCAGAAGCATTTGTTCAAAGCTTCTCTAATCAAATAATAATAATAAAATGCACTTTAAAAGGCATCGTTTGAGTAGAATTCATTCAGAAATAAACACTTAAGTACTAGAATGCAAGTTATTGCTGATTAAAAATTAGCAAATTAATATAGAAATAGGATGGAACAAAAACAGAATTGTTCATTCATTGTTGAAAGCAGCATGGCTTCCTCATTTTCTGCACATATTGGAATAAAAGCATTTATCGAAACATACACATATAAAATATATGAAACAAAAGTTAAGACACAATAAACAGGGAATGTGAACTTAAAATTCATAGTTATGACTGGGTAGGCCTGCTGGAAAAGATAGGTTTTCTGTTGTATCTTAAATTCTGACAGCTGATTTAGCTCTTCTGACAGGTTGAGTGCCAGTCTTGGGGCAGCCAATGAAATGGTCCTGTAGATGACCTAGGCCCAAACCATGTAGGGGCTTTAAAGGTCAAAATCAATACATTGTACTTTGCCCAGAAACAAATTGGCAACAGAACAAAGCCAGAGTAACATATTTTATAAGTGACATTTTCCATAAGATTCGTGTTGTGTAATCTGTGTTTACCTTTTTTCTCTCTCAGGTGGAGAATGAAACCAACCAGCTCCAAGATGGTTCACTGATAGACCTCTGCGGGGCGACCTTGTTGTGGCGCACTGCAGAAGGACTCTCTCGCACTCCGACCGTGAAGCATCTGGAAGCCCTGAGGCAGGAAATCAATGCCGCCAGGCCTCAATGCCCTGTGGGCTTTAACACATTAGCCTTTCCTAGTATGAAGCGAAAAGATGTTGTGGATGAAAAACAACCCTGGGTTTATCTAAACTGTGGCCACGTCCATGGCTACCATAACTGGGGGAACAAAGAAGAGAGAGATGGGAAGGATCGGGAATGCCCCATGTGCCGGTCTGTCGGCCCCTATGTGCCTCTATGGCTCGGCTGTGAAGCTGGATTTTATGTGGATGCTGGGCCTCCCACTCACGCGTTCAGCCCCTGTGGACACGTGTGCTCGGAAAAGACAACTTCCTATTGGTCTCAAATCCCTCTTCCTCATGGCACCCACACTTTTCATGCCGCCTGTCCTTTCTGCGCACATCAGCTTTCTGGGGAACAAGGCTACATAAGACTTATTTTCCAAGGACCTCTTGACTAACACACCCGTGTAACACAAGGACTGCATTAAACTCATACGCATAAGCTAAAGGATTCTGATTTCAAATGAACTGTCATCTTAAATCAACTGTATTTCATTCTCTGGGCTTTGACAGTTTATTTTGAGATGAAGAATGCTTTTATTATTATTTCAGTGGTTTAATTCCTCTGTAGATAAAGATGTTTGGCTGTGTAAAAAAGCCAGGTGATGGGCAGGTGGTGCAGGCTGAAGTGAGTTCCTTGCCCATCACTTTTTGAGATGGAAAAGAGAAACTTCTTTGCCTTTAATGTAATGTTTTGGATAACCTGCCTTTAATATCTAAACATTGTCTTTTTGTAAATATATTACTGAGGGTAAACGTGATCAGCTCAAAAGGACCTTAGTTTACAGCTTGAATTGAAACTTTATGTAAAATAGAACAAACCATGTATGATAACTCCTTTTTCTATTTATCTTTACTATGAAAAATTATCCTACATGACTTGGATAGAATAGCATGGTAGTGATGTGTTGCATCCGTTGACTGGATGTGTAGAGTAGTTCTTGACCAGAATAGGGTAGGAGGAGGGGGAAATGGTAGAGGAGTTTTCTTTATTTTGTAAAAATCAATAACAACATTGATCTTATAGCAAAGTCAAGGGTTTTTACACACAATTAAAACAAATGACGTGGATATGCTCTTTCTTTTTTAAAAAGTGCTTAACCACAAGTCAGATATTCCAGTTAAACTCATTGGTTTTTTCTTGCTTTTTCGCTCTCTCTCTTTCTCTGTCTGGTAGAACTGTAAGAAAAGAAACTGGTCACTTAACATTTACCTGATACTTGGAATATGCAATTTATCCTCAATGAAATTTTTTTCTTCCTGTGTTACATTCTGTGTTTCGGGATTTTTTGTTTGTTTTTTTCTGTTTGTTTTTGCATTTGCAACAATGAAAAGTTTGTTTATTTAAATAAAAAAAATAACCAAGTAAGATATTTGCCCCCCTCCAACTGATAGGCAGTAGTTAGCCAGGAGGAAAATATTCAGATTTTGTACATGAGATTAGAAACTGATCAACACAGTGATCCAACAGATAGAACTTGATATGTGTGAAGTTACAAAAATACGTGCAGACATGGAGGAATTTATATTCTGCCCTTGCAGGTGCCCCTATAATGATAATGAGACTTTTTCAGGTGTATGTTTCAGGAAATACTGTAGATGTAGGTGGACCTCCATATACAACATTGTCCATCTATCTACCTCTGACCTGTAGCACCTCTGCTAAATGTGTAGGATACATACCACTAATAGCAATTTATTCACATTTACCCATATCAACATAGAATCAAAGAGTTGGAAGAGACCTCATGGGCCATTCAGTCCAACCCCCTGCCAAGAAGCAGGAATATTGCATTCAAATCACCCCTGACAGATGGTCATCCAGCCTCTGTTTAAAAGCTTCCAAAGAAGGAGCTTCCACCACACTCCGGGGCAGAGAGTTCCAGTGCTGAACGGCTCTCACAGTCAGGAAGTTTTTCCTCATGTTCAGATGGAATCTCCTTTCTTGTAGTTTGAAGCCATTGTTCCGCGTCCTAGTCTCCAGGGCAGCAGAAAACAAGCTTGCTCCCTCCTCCCTGTGGCTTCCTCTCACATAGTCTGTGTGGGTTTCGGACTGGTATCTCAGTATGTTTAGTGGAGTTTTTCCCCCAAGTAAATCTGTAGCATTGAAGCCTTCATCTCTTCAAGTGTATAAGAGGGACTGTAGTCTTTCTCATGAAATGGCAACATTCCAACATAAACATATTAGAATAATTCAAGTCTTCTTTGGTCAGACCTCAACCTGTTTGGTTCTGAGCATTGCAATTAGAGAAAGATATTGACAATCTGGAATGTGTTCAGAGAAGGACAACCAAAATGAGCAATGGTTTGGAGACCAAGCCCTATGAGAAATGGGACCTGGATTCTCTTTATCTTGGAGAAAAGAAGGCTGAGAGGAGACCTGACAGGCATATTTAAATATTTGAAAGTATGTGACATTGAGGAGGGGACAAGCTTGTTTTCTACTGTTTTGGAGATTAGGACATGAAGAAATGGATTCTAATTGCAAGAAAAAAGATTCCACCTGAACATTACGAATAACTTCTTGGCAGCAATAGCTTTTCAGCAGTAGAATTAACTGCCTCGAAGCTGGAGATTTTTAAGCAGAGGCTGGCTGGCCATTTGTCTGAAGTACTTTGATTGTGCTTTTCCTTTATGGCAGGTGATTGGACTGGATGCCCCTTGTGCTTGCTTCCAACTCTATGAGTCTAAGTCCCTGCTTTGGAAACATTGGGAAGCTGAAGTCACCCAATGGTAGTCTTCCAACATAGGCAGCTGGTATGATTTGCTAGGGAAGGAATATCATTGATGCAATATTGCATCTTAAAAGTCGTCTTTCTGGTTGTCACCTGCCTTGGTTCCGGTGTAGACATAACTCAAAGAAGAGCATAAGAAGATGTTACAAAAGAGAACCTCCATAGCAGTGTAAGATCCAGACATTGTACTAGCACAATGAAGTAAATATTAAGGCTAAAAGCTCTATCATATTTCCTACAAACACAGGGTGCTTTATAAAGGACAATGATCCACTAGGAAGAACCAAGACCAGGCTGTTTTCAAGTATTTTTGCATCACAGCCACTTTATATTTTAACTCTTGGATTCCTGATTGGCTTTAGACCATTCTGAATTCTTCAGTGGTGGACTGTTTACTTTGGACTTTCAGAGGCATCTGGCCCCTGTTGGAAGTAAGATGTTCGATACAGTCTAGCAGGGCTGCTCTCGTGTTCCTATATTTATATTTTTAAATACATTCAGTCTTGACAGAGAGCAGAGTATAACTGTCAATACGGGACAATTATAAAAGACAGGATGGGAAGTTCTTGTTGATTTATGGAAAAAACAACAGGTAATCTGAATATTCTAAAGTAGTGGTTCTTAACCTGTCACCCATGGACCCCTGAAGGTGCTGTGGTGACATCAGAGAGCATCCGTAAAGGACAGAAAGAGTCTCCAGGTCAGGGGTCACGGTTCCTCAGACTATTGGGAGGCTAGATTATAGTTGGGGTTTTTTTAAAAATGAACAAATTCCTATATAAACTACACATATCTTATTTGTAGTGCAAAAAAATATATGAAAGAACAATACAATATTTGAAATTAAGAACAATTTTGACCAATGTATTGTTGAAGGCTTTCATGGCCGGAATCACTGGTTTGTTGTAGGTTTTAGCCATGTTCTAGAGCAGGGGTCCTCAAACTATGGCCCAGGGGCCGAATACGGCCCTCCAAGGTCATTTACCCGGCCCTCGCTCAGGGTCAACCTAAGTCTGAAATGACTTGAAAGCACACAACAACAACAATCCTATCTCATCAGCCAAAAGCAGGCCCACACTTCCCATTGAAATACTAACAAGTTTATATTTGTTAAAATTGTTCATTTTAATTATTGTATAGTTTTTAAGTGTTTTTCGCACTACAAATACGATATGTGCAGTGTGCATAGGAATTCATTCATGTTTTTTTCAAATTATAATCTGGCCCTCCAACAGTGTATGTTTTTTTTTTTTTTTTCCTCATACAGGTATCCTAATCACTCCGGCAACGCACACTCAGGAGGATCAGTGAAGAGGAGTTGTCACACTGAGGTTTTTGTTCTCAATATCTGATTGTCTGGCTATTGGTAATAATAAAATAATAAAATAAATAAATAAATCAGGAGAGAACAACCTTTGAGGATGCTTGCCATAGATACAGGCAAAACATCAGGAGAGAATGCTTCTAGAACATGGCCATATAGCCCAAAAAACCTACAACAACCCAATTTCCAGACAAATAATTGATCTCACGTTAATTTCAATGGGAAGCCTGGGCCTGCTTTGGGCTGATGAGATTAGTCAAGTTAATTAAGATTGTTGTTGTGTGGCTTCAAGTCATTTCAGACTTAGGACGACCCTACATCTAAAGTTTAAGGCGGGGGGCCAAGGACCTTGGAGAGCTACATCTGTCCCATAGTCCTTAGTTTGTACCTCTGAGGATGCTTACCATAAATGTAGGCTAAACGTCAGTAGAGAATGCCTCTAGAACATGGCCATATAGCCTGAAAAAAACCTACAACAACCCAATTTTGACCAACATAAACTTACCAGTATTTCAATGGGAAGCCTGGGCCTGCTTTGCGCTGATGAGATTAGTCAAGTTAATTAAGATTGTTGTTGTGTGGCTTCAAGTCATTTCAGACTTAGGACGACCCTACATCTAAAGTTTAAGGCGGGGGGCCAAGTAAAGGACCTTGGAGAGCTACATCTGGCCCATAGTCCTTAGTTTGTGGACCCTTGCTCTAGTCTAGAAGAGCCTAGGAAACTACTGAAGAATCAGTGAGCACCTGGATATGATCTTGGCTCTGCTGTGTGATATCGGTAGCCCTCGCTCCCGCTCTTGGCTGCTGGAAAACAAATCAGTTGAAAAAGACCCTACCCCCAGCTCCTCTCTGTTGGCATCTTTGCCTCCACCCTTGTCTGCCCCTGAAATATTTGACAGTAGGCAAAGAGAGCGGCAGTGGAACCCATATTCATAGCCCTTTTCGGAGACTAGTGGGCATCCATCCATCTCGCAGTTCTCAACTCCATGAAGGCATGGAAAGTGCATGAATAGGAGCCGACTTCATCCTCCTCCTGTAGTAGTGAGTAGCAGACAGCAGGGGGATAAAAGGGGGTGGGTGGGGAGTGACATGTGAATTTGGAAGAGGGAAGTAGCGAGAAAAGGGCCAGCCTTGGTGGACAGGATACGGCTGTCTAGGTGAGCAGAGGGCACCAAATTTTCCTTTTCCTCTCCCCCGCTCAAGCTGCTGCTTCAGGCATCAGGCCAAGATATGGCTGAACTCTGGAGAGCCTGCTTTGTGTGCTGGATGGTGCTGGGTGCTCAGGGCTATGTGTGTGACAGCTCACAAACCATGCCAGTACATGAGGGACTTGTAGGAAAGGGTTGGGTGGAAGGGGAGGTCAGATCAAGTCAAGGCAGCCCGAGGCACCCAAGGAAAAGAGGTTGCTCTTGCCTGGAGTACTGAGAGGAGCTCATGCAGCTTTTCGAAGAGTCGCAAGTCATTTTGCCTTTGCTGTGGATGAGCTGAGGCTGCAATAAATTTGTATGAAATAGAGGGGCTCAGAAGAACAGAGGAAGACCAGCTCATAGAAATATTCAGGAGACGGCGCTCTGAAAGTACAGTCTCCCATATTTCAGAGCTCACGAGCAGATTTTTCTGTTGCTCTTGAAGAGGTCTATGAAAGTATTGATGCCTTTCAGAATGAGATACTTGTGTGAAAAATTATCCTCTGCTCTCATTTGTCTTAAAGTAAGTATATTAAAAATTTGAAAAACAGAATTGGAACTCAGAATGCACGTTTCCGCTATTAAGCCTCATATAACAAGGCTTGTAAGTTAAAGAGAATGAAATGTAGCACCAGGCTTCTCATTAATTAATTAAAATCAAGTAATAGGTCAGCGTTCAGGGTTGTTATTATTTATGGAATCATTCCAATAAAATAGGAATGTGTTCATTTACTACTTATTTCTCCCTTCTTTCCAAATTTGAAGACCCTTGATAAGCAACTTTTAAGTATTTGATGCATTTTTACATATTGTTTTGAATCTTGAGCTAAGTCTTGATGGTTTGCAGCAACAAAATATATTTAAAGGGAGTCTCTGTTAAAGAAATGTTTGAGAGCTACTGTTGTAAGGCCTATGTTGTCAGAGAAATCTACATCCTGGGAATTATAATCAGGGATAATGCAATAGAGCATTTACCGTATATACGCGAGTATAAGCCGACCCAAATATAAGCCGAGACACCTAATTTGACCTCAAAAAACTAGGAAAACATATTGACTCGAGTAATAATAATAATAATAAACCTTTATTTATACCCCGCTAACATCTCCCGAAGGACTCGGTGCGGCTTACAAGAGGCCGAGGCCCAACACATCAAAAAACAACAGCATAACAAATACAACAATAAATAAACTCATAAAACAGGCAATAAACATTAAAAACAATAGCAATTAACATTAAACAATAACACAATGACACATTTAAAACTAAGGCCGGACCAATGTAATGATTAAAAATTTTAAAATGCTGGGCATGACAGGTGAAATAGATAGAATTTTGGAGATAAGTGCGATGTGCAGACAATCTTAAATCTCTAGTAAAGTGCATTTGGGACATGATGCTTGGAGTTTCCTATTCTGGGAATGCACACTGGAACAACCACGTTCCTAAAGACTGCCAATGTTGGGGCTTGTCTGATGTCCTTGGGGAGAGAGTTCCAGAGTCAGGGAGCCACCATGGAGAAGGCCCTGTCCCTCGTCCCCACCAATTGCACTTGCGACGCCGGTGGGATCGTGAGCAGGGCCTCTCCAGATGATCAGAGTACAAACCAAGGGTGTGAAATGCAGCTGCAGATTGAAATTTCAAAATAAAAATAGATACCAATAAAATTACATTAATTGAGTCATCAGTAGGTGAAATGTTTTTAATATTAACATAAAGCTGTAATTTAAAATAAGACTTTCCAATTCTGATTGAACCATCATTCTAACCTTCTTCAATGTAAATGTGCTTACGTATCCTTCCAATAATAATAATAGAGTAAAATAATAAATATAATAATAAAAATAACAATAGAATAAGATAATAAATGTAATAACAATACTAAGTAGAGTAAAATAATGAATGTAATAATAGAGTAAAATAATAAATATAATAAAATTAATAATAGAGTAAAATAATGTAAGTGTAATAATAATAATAATATAAATAAATATAATAATAATAAATCTTATAAAAATAATACTAATTACAGAGTAAAATAATAAATAACATTGACTTGATTATAAGCCAAAGGGGGCTTTTTCAGCCTAAAAAAGGGGCTGAAAAACAAGGCTTATACCGTAATTGAGCATTAAAATTTAATCTCATGTCTGCCACACAAGTTTAGAATACCCCTTGACCATATGTGATAAATGTGACAGTAACGGTGTCAGAATTACCCCCCTAGTTTCATTTATAATGGAAAGGAGCATTTCCATTTGATTTTCCACCCTGAGAGATTAGTTATGTTGTGGGGTTGTGCTTCAAAGGAGCTTGAAATAATATGAACATACATGTGAAAGTGAACAATATGTTCAAGGAAGTCCAACATTGTCACCCCTAACTCAAAAGGAAGAAACAGTTTGAAAGGGATTAGTCAAATTTCTAGAGAGAATATGGACTAATCACAAGCGGAGGGAAAGAACCTCTCCCCGTTGGGGGAGATGGTGGCGGGGTATAAATAAAGTTTTATTATTATTATTATTATTATTATTATTATTATTATTATTATTATTATTATTTTGAATATGCACCACTGGTCAGTTTAGTGAACAACTTAAACTATTAGAGGCAAGACATCTTCCTTCAGAAAATGAAAGTTTACTCAAAGAAGAACAAATAGAAATCAAAACTTATGTTGTTGTTCATTCGTTCAGTCGTTCCCAACTCTTTGTGACTTCATGGACCAGCCCACGCCAGAGCTCCCTGTCGGTTGTCACCACCCCCAGCTCCTTCAAGGTCAATCCAGTCACTTCAAGGATCCCATCCATCCATCTTGCCCTTGGTCGGCCCCTCTTCCTTTTTCCTTCCATTTTCTCCAGCATAATTGTCTTCTCTAAGCTTTCCTCTCTTCTCATGATGTGGCCAAAGGACTTCATCTTGGCCTCTACTATCCTTTATTTCCTGAAGTATGGACTGGTTGGATCTTCTCGCAGTCCAAGGCACTCTCAGCACTTTCCTCCAACACCACAGTTCAAAAGCATCTATCTTCCTTCGCTCAGCCTTCCCTATGGTCCACCTCTCACATCCGAAACTTATACACACACAAAATCTATATACACACAAAATGCAAGGTGAAGCCTACAAAAAAAGCATTCTCGATTACATCTGACCAGATAACAAGCTACGAAAACAGCTGGAAAAATAAAGTTTGCTAAAATGGGATAAGGATCTGCAGAACAACTTGAGTGAATCATTTACTTTTTTCAGTGAGGAACATGTAGAGCAAATAACTGCCTGAACTGACTTTTTCAGCAAAACAATCTCAAGAACTGAGGCAAATGCTGACAAAAATATGAACCGGGAACCCGTATTGCAGTCACAAAATTGTAACCTAGACCTACGGATCCATGCTTTCTCTGTATCCACTTATACTACATGCAACGGAGACACTCTTGTAAATGTTCTCTGGATCATATCTTAAATACAAAGGAGCCTCTCCCAGGGATGGAAGTCGGTTTTGCTTCCAACTAGGGCACAGAGGATAATGTTTCCAGCCCTCTCTCACTAGTGAGCACAGCAGGACTCACATTACAATTCCCCATCACATTGCAAATTGCCAGCAGAAGAGACTCCCATCGCTTAGAGCAAGTCCTGGCTTCTAACATAGGTTTGAGTGTTGGGGAAGAAGCAAATATCTAGTAATGCAGTTATAACTAGGTCCCCAATATAGGATGTTTTTGGCCTTACTGACAAAAATCACTGCTGAAACTTGGTGGTAGACACCTAAAGGTTTACAAATACTGATCTTTAAACCTTTTAAAAAAGAAAGAAATGTATTTAATTTAAACAACAACAACAACAACAATTTTATTGATTAGCCAGTTGGCCTTATCAAAAACAGACAGTGCAAACACAACATACAACATACATCTGGTCCTATTAAAATAGAATACAAATATATAGGAATTAATTTAAACATAGTATAAGACCCTGCCAAAAGACTAAAAACCAGACTACCTAATCTCTGGGTTTTTGTTTGTTTGTTTTTTTAAAGAGAGTGCCGGGAGTATCTAATCTAGACAATCACATGACAGTTAATTTCTGTTCTTGGTGGCATGATGGTAAGTAGAGGAGGGAAAAATAATAAATATGGAAGCATCTTTAAGTCACATTTATTTTTTATTAGCATGAATTTTCATGGGTATAAATCCACTTCTTCAGATGTAGTATGTCTGAGGAATGATACTAAATCCTCAGGCATAAGGCATATTTATATAGTTGTAGGAGTGGGATAGTATTTCATAAGGGAACATTATGAGTTTTTTATGTTTCCCTAGCTGGCTATTAGTTTCAAGGAGTGTGTGGAGTGTAACATGGTTCTGTAATGTCGAAGGCTTTCATGGCTGAAATCACTGGGTTGTTGTAGGTTTTTTTGGGCTATATGGCCGTGGTCTAGAGACATTCTCTCCTGACGTTTCGCCTGCATCTATTGCAAGCATCCTCAGAGGTAGTGACTACCTCACTACCTCTGAGGATGCTTGCCATAGATGCAGGTGAAACGTCAGGAGAGAATGCCTCTAGGCCATGGCCATATAGCCCAAAAAAACCTACAACAACCCAATGGTTCTGTAACTTTGCATCTTTCTATGTCTGGAGAAAAATGCTCCAAGCCACCCAGAAACCTAATATTATCCTTCTAACTTAGAATAAAATGTCCTTAACCTTTCTGTTTCAGAGTGCATTTGGCTACTCGGCACATACTGGTCCTTTTCTTCTCTGGGGCGGGAAAAGGGAAAAAATGATTTTTATTTTATTTTCCTCATATCTCTGCCTTCCACTGATAGAAGATGGAATTGGGGAGTCCATGGAAGCTCTCTCTTGCCAATCCTTTAGAGGTAAGATCAGCCCCCTCGCTGATGGTGTTTCGAAAAAGATTGAAGACATGGATGTTTGAACAAGCATTCGGTTAACCCGGTGCAATGAATTCTGATGATCAAAGGACTGGTAATCATGGACGATGAGCTTGGATTGCGATTTCAGTTACGAGATGCAATTGGATTGTTATTAGTGGCCCAATAATTTGTATTGTATATGTGTTTTTATGCTTTTAAACTGAATATTGTGATTTTTGTAGTGTTGTAAACCGCATTGAGTCGCCGATTCAGGCTGAGAAATAGCGGTATACAAGCGCAGCAATAAATAAATAAATAAATCCCTTGCTCCTTTTTTATTAATAATATGTTTATATATTATGGCACTCCATGCAGTCATGCTGGCCACATGACCTTGGAGGTGCCTACGGACAGCGCCGGCTCTTCGGCTTAGAAATGGAGATGAGCACCACACCCCAGACTCAGAGTGGTTTTGCCCAGGGGCTGAAGACAGGAAAAGTTATGGCATTCTATCCCACTCCCATAACCATATAAATGTACTTTATATCAGAAGCTTTAATTTCACTCGATATTGCATCCAAAGAAGTGGTCTTATATTCACAAAAGTTCATGCTAACATAAAAACCAGTTAGTCCTAAATTGTTGTTCATTCGTTCAGGTGTTTACGATTCTTTGTGACCTCATGGACCAGTCCACTCCAGAGCTCCCATTCGGCCGTCACCACCCCCAGCTCCTTCAAGGTCAATCCAGTCACTTCAAGGATGCCATCCATCCATCTTGCCCTTGGTCGGCCCCTCTTCCTTTTCCCTTCCATTTTCCCCAGTATAACTGTCTTCTCTAAGCTTTCCTTTCTTCTCATGATGTGGCCAAAGGGTTAGTCCTAAATAGGCTACTGCACCTCGATCAGATACCAGTAGACCCTTGTAACTGTTTTCATGCACCTCCCGAAAACGGGCAGGTAACGGGATAGCCATTTTTGTACTGCAGCCTTATGTGAAGGGGGGAAGAGCTGTAATCAGATGCCACGTGGTCTCGTTATGGCCTGGAAAATGTGATGGCTGGGCACTTGCGATTGCTGCCATCTGGCAGAGCCAAAGAAGCTGGATTGGCCGAAAGGAACCAACCAATCCGAAGCCGTGCACAAGCCTAGTCCTAAAAGTACTGCCACTTTCCGTTTGTCTCTCTCCCTCCTTTCCCCCCTTTTATGCTGCAAAAGACTAACAATTACTTGTCTGAAAACTATAATGGTAATGATGATTGAAGATCACATTTTTGAATATAAAAGAGAACAAGCCAGTCTTGTTAAATCAAGCGGATCCTATTGAGGTACTTTCTCCCAACACACCTCCAAACCAACCATAGTTTAAATGAAAATAACAGCCATAATGCATTTTAAGGGACTACATTTTGTGTTGTAAACGCCCTCAAGCAGCAAAGACAAAAATTATTCTATAATCTGAAGGTAGCCATTATTTTCCATGGTCTTCCAAGTGTCGTAGTATTAAAGGTCAGGTGGTAGTTCTTTCCTCTTGGAACCTTTCAGCCAGGCCCGTAGCCAGGATTTCGTTTCTGGGGGGGGGGGTGAATTTTCTCATGAGAATTTCGCGGGGGGGGGGCTGAGTCTGAGTGAAAGAGGGTCTACCCTAGCAAACCTTTTGTATCGTTACCCCAATACCCCCATGCATATGGGATATATTGAGTATGGTGATCAGATCATGATATGAATAAACATAACAGTTTAAATAATGCACCAGTAAGGCCTTTTCGCGAACCACCATGAGAATTTCGGGGGGGGGGGCTGAAGCCCCTCAAGCCCCCCCCCCCCCCGGGGCTACATGCCTGCTTTCAGCTGACCCTGCCAAAAGGAAGCTGTTCCGTATTTTGTAAAAGATGGTGCCCTTTTCTTGATTTTTACTCGGAAATAAATGACAGATTTTCCCAATTAAGTTATGTACGGACATTGTGGTTTATTTATAACAATACCGGTTTGTTAACTAGCAACAGAGGAAAAGTGCAGGGTGCTTATCTCCTTATTCTTCAATTTATATCAGGCATGGAACACATTTTCTTCAGTTTTTGTTTAAGTAATGTTCATTTCTTTTTATCTTGTTTTGGAAATATATGGTATATTCTTTTTTCATTTTCAAATGTACAAAATGGACAAATGCCATTTCAACTTCTTTTTGCCATGACTGATAGCTTTGGGCCAAATAAGCCAGTTTTCTATGTCTGTTAGTTTTGAAAATTAACAATACACTCTTATATCTGATCATTTTTGACAGCATTTCTTGAAAACCAAACAAAGCTTTTTCTTAACATGCATTTTTAAATATGATGTTGGAGTGCCATCTACTGTAACACACGGAGTTCACTAATTGATTCTTGTTATTTTATTATGCTGAAGGCAAGGAGCCTGGGATTGTTTTTAATGGGGCGAGCTCAACATAGGCAGGTAGAGTTTTAACTATTTTGCCTACTTAGTTTTCCCATCCATTCTAATTCAACCATTTTTAAAAGCAAAGGTTTACAAGGAAATTATATACATAGAAGTTCTTTCCATATGTTCACTATCAAGTACTTCCAAGTAAGTGTGCATGGACCAGATTATAGGCAGGGTTTTTATTTATTTATTCCGTGGATGGCTCAACAATACCTGTCAATATTTCTTAAAGTTTGATCCTTTATTATTTACAGTGCTGGGGAGATATAACTACCCGCCTATCTGCGTGACTGCATCTCCATATATGAACCCACACGATCCTTCCGATCATCTGGAGAGGCCCTGCTCACGATCCCACCTGTGTTGCAAGCGCGTTTGGTGGGGACGAGGGACAGGGCCTTCTCTGTGGTAGCCCCCTGACTCTGGAACTCTCTCCCCAAGGACATCAGACAAGCCCCAACGTTGGCAGTCTTTAGGAAGAGCTTGAAGACTTGGCTGTTCCAGTGTGCCTTTCCAGAATAGGAAACTCCCAGCATCATGTCCCAAATGCACTTTATTAGAGATTTAAGATTGTCTGAACACCACACCTACCTCTAAAAACCTATATATTCCATCTGTCATGTCCAGCACTTTTTAAATTTTATTCCTTACATTTGGCCCGACCTTTAGTTTTAAATGCGTCATGGTGTTATTATTTTAATGCTTATTGTTATTGCTTTAATGTTTATTGTTTTGCTTTATGAGTTTTATTGTTGTATTTGTTATGCTGTTGTTTTATTGAGGGCCTTGGCCTTTTGTAAGTCGCACCGAGTCCTTCGGGAGATGTTAGCGGGGTATAAATAAAGTTAATAATAATAATACCTCAGTGTCTGGGTAGCTCGATTTTGACGAATTGGGTGGGGGAGGGGTTAATCCCAACAACCTAGTACTGACCTCCTCCCAACCCAACCACTTTCTCAAGTTTGGAGATAGATAACACCCGGATCCTGAAAATAGACGGCTTGCTCAATTTCCATGTGCTATGGAAACGGAGCCAGACGGAGTCCAACCAAAAGTGCCCTTGTGTCATGTGATGGCCTCTGTGTGACTCCTGTGTAGCTTTGTTTCCAAAGTGGTGACGCAATGGATTAAACCCTTATGCTGCTGAACTGCTGACCTAAAGTTGGCCGTTCAAACCCATGGGATAGAGTGACCTCCCGCATTTAGCCCTAGCTTCTGCCAACCTAGCAGTTCAAAAACATGCAAATGTGAGTAGATCAATAGGTACCACCTCGGTAGGAAGGCAAAAAGACACTCCATGCAGTCATGCCGGTCACATGGCCATGAGGTGTCTATGGACAACGCAGGTCCTTGACTTGGAAATGGAGAAGAGCACCTTCCCCCAGAGTCGGAGATAAGCACCACCTCCAGAGCCGGAAATGAAAGGAGAAGTCTTTGCCTTTTCTGTGTATTTGTGTCTCATTGTATTTCATTGTAACAAGGCATTGAATGTTTGACTGTGTCTTATATGTACTGTAATCCGCTCTGAGTCCCTTCAGTGCTGCTGCTGTTGTTATGCTTGTTTGCTTGCTGTGTAGGCTAAGCCTATACAGAGTTGATCAAAAATAACAGGAATCCAGTCAATTTCTAAAAGGGCTGCTTTGTCAAATGCTTCTGCTTATTTCTAAACAGTGCATTACTTTCCGGTTTTACTTTGGCTTACACATTAGATATTTGTTCAAGATTGTATTTGATAATACTGTATTGAATCTGTGGCAATGCTATTAGATTATAGAGCAAATGAGGATTACCTGGGAAGGAATCCCACTGGAGCATTGCAGCGCACCCAAATACCTGGGAGTCACTCTGGACCGTGCTCTGACCTACAAGAAGCACTGCCTGAATATCAAGCAAAAAGTGGGTGCTAGAAACAATATCAAACAAAACTGACTGGCACAACCTGGGGATCACAACCAGACACAGTGAAGACATCTGCCCTTGCGCTATGCTACTCTGCTGCTGAGTACGCATGCCCAGTGTGTAACACATCTCACCACACTAAAACAGTGGATGTGGCTCTTAATGAGACATGCCGCATTATCACGGGGTGTCTGCGCCCTACACCACTGGAGAAATTACACTGTCTAGCAGGTATTGCACCACCTGACATCCGCCGGGAAGTAGCAGCCAATAGTGAAAGGACCAAGGCAGAGACATCTCCAGCTCATCCCCTGTTTGGGTATCAGCCAGCACGTCAACGACTTAAATCAAGAATAGTTTTCTTAGATCTACAGAGACACTCGCTGGAACACCCCAGCAAGCGAGAGTCCAAAAGTGGCAGGCTCAAACCCAGCAACCTCAATCCATGGGTGATACCAGATGAGAGACTCCTCCCTGGGCACACAGAAGACTGGGCGACTTGGAAGGCGCTGAACAGACTGCGCTCTGGCACCACGAGATGCCAATCTTAAGAAATGGGGCTACAAAGTGGAATCCACGACATGCGAGTGTGGAGAAGAGCAAACCACTGACCACCTGCTGCAATGCAACCTGAGCCCTGCCACATGCACAAGGGAGGACCTTCTTGCGGCAACACCAGAGGCACTCCAAGTGGCCAGATACTGGTCAAAGGACATTTAATCAACTACCAAGCTTGCAAACTTTGTGTTTTGTCTGTCTGTTTGTTTGTTTTGTTAAAATGTAATACAAATGTCTGGTTGCTCCTGACACGGCAAATAAAATAAATAATAGGGCAAATGGTAAATTGCAAATTATGAGTTATTAAAGGTTGAAAACCTTTAAAGGTACAGCATCTAGAAGATGCAATAGACTTTGTGACTGATGTTGCTATAGGATTTCATTGCATGATACAGGCAAACTGGCACTTTGGGTGATTGTTTCTATTGCAAAAAGCCATATGGATCTTTGCTGTGGGTTTGCTTGTAATTACAGGTGTTCCCCTCACCTATCTTCATGCAAAAAAGTCCATTTGGCTTCTGTGTTGGCGTGCTGGACAGTAACAAGGGTCAGATTTCTTCTCTCCCCTTCACTATCCCAACTGTGTCCTTAGAAAAACAACAATAGATTCAGCAAATCCCTTTTGTGGAGAGTTCTATCTTTCTACAGAGATGATGCAAAGTTGGTGCTATGGAATTGCCAAACATGTAGTTTTATGGAGTCTTCAAACTTCTTTGCTAGTCTACAAATCCCAAAGTACAAATCCCAAAGTATTGAGCCTTGGCAGTTAAAGTGGTGTCAAGCTGCAGTGTAAAAGTCGGAGATGACTGTTCTATATATTTCAATTGTCCGTGGATTTAAAACTGTTTTTGAAGAATTGTTTTAATCTGTTTCAACATGTTTCTGTGTATCTAATATTTAAAATGTTTTTCATCCACCCTGTGGGTTGTGAGCCAAAAGAGAAATGCTTTAAACACAAATGAAAAGTTAAAATGGCAAAGAATAAATTTATTATGTAATCTAGTTTTCCATATAAAAGGCAGCAGAGAGCTATAATTCCCTCTCCATCAATATCAGGAGACAAATAAAAAGTGGTTTCCTGAAGAAAGGAGCTCTATCAGAAACAGGAAAGCCAGGAAGGAGCACAGCAGGGGGGCTCTCCTGTTGGTGGACTACAACTCCCACCATGCTAGCCATTAACCGAGGTGATATCATATGAATCACAGATTTTTTTTCCAGCAACCAGTTTTGATCTTGCAAGTTATTTCCATATTAGTTGCTTATTGATAACATTTATATCCTGATTCTCACCTAAAACACTCCCAGAAGGGCTTATAAATAGTTAATAAGTTCCCTCCCTGTAGACTTTCAGTCTGCATAAGTCATGGCATGCCAGGAAAAAGGAATGGGTGTGTATTTTTGAATAAACACTGTTGAACTGAGCACATGAAAACCCCAAATTATTAATATGGGCAGTCAGCAGTTATGTTTATGGTACGGCATAAGCAGACTAACAGAACAATCAGCTTTGACCAAAGACATATGCAAGATTAAGATGTGTCAGTTTGAAAGATAATCGTTAAAGTGAATACTGCTCCTTTTATTATGTATATAAATATACATAATATGGAGGCTTTGTGTGCCAAGTACCTACAACCCCAAAATGTCCAGAACAATTCCCCTCCAAACCCACCAGTATTCAAATTTGAGTATATGTATATATAAATATATAGGAGCCCCTGGTAGCACGGGGGTTAAAGCGCTGAGCTGCTGAGCTTGTGACTGAAAGGTCACTGGTTCAAATCTGGGGAGTGGGGTGAGCTCTCGCTGTCAGCCTCAGCTTCTGCCAACCTAGCACTTCGAAAACATGTAAATGTGAGTAGATCAATAGGTACTGCTCCAGTGGGAAGGTAACGGCACTCCATGCAGTCATGCTGGCCATATAACCTTGGAGATGTCTACAGACAACGCCAGCCTTCGGCTTAGAAATAGAGATGAGCATCAACCCCCAGAGTTGGACACGACTGGACTTAATGCCAGGGAAAAAACTTTACCTTTTA
This sequence comes from Anolis sagrei ordinatus, assembly GCF_025583915.1. Taxonomy (NCBI): domain Eukaryota; kingdom Metazoa; phylum Chordata; class Lepidosauria; order Squamata; family Anolidae; genus Anolis; species Anolis sagrei. Next base: position 197,513,378 of record NW_026844366.1, read on the forward strand.
CTTATATATAAATATACATACATGTATATTTATTTATATACATAATAATATACATATATGTATATTTATTTATTTTATTTATTTACAACATTTATATGCCGCCCTTTTCACCCTGAAGGGGACTCAGAGCGGCTTACAAGTAAAAAGTAAATACAATATATTATTATCATAGCACAATATTAATGTTATATATTACATTGTACTATAATGTTATACTGTAATATTATTAGTAATATTAAATTTAATATAAAATATATAATTATTATAATATCATTTTATTAGTAGTAGTAATTTATTGTATTACATTATAATATTATCAATATTATATGTATATACATTAGATTATATTAGATTATAAGCACAGTGCAGGAGACAAGATGGAACTGCCTTCCTGGCCCCTCTCTTCACTCTGATCTCAATAAAAATGAAACTATGTATGTGTGTGTATGGCTGGGGTGTCCACTTACACAGACAAGCTTCTCCATAAACAGCTATAGCTCCCACTACTCAGGAGACACCAAAAGCCCTCCCTCCAATGACATTGCAGGTTATAGTGAGCACCATGAACATGTACAAGAGCCCTGCCAATGTCCTCCACCAACACAATCCTGCCCACCACCCGAGTTAAGGCATGGGGACAATTTCATTGTAGATTTTCTGTTTTTCCTCCACCACAGATATCCCACTGTTTCTTGCTCTCTCCATTGGTGTGGAATTTGCATTACCCCGCCCACTGCCTCTCCCATAATCTTTTCCTATTATTTTCTATGGTACACAGCAAACAGAGGAATTGATCAGCAACTGAACATACTAGAGAGGTTTGGGGAGAATTCACCATGATTTATAGGAGTTGTAGGTACTGGGATGTATAGTTCACCTGCAATCTAAGAGCACTCTGAACTCCACCAATGATGGACCTGGAACTAACTTGGCACACAGAACCCCCATGACCAACAAAAAATACTGGAGGTCTTTGGAGGGATTTATAGGAGTTGCAGTTCACCTACATCCAGAGCGCACTATGAACCCAAAACAATGATGGATCTGGACCAAACTTGGCATGCATGCCCGATATGCCCAAATTTGAATACTAGGGGTTTGGAGGGGAATTGGCCTGGACATTTTGGAGTTGTACGTACTTGGATTTATAGTTCACCTGCAATCAATGAGCACTCTGAATTCTACCAAAGATGGAATTGGACCAAACTTGGCACACAGAGCTCCATGACCAGCAAAAATACTGGAGGTCTTTGGGGAAAATTCACCTTGATTTGGGGGAGTTGTAGTTCACCTACATCCAGAGAGCACTGTGAACCCAAATACTGATGGATCTGGACCAAACTTGGCACACATACCTGATATGCCGAAATTTGATTACTGGAGGGGTTTGGGGAAACTGACCTTCCTTTCTGGGAGTTGTAGTTCACCCATAACCAGAGAAACTGTGACCTCCACCGACGATGGACCTGGACCAAACTTGGCACACAGAACCCCCATGACTAACTCAACTACTGGAGGGGTTTGAGGGGACTGACTCACCATAGTGGGAGTTGTAGTTTACACTACATTGAACCACACTGAACCCCACCGATGATGCATCTAGAGCAAACTTACCCAACATAAGAAACTTTTAAGTAGTGATGGAGCTTTTCGTGGTTAACCTGGCATGACAGGAATTGTAGTTCACCCACAACATTATGCATTTTGTACAGTTCGAAACTGACTTTTTCAAATAACCCTGTCAACGCTGGGTACCCAAGCTAGAATTTCATATATAATTTAATTGTTATATTGGATGGATATTTGAAAAGGCTTAAAAAGAGAATTTGCTACGTTGAAAGCTGTAGGCCCCAGTGTCGAAGCAAGTTCAAATGGGGTGCCGTGTAAATTAAAACCATTCTGAAATCACTTTCTCTGTACAAGGCAGTGCAAAATGACTCATGTATTAAATTACTCCCATTAGGCAAGCAAGTGACCAAGGACAGAATTAAAAACCGAGAAAATGGGATTTATACGTATCATTCCTTCTGCTCTGAATCTGATCGAGGCTTTCTAAAAAATTCAAGGTCAGCCAAGATTAGAAAGTTAAAACAAATCAAGTGCCTGTCCAAAATCAGCCAGAGCCAAGGGGGAGACCATGCTACTTTTGAGGCAAGTTACTAAATGCACAAAAGTGTTTCCTCCTTGAGACACAGGTTTATGCTTGCTCTGTAAATCAGCAACGAATTTCTTTAATGTAATGCATCTGTCCTTAACAAAATGTTATAGCAAAAGTTCCACATTTGGCTCTTAGTGGCATGTAGTGGCAATGGGACAAATGTTAGCATATGGTGCCATTTTTTATAACTAGATAATATACCTGTTTTGACCTGTTCAATTTGGGGAGGGGGGGGTCTATGTCTAATCTATTAAAGTGATTAATAGGCAATTCTATGCCTGATATTTATAACATAGGACTTGGACTAGATGTCCCTTTTAGTCTCTATGATTCCATGATTATAATCTAGACTTCTTTGAAATCACAAAATAAAGAGATCTGGTTTAGAGTTCATATGTAGGAAAGATGTGAAGATACCAACTGTCCAAGTCCGTTTTTTGTTGTTTTTTTTTTTTTGTCATGTCAGGAGCAACTTGAGAAACTGCAAGTCGCTTCTGGTGTGAGAGAATTGGCCGTCTGCAAGGATGTTGCCGAGGGGACGCCCGGATGATTTTTTAAAATCATCCTTGTGGGAGGCTTCTCTCATGTCCCCGCATGAGGAGCTGGAGCTGATAGAGGGAGCTCATCTGCCTCTCCCTGGATTCGAACCTGCGACCTGTCAGTCTTCAGTCCTGCCGGCACAGGGGTTTAACCCACTGCGCCACCGGGGACTCCAAGTCCGTGCTTTAAACAGACAAGGATTCTTTCTCCCACCCTGGACATTCCACAGATATGTATATTACCAGTCTGCTACCGGGCACAATTCAAACTGCTGGCTTTTGCCTATAAAGCCCTAAACGGTTCTGGCCCAACTTACCTGTCTGAATGCATCTCCCCTTATGAACCGACTAGGACCTTAAGATTGTCCGGGGAAGCCCTGCTCTCGATCCCGCCTGCGTCAATACGTTTGGCGGGGATGAGAGACAGGGCCTTCTCCATGGTTGTCCCTCGGCTATGGAACGCCCTTCCTAAGGACATTAGATCAGCCCCCTCCCTCTTAACATTCTGGAAAAGAGTTCAAGACCTGGCTGTTCGAGCGAGCGTTTGAAAATGCAATGTAAAAGACATAGGAACTTGGAACGACTGGATGACGAGATGGATAATGTTTTTAATTAGGAGACGCAAATAGCTTATGTTTTTGTTACTTTTGTTTGGTTTTATACTATGTACTAGCCGTCCCTGCCATGCATTGCTGTGGCTCACTCTGGTGGTCATGGGAGTTCTGTGTGGGAGGTTTGGCCCAATTCTATCGTTGGTGGGGTTCAGAATGTTCTTTGATTGTAGGTGAACTATAAATCCCAGCAACTACAACTCCCAAATGTCAAGATTCTATTTTCCCCAAACTCCACCAGTGTTCACATTTGGGCATATTGAGTATTTGTGTAGAGTTGGTCCAGATCCATCATTGTTTGAGTCCACAGTGCTCTCTGGATGTAGGTGAACTACAACTCCAAAACCAAAGGACACTGCCCACCAAACCCTTCCAGTATTTTCTGTTGGTATTTTCTGTTGGGAGAACTGTGTGCCAAGTTTGGTTCAATTACATCGTTGATGGGGTTAAGAATTCTTTTTGATGGTAGGTGAACTATAAATCCCAGCAACTACAACTCCCAAATGACAAAAGCATTTTTTTGAGTGAAGGACATACATTGGGTTGTTAGGTGTCTTGTGTCCAAATTGGGTGTCAATTCATCCAGTGGTTTTTGAATTCTGTTAATCCCAAAAACAAACATTACATTTTTATTTATATAGATTAATGTTTTAAATGTTTTATGATGTTCTTGGGCATTAAATTGTTGCCTCTGTGAACCGCCCTGAGTCGCCTGAGGGCTGAGAAGGCCGGTATACAAATATAGTAAGTAAATAAATAAATACACTCCACTTGCCTCACTGCCAACAGAGCCTCTGAAGATGCCAACCACAGATGCAGGCAAAACATCCGAAGATAATGTTTCTGGAACATGGTCATACAGCCCGAAAAACTCACTCACAGCAACCTAGTGATTCCAGCCATGAAAGCCTTGACAACACATTGTTCAAGTCAGTTTTCACTATTGTGCTATTCCACAGTGTTTGAATCTAGTTCTTATGGTTGGGTCTTTGACAACATTTGTTTGCTGCCACCTGCTTAATAAAGAAGTATGCTTGTAGCATGCCAGATGGCGAGTGAGAACATAACAGCAACGTAGGCAGCCTAAGCACATTCAATAGCAATTCATAACATTAAACAATATTTCACAATTAGTGGAGGATAGAATCAACCTTGCAAGACTATTCGGTATACAGTACGTGATGGGCTGGCACTAAGGCTAGTAGAAGGGTGCACATTTCTAACTGAATATTTTAATGTATTGTCGAAGGCTTTCATGGCAGGAATCACTGGGTTGTTGTAGGTTTTTTCGGGCTATATGGCCATGGTCTAGAGGCATTCTCTCCTGACGTTTCGCCTGCATCTATGGCAAGCATCCTCAGAGGTAGTGAGGTCTGTTGGAACTAGGAAAAAGGGTTTATATATCTGTGGAATGACCAGGATGAGATAAAGGACTCTTGTCTGCTGGAGCTAGGTGTGAATGTTTCAACTGACCACCTTGATTAGCATACAATGGGCTGACTGTGCCTGGAGCAAACTCTTCTTGAAAGGTAATTAGATGTCCCTGCCTGCTTCATCTCTGTTGTTGTGCTGTTGCAATTTTAGGATTTTTTAATACTGGTAGCCAGATTTTGTTTATTTTCATGGTTTCCACCTTTCTGTTGAAATTGTCCACATGCTTATGGATTTCAATGGCTTCTCTGTGTAGCCTGATATGGTGGTTGTGAGAGTGGTCCAGCATTTCTGTGTTCTCAAATAATATGCTGTGTCCAGGTTGGTTCATCAGGTGCTCTGCTATGGCTGATTTCTCTGGCTGAGTAGTCTGCAGTGCCTTTCATGTTCCTTGATGCGTGTCTGGGCACTGCGTTTGGTGGTCCCTATGTTTGCTCCAGGCACAGTAAGCCCATTGTATGCTAATCAAGGTGGTCAGTTGAAACATTCATACCTAGCTCCAGCAGACAAGAGTCCTTTGTCTCACCCTGGTCATTCCACAGATATATAAACCCTTTTTCCTAGTTACAACAACCCTCTGAATAAACCTACATCAACCCTCTGAATATTTTCTTCTATATGGTCCATATATTTCTTTATTTACAATTTGCCCTATAATTTGCCATGGTTAGTCTTTTTCAAGATTTGAAAATAGAACACAAAGTAAAATTACTCCTCCATGCCAATCTCAATTGGGCTGATATATTCTTACACCAAAGCCAGTGATCTCATATATTTATATTCTTGCAGTTGCCTTTCATCTCCCAGCCCGTTTTACTGTTCAGGCATAGTGCCAAAAGGCCTTGGGACAGTGGTGAAAGAATTCCTTAACTCTTAAGGAGCACTGATATCAACAGCTACAGGAAGTAAAGCAACCTTTCATGGTATTCTAGAAATCTTGTTAGAGGCAGAAAAGCTCTAAGGGTGCTAAGCTAAAACAGAGACTTCATCAGACAGGGTTGTTGTAGGTTTTTTTGGGCTATATGACCATGGTCTAGAGCAGTGGTTCTCAACCTTCGTAATGCTGCGACCCCTTAATACAGTGCCTCACGTTGTGGTGACCCCCAACCATAAAATTATTATTATTGCTACTTCCTAATCATAATTGTGTTACTGTTATGAATCATAATGTAAAAATCTGAAATGCAGGATGTATTTTCATTCATTGGACCAAATTTGGCACAAATACCCAAAAACAGCACTCCATGCCATCATGTCAGCCACATGACCTTGGAGGTGTCTATGAACAACACCGGATCTTTGGCCTAGAAATTGAGCACCAACTCCCAGAGTTGGACACGACTGGACTTAATGTGAGGGGAAAACTTTTACCTTACGTTATCCAATATGCCCAAATTTGAATACTGGTGGGGTTGGAGGGAAAATTGATTATGTCATTTGGGAGTTGTAGTTGCTGGGATTTATAGTTCACCTACAATTAAAGAGCATTTTGAACTCCACCAATGATGGAATTGGACCAAACTTGGCACACAGAACTCCCACAACCAACGAAAAATACTGGAAGGGTCTGGTGAGCACTGACCTTGAGTTTGGGAGATGTAGTTCACCTGCATCCAGAGAGCATTGCAGACTCACACAATGATGGATCTGGACCACACTTGGCACAGATACTCAATATGCCCCAATGTGAACACTGGTGGAGTTTGGGGAAAATAGACCTTGACATTTGGGATATGCAGTTGCTGGGATTTATAGTTCACCTGCAACGAAGAGCCCTCGCCTGCTCTGCTCTCCTGCCGGCCGGCGGGGTGCGGAGCAGGCGAGGGCGCCTGGCGCAAGGCCTTGCTCCAAAGGCCCTCGCCTGCGCACCCCTGCCGGCCGGCGGGAGAGCGGAGCAGGCGAGGGCGCCTGGCGCAAGGCCTTGCTCCAAAGGCCCTCGCCTGCTCCGCACCCCTGCCGGCCGGCGGGAGAGCGGAGCAAGCGAGGGCGCCTGGCGGAAGGCCTTGCTCCAAAGACCTTTGCCTGCTCTGCACTCCCGCTGGCCGGCGGGAGAGCGGAGCAGGCGAAGGCGCCTGGCGCAAGGCCTTGCTCCAAAGGCCCTCGCCTGCTCCGCACCCCTGCCGGCCGGCGGGAGAGCGGAGCAAGCGAGGGCGCCTGGCGGAAGGCCTTGCTCCAAAGACCTTTGCCTGCTCTGCACTCCCGCTGGCCGGCGGGAGAGCGGAGCAGGCGAAGGCGCCTGGCGCAAGGCCTTGCTCCAAAGGCCCTCCCCTGCTCCGCACCCCTGCCGGCCGGCGGGAGAGCGGAGCAAGCGAGGGCGCCTGGCGGAAGGCCTTGCTCCAAAGACCTTTGCCTGCTCTGCACTCCCGCTGGCCGGCGGGAGAGCGGAGCAGGCGAAGGCGCCTGGCGCAAGGCCTTGCTCCAAAGGCCCTCCCCTGCTCCGCACCCCTGCCGGCCGGCGGGAGAGCGGAGCAAGCGAGGGCGCCTGGCGGAAGGCCTTGCTCCAAAGACCTTTGCCTGCTCTGCACTCCCGCTGGCCGGCGGGAGAGCGGAGCAGGCGAAGGCGCCTGGCGCAAGGCCTTGCTCCAAAGGCCCTCCCCTGCTCCGCACCCCCGCCGGCCGGTGGGAGAGTGGAGCAGGCGAGGGTGCCTGGCGCAAGGCCTTGCTCCAAAGGCCCCCGCCTGCTCTGCACCCCTGCCGGCCGGCGGGAGAGCGGAGCAGGCGAGGGGTGCCCAAGGAGCCACTTGCCCATCCCTCACCTCCTTCTGCCATCAAAAGGAGATGAGGGACAGGCGGATGGCTTCGCGCGCGGGAATGCCAGAGGCGCAGGGGGTCGGCCGCCATTTTGGAGGGGGCGTGGCCAGCCAATGCGGCTTCGCGACCCCCAGAAAATGGCCAAACGACCCCCCGAGGGGTCGCGACCCCCAGGTTGAGAACCGCTGTGTCTAGGCATTCTCTCCTGACGTTTCGCCTGCATCTATGGCAAGCATCCTCAGAGGTAGTGAGGTCTGTTGGAACTAGGAAAAAGGGTTTATATATCTGTGGAATGACCAGGGTGGGACAAAGGACTCTTGTCTGCTGGAGCTAGGTGTGAATGTTTCAACTGACCACCTTGATTAGCATTTGATTGCCTGGCAGTGCCTGGAGCAATCTTTTGTTGAGAGGTGATTAGATGTCCTTGTTTGTTTCCTCTCTGTTGTTGTGCTGTTCTAATTTTAGAGTTTTTTAATACTGGTAGCCAGATTTTGTTCATTTTCATGGTTTCCTCCTTTCTGTTGAAATTGTCCACATGCTTGTGGATTTCAATGGCTTCTCTGTGTAGTCTGACACATCAGACTACATCATACAGTTTTCCTCCTCTGTTTCTACACACTTCAACCATCAAACGACACAGGACTACTTCTCGTAGCTACTCATCTCCCCAGTGTGGGACTCTGTCTCTGCAGTGTGTAGAAATGGGAGGATTTCTAAGCCAGGCACAAATTGACTCCACTCTATTGCATGTTAATAGAAACACCTAAAAAAGGATATCTGTCCGTGGGATATGAAGTGGTGGATTTCTCCATTGCACTCCATTTTATGAAGTACCCCTCCATGATCCTTCTGTGCAGTCTAGGTCCCATTGGAAGAAGTGTTGTAAAAGGGGTGCTTGTTTCCTCTGGAGTAAGGGGCTTGAGGCAAAGGATCCTACTAAGGGGATGGTTGAATTTGGAAAGGGAAGGATATATCTATATATATATATATATATGTTCATTTTGAGTGACATCATAACTCAAAATCCACTGGACGAATTGCCGCCAAATTTGGCCAGAAGACACCTATTAACCCAAGGAGTGACCATCACAAAATGATTTTGTCATTTGGGAGCTGTAGTTGCTGGGATTTATAGTTCACCTACAATCAAAGAGCATTCGGAACTCCACTAACGATGAAATTGAACCAAACTTGGAACACAGGACTCCCATGACCAACAGATAACACTAGAAGGGTTCGGTGAACATTGACCTTGAGTTTTGGAGTTGTAGTTCACCTATATCCAGAGAGCACTGTGGACTCAAACAATAAAGGATCTAGACCAGGGGTCCTCAAACTTTTTGAACAGAGGGCCAGGTTGCAGACCCTCAAAGCCGTAGCCAGGATTTTGTTTCGGGGGGGGGGGCTGAGTTTGTTTCGGGGGGCTGAGTCTGAGTGAAAGAGGGTCTACCCTAGCAAACCTTTTGAATTGTTACCCCAATACCCCCATGCATATGGGATATATTGAGCATGGTGATCAGATCATGATATGAATAAACATAACAGTTTAAATAATGTACCAGTAAGGCCTTCTCGCGAACCACCATGAGAATTTCGGGGGGGGGGGGTAAAGCCCCCCCCCCAGCCCCCCCCCCCCCCCCCGGCTACATGCCTGCCCTCAAACTGTTGGAGGGCCAGATTATAATTTGAAAAAAAAATGAATTCCTATGCACACTGCACGTATCTTATTTGTAGTGCAAAAAACACTTTAAAACAATACAATAATTAAAATGAAGAAACAATTTTAACAAATATAAACTTATTAGTATTTCAATGCGAAGTGTGGGCCTGCTTTTGGCTGATGAGATAGGATTGTTGTTGCTATGTGCTTTCAAGTTGTTTCAGACTTGGATTGATCCTGAGCGAGGGCCGGGTAAATGACCTTAGAGGGCCGTATCTGGCCCCCGGGCCTTAGTTTGAGGACATATGGACCAAAGTTGGCACAAATACTCAATATGCTCAAATGTAAACACTGATGAAGTTTGGAGGGGAATAGACCATGACATTTGGGAGTTATAGTTGCTGGAATTTATAGTTCACCTACAATCAAGGAGCATTCTGAAGCCCACCAACGATAGAATTGGGCCAAACTTTCCACACAGAACCCCCATGACCAACAGAAAATACTGGGTTTTCTGGTGGTCTTTGGTGACCCTTCTGACACCCCCAGCCCCGGGGTCCCAACCCCCAGATTGAGAAATGCTGCCTTAAGGCCATCCAGTCCAACTCCCTTCACATAATCAAAGCCCTCCGGGCAAAGAGCCATCCAGCCATAGATATAGATATATATGAATCACACACACTCACCTATATATGTATATGACAGAGATAGTATCATAGATTTGAAATTGACCCCTAAAGAAGGACAATTCTTTGTTGCCTGTTCCAGAGTAGGCGAACCAGACAATCTCCACATCAACACTAACAAAGAAACCACAAGAAATACGGTCTACCCACAAGTATAAAGAAATAGCATATATTAGAAACCAATACTTTCTCATTACTTTATTTTCCAGATTACTAGACTGTTAGAAAAAGATATATTTTATCAAAGGATTGGGAGAGGAGAGCCTTTGTACCAGCGCGTATCTGCGGGCCTTTAATCTATATAAATAAAAATGTAATGTTAGTTTGTGGGATTAACATAACTTAAAAACCACTGGGCGAATTGACACCAAATTTGGACACAAGACACCTATCAGGCCCAGAGTGACCATGACTCATAAAAACACTGAAAAACACAGCAGAAGAGACTTTAAAAGCCAAAAAACAAAAACTACATTGCAATGCATGTGCAAAACCATATATACACAAACACACATGTACACATATACACAAATATATACACACACATATACATACATAAAACACATATACACAGATTGGGCCGCAACAAGGCATGGCAGGGGACGACTAGTAAAAAGATATAGGGGCTTGTCAGGCTTCTGTGGGAAAGTTATGGCTACTGGTTCAATTGCTGGTCTGGATCCATGGTTGGGCTATGGGGCTTTGCAGAGAGGGAAAAGACATTATTTTATTTCACTTAGTTGTCTTTGGAAAACTATAAATCCTTGGGGGGTGGGGGGTGCTGTGTTTGACAACAGTTCCATGCAGTTAAAACTGCATTATTTGCAATACACTGCAGTTCCATGTAGTCAAACTGCTAGCCACCTACTGTTTTGATCATGCACTGTTGTTTTATGTGAGTTGTTAAAATTTCTCTTGTGTTTGATTTATATGGATTTTGAGTTTGTATTGTCCTAGGTTCAAGAGTGTCAGCCGCTCTGAGTCCTTTAATGAGAGTGAGAGGGCGGGGCATAAAACAAAGTAAATAAATAAATACATGGGATTTCTTTTCACTCTTATCCAGAGGAGGGCAACTAAAATGATCAAGGGTCTGGAGAACAAGCCCTATGAGGAGCAGCTTAAAGAGCTGGGCATGTTTAGTCTGAAGAAGAGAAGGCTGAGAGGAGATATGATAGCCATGTATAAATATGTGAGAGGAAGTCAGGGAGGAGGGAGCAAGCTTGTTTTCTGCTTCCTTGGAGACTAGGACGCGGAACAATGGCTTCAAACTACAAGAGAGGAGATTCCATCTGAACATGAGGAAGAACTTCCTGACTGTGAGAGCCGTTCAGCAGTGGAACTCTCTGTCCCAGAGTGTGGTGGAGGCTCCTTCTTTGGAAGCTTTTAAACAGAGGCTGGATGGCCATCTGTCGGGGGTGCTTTGAATGCGACTTTCCTGCTTCTTGGCAGGGGGCTGGACTGGATGGCCCACGAGGTCTCTTCCAACTCTAGGATTCTATGAAAGATTTTGGTGTATACTCTCTGATTTTTTTCCAAGGTTTCTTGCAAGATTATATATCTTGATTTTGTCATTTGGGAGTTGTAGTTGCTGGGATTTATAGTTCACCTACAATCAAAGAGTATTCTGAACCCCACCAACGATAGAATTGAACCAAACTTGGCACACAGTTCTCCCATGACCAACAGAAAATACTGGAAGGGTCTGGTGGGCAGTGTCCTTTGGTTTTGGAGTTGTAGTTCACCTACATCCAGAGATTACTGTGGACTCAAACAATGATGGATCTGGACCAAACTCTCCACTAATACTCAGTATGCCCAAATGTGAACACTGGTGGAGTTTGGGGAAAATAGAATCTTAACACTCTCCACTAATACTCAGTATGCCCAAATGTGAACACTGGTGGAGTTTGGGGAAAATAGAATCTTAACATTTGGGAGTTGTACTTGCTGGGATTTATAGTTCACCTACAATCAAAGAGCATTCTGAACCCCACCAATAATGGAATTGAACCAAACTTGGCACACAGTTCTCCCATGACCAACAGAAAATACTGGAAGGGTTTGGTGGGCAGTGTCCTTTGGTTTTGGAGTTGTAGTTCACCTACATCCAGAGAGCACTGTGGACTCAAACAATGATGGATCTGGACCAAACTTGGCACAAATACTCAATATGCCCAAATGTGAACATTGGTGGAGTTTGGGGAAAATAGAATCTTGACATTTGGGAGTTGTGGTTGCTGGGATTTATAGTTCACCTACAATCACAGAGCATTCTGAACCCCACCAACGATAGAATTGGGCCAAACCTCCCACACAGAACCCCCATGTGGGCCACAGCAACGCGTGGCAGGGGACGGCTAGTCTTTTAATAATATGTACTACTTCCCTGAGGGATTCCTCTGGTGACAGGCCTTGTCTCTTGACGGCCAGGGAAAGAGAGCGCGAGGGGGCCCCAACGAGAAGGAAACACCCGGGAGGCCTGCCTGAGGCCTGGGCTCCGTCGTGGGCCTTCCTCAGGACACCCCCCCCCCGCCCCGTGAGGCGAAAGGGTGAGGGGGAGGCGCCTCCAGAGCTCCTCCTCCTCCTCCTCTTTCCTGCCTTCCTCCCTTCCTTCCTGGCCGGGGGCCGGCTTCTTCCTCAGTGCCGCCTCTGAGGGCCGAGTGGCTCCTTCCCTGGGACGCTGTCCTCCATGCTGGCGACGTGTCGCTGCGGAGGAGGCGCCGCCGGGAGCGCTAGGCCCAGACGCCCGGCCTCCCTTCCTCCTCCTCCTCCTCCTCCTCCCAGCCCGGCCTCCCCAGGTAACGCCGCCGCGGAGGGGCAGAGCGGGCGGGAAGGGAAGGGGAGGCCCGGGCCCTTGGCTCACGCAGCGCCGCCGTCCCTCTCCCCACCAGGGAGACGGAGGCCCCAACTCCCACGGCGGCCAGGCGCCCTCGCTTTTGCAAGGGGCGGGTTGGGGGGAGGGCAGGCCTCCTTCCTTCCTTCCCCCTTTCGTTCCCTTCGGGCCCTCCTGCCTGACAGCCCCTTCTCCCCCTTGGCCTCCATACTTCCCCTTCACAGACCCTTCTCCCCAGCTGCTTCATAGCTTCCCCCTTCTAGTATCTTCACAACAGCCCCACTGAGTGCTGAGTGAGGGGAACCCTTTTTTCCTGCTTGGTTCTCTGGGGACAAGTTGGTCTCCTGTACAAATCCATTCTTCCCTCCCTCTTTCCTTCCTCCCTCCCCTTTTCCTTCCCTTCTCTCCATCCTTCCTTTTTTCCTTCCTCCCCCTTTCCTCTCTTCTCCTTCCTTCCTTCCTCCCTCATTCCTTCCTTCCTTCCCTTTTCTTCCCTTCTCTCCCTTCCTCCCTTCTTTCTTCCTCCTTCTCCTTTTCCTTCCTTCTCTCCCTTCCTCCCTTTCCCTCCTTCCTTCCTTCCTTCCTTCCTTCCTTCCTTCCTTCCCCCTTCCTTCTTTCTTCCTTCCCCTTTTCCTTCCTTCTCTCCCTTCCTCTTCCTTCCCTTCCTCCCCTTTTCCTTCCTTTCTCCTTCCTCCTTCCTTCCCTCCTCCTTCCTTCCTTCTCCTTTTCCTTCCCTTCTCTCTCCCCTTCTCCTTCCCTTCCCTCTTCCTTCCCTCCTTCCTCCCCTTTTCCTTCCTTCTCTCCTCCTTCCTCCTTCTTCCTTCCTTCCTTCCTTCCCTCCCCCTTCCTTCCTTCCTTCCTTCCTTCCTTCCCTTCCTTCCTTTCCTTCTTCCATCCTTCCTCCCTCCTCCTTCCTCCCTTCTCCCTCCTCTTCCCTTCTCCCTTCCTTCCTTCCCCTTTCCTCCCTTCCTCCTCCTCCCTCCTTCCTCCCTCCTTCCTCCCCTTTTCCTTCCTTTCTCTTCTTCCTCCTCCCTTCCTTCCCCCCTTCCTTCTTCCCTTTTCCTTCCTTCTCTCCCTCCCTCCCTACTTCCTTCCTTCCCTTCCTTCTTTCCCCTTTTCCTTTCCTTCTCTCCCTTCCTTCCTCCCCCCCCTCCTCCCTCCTTCCCTCCCTCCCTCCTTCCTCCTCTCTTTTCTTTCCTTCCTTCCTTCTTCCTTCCTGACTTCCTTCCTTCCTTTCTCATTTCCCTCTCCCCTCAGGCCCTCCTGACAGCCTCTTGTCTCCATGCAGCCCTCTTTCCCCTTCACAGACCCTGATCCCCCCCCCCCCCCCAGCGACTTCATGGCTTCCTCCATCCAATATAAGACAAATATATCCCCTGTGTTAAGAACTACATTTTTCCCTTACTTACTTCTTTGGGAACAGGTTGATTTCATGTACAAATATTTCTTTTAATCCTAAATCCTCACTTTTACACCTGCCCTTACCCCATCTTCCTCTTGTCCTTCCTTCCCTCCAGCCTCTTTGCCTCTTTCCTTTCACATACCCTTTTTCCCAGCTGCTTCATAGCTTCCTCCTTCCAGCATCTTAACAACAGCCCCCCTGAGCATTGAATTTATCTGGAACAATATGGTTTCTTGTACAAATCCTTCCCTCCCCCTTCCCCCCCCCCCTTCATTCCTTTAAGGCCATCCTGACAGCTTCTCCTCCTCCTTTGCTACATACACCTCTCTTTTCCCTCACAGACCCTGCTCCCTGCTGCTTCCTGTCTTTCTCCATCCAATATATTACAAATATGCCTCCCACCCCCAGAGTGTTAAGAGCTGTACTTTTCCCTTGTTTGCTTCTTTGGGAACAGGTTGATTTCATGTACAAATATTTCTTTTAATCCTAAAGAGATAACATATTCATGTTTACACCTGCCCTCACCCCATCTTCCTCCCGTCCAGTCCTCTTTGCCTCCATACAGCCCTCTTTCCTTTCACATACCCCTTTCCGCAGCTGCTTCATGGCTTCCTCCTTCCAACATCTTAACAACAGCCCCCCTGAGTATTGAATTTCTCTGGGACTATTTGGTTTGATGTACAAATCCTTCCCTCTCCCCCGCTCCTTTCTTCCACCTCCCCCTTTCATTCCCTTAAGGCCATCCTGACAGCTTCTCCTCCTTTGCTCCATACAGCTCTCTTTCCCGTTACAACCTGCTCCCCACTGCTTCATGTCTTTCTTCATCCAGTATATTACAAATATGCCCCCCGCCCCAAGTGTTAAAGGCTGTACTTTTCCTGTACTTGCTTCTTTGGGGACACGTTGATCTCATGTACAAATGTTTCTGTTTAACTCTAAAGAGATACCATACTCATGTTTACACCTGCCCTCACCCCATCTTCCTTCCCTTCAGCCTCTTCACCTCCATACACCTCTCTTTCTTTTCACAGACCCTTCTCCCCAGCTGCTTCATGGCTTCCTCCATCCACTATCCTCACAGCAGCCCCCTGAGCGTTGAGGGAAATCCATTTTTTTCTTACTTGTTTCTGAACAGACAAGTTAGCCACATGTACAAATCCTTTCCTTCCTTATTTCCTTCCTTGGTCTCATGGACAAATCCTTCTTCCCTTCAGGCCCTCTTAACAGCCTCTTCTCCCCCTTTGCCTCCATACACCTCTCCTTCCCTTCACAGACCCTTCTCCCCAGCTGATGCATGGCTTCCTCCATCCAGTATCTTCACAACATCCCCACTGAGTCTTGAGGGAAATCAAGACTCATGGGACAAGTTGGCCACATGAGAACCTACTTGGTTCTCATGGGACAAGTTGGCCACATGTACAAATCCTACCTTCCCTTTCTTTTAGCCCTAAACAGATAATAGGCCATGTTTATACCCACCCCATCCCATTTTATTCCTCTTCTTTCCTTCCTTCTGGTTCTCCTCAGGGTCTCATGACAACCCTCTCCTCCCCCTTTACTTCCATACAGCTTTCTTTTCCCTTCACAGACCCTGCTCCCCAGCTGCTTCATGGCTTCCTCCTTCCAGTATCTTACAAATATATATCTCTCCCCCCAAGTGTTACAACCTCTTCCCTCCCTTTGCCTCCATTCAGCTTTCCCTTTCCTTATGCAGACCTTGTAATATTATTATTATTATTATTAATAATAATAATAATAATAATATAACTTTATTTTTATACCCAGCCTCCATCTCCCCAAAGAGACTCGGGCAACTTACACGGGGCCAAGCCCGAACAGTAAAATAAAATAAAATAGCACATTAAAATATATAATGGCAGCATAAAACAAAAACATTATAACAGAGTATAAAAGCAAAACATCAGCCACTACTTCATGGCTTCCTCCACTAATATTTTACCAAACATCTCCCTGAATGTTAAGGATTCTACTTTTTTTGTATTTCCTTTTCTCTGGGGATAAGTTGACCTTCCATCTCTTTTAACCCTAAAGAGATATGGTAACATCTACACCTTCCTTTACGCATTTTATTACTTCCTTCCTCTTCCCTGACAACCTGCTTTCCCCCTTTGCTCTGTTTCCCTTCACAGACTCCATTCCCCAACCTCCATTTTTTAAAACCCTAAACAGATATTACAGTCATGTTTACATCTGCTCTTGTCCCATTTAATTTCCCACTTTTCCCCTTTTAGTTGGAGTCTTGTATCTTCTTAACTCCACACAGCAGTGGTTCTTAATCTGATGTTTTGGACTCCATCTCCCAAAAGCCTCTGCCAGTATGGTCAGTACTCTGGGAGCCAAAGTCCAAAATTATGTAAAAGGGTTGAGGACCACTTCCACACAGCCAGTTGTTAGTACCACTGGGTCAGGGCTTTCCAAACTGTGTGTTATGACACATTCGTGTGTTGACTGCAATGTGTAGGTGTGTCATGAAATAAGCCATACATCATATATTTTAAAATATATAAATGAAAGGTTTTCATGAGATAAATGTATGTGTCCCCATACATTTCATTATCACAGATTATGTAGGTGCCCATATTATCTTATAAAGTTGGTTTAACCAGTAGTTTGCTAGCAAAATGAAGCATGCCTAAAAAGTGTGTCACACCAACATGAAATGTTTGGAAGGCTGTGCACTAGAGACTGAGTAGTTAGTGTGGCTGTGCTTTCAATTTATCCTCAATTTCCCAGGCTAGGACAAGCTGATAGGTTAACACTCTGTATAAATAGAAATTTATTATTTGTAAAAAGGCAGTGGCTAGCATCAGGTTAGACTGGAGAGAGCAGGTAGGTTAAAGAGAGAGCAGGTAGGTACTCTGCCCCATCTCTGATTATCAATTTGTCCCTCTTACATTTTAAAAAAAACAGTGCTTATTTTTGTTTAGAGAGTGAGTAGCATGTCATTTTGACTATAGGTTAAAAATTAGTGGAGTTCTGATACCTTTAAAAGTGGCTGTGCTTTAGGCTGTTCTCTATCTTTCCACATTGTTGTCCAACATACATTTCTTCAGTGTTTTCTATAGATTGTGATTGCGAGCTTGCTAAGTTATTTAAGTGATTTCCAGACCAGAACCAATGGTAGATGTTGCAACAAAACTGAAACACAAAAGTGTTTTGTGGCCACTTAAAGACCAATAGGGTGACAGTCCACTTCCTTAGATGTGTAACATATTATTGTGATTGGATGGGACATTGTAAACCGTGAGAAAAATCACCTTTAAAAACTTAGTCTAATTATTAAACTCACTGTTGCGTTGAACTGCATTTTACAGTGTAGTCAGATCAGAAATGCACAAGAACAAGCCCAACACATCCTTCATAATCTCTATTGACCTGAATATATATATCCAAAAACCAAGCATTTTCATGCACTATTATTTCTTTAAACTCTAATGTTAAAGAAGGAATAAATTTTAACATTTTTATTTTAAAAATAACTATTTGTTAGCTGCTGATAGTATCATGCTATTAATTCCTTGTTTGCATCATATTTATCATTTGAAAATCATGTAGAAAAAAAGACCAAAAAATATTGGTCTTAAAATATTGGTTCATAACACAACGTGCTTTACATGTATCTGTGCTCTGCTTCAGATATATCTTTCAGATATCCAGCGGGAAATGGGCTTAAGGTGGTTATGGTAGTAGCATAATACTTTGAAATGAAGGATTTTTACCTCAAGATATTCTCAGTATTGAATGTTTTTAGACCATTGCCTCTGAAAAGCAGCTTAAGAGAAAAGAGGGAACATTTAAGGAGTGATTTCACTACACAACTTATATTTATTTATAGTCTGCTTTTATAGTTGCCAGTATATACCTTCCATTATAACTTTGGCTGGGCATATTAGGTACATCTTCTGTTAAAATAGAACTGTTGCACATGCCTGGTTTTTTTTTGTCTGAAGTATGTTTCTTGCTTTGGTTTTTTAAAAATATAGCAGTTGAAATAATGGTTCGTCTCATCTTTGTCTTTATAAAAAAGTTTTGTTAAATTTCTGTTTAGCGTGCTTAATGCTATTATCTTTGCCTAGAACTTGAAAACAGTCATATGTGCTACAGTCCCAAGAGATTGTCTTAAAACCTATGGAACTGGAAGAGATATGAGGCCTGCCTTACTGGGACATTCTTGGAGTTCTTTCATTAAGGTATGCAAACTTAATATTATTAACATTATCACTTAATATTATGAGAATCTTATTATATGTTTGGAGAGTTACAGAATGCAGTGTGTATTGTTTCACTGTTGGGTATTTATTTATCATGTCAGAAGCGAATTGAGAATGCAGTTATAATATATTAAAAAAAACACAAAGTTTAAAACTTGGTATTATACTAAATTTCCTTTGATCAGCAGGTGGCTACTTCGAGGGAAAGAAAGAACAAGACAGATCCGTATATGTAAAAATTCACAGTGATTTGCATAAGTTGTATAACTATGAAATTTCAAAATATTGGCCCTAAAAATAGTATTTCTTTTCAACACCTTATAGGAGAAATTTCATAAGAGATTTCTAAATCTCACCATCATGATTTTTATTCACCTATATTCTCACTTAGATGTCTCTCATAGTTTTGTGTGGTACTTGGCATTAGGCAGTGCAGCCACCACCTATATTTGCTGGGAATACAGTGACATCTAATGGATAAAAATTATGAATGAATACATTGACACACTACTGGTACTGTATGTCATAAATATGAAGAAAACCAGTGTGATGTCACCAACAAAGTTATTTTTTTAAAAAACTAAAGTTTCATTTCCATTGAGCCATGAAGTCTTCGCCAGCTCACTATCCAACCTTCTTCATAGTTTTATTGTGCAAATAACATAAATAAGGCTATCATCTTGAATTTTTGGGAAATTTAACTGTGCAATGTTGTGTGTATTTACTCAGAAATAAGCCCTTTTGAGGTCAGTGGGACAATAATGTGAGCTGAACATGTCTTAACATTGGGTAAATGAATAGTATTGTATCAAAAATGCTTCCAGATACCAAACATGTTATCTTCCCACGGGCATCCCAGATTTTGTTTATTACAATGATATTTTACTTCCAAAGTATAATTACATTTTAAATTCTGTGTCACGTTTCCCAATCACTATCAACAACTGCAGCAAGGTGGAAAACTGTCTTCATTAGAAGGGAACTCTTGACTCAAATTAAATCTTATGGTTAAGTAAGATTCAATCTGTCGGATGCCCACCTTCCGCTGTTTGACTGTAAGAATGTGGATGAATAGGGTTCTTGTAAGGATTGCTGAGATCATATATCTGAAGTGGTATGCTGTTTAACTGCAGTGATCACCATTATTAGCAGTATATAGCATATACTACTGGGAAATTGAAATCCAATGCCTAGATGTATTTACTCTGGCTCAAGCTACAATGAAAAAAGGTACCTCAAATGCAAGAGAAAGTAATTAAATTTGCTCTGCAGGAGTGGCAGTTATGATGTACAAGAATAGATGTAACAAACAAAGCAAAATGTTTTTAAAAGGAAAATCCATTCGTATAGAAGAGCCTAGAAGTTGAGGTAAAGAGATGTTGAATGTATCTTGCAGGAACATTTGGGATACCACATGCTTCTTGATTCTGTTTTTGATGATTTAGTGTGTAACCAGTCTGTTGAGTGAAATGGAAAGCTTGGAGGTTTGACTAATTTTGTATGAGTGCATTGAGAAAATAAGGTAATATAACCTAAATTCCCTGGAAGTGTAATGATTGCTTCTGTTCCAATTACTTTCAGTGGCTGTAGCTGTAAATCTTTTCTTCTGCTTACATAAGACTCTATATGTTATACTATAATACCCGATCCCCATATGCACAACTATCTTTTGGTTTGTTTTACTGTAGTACTTATCCAGTGGTGACTTTATGCAATGGCCTCAAGCCACCAGTCTTCACCAGTGCCTCAATCAAAGAGCAGCGATGCTTTCTTTAAGAAGGAAGTGGATTCTGCAAAACGCTTTCGACCAGTGCAGTCGCTGCCAGATGTGTGTCCCAAGGAACCCACAGGTAACATCAGTGTTGTATGTCAGCCTGTGATTGAGTCTGATGTACATGATGGGAATGAGGATAACGTTACTGATGGTGGGCCTGGGTCTGTTGACAATGAGGATGAGGGTTTGTCTGGGCCTGAATTAAGCTTAGACAAGAGGCTCGAGCTGTCTCTGGAAGATTCACTAAGTCACATTCTTGGGAGAGGCCCTTCGCAGTCTTTCACAGAGCAACTGTCTGAAGATGATTTGTCAGATTGCAGAAGTTAATGAGAGTCAAGAAATTGAGAGTGTAGATAGAAAGCAAGGCTTTTGTAAACAGTGACAGTGCTCAGGCGCAAAGAAGATCAGTTCGTTTACAGGAAAAGAGAGATAAGAATCTTTATCTGGTGGTAAAGTCAAGAGAAATGCTTTCCATTTGATTCTGGGATCTGGAGAAGCCTTATATTGAGTTGCCTCAGTTGGATCAACGTTGGAACTTCATGACGGTCTTGCTTTCAAGTGTTCTTAGTTTCTTGTACCAAGTTTTTGTCAAGCTCCTGATATGTGTATTGGATTTTTCATGTTGCCTTGTTTCATGAATTCTTGTGCCTGTTTCGTGGATTTTTATACCCATGGATCTTGTTTTGCCTTGAAGCTCATGGACTAACCTATGTTTTGGAACTTTACTGTTTTTACTAATTTTACTGTTTTGCCTACTTATATTCTTCAATAAACTGCTTGCTGATTTTACCAAGCCGATGTGGTGTTTAAGGTCAGAGGTGTTCCTGCTCTGATGTACGACAGACAGGACAAAATTAGATTGGAATCAGTGTTGAGAATAGCAACCATGCTTTATTTCCTGGGGGAAAGTCCTATTAAATTGATAAGCACCTAATGCAATGGTTAGTTCCTTTTCATCCTCCTCTCCTCCCCCTTTCCCAGTGTTTGACACCGGGGGGACTATATTTATGGGAAATCCTCAGATCAAGTAAGAGTCATGAACAAGAACAAAATGCATTCTGTCTGTGGCATTTTGCAAAACGACCTGATATTCTTGGAATGTTCAGGGTTTCCTGAGTATTTGAAGCAATATTTTCTTTCTTTTTCAAAGTAGCTTTCCAAAACAGGAAGAGTATATACATTTGTGCAAATGGTTTTGATTTAAATACCAAAAGATACATGTTAAGGCAGGAAGGCAGATTACTATGCTGTATATTTGTTTCATGTTTCTATGGTACATTTTACTTCTTGCATGTCTAATTTCATGTTAGATATTTAATGGTTTTTGCTATTGTCTTGTCTTGCAGGTGATGCTAGTGGTTTATGTGACAGCCCATCTTTAGTTGCTGATCAACATAGATGGACTATATATCATTCCAAAGTAAATCTCCCAGCAGCACTAAATGATCCTCGATTAACGAAAAGGGAATCTGATTTCTTTACAAAAACATGGGGACAGGACTTTGTGGATGTTGAAATTGTGCCTTCACTCTACCTCCCACAGTTCAACAAGGAACATTTTGCAGCATACCAACAGGAAATTGTCCAGGTAGAAATAAGAAAAGCTATACATATATATGTGCTAGATGCATTTGATGCAACTTACTTACTGTAGCTACCAAAATATGTCACTGTGGCTATCTATACGTTGCTTTGTCTACATTGATAAAGTACTCTGAAAAATACAGAAGAGTGGCTGTGTGAAGAAAGTTAGCATCTGGGTTTGTGGCAAGGTCTCATCCCTGTATTGCTATCTATGTTATGTATTCTGTTGTCATAAATAGGTGTTTAACATCCAGAGGCTTTCAGCAGGACAATAAAGGCCTGGTTCCCAGAGATTGTTTCCAAACAAGAATTGTTATGATTGTAGTTTTTAGCGTTCAAGTAAACGATCTTGTTTAGTGTCCTATCCTTACATTGTATATTGTTTATATACAAAGATGTAGTACAGAAAACATTTTTATTGTATGGCCAACAATTGTTTTTTGCAAGGGAAAGCCATCACAATCCTAGCTTCGTAAACTATGACATTACTCTTCGTGTTACTTTCACCACTGAATGCGGCTTGAAATTTTGGTTTCCTGTTTTTAAACTTAATGTTTCCCTAAAATGGGAAAGTTTTTTTTAATTTTGAGTATCAAACGACAACTGAAACTACCGTATATTCTGGTGTATAAGATTACTTTTTTACCCAAGAAAATCTTCTCAAAAGTCAGGTGTCATCTTATACGTGGGAGTTGTCTTATATGCTGGAGTAGCCTTATGCATGGGAGTCGTCTTATATGCGGGGGTAGTCTTATATGCCAGGAGTAGTCTTATAGAACGGGTGCTGAAACTTCCAATCGGATTGGAGAATCTGTGGTTGCTGCATATGGTGGGGGGAGCTCAAAAATGGCAGTGGCCGCGTCCCTGCTGTATGCAGTGACTGTATGAAAGCATTAAGAGTGACGCTGTACAAGTATGATAGAAGAAAATCAATTCATCAAGATTCGTGGACTTAATGCAGTCTCGATGGTGAGGTGAAGGGACGCATCACCAGAAAGGTGTAAGTGAAGGGCGGAGCAAGCTGCAGGCGTCCAGGGCGCCCGGGATATGGAAAAAAGAGATAAAGTGGCTCTGGGCCACTCTACCTGTCTGGTCCGCCCTTGTATCCTATTACCGTACCTCCTCCTCTGCCCCTCAGATCTCGCTCCTGAAGACTGTAGTGAAGCGGTGCAGGTGCGCATGTGCGAGATCTGAGAGGCAGAGAAGGAGGTACAATAATCGGAAAATTACCATGTTGAAATCAAATCTGATGCTTTTTAAATTTTTATTTGGTGTGCGTTGGAAGAGGGGTAGTCTTATACGGCGAGTATATCCCAAACTCTATATTTTAACTGGAAAAGTTGGGGGTCGTCTTATATGCCCAGTCGTCTTATATGCCAGTAGTTCTATTTGCCATCTCTTAATGAACCAATTATCATGTATAGGCATTGCTCTCACCAGCCTCCTAAATGGAAGTAGTAAGAGCTTTGATGGGAATATGATGCTGTGGCTCTCTGTGTATGCTTGCAGATTTCAATAATACATACAGATGGCCCTCCACATTTGTGGGTTTAATTTTTGCAGATTTAATTAATATATTATCCCTAGGAATCCTCTCGAGGTCCCCCAGGGGAACTCTATGGTCAACTTCTTCCAGCACTGGTTGACCACAAAGCATTTACTCAAGTTAAAAAAAAGAAAAGAAAGCAGTTTTAAATTTCTAGTTGTTCTACTTTTATTGGGGTCCTGTGCCTTTGTGTAACTGGAGGACTTTCTGTTCTATAACTACTATGATTCTCTATTTCTTTCTGCCGGAATAATTCTGTAAAATATATCATTGTGCATAGAGACTTAAACATAGATTTTTTTTATTTTAAAAAATCAAATTAACATTTTCTTTATCTGTCCTTTTTTTGTAGAGAGAGAAGATTCATGAAAAATGCAAGACCATTTGTCCTCCTAAAGATACTTTTGACAGGACACTTTTACATACTCATGGTAGGGTTTTAACCTGGATTGCTTTAATATTAATGTTGTTTAATACTGTTTTATTATTTGTATATTTGTATATGGTGGCGCAGTGGGTTAAACCGCTGAGCTGCTTAACTTGCTAACCAAAAGGTCAGCATTTCAGATCCAGGGAGCGGGGTGAGCTCCCGCCGTTAGCCCCAGCTTCTGCCAACCTAGCAATTTGAAAACATTCAGATGTTAGTAGATCAATAGGAACTACTCAACAGAAAGGTAATGGCACTCCAATCACATGACCTAGGAGGTGTCTATGTTGCCAGCTCTTTGGCTTAGAATTTGAGATGAGCATCATTCCCCCAGAGTCAGACACTACTAGACTTAATGTCAAAGGGAAAGCTTTACCTTTACCTTATATTTTCAGTTGTATTGAAATGCTTTTTAGTTGGAGAGAGAAAGTAGGATATAAAGAAACATAATTATAATAAGGGTTCAGTGGAGAGGGTTCTTAGTCATTTCCTTTCACGGGGCACCTATATTAACAGTAATATTTAATTTACCAAAAGCATGCTTACTGTCTTAAATGGTTATGAACACTGAAGAATCAAGGTATATAAAAATAAAGTATTATTATATTTCCCAGTTTTCAAACTTGCTTTTGACAACCAAATAACATTGAATTTAATAGAAATTATTTGGAGCTAGAGAGAAAGAAAAAATAATAATCCCAGTTTTGATGAATTCTGCTTTATTTTGTATTTCTGGATTTTTCTTTTAAAGTTTTGGAACAAGCTATTGCTTTGGCTTGAAATCAGTTCATTTGCTTCCATTCACAATTCATTCATTCATCAGTTATTTCTTATTTATTTATGTACTTTATTTATATACCGCTTTTCTCAGCCCTCAGGCGACTCAAAGCGATGAACCTACTGAACTGAAACCAAGTGTCCATGAATCTTGTTACCATTTGGTGCCTTAAATTATTTGGGCTAGAGAAAGTATACAAGTAGGATACAAACAACAACAATAGTAATCCTCCCTATTCATCACTTAGGACATTGATTTAACATCTCATGAGCCAGTACATAGTCAGATGACTTCGAAAGGATTGAACCAGAGAGAATAATTCAAATTCGTCCTTTTGCTAGGACCAGCCTTGCCTCAAGTGCAACACTGGTGTAGGAAAAGCTTATGTTGTTCAATCTTGTAATGTGTTCTGAGGTGTCTGTTGTTTTCCAAGTAATTTGCAAACGAACTGTGTTACACATCAGTGTTACACTAGAACAGGACCCTAGTGCATGTACACACTTGTGGATTCAGTTTTGCCACTTGATGTAATAAATATTTTATTTCTTTAAAGAGAAACAGCTACAGCCCATTCGCTATATGGTATTACGTTTTTCAGTGCGTTAATACAACACACATGAGAAAAAAAGCCTTATTTCAGTGTTTGACACATGAGAGTTGTTAAAACTGTCTGACTTTTTTTCTGGTGCCTTCTGATGAATTTGATGTAATGAGATTATTTTCTTCTTTCTAAAAATACTGAGCCCAATTTTTCTTACTACAAGGTGTAGAAAATGTAATTATATCCAGAAATATTCCAAAGATTAAGGTTGCTCTTTATAATTTCGTGCTGATTACAAATCAGTGAATGGCTTTTTATTTCATCTCATTTCCAGATAAATCCAGGACAGATCTGGAGCAAGTACCTAAGGTGATTGAGATCTTTCTCCAACAACAATTAAGATACACTTTTTTATATTATTTTATGTAGGTGTATATCTTTGTATAGTTCTTATGTGGTGGATGGATGAATGGATATACCATATAAATAAATAAATAAGCAGATCGTTAGTTTAGTTTGTTATATATGACATCTTATTTAAACAATTTATACAAGTGCATCATTCCCCATTGTGAAACAATGTTTGTTTCACAAATACATAGACTCGGTTCAGAAATTACAGAAAGTACTGCAAACGTTTATGCATATATAGTCCTTTTACCTGCAAGATGTGGATGGATCATTTTTTATATTTTCTGCAAGTTCAGTGTACCCGAAGTTGGGGAATTCTAACTTGTTTAAACTACTATTAAGAAGCCAGTTGGCACTAATCGTAAGCTTCCACGTTTGGAAAGAAATGATTAGCAACACAGAAATTGGGGGGAAAACTCTTCCAACTTTGATGCCTCATCCAGCCAATATTTATTTTATTACGGTCGCTTATACCCCGCCCTTCTCACCCCGAGGGGGACTCAGGGCGGCTTACACAACAAGGCACAATTCGATGCCCGCATTACATGACAACAAAACATAACATCAATAACAATAGCAATTATAACAATGATAACAATTAACCTAAGCAGTCATTATTATCGGCGACACATCCAAAAAACCCATAAAGTAAAAGCAATTAAAACAATTAAAACAGTAAAAGCAATACAAACCTCATTGCTGGACAGCGTTTAACAGACTCATAGTTAGGTTCTACTTTCCGCACATTGTCAGTCCTATCCATCTGGATTCCATATCTAATTGTCAGGATGCCCAAAGGCCTGGTCCCATAGCCACGTCTTTACCTTTCTCCTGAAGGCAAGGAGGGATGTTGATGTCCTGATTTCCCCCGGGAGTGAGTTCCACAGGTGGGGGGCCACCACTGAGAAGGCCCTGCTCCTCGTCCCCACCAGCCTCACTTGTGATAGTGGTGGGGTCGAGAGCAGGGCCTCCCCAGATGATCTCAAATTCCGGGGTGGGACGTAGAGGGAGATACGTTCAGACAGATACGCTGGACCGGAACCGTAAAGGGCTTTGTAGGTCAAAACCAGCACCTTGAATTGTGCTCGGAACTGGATTGGCAGCCAGTGGAGCTGACATAACAAGGGAGTTGTGTGTTCCCTGTATGTCGCTCCGGTGAGCAGCCTGGCTGCCGCTCGTTGGACCAGTTGAAGTTTCCGAACAGTCTTCAAGGGCAACCCCACGTAGAGTGCGTTGCAGTAGTCTATACGGGATGTAACAAGAGCGTGGACCACTGTGGCCAGATCAGACTTCCCAAGGTACGGGCGCAACTGGTGCACAAGTTTTAATTGTGCATAAGCTCTCCCGGCCACCGCCGAGACCTGGGGTTCCAGGCTCAGCGATGAGTCCAGGATCACTCCCAAGCTGCGAACCTGCGTCTTCAGGGGGAGTGTAACCCCGTCCAGCACAGGCTGTAACCCTATACCCTGTTCGGCCTTACGACTGACCAGTAGGACCTCTGTCTTGTCTGGATTCAGTTTCAATTTGTTAGCTCTCATCCAGTCCGACACAGCAGCTAGACACCGATTCAAGGTCTGGACATGTAATATTGCATTACAGTATCCATGAACCCAATATCCATGGTTTTACTTATCCAGATTATCCAATGTTATTCTATGGTATGCTTCAGGCCAAAGTAAATTGAAAATATAAGGTGTGTTGTTGTAGGTTTTTTTCAGGCTATATGGCCATGGTCTAGAGGCATTCTCTCCTGACGTTTCGCCTGCATCTATACATGGATTTATGTATCCAGGGGCAGTGTTTCAACTCTAACTTTCAGAGTTAATATATTTGGTTGTTATTATTCAAGATTTAATTCAGACTATACCCAATATTCATGTTACTAAATGGATGAAATCTAAAACTGATACATGGAAAGCATTTAAATAGCAACAACAACAACAACAACTTTATTTATATCCTGCCACCATCTCCTAAAAGGGACTCGGGGCAGCTTACAAAATAGCACAACAAAAGTGCAGCTCAGAACACATAGAATACAACAAAATTTGCAAAAATCAATAAACAGTACCAATTAACATTAAAAAAAACTAACAGAATTAACAGAAGCAGCTCAATTAAAGTAAAAAATAACCAATAAAACACAACATAGTTCTAAAAACAGGCAATACAAACTGAATAGCTATCTTTATTGGGCAGAATTTCTCTCTTGAAAATGTTTCGATTTTTCTGCTTCTTGTTTCTATTACAAAAAATATTGGTCTTGATCAAAATTTAAATTATGGCCACAAATAATTAGTAACTTCAATAATAAACGACACAGGTTCACAAAGCACATTAATCACATTGAGTCCAAGTATGAAGGTCTTGCTAGTGTCGTGTAAGCTGCTCCGAGTCCCCTTTGGGGAAATGGTGGCGGGGTATAAATAAAGATGATGATGATGATGATGATGATGATGATGATGATTATTATTATTATTGCTGTTCTGGATAATGAAACTAATTTTACAGCTTTTTGCTTAAAGCCGTTTACTCAGATTATAATGCTGGATATGGACAATACATTTACTTTACTTTTAGAAACTGAAGGGGGTGTTTGTGTTGAATTGGACCGAATATTTTCTAATACCACACACAAAACAATTAAAGAAATTAGATACTTGTTTCTTTAAACATTCCCCATGATCTGGAAAAGGTGGGAAATAATGATGGCACCTAACAGGTCCCCCATACAATTATTCCTCCTTCATCCACTATATAGTGATCAATTCAATCACTTTCAGGAATGGAAGAATTAAGACCTTTAGACTGTAAGACATGTTTTCCGAAACAGTAAACCTCTAAAACAAGGGAAGATTTGTCTTTACAATTGGCTCCTATGTCACCAAACTCGTTTCATGTATATCATGTGATAGCTTTCCAATCCAAACTGGTTTGACACAAACATTAAGCCTCTTCCAATGTACATATTCTGGATAATATAATAAGGGATGATCAGCACTACTTTATACATGGTTGCACTAAGACATAGACAGTAAAGGATTAAATTGTTGGGAAATTGGATTGTGGCTAGAAGTACCAGAATCAAATTGGATAAATAACCTAACGCCTGTAAAGCTGTTGAATCTCTAAGATTATGTCCCTAAAATGTTGGAGAGGATGTGAAAACAAAAGGACCTTCACACATATGTGACTGGAATGCTTGTTATATAAACCCAGAAGCATGTTACTAATTATGTCTGGTTGGAGTTTGGAAGTATTTTGCTTTTTTTTTCTGTTTGGTCCCTAAAGCTTTCCAGGGCAGAAAATTGGCCCCCAGGTCTGCTGTAGTTGCCCCATCTGGATTAGAGAAGTCTGCACTATAAAGTTAATGGAGGGATATTTGTAATGAGTAGAAGTGAGATGTGATTCAATTATGTTTTCAGATTTTTATGAAACCAGATTTTGCCTTGGAAGACCCTTTAACATTTAATGCAGTATTACCCTGGTCTCATTTTAATACTGCTGGAGGAAAAGGAAACCGTGATGCAGCTTCCTCCAAGTTGCTTCAGGAAAAGGTAAATAGTTTTCTCGTATTAAATAAGTGCAATGGAAATTGAAGAATGCTAGGAATAAATCAACGCAGAAGGTCAAGATTTTGACTTGTAACAGTTTCAAGTGCCTTTAGTGTAATTAGTAATGAAAATTGGGTTGTAAACACTGCTGGTCTTCATGACACAAAAATGACTGCTCTTCGGCATTGACTTCTGTGAACATAAGAGGAAAAGGAGGTAGTTTGCAATTTTTCCTTCCTCACTCTAGTTGCATATGCTAGACTTGTTCCACAGGTTTGAGAAGTCCTTTGGAACAATGCAGGAAGCAACACAAGGGCTTCATCTTAAGATCTAGTCAGAAGAGTAAAACTATGTCCCCATTATCCAAATGGTGATTGATTAGCAAAAGCAAGATAAACAGTCTTCATAGGATATAATCTGCAGTACATTGGATAATCCAAGTCTTCATCTACGACTCCCTTGTTGCGCCAGCTCCACTGGCTGCCAGTTCACTACCGGGCACAATTCAAAGTGCTGGCTTTAGCCTATAAAACCCTAAACGGTTCTGGCCTAACTTACCTGTCCAAATGAATCTCCCCTTATGAACCTGCAAGGACTTTAAGATCATCTGGAGAGGCCCTGCTCTTGGTCCTGCCCTCAACACAAGTGTGGTTGGCGGGAACGAGAGACAGGGCCTTCTCAGTGGTGGCCCCTCAGCTATGGAATGCCCTTCCTAGGGAGATTAGATTGGCTTCCTCGCTCCTATTATTCTGGAAGAATCTTAAAACATGGCTATTTGAGCAGGCATTTGAAAATACGGAGTAAAGGATATAATAATGGAATAACCATATGGCGGAACTGGACATTGTTTTAATGATTATCGATTGAAGTATGTTTCATTATAATGTTTGATTTTATTGTTGCTGATGTTTTTATATTGTATATTATAATTGTGTCCTTGGTGGCAATGAATTCTTGCCTTGTAAACTGCCTCAAGTCACCAGAAGGCGGTATAGAAATGTACTAAATAAATAATAAATAAATAAATCTAACCTAAATCTAATAGAGTTAAATCTTCATTTCAATTCCAACTTGACAAGTTCAGGCTGAAATCTTGTTTTAAACTTGATGTTGTTGCTTCTGAAAAATGGCAGATTTCAAGCCTGTCTTGACAACTTTTTATTGTTCATGAAAAGACATGAGTTTTTTTAATAGTCTTAATTAAACATGAGTTGTATTTATTTATTCATTTTTACAGTATTTATATTCTGCCCTTCACACCCCAAAGGGGACTCAGAGTGGATTGCAGAACATATATATGGCAAAAATTCAGTGCTGATTATAAATGACAGGACATACAGAGAGATAGAGGCATACAAGCTTTCCCAACTTTGGCTTCTTGGAGGTTGTGCTTGATTCCGGCCACCGGGGGGGGGGGGTGCTGTTGCGCCATCTTCCATGCCAAGTGTTGATCTCATTTTCTTTTCTTTTCTTTTCTTTTCTTTTCTTTTCTTTTCTTTCTTTCTTTTTTTTTTTTTGTCGGCATTTCCTGGGTGCCTTAATACCTCCTTGCTTTTAACACAACAACAACAACATGCTCCAGAAACACAATTTCTGCACTCTGATAAAAACCTCAAGGCCCATTCTAAGGATATGGGTAATCCACATTTCTGAATCTCTACCCCTAATCACCATGGGCCATGATACCCCAAGGAATTCCACTCTTACCTTATTTGAATCCCGTACTGACCCCAAACCATCTTCTAGAACCCTCACAACAGCGCTCAATGTATCCCCTAACTCCATCCTGCCAGTGCCAATGTACCTATTAAACCTGCTGTCTGCCAAAAGGAACTTCTCTCCCCAGATCCTAAAGTTCCAGCCCTTGTTTCTTCCTTGCTTTTAACACAGTACCTGTTTATCTACTCACATCACTGTTTTCGATCTGCTAGGTAGGCAGTGAGCTGGGCTGAATGGTCAGGCATTCACCCTGACCCGGGCTTTGAACTCTCAACCTTTGTATACTGGTGGGCTATTATTTGTAAAGGCAGTGTGTTATTTCTGCAGCGTCTAGCATTGTGACTGATTTTAGCAGATAAGACCAAATGCTATAATAATTTATTTCACTTCCTTCTCTTCAGCTGAGCCACTATCTTGATATTGTGGAAGTAAATATTGCTCATCAGATCTCTCTCCGCTCAGAAGCATTTTTTCATGCAATGACCTCCCAGCATGAATTGCAAGACTACCTCAGGAAAACTTCCCAAGCTGTAAAAATGCTTCGAGATAAAATAGGCCAAATTGATAAAGTAATGTGTGAAGGCTCTCTTAAAGTTTTAAGGCTATCATTGACTAAAAGTAATTGCATAAAAGCATATAATAAGCTAAAGTTGATGGCAACAGTGCACCAGACGCAACCTACTGTACAATTATTGCTGTCCACTTCTGAATTTGTTGGCGCATTGGACTTAATTGCAACAACCCAGGAGGTATTGCAGCAGGAGCTCCAAGGCATCCACAGTTTCCGGTAAGGGCCATTTGCAGCTTGAAAGTCATAATCCTGTGTAGAGATATGATGTTATAATGTATTATACAGAATATGTTATCTGTTTTATTATACACTAGCCGTCCCCCTGCCACGCATTGCTGTGGCCTAGTCCATGTATATGTGTTTTGTGTGTGTATATATATGTGTGTATATATATTTGTGTATATGTGTTAGAGATTCAGGATTGTCTGCACATTGCACTTACCTCCAAAAACGTCTACATGTTCACCTGTCAAGACCAGCACTTTTTAAATTTGTCCATTACATTTGGCCCGGCCTTTAGGTTTTAAATGCATCATGGTGTCATTGTTTTATTGTTTGTTTGCTTGATGTTTTATTATTTGCTTATGAGTTTTATTGTTGTATTTGTATATTGTTGTTTGTTGGCGGCCTTGGCCTTTGTAAGCCGTATCGAGTCCTTCGGGAGATTTTGCGGGGTATAAATAAAATTAATAATAATAAAATAATAATGTGTATATATGTGGTTTTGCACATGTGTGGTAATATATATATATATTTTACTTTTTAAGTCTCTTCCGCTGTGTTTTCCAGTGTTTTTATGAGTGATAGTCACTCGTTGGCCTGATAGGTGTGTGTTGTGTCCAGATTTGGTGTCAATTCATCAAGTGGTTTTTGAGTTCATGTTAATCCCACAAATGAACATTACATTTTTATTTATATAGATTATTTTTAATTTTTTAAAAAACACCTTTACTCTCTAACATTCATATGTGGTAAATATCTAAATGCACAATTGTGCAGCATATAAATACGTAGATTCAAGTTACAAGGATTTCAGAAGAATGAAAGTATTAAAGAAAACGAATTGTTAATGTTAGATTACATGTGAAGTGGTGTATTTTAAATTTGGGAAAATATTAAGAGAAAGTTATTACTATTTAAAGTTCCAAATTGTCAAATTAACAATTGTAAGCTGTTCTGAGACCCTTTTCAGCTAAGGAGCAGGGTATAATAAACACTCCAAATAAATAAATGTTTCATAAAACGTAAGGAGGCTTTCCTGGATCAGTGTTTTTGCAAATGCTGCAGAAGTGGTCACCAGGCACTTCTAGAAGTGTGGTGTCAAACTTGTGGCCCTCCAGGTGTTTTGGACTTCACCTCCCATTAGACAAGCCAGCTAAGACTTCTAAGGAATGGAGTGCCAAACACTGGAGTAACACAGGTTTGACATCTCTGTTCTAGAGGAAGGATTCTATTGAACCAAACAGTTTGTTCTGTAAATAATAGTCCAGATGATTTGTCAGCTCTGTGATCTCTCAAGGAGATATTCAGTGTATAAGCAAAGGACTCGAAGCATATATGAACAGCAGTGGAGCTGCATTTTAGCAAAATATCTGTCTCTCTGTAGGATTTGAGGAGGCTTTAGTGGACTGGATAGAAATTTGGTCCAGTAATCCCATGAAAGTAACAGCCATCTTTGGGATTTCCTCTCCAGGAGCCAGTATTCAAAGAAAAATTGACATTTAACGAAATAGTTGATTTAAAAATAATGGTTATAGTGAATACTCAATGTCCCTGGCATGACTCTCTTATCAGTTTTGGAGTGCAACAGATGTCACTATTAGTAATAATCCAAAACAGCAACCATGTACCATTTCTGGAAAATGTTAAAGCATTATTTGTGACGACCATTATTTGATTTCCTCCATTGTCGGTATGGCAATTTACTTGTATCCTCTTAATTCCATTTTTATCTACCTCTGATCCTTCAGGATAGAGATGGAGAATGTCAGTTCAAAAAACCTTATATGAAAATGGAAAATGGCTAACCTCAGACTTGAGGCTGGAAATTTAGCATAGTTATAAAAATCCTTGCTTCTCTTTTATCTAAACCACCAAGGGATCCTTTGAATTCTTTCTATTCTGCTTTGGATAATTTTTCTTTGACATTCAAATAAGTTTCTCTGCTGGAAAAATTAACCAGCACAAAAAGTAATATTTTCAGAAAAAATGTTCTTTTTTAGATGAAAATATTTAAAGTCTATTAATGTCACAGTGGAATTCTGAATTTCCTTAAAGGAGCTGTAGTTTATACATGTTATATACTGTACTAATATTGGGCGAATATGACTGTCCTACTCCTCCCCTTTGTTGCTGCCTTTTTAAAATCTCTTCAATATTTTTTTCTTGAACAGGCATCTTGGATCACAGCTTTGTGAATTAGAAAAACTTATAGATAAAATGATGATTGCAGAATTTTCTACCTATGCCCGCAGTGACTTAAATAGACCTCTGGAGGAAGAATCTCAAGTTCTGGAAGAGGTACAGTGCTAATTATTAATAAGTGATATGAATAGTTGCCTTTTCATGACAAAAACAAGGATGCTGCTTATAAATGCTGAAGCCATTCAGATGTAGAGAATGAAGCTGATTTGCACAAATGGAACTTGAATCTTGATTATGGTTCATAAGTATTATGAGCAGGATTATTGGTAACAGGATTTCTTGGAGCTCTCTTCATAAATTACCATTGGTTGACTTGATGGCACGTAACATCAGCAAGCAATGTACTAAATGTTGAGTAACATCTGGAAGGCCATAATACAGGGGCATCATTTCCAGCTTTGTATTTATATGTGTGTGTGTGTGTGTGTGTGCATACATGCATTAAAAAATTAAAAATGGAATAGTTGCTTCCATGGACTCGCAAAAATGTTTCTAAATTATGTGTAGAGAAACCAGTGTAAGCTCACTTTTTCTTTAATTTCCTGGCGAAATAATATCGGTGATCTAAGGTGAGCTAACCCAACAGTTAATAGGAAATGTGGGGGGTGTTATCTGATGGCCCCCCAGTAATTATAGGTTTGTGGCCACCATCTTTGTTTTCCTCAAAATATAGTTCCACTGAGGATATCTGTGAGTAACTGAGACCTGGGGATAGAGGTCCAATTCAACCCATTTCAGTTTCTGGTCCAGCTTTTCAATGTAAGAAGGCATGTGCAGTTACTCTTATAATGGTCCCACATCTCCCAGCTCTTTTGAATAAAAATTGTGGACCAAGCCATCTTGGAGTTTTCCAGCTTCCCACTGAATTGAGAGCCTTGTAGAATTCAAAAAGAAACCAATTTCATTTGTGGTATCTGGCATCCAAATGCAGCTTCCTAGAGAGAGGGAAAGATGGTACAATTCCATCCAGGTGGATGAGGAGAGCCGCAAGCCTGGCGCCATGGATTTATAAATCTACTCAAGAGCTGCCCTGGCTTTTAGGATTGCTGATCACCAGGAATGCACAGCTATTTATTTATCAGCTGTTTTTGTGGAGGACAAAGACAATGACCTACCTTCCAAAAGGCTATAAAATTGTCAATATATCATTTCAGTCTGTAATATACAGGTTGTAGTGTGACAAAGCACAGAAGCACTTCTTTCAGTCAGCGCTGCTTCCGAAGGCATATTTAGGGCGGGAGAAGGTCAACATTAAACTTGATTGAGAACTGACAAGAACAAAAGAGCTTCTCTTTGGTGAATAAGGCCTTTTCAGTTTCAAGGTCGACAATGTGATAGACCATCTCTTCAAAGAAAATGCACAATCTTCACTTGCTAGGGATAACTCTGCCCTTCCTACATGTCATGTTTCTCTCTCAACTAGTATCCAGACCATTTGAACCACCAGTTGTATATGATTTCTTTCACTTTTATAATGTTAGTAGCCATTGTGTCAGTGAAATATCTGCTAAGTTTTGAGTACAGCACATTGGCTCTTCCAATTCATCTTTAATGGATTTGAGGTGGAATTGAGATCAGACATCTCTTTCCTACAAAAGTGTCACAATTTTACTGTAATAAGTTACCTTATTACCTTCCTGTCAAAGGACATTTAATCAGCTACCAAGTTTGCAAAATTTGTGCTTTTTTTTAATCTGTTTGTTTTGTTCTGTTAGAAATGTAATACAATGTTCTGGTTGCGGATGACACGATAAATAAATAAAACCTTCCTGATAGATCTTTAAACTTCTGTGTAAGTCACATCACCTCATTCTGAGGTTCATTTTGTTCATAGGCTATTCTATTCTATTCTGTCTGAAGTTCTGAACCATGCATATGATGAGTTCACCCTACTGGAGTGTTGGTGACATCTTGGCCTTTTTGGGGAAGGTGATCCTATATCATTGCTTTGGTTACAGCCTTCTGTCTTTCTTAGACATTACAAACTTGATGGTAGATCAAGGGATATTGATGTCTTTGAGAAAATTGTGCTATTTTTATGTGGCATAACAAGCAGCCATGTCTGGTAAGTTAAGTAGCTCATAAGGAGCCTCCGGTGGTGCAGTGGGTTAAACTTCTGTGCCAGCAGGACTGAAGACCGACAGGTCGCAGGTTCGAATCCGGGGAGAGTGTGGATTAGCTCCCTCTATCAGCTCCAGCTCGTCATGCGGGGACATGAGAGAAGCCTCCCACAAGGATGGTAAAAACATCAAAACATCTGGGCATCCCCTGGGCAACGTCTTTGCAAGCGGCCAATTCTTTCACACCAGAAGCAACTTGCAGTTTCTCAAGTCACTTCTGACACGACAAAAAAAAAGTTGCTCATAACCAGTTGTGTGAGGCCTTGAGGCCACAAAGAAACGTGTCCCTTTCATAAACTTTGGAGGTATGGAAATGGAGTTCCTGCCATAAGCTTCACAGCCTTAGAAGTTTCTAAAGTTTCTAGAGCATGTGTAAACATTGACGTACAGAAAGTGTTTGTGCACATTCTACCAAATGTAATACTTAATGCATTATTGAATTTGTTTGGGATTCTACTTTTCCATGTATATCTTAATTGCATTTCTTTTATGTTTCCTTTTCTTTTTGTTTTTTTCTTTTAAATAGGAAAGGCTTGTGTCACTAGTGTTTGGTCTTTTGAAACAAAGGAAGCTGAATTTCTTTGAACTATATGGTGATGAAATTATTATCAGTGCAAAGAATATAATTAAGCAGGTAAACTATTTTTACATTTCTATTTTAGCACATTTTTAAAAAGTAAGCTTTTTAAAACCTATCACTTAAAACAATTACCTAAAATTACACAGTCTAAAAGTATATTCCAGGAGCCATTCCGACTGTCACTTGCATTATTCATTATTGCATTGAGAGATTATTGTTGCACTGGAAATCACTGTGCAAATGCTTGGTCCCACAATCATGTCTTCACTTTCTTCCTGAAGGTCAGGAGGGAGGAAGCTTATCTAATTTCCCTGGGGAGGGAGTTCCATAGCCGAGGGACACATCTAAGACATGTTTTTCTCTTATTTGCAGTGCGTGATTAATACAGTATCGCAGATAGAAGAAATAGACACAGAAGCTGTGATTAAGTAAGTACAACCCATATAGAGGGGGCAGGTTTACAATTATAAAGTATTAATTTTTTAGAAGTAAAACAGGCTTTTTATTATTTCCTTATTTGTAAATATATTTTTTTTAAATCTCTTCTGACTGTATCTACATGTTTCCCGCTTCCTTTTTCAGTAATTCTGTTTTTAATATTCTGAATTATGATACACGGTGTAATGCCCATTGAGAAATTAGTATATTTTAAAAAATAGATTATGCAAGAGTGATTCCTAAATGCTACTGTATGTTGTACCAAAGAACTGAGAGTTGTGTCTTATATCCAGATGTCTTTCATTGTCCTGGTTCAGACATAATGCTAAACCATAGTCTAATAACAGAAATCAGCCACAATAAGCCTAAGGGTTCATGTGATTGTTATCTCGTCCTCAAGGGTGATCCTCATGTATCATAATTTCTACTTATCTTTTAGATTAATTGCAGTTTGGAGTGTCTTATAAATATTAAAATGTGATTAATCTTATTGTTTTTAAAGGATTTTCATTAAGAATTTCTAAATGCAATAAAAGACAAAAACATATGCTGTATATACACTAAAAAGTAAGAAAAGAGAAAAAACACAGCCAGAAACAAAAGGAAAAGAAAGTTAACAATATCTTGTTTTTTATGATAGTTACATGTTTTCCTATATAAAATCTTACTTCACGTAAAACATTCTTCATACATTTCTTTTGGAAAACTTAATTTAGTAATGATGAAAACCCACAATTATGTTCTTTTTCTTTTTTTGCGAAATGATAATCATGGATCACTGTCTTTCAAAAATGTCACCTATGATTTTTCTCTGTTTAAAACATTTAGTGTGTTTTTTGCTAAACCTTTCAGCTTGAACAGCCAGATTGGTATTGTTCCACTCTTCCCTTCTTGAGCATATAGTATTTTTGTAGAAGTGTGCATATATTGTCGAAGGCTTTCATGGCCGGAATCCATGGGTTGTTGTAGGTTTTTCCGGGCTATATGGCCATGTTCTGGAGGCAATTTTTCTCCTGACGTTTCACCTGCATCTATGGCAAGCATCCTCATTACTTCTGAGGATGCTTGCCATAGATGCAGGCGAAACGTCAGGAGAAAAATTGCCTCCAGAACATGGCCATATAGCCTGGAAAAACCTACAACAACCCATGTGCATATATTGTAGTCGTCTTCCATATTTCTTTTTTGAAATAAAAGCAGCATTCTTGGGAAAACATTTATCATTATCACTGAGATCTTTCCTAAAAGTAACATCTTAAATTTCTCCTATATTCTCAATCACTCTTAATTTCATTCCTCCCTCCCCAAATCTTGAAATATTAAAACATATGTTCATTTCTATCCTTATCAGATTTGTATTTCTATTCTGAAATTTAATATTAAAATTAATAAATATGAATACTTTTTAAATTAATTATTGTTAACACTATGAGGTAGACCTTGATATATTCATAGGAAACAGATACTGAAAAACTTGAGGATGGGATTACAAAGATGTCCCCAGCACTGAAACTAAAGCAGAGTTTAAATAAATTTTAACATTTGTTTTATGGTATTCTTTACAGACTTGCAGATCAGATGAGGATGATGAATTTTCCGCAGTGGTTCGATCTATTGAAAGATGTTTTTTCTAATTTTATTATTTTTCTCAAGAGAATTAAGGTAATGTGAATTGGTTAAATAATATTTGATAATGTCAAGCTTGGAATGTTGGTTTGAAAATTAATTTGATTTTGTTAGACATTCGAAATGAGAAAATTGATACGAATAACTTGTTAACACAAACGTCATCCGAGTTTACCTTAAGGAAGGTAGCCCCYGGTGGTGCAGTGGGTTAAACCCCTGTGCCGGTAGGACTGAAGACCGACAGGTCGCAGGTTCGAATCTGGGGAGAGGCAGATGAGCTCCCTCTATCAGCTCCAGCTCCTCATGTGGGGACATGAGAGAAGCCTCCCATAAGGATGATAAAACATCAAATCATCCAGGCGTCCCCCRGGCAACATCCTTGCAGATGGCTAATTCTCTCACACCAGGAGCGACTTGCAGTCACTCCTGACRGGACAAAAAAAAAAAAAACCTTAGGGAAACACTATGTGTTCTTGACTCCTTCAAAAGATCTCTCTTTTTGTCCTTTTAAAGTTACCTGCCTCCAAACTGGAATTTTTCCCACATGGATTACAAAATCTTTTGTAAGATTATTGCCAGGTAGCATGCCTGGGAACCATCGAGTTTGGAAAAGTAGTTGTAAAGCATGGACAGCCTCTCATTTTACAACTTCTTCAATACAAATTGTCACTCATCTGCATGCCTCTGAGGTTTTTTCCCAAATAGATTTCACTCTTCAGTTGGCTTGTTCATTAAAAGTAATAAAGAGTGACTTTCTTTCTTAAGAAAGCACCAATCGATTGCAAGTACTAAATGCTTAGCTTCAAAGATTAGTCAGAGAATCAAAAATTGAGGATTTTTAATCTGAGGTTTTTGCGTCTCTGAACATACACAAAACATTATTCTACCCAGACAGAGTCACTACATCTTTGTTGCCTCTTCAGTCCCAGTCAAGCAAGGATTTTTTGTAGGGACCACAAATATAATGTAGCCTTTGTAGATTTAATAATCAGGTATCTAAGAAGCGCACTCTTCTTTGCATTGAGATTTCTCATTGAGGATAACTGATAAAATACTTGTGAGGTTATTTGGTTGTAATTCTATTCTCTATTGCCTTCATTCATTCCACATGTAGTTTCTCCAGGCTGGATCTACACTGCTATACAATCCAAATTATCAAAACAAATAATCCAGATTATTTGATTTGAACTGGATTATATGAGTCTACACTCCCATATAATCCAGTTCAAAGCAGATAATTTGGATTTTATATGGCAGTATAGAAGGGGCCCCAGTCTCTTTCTGCTTTCAAACTTTGCCACACAAAAGGGTTCTTCTTTAATCCCTGCTGTGGCAGGGTAGTACTTTTAAGAACTGGCAAAGACTATTGGTTTGTGACTTTAAACCACACAGTTGCCTGAATTGTTCTCATTGTTTCTTTCCTCCTTTCCCCTTTAATTTAGCATTCATAGTTTCATAGTAGAGTTTCTTTGTTGAATTGATAACCTTTTAAAAAGCCCTATGTATAATCTGAGTCTTTGAAAGCAGAGGTTTTAGATTACAGCTTTCATCAAACAAACAGCATAAATAGTTATGAAAGGGAGTTATAATCTAAATAGATAAGGAATACCAAGGTGGCGAAAGCTGAATTAGGTGCATCTTCCAATAAAATTACATTACTATGTTTTTTTTAACTCCCCTTTACTTAAAATTATTTCTCTGGGACCATTTGTCAGGAGTCAATTTCTGACGGCATGAAGACATCACAAATTCCCTCCGTGACATCCTGACTGAATCATCCTGGCTGCCTCAGTTTTCTCTCTGTGACATTTTGAAGCCAGCAGAGGGCGCTGGAAACCTTGTATTGGAACTTGTGAAGCAACAAGCTCTAATAAGGAAACTGAGAAGGAGATGGGCAGGAAAGGTGTATAAAAGGAAGTGGTGGTGGGAAAAAGTCAGTAGTGTCTTTCTTTTCTGCAGAGATACATGCAATATATCCATTTCAAAGCAAAACTGGCTTGTGAGTGGTCATTTAATATTGCTATACAGATCCTACAGTCTTACACCATTTCATTAAATGTATTATTTTATTTATTTTATTTAAAAGTTTTGTATACCGGCCTTCTCACCTCTCTTGAGGGACTCAGACCGGTTTCCAACCATAATATCACATACAATCAATAAAACATCATAATACATATTACAGTAAAACATTAAAACAGCAATTACAATCAATAACTATAATGGTCAGTCGTCACACTAAAATCGTTGCTCATCATCCTCCATCCATATCTCAGGGTGTTGGCTCACTCGTCGAATGCCTGTCTCCATAACCAAGTCTTCACCTGTTTCCTAAATGTCAGATAGAAGGGGCAGTTCTGATCTCCAGTGGGAGAGAGTTCCAGAGTCGAGGGGCCACCACCGAGAAGGCCCTGTCCCTCGTCCCCACCAGACACGCTTGCGAGGGACTATTAAGATCCAGATGATCTTAATAATCTTGATGGTTCATAGGGGAGAATACGTTCAGAGAGGTAAACAGGGCCAGAGTCGTTTAGGGCTTTATAGGTTAACAGAAGTAAGTTCAGTTTATACTCATACATCTTTTTGTTATTGTCAAAGGATGTAAAATCCAAGGTATATGGCAGTTTGCTGACATTTCTGCCTCTTTTAGAGTGAACCAGTTGAAATGATACGTGTGTATATATAATCAAGATAAATATATAGCAGATACTTAAGATAAATATACAGATCTTATAACTTTCAAATGACATGCAGGTACCAGCACAGCACAGGTATTGGCTCCCTGGTAAAGAGAGGTGAAAGATGCCTCTGTTGTTGTCTCTTCTACACTGCCTTCCCTCACTCGCTCTTAGCAAGACAATAGCTGTGGGAGGGAATGGCATTGTCTGGAGGTTGAGGTTTCCTCTAACTTACAGCACTCATCCAGTTTCGGGATGTGATCAGTATTAACATTAAATGATCTCTGTCCTTCATTCAGTCTGGCAACCCAGAATACGGCAATGAGTTTTTAATGCAGTTTGCACCATGATTATTCAAATAAAAATTATTACTATGAAGAGCCATGTTATATGATGTACAATTGATGCATAAAAACCATGTAACAATTCTGTTACTGCATACAACTTGTGCGGTATTTAAAATAGGCATATTCCTACAGAATATTTGTTTTTCATGGAATAGAGTGTGCTCTGCACTTTGAAAAAGCAACCACTCTTTCTTGTTCTAGGCAACACTAAGTGTCATAAGAAATGTGGTTCTCCTGGTTCTAGACAAGAACCAAAGAAGCAAGGAACTGGGAGATGCCTCTGCCTCGAAGAACTCTGCAAAAGAGAGTACCATAGATACTGAAGTAGCTTATTTGACGCATGAAGGCATGTTCTTAAGTGATGCCTTCAGTGAAGGGGACTTTGCCTCCACAACAGTGGATTCGGTCTCTCAGAGGATCCTTTCTCCGGACAGCGAACCCAGCAGCAGTGACTCTGTATCTGAGCCTGAAGGTGCCACTGATTCCTCATCTAGCAAGGAGCAGACATCATCCAGTACTACACCAGGTGGAATGGATATCATGTAAGTAGTAAGGATGCTTAATCTAGATCCTGGTCTAAACACAGAAATGGGTCCTCACTATATAAAGCAGAGCAGAACTACTCCAGCATAATAAGTGTGTAGTCACTGGAAATTTGAGGATTTGAAAGCAAACACCAGCACTGAAAAGATTTCAACCTGAAACAACAATTTCCAAGGCCCAGTTTATCACATTGATCATACCCTGTGTACTCCTTGAGAGAAATTAGTCTTGCATTCTCAGCCATGAATTCTGATGCCAAGCATTGCTTTATTCCACAAGCATTTAATTCAACAGATTAATGTCCATGAAAAAATGTGACTTCAATACCTCTGAGGTTGCTTGCCATAGATGCAGGTGAAACATCAAGAAAGAATGCCTCTAGAACATGGCCATATAGCCCGAAAAAACCTACAACAACCCAGTGATTCCGACCATGAAAGCCTTCAACAATATATTTTCCTGACATGTTAAGCAATGATGTCTTGGATCATATTTCTCTTGGATGCTGTCACTCAAACTTTCAGTGTAGTTCTTTTTCCCAATGAAAGAGGCTGTAGAAAT
The DNA here is from genome assembly GCF_025583915.1 of Anolis sagrei ordinatus. Classification (NCBI taxonomy): domain Eukaryota; kingdom Metazoa; phylum Chordata; class Lepidosauria; order Squamata; family Anolidae; genus Anolis; species Anolis sagrei. The sequence goes on from NW_026844366.1 coordinate 197,555,903, forward strand.
CAAGCTGGCATGTAATACTTTTGTTTTCTGATTATTTTATATGTAAAACTGTAAATGCTAGATTACTATCTACATGAGAAGTAAATGGCCGTCCTTGTTTTGTAGTAGTTATACTTTATTCATCACTCACTCCAGCTACTGCACTGAGTAACAAGAGAAATTTTGGCATCAAAATATGAAGTTGACAGTGCAGATTTACCTGTAGACAGATCTTTTCTTTTTTTGAGTGGACTGGTGGTGGGTATTCATAATATCAGCTAACATATAATGTGGAATCAAACTCTCTTTTACCTAATTTTTAGGATTGGTGAAGATATAAAGCTATCAGAATTGGAACTGGGTAGATTAGCAAACAACATCCAGGAGCTCCTTTACAGTGCCTCAGACATTTGCCACGATCGAGCTGTCAAATTCCTCATGTCTAGAGCAAAAGTAAGTTCCACACATAGACTTGTATCCTAGAAGAAAGTTCTTTTCTAGTTATCAGGGGAAATACTTTTATTTCCTTTGCAATTACAATCTAAACTGCATAAAAACAGTATTTGCTGAAAGGCAGTAAATATTTGTATTTTCTTTGTAAAGCAAAGATATTGGTTGCAATTTATCTGTAAAGTTTTAAAATAAAAAGTAAAAATACAGTTCATTAAATAACATCTAGGGCAACTCCAACAGTAAGACACAATATACTATGGTTTTTTGATAAGCTAGAAGCAGCCTTGAGCAACCAGGCCCCTGTGATCTTTTAAAAAATATTCAAGGAGGCATGAACGTATCCTGAGATAGTTTCATAGGAAAGAGAATGCCAATATGATAGATCTTGCTGTCATACAACCAATACATAATACAGACGGCCCTTCAAATAATGTAATTCCAAGCCATTTAAGGGTGCCAAGCAGAATAATAGCAGTGCGATTATTGTACGCTAAACTGAAACCTCTATTGGTAGGATCCAAAAAGGATAGGTGGTTCTTCATCCACTCACTGATTAATCATATTTTCTCATTTCGTCTGAATAAATCAGCATCTTAATCTTTTTATTTAAGTTTGCTACCTTAAATAGCTGGTAGCTTTTATTTCTCTGAATAGGAGACTATGTTTAAAGATTTCTAGGTTGTATGCAGGTGCCATGAAGGGGAAAACAGTGCTTATGACATTTTGCTTCTCTTGGCTTCTTAAACCAAGAAATTATCATCTGAATGTAGTCAGTACCTAGAGATGTAAAATGTTAGACTTAAATCTTGAAAACGTGACTTAAAAGTAACATCTCAGCCCCAAAGATTAGTGGACTGGTTTGAGCAGTACATCTCCCTCTACTACAAAATTTAGTTGTTGCGCATATAAGAGAGAATGACCCTTTGTTATCCTGTTGCCATCCTATAATCTGTTAAAAAAAAGATACAGATGGGATAAAGAAGGGATAAAAGAAAAGCCTGTTCCCTTTTAATGTCTGTTTTCAATAGCCTCAGTCAATTTGATGACAATTTCTGTATTGTTTGGACTTTGGGCAGTTTAGGAATGGAAATAACTATAATACCACTGCCTCAATTGATCTGTAGGACGGGTTCCTGGAGAAATTGAATTCCACAGAGTTTGTTGCTCTTTCGCGTCTAATGGAAACCTTCATCTTGGATACAGAACAGATCTGTGGTAGGAAGAGTATGTCACTGCGGGGTGCGCTTCAGAGTCAAGCTAACAGATTTGTAAATAGATTCCACGAGGAACGGAAAACTAAACTCAGGTATCTTTCTTTGTGTATCTTACAATATGATGCGGTTTGTTGGTCTTTGAAAATGGCTTCTCGGTTTCTTCTGTACAGAGTTATTCCCTAAATTACATTCCTTTTTCCCCAGTTCATAACCAATTTTATTGTAGAGCCCCAATTTATATAAATCCTACATGTATTCACTGTATATTTCCTATGTCAAGTTCATATTATGTTCAATCAAAATGTGTAATTATACAGATATTTTATATGATATAACCTTATGACAGGACACACCAAACTACCATTAATAATGCAGATATAGTACAATAGCATATACTTAACAGTATGAAGCTGGATTGATTAAAGAGAGATGGAATTTGCAGCAAGGGATGGATTAAGGAATTCCATGAAGATTAGTATCACAAGACCTGGAAAAGCCGCTGTGGAAGAGAGAAAGGGAGGGAGCCATGCAGGGCATGTTATATTTGACCCCAAACACCAGAAGCCTACTCATCTCCCACTTTTGATTTTGAACCTTCGCAGGAACTCATCATGTGATTCCATGAGATGAATAGTAAGGAATTTTCCCTTCAGCGCATAGTTTAAAAAACCAAGGTAGTTATAGCCAAAATGTTTGGATATACAAGTGGTGTTGGAGTATTCAAATGCAAAGATGCTACACCAACATACCTTTTGTTTTTGGACACTTGAGTATTTTGAGGAAATAGACTGTCTTTTAAAACTTAATATACAGGGTGCAGCAGCATAACTTCCTTTTTTCAAAACTTAATAAAACCCATTGTATGAATCAGAATATTTTTTATAATGTAAGCGCATACCTAAAGTTTTGTTTTACATTAGGTAGGTGACGTCCCCTATTCTCCATCCTCCGTACACTGAGTAAACCAATTTCTGGCATTTGTCATGACTCTTGCCAGCATAGCAGGCATTATGTTGGCAATTTCTTCCTGGTCTTCAAGTCTTGTAGGGTCCTTGGATGGTTCACGTAAACACGGGATTTAAAAAAACCCCATAGAAAAAAATCACAAGGGGCCAAATCTGGAGAGTCGGGCCGGCCACTCCAAATCCGCTCGAAAAGTAGGCCTCAACGGCAAAAGCACGCTCCTCACTGTTCCAACGCATGATGGCGACTGAACTGTGTCAGGACAAAACTTTATACTCCCGCCTCTCGAACGAGACCACTAGCGCTCCGCTACGTCTTCAACCGACTGAATGGCACGCATTTTAAAAAAGGAAGTTATGCTCTCTCACCTTGTATGTGTGAACTGGACATAAGACTTAGTCATCTTGAAGGGGTTAAAATCCTCATTGGTGCTTCCCAGTTCAGATCTCTGGAGAATCTGTCATTGATTGTATTTGCATCAACTGAGTCTTTTATGATTTCGACTCCCTGGCAATAAACTGCAGATCACTATAGACAGGAAAGACTGTAAGGCAATGTATTCTTTTTTTTCTTTTCCTGCAAACCCTCTTTCTTTTATGTTTATAAATAGCCTTCTGCTAGATAACGAGCGTTGGAAGCAGGCTGATGTTCCAGCTGAGTTTCAAGATCTTGTCGACTCGATATCAGATGGCAAAATTGCTTTACCCGAGAAAAAAGCAGGAGGTGGGTTTCGTGTCACTGTTTCCTCTGATTAATCTCATGTCCCCATTCTCTTTCTTTCTCCAGCATGTCCTTGATTTTGCAAATGAGCACTAAAGCATAGTATCAGTGTCCCCTGAAGTTATAAACTATGATCGGTTCTCTATGTAGTTTGAAAAAAATGATTGCACTGCTTATATAGGGTGGGACACAAAGATCTCCCCTATTTCGAAGGGGCACTGTGTGGCCTGTAGTGGGGATTTAGAGGTGGGAGAGGTCTAATTCAGTAGGTTAGGCTCTGCCGTCTTCAGCACACATTATGAGTTAGACTGGTGAACATCAGGGCTTTGTTGTTCAAGTGTATTATGAGAACAACCATTCTGTGATAATGTCGCAGAGAGTGTCCCATACACACTTCCTGTTTGGTCGAAATGCATCTGTACCAGATTGGAGAACGATTTTGCTAGGGACTTTTTAATATATATTTGGGTAACTGGATCCACACCGCAAAGAAAATCCCTGGCCAACCTAGGATCGTTAGAGTTCCAGAAAATGTGAAAGCAGTAAGAGTATCCACTTAGCTACTGTTCATCAGTAAGCCTTGGCCCTGGGGATATCCAGTCGGAGTCTGAGGAGGATTCTGCTTGCTGATTTAAAAGTGCATCCTTACAACATGATTTGTCTGATATGATTTTAAAAACCTATTAAAACAAAACTGTTTTTATGTACTTTTTAGAAATCTATACCATTTATTTCTAGATATCTTTGTTTTTTATGCCCTTTCAACACGTTGAGGGATTTTTATGTCCCACCCTGTCCTTAGCCATCAAGGCAGAGTGCCTCCAGGAGAATTTTGAGATGGGAATGAATTATGTGACCTGTAAGATATCATGTGTGATCCAGGAGTGTTACTGTGGTGGATTGAGCTGACTCATGATACTTCTCAAAAGTCAGGGCCCTTCCACATAGCCATATAACCTGGAATATAAAGGCAGAAAATCCCACAATATCTGCTTTGAACTGGGTTATCTGAGTCCACATTTCCATATATTCCAGTTCAAAGTGGAAAATGTAGGATTTTATTTTGCTGTGTGGGAGGGGCCTCTATTGAAGGAGGGAGTTGAAGGATGAACACCAGAGTAATTGACATTTTGTGGTCTCTGTACTTCAGTCAAATAGATCTTGTTTTCCACATACAGATCCAGCTGTTCAATAGTGGAACTCTCTGCGTCAGTGGAATCCTCCCTTGGAGGCTTATAAACAGAGGGTGAATGGCCATCTGTTGGGGATGCTTAGATTGTGTTTTTCCTGTATGGCAGGGGGTTGGACTGGATGCTCATGTGGTTTCTCCTAATTGTATTATTCCAGAGCTAGGTAGCTTTGGCAGGAACTCCCATACCTTTTTTCTCTTACATTCTCCAGCACCATGATTGGTCATCCCCATCCCATTATAAATATCTCCATTTTTTTTTTTACTACACTGAAAAACTATTGATTACTGAAGGCAGACAGAGGTGGGAGCTTCCTGCGGCAGCCTACAATACCTCTTTCTTCTTCCGGCAGCCCAACTGATTTCTGTGCTGGGCTAAGAAGCAGAAAGAGGGAATTGCCTCTCACACCCTCAACATTCCCACTTGCCAGAATGCAATTCCAATTACTTCCCTGCATGCATCTCTTCGTCGCTTCTACCTGATTACAAGTCTTTTTCCAGACATTTACAGTGGGCTTTTTTTCCCAATTCATTTTTATTAATGCATGACTTTGACATAAACAAACAAATAAACATAGGACAACATCACACGTTATTCCAGGATAAAAAGTCATTAACATGACTACGATAATTGGTTTCTTATAAAACGAAAGGGGGTGAACATGGTTGAAAGAAAAGTTGGAGATAAAGGGTAGAAATAAAGAAGAGAAAGAGAAAAAAAGGAAAAGAAAATAATAATAATAATAATAATAATAATAATACAAAAGTTATACAGTGGGCTTTTTATTGTGTTTAGCTATACCTTTTTAAAATATATATATATATATATATTTCACTTGTCTAGCACCTGAGGAAAGAAAGCCGGCTGAGTTCTTGATTGTTGATGGTCAAAAATATGCTGTGGTTGGGTAAGATGTGCTTTTTTATTCTTTCTGATGAGTTAATCTGTTGTATATTTTGCATGGTAATTTTGAATATTAAAAGAATACAGATTTTATGAAAATGAACACTAAGCAAAATAAGGCTTCTGCATGCAATTCGCTTTTTAAAGAAAAACAAGCTTCTGCAAATGTTTTGCAGGCATTTACATTCTTAACTTTGATCTGTAGTCCATGCTTGAATTGGATAATTTGCATTCGTCCAAAATCAAAGCCCAGGAATTTTTTAGTTGCAGACCACACCTGTATTGTTCATTTGATGTTTGGAAGTCACTGCTTCATGCAGCATTTTGCTGAAAAAAATAAAAAAGTTTTTTAAAAATCATATGATACATTTAAGTGTCTTTTTTCTTGATCATGTTGCTTGTACAGTGGTTAATAATGATACAATAATATTGGGTATATCATATAAAATGCCTGGAATGTGTATGATCTATATGAAACAACTAATCAAGAAATGAAATTATTTATTATTTTGATGCATGGTTTTATACATAATTTCTATGCCTTTTTTTTTTTTTTTTTGGTCGTGTCAGGAGCAACCGCTCCTGTTGTGAGAGAATTGGACGTTGCCCAGGGGACGCCTGGATGATTTTTTATGTTTTACCATCCTTGTGGGAGGCTTCTCTCATGTCCCCGCATGAGGAGCTGGAGCTAATAGAGGGAGCTCATCCGCCTCTCCCCGGATTCGAACCTGCGACCTGTTGGTCTTCAGTCCTGCCGGCACAGTGCTTTAACCCACTGCACAACCGGGGGCTCTATTTCTATGCTGTCCAGTTAGTAATGTCTAGTCTGATTGTTAAAGGTCATTGAAACAGCCCTAAAATGAAATGAAAGTAAACACAACCAAATAAATCCATAAAACCACCAGCAGCAAAAACATTGTAATTTACCTTGTGCCATTGCCACGCAGTGTAGCTCACAAAACAATAAATTTGAAAAAGAATTAGTTAAAGGTAAGGCATTTTAAAGATCTAGATTGAATGACTGACCTGTTGACTTCAGATATGGTCTGAAATTATGCATTTGGGTCTTTATTTTTCAGGACAGTGTTGTTGTTAATTAGAATCATCCTTGAGTACTGCCAGTGTGTGGATAATATCCCATCAATTGCTACTGATATGCTTACTCGCCTATCCGATTTACTGAAGGTACTGCTCCCCCTGTTGTGTTGTAAAATGCAGACATTTATTTAGAAACTAGATATCCTTCCTTCCTTCCTTCCTTCCTTCCTTCCTTCCTTCCTTCCTTCCTTCCTTCCTTCCTTCCTTCCTCTTTATCCCGACCAACCCTTCATGGTTGGCCTTAGCGAGATTGTCCTGCCAAAGACCATTTCTTGAATATCATTATGTACCTTATATTTTAGATAAAAGCTTCACTTAAATCTGCGATTAGTCTAAATAGGTATGCATGGAATTTGGGAGAAACAACTTCATTATTAACAGTTGAAAACATGGAATTTTGAACTTTTCAGTGTCACCAGAATGCTTTCTATGCATTGTTTGTAGGCAGAGCACCGCATTATATCTACTGTAATTAATTTTAGGTCATCTATAAAGTTGGGCGGGTTTCAATGTGAACAACCTCAGTGCAAGCTTCTCCACATCTAACATATGTGGAATTTGTTATGATGCAGTGAATGAGAAAATATGCTTAGTAAAGATTAAGTCACATTTTAATCAGTTTCTGGGTCATAGAATCATAGAGTTGGAAGAGACCTCATGGGCCATCCAGTCCAACCCCCTGCCAAGAAGCAGGAAAATTGCATTCAAAGCACCCCCTGACAGATGGCCATCCAGCCTCTGTTTAAAAGCTTCCAAAGAAGGAGCCTCCACCACACTCCAGGGCAGAGAGTTCCACTGCTGAACAGCTCTCACAGTCAGGAAGTTCTTCCTAATGTTCAGATGGAATCTCCTTTCTTGTAGTTTGAAGCCATTGTTCCTCATCCTAGTCTCCAGGGCAGCAGAAAACAAGCTCCTCCCTATGACTTTCTCTCACGTATTTATACATGGCTACCATGTCTCCTCTCAGCCTTCTCTTCTTCAGACTAATAATGCTACTCCTCATAGGTGACTATTTATGTTTTCTGGTCTTCATGCAGTATTTCAACTCAAGAAGCTGTCAGCTGGTGCTTGGAGCAGGAGCATTGCAAGTGGTTGGTCTGAAAACAATAACTACCAAAAATTTAGGTATGAGTCCGACTTTGAGACTTTTTGTGATTGTGTAATCTCCACTTAATTTTTATAAAACTAACTCCCTCCCGTTTGCAGCCTTTTGGGGGTTATACTTTCACTTTTGGCACTTTAATAGTTTATAGGAAGTAAATGAAAGAAAATGCATGTGTTAGAATTCTTAGTAATAAATGTTTTAATTCAGCCTCTAAAATCAGTGCCTTCTATCTAAAACACCCATCAGGTGATAATTTGTATTTTGGCTCAGCAAGCCACAGGTCTATACTAGTAATGGATTCTTAAAATGAATTCAGATTACTGCATATACAATTATTTTACAGCTTCCATAGAGGGAATGTTCATAGTTATGCAGTTTTTCTCTTTTTTCCCCCACAGCCCTCTCGTCACGCTGCCTTCAACTCATAGTGCACTACATTCCTGTTATCAGAGCCCATTTTGAGGCTCGTCTGCAACCCAAACAGTTCAGCATGTTGAGACATTTTGATCACATTACTAAGGTATGTATGTTTCTAGTCTAATGTAAAATGTCTGGGATTCCTGGATGCATTTTTGGTTTGTTTGGGTTTTTTTTTTTGTTGGTTTGCAGATGTTGTTGGACAACAACCCTAGGCAGCACAGCCAGTGATCAAAAGATGTTGGGAGTTGCAGTTCAAAAATATTCGGAAGGCCACATTTTGCCCATTATTGCTGTAAATTGAGAGACGGTCTCCATAAGGAAGTATGAGTAGCCACTTAGGAGCCCCCAGAGGGGTTTTTGAAAGGATGCAAATGAATATCTCCTCTCCTCCAATGCAACCTGAGTAGCCATTTGCAGTCTTCTCATGATTACTTTCCTTTTCTCCAGATTAAGCATTATTCATCTATATTATGCATCTATAATTCTGCATGGCAAGGGCAAATACCCTTGCCTATCTGGTGAAAACACCTACCCAAGCAATTTCCCTTTAAATTACGGTATGTTAGAAGAAAGAATCAAAATGGGTTGCTGTTTTTTTTTTCCTTCCATTTTCCTAAATATAGTCTAAGTCAGTGTTTCTCAACCTGGGGGTTGGGACCCCTGAGGGGGTCGCCAAAGACCATGAGAAAACAGATATTTCTGATGGTCTTAGGAACCCTTTTGGCAGAGAAGGCTGAATATCTCTCTGCCTGTCCTTCTCTTACTTTTTGTCATTTTCTCCTCTTTCCTCCAGACCCACTAGTAATCAATGTTGGCCATGTAAGTAGCATGCCGAGTTTGGTGCAGATCCCTTATGGGCTGGGTTCAGAGTGCTCTTTGATTGTAGATTAACTATAAATCCCAGCAACTTCAACTCCCAAATGTCAAGATCTATTTTCCCCAAACTCCACAGTGTTGACATTTGGGCATATTGAGTATTTGTGCCAAGTTTGGTCCAGAAACATTATTGTTAGAGTCCACGGTGCTCTCTGGATATAGGCAGCCTGATTACTAATGGGAGCGGGGTACAGGGAGCATACTACTCCTCTGTTGCGCCAGCTCCACTGGTTGCCAATTAGTTTCCGAGCACAATTCAAAGTGCTGGTGTTAACCTATAAATCCCTAAACGACTCCGGCCCAGTTTACCTGTCTGAACGGATTCTCCCCTATGAACCATCAAGGTTGTTAAGATCGTCTGGAGAGGCCCTGCTCTCGGTCCCACCACCCTCGCAATCGCATCTGGTGGGGACGAGGGACAGGGCCTTCTCGGTGGTGGCACCTCGGCTCTGGAACTCTCTCCCATTGGAGATTAGAACTGCCCCTTCCCTCCTGACCTTTAGAAAGTTGGTGAAAACCTGGCTCTGGAATTTGGCATTTGATGAGTGAGGCAATAACTCTTGACCACACGGACGGATGGGGATGAATAGTGATTTTATGTTAACAATTTGGCCTTATATAATTATATGATAGTACTTTAATGTGTTTATATTAGTGTATTATTGGATGTGATGTTTTTAAACTATTGTGTATGAATTCCTTTGTTGTAAACCGGCCTGAGTCCCTCGTTGGAGGTGAGAAGACCGGTATATAAAAGTTCTAAATAAATAAATAAATAAATAGGTGAACTACAACTTCAAAACTGAACATCAGTGCCCACCAATTGTTGTTTGTTTGTTAAGTTTCTCATGGTCATAGGAGTTCTGTTCTATAGTTGGTGGAGTTGAGAATGCTTTTTTATTGTAGTTTAACTATAAATCCCAGCAACTACAACTCCCAAATGACAAAATCAGTCCCCCCAACCTCACCAGTATTCAAATTTGGGAGTATAATTTGTGCCAAATTTGGTCCAGTGAACGAAAATACATCCTGCGTATCAGATATTTACATTACAATTCATAACAATAGCAAAATTACAGTTCTGAAGTAGCAACGAAAATACTGTTATGGTTGGGGGTCATCACAACATAAGGAACTGTATTAAGGGGTCCCAGCATTAGGAAGGTTGAAAAACACTGTTCTAAGTGAAGGGGGAAAGTGTCATCCTCCTAAGCTTTTTGTGGTTTATTAGAGGAATTGAAGAATGTGCTAAGCTTTCCTTCACTTTCATGGAGGTTTGGCTAAGATAAGAAACAATGAGAAAAATTAATTTCATTTTCTCCCTTCTCCAAATTGAGTAAGTGAGAGAGGTGCTGTTGGGCTTGGCCTCATGTAAGCTGCTCCGAGTCCCTTGGGGAGATGGTAATGGGGTATAAATAAAGTTTTATTTTATATTATTATTATTATTATTATTATTATTATTATTATTATTATTCTTTGAATCTTTCAGAAAGTGAAGGCTTTGGGGAAAAGAGGGCATTAGGGATAAAATGAAACAAAACAAAAGGGTTTGAGGCAAAGTTAATACTTCATCTTCCTTTGGCATCAATATTAGGAGGGTTGGGTTAAGAAAGAGTGGCAGTTTCTTGCCTTCTCCAGACTGTAGGGCAAAAAAGGCATCTTCAACTATCCCGAGAACCTGGTGAGTGGGAGCAGCGAGTAGGTTGCAAAGACTGAGGCCCTATCTACACTGCCATATAAAATCCAGGTTATCTGATTTGAACTGGATTTTCTGGTAGTGTAGACTCATATAATCCAGTTCAAATCAGATAATCTGGATTATATGGCAGTGTAGAAGAATACAAAGAGAAACTTGGTTAATCAGCCAGACCACTAACTGTAAACCAATTGAATAATGACTTGACATGGAGACGCTCACGATAATGTTTTAAGGCTTTGTACGGTTTTTTAATATATATACTCTTATAGTGTATGCTAATGTTTTTTAACAGTGTTTTATTATTGTTTTACTTGTTATAATTGTTGAGGCATCAAATTGTTGCCAGTTGTGAACCACTCCAAGTTGCCACTGGGCTGAGACGGGCAGTATATAAATGTGGTAAATAAATAATAAACCCTTACAAGTACATCTCCAGGGGTTCCTTGATGAAACAGAGGTGTGGTATAAATTGAATGAGAGAATTAATGAACAATACAGGTTGAGTATCCCTTATCCAGAAATCCAAAATGTTCCAAAATCTGATTTGTCCACATTGGTAGCTGAGAGAGTGATAGCGTTGTTTTTTTGATGGTTCAGTGTACACAACCTTTGTGTGCAAGTTGTATAAGCAATATAAGCAAACTTCATGATTAGATATGGAACCCATCTACATGTAAATACTACAGAAACTGAAAAAATCTAAACAATTATGGGTCTAAACATTTTGGATAAGAGGTACTTATTATGTGTTGAAAGCAGAGGGGCAGGAAAGCACAATGCAGTTGCTCTTTGTTTATTTCTCTTTTTCCCATTTCTGGATATGTGCCTTAAGAAAGCACCCTCCCTAAATGAGAAATATAAATAACATATATGCATTTACTTGCAGGATTATCATGATCACATAGCAGAAATTTCAGCAAAGCTTGTAGCCATAATGGATAGTTTATTTGACAAGCTGCTCTCGAAGGTAATGTTTTGCAGAATGCTCTTACTAACTTGCAATTTTTTTCATTTTGAGGACATTTACAATAGTGATATGAGATGTTGTTGAAGGCTTTCATGGCCAGAATCACTGGGTTGCTGTGAGTTTTCTGGGCTGTATGGCCATGTTCCAGAAGCATTCCCTTCTGACATTTCGCCCACATCTATGGCAGGCATCCTCAGAGGTTGAGAGGTCTGTTGGAAACTTGGTAAGCACCCAGACACGAATCCAGGAACATGAAAGGCACTGCAGACTAACTCAACCTGAGAAGTCAGCCATAGCAGAGCACTTGATGAACCAACTTGGACACAGCATATTATTTGAGAACACAGAAATGCTGGACCACTCTAACAACCACCATGTCAGATTACACAGAGAAGCCACTGAAATCCACAAATATGTGGACAATTTCAGCAGAAAGGAGAAAACCATTAAAATGAACAAAATCTGGCTAACAGTATTAAAAAAAACCTCTAAAATCAGGATAGTAAATAAAGAACAACACTCTGAATACAGGGGAATTCCTGACATGAAACAATCAAGGCCAGCTAACACCTCCCAACAAAGGATTCCCCCAGGCAGGAAACAGCCGGGCTTTGAAGCTGCCAAGCCATTCAGTGCTAATCAAGGTGGCCAATTGCAACATTCATACTTGCCTTCAGCAGACAAGAGTCATTTCTCCCACACTGGACATTCCATGGATATATAAACCCCATTTGCCTAGTTTCCAACGGGCCTCTCAACCTCTGAGGATGCCTGCCATAGATGTGGGCAAAATGTCAGGAGAGAATGCTTCTGGAACATGGCCATACAGCCCAGAAAACTCACAGCAACCCAGATAGGATATATATTTTCCTTCTTCAGATGTATGAAGTGCTAGACGTTTTTAAATTATCAGTTTATGCATTTTATGCATACAACATAATAATTTGTTTCATTACATTTGTTACACTAGCATTGCAGTCTTACACATGCGTCACACCAGGAAATTTGACCAGTCAGTAGCCACCACAGTCTATATTTGTCAATTTAATTAGGAAAGGACAAAAACAATTCTGAAAACACACTTTATCTCCACGATTGTTGTATCCCGAAGTTGTATAATAAATCTGCCAATGTGCTGTTGTACAGCCCCCCTTTTGTGTTCAGTTGTGTTTAGTTATACAGTGTACATAAGATTGCTATAATAATGTATTTTGCTGTCTTATTCAGGAAGTAAATCTGTATTCTGTGTAGAAGCTGCATTTGCAGTTATTATTTTTAAGTGGGTCGGGTAAACTTGCTTTTAAAAAAATTGTGTGGAAAAGATACCATCTTCATTTTAGGTTTGTGCATGGCAATTATTATATTATACAAAGTCAACATGTTAACTTTTTTTCATTGTGTCTTTTAAGCCTTTTTGGGGGGTTATTTGGGGTGCTGATTCAGGAAATTGCATCGGATAGACTGAAACAGCTCTAGTTTCTTAGCTATGGCTATAATGATTATTTATGGGAGAGCAGAAAAAGGCCAGTATATGTTTTATATCTCAAAAACAAGAGCTGATAGGAGGAAACTGGTTCCATTTTTGGCATCAGCAAGTCAAATACATCCTGAAACGGGACTAACACTTGGGGCATAAAAATGGGTGTTGCCCAGTGTTATTTAACACCACATTTACAAATAAGTAGCTTGAGCAATGAACAGGAAAATAATATTAACAAGTGTTTGCTTTTAATCAGAACTTTCCTCACTGTGATCTAAATCCAGTTGATAGTCTTAGCTAGAGTAGATGGTTATCAGTCATAAACCGGTAAACCAGCACTGGCATTAGTTCCATTGATTCGGTAGTCTGCTTTAGATAGGTGTAGTTTTGATTTAAGGCCTGTGTAAAGAAAAGGAAATTGCTGAAATTTATCTGACCAGGTCAATACTCCATTTCTTGTCTGTGTTCCCAGTATGAAGTGAAGGCACCTGTTCCTTCTACGTGCTTCAGGAACATATGTAAACAGATGGCAAAGATGCATGAGGCAATATATGACCTTCTTCCGGAGGAGCAAACACAGGTGAGCCTTTTGGGGTGGGTTGCTTTTTTCCTGCTGGTCAAGCGTTGTGAACTCCTAGTCGTGTGGCTGGAAAGACTGCTTGAAGCATATTTTTGCCTTTTCCCGCCAAAGCTGTACCTATTTATCTAGTCACATTTGCATGTTTTCGAACGACTACGTTGGCAAGAGCTAGGGCTAACAGCAGGAGGTCACCCCATCCCGCGGATTTGAACTGCCTACCTTCAGGTCAGCAATTCAGCAGCACAAGGATTTAACCCATTGCCCCACTGCGACCCTCTTAAGTATTGGCCTAGCAGTTACTCTTGAGTAGAATTCAGCCTTGATACTAACTAACCTGCAACTTGTAACACTAGATTGATGAAAACAGGACAGAACATGGGAAGGCACCAGGACTGTAGTGCAGCTGGCTGGGAGTCAGCTGCATTAAGATCACTACTGACCATAGGTCATGAGTTCGAAGCCAGCCCTGGTCAGAGTGAGCTTCCGACCAATTTGTGTAGCTTGTTGTCGACCTTTGCCGCCCAAAAGATAGTTCCATCTGTCAAGTAGGAAATTTAGGTACCACTTATGTGGGGAGGCTAATTTAACTAATTTACGAGGCCATAAACATCTCCAGCAAGCATGCAAAGAATGAGGAAGTACTTCATCAGTGTCACAAATGGCCGGTGAAGCGACAGCTCCCCTGGTGGCCAGAATACCCTCATGAAAAGCTGTATATTTAATTGCCGCTGTGTCTGTCTATATATGTTGTGTGTTTATGGTATTGAATGTTTGCTATGTACAGTATGTGTACATTGTAATCTGCCCTGAGTCCCATGCAGGGTGAAAAAGGCAGAATATAAATACTGTAAAATAAATAAATAAATAAATAAATAAATAAATAAATAAGGCCGTTGCTCTGAATTAGAAATAGAGATTCAGGAAAATTCTCTGTTACGGAATCTTATAAAAAGAAAGAAACAAAACAAATGTGTCTGGTCATGCTACCATCCCCTCCCTTTTCCCTTTTTAACTATAAATTCCTTAACTCATTAAAAATCTACTTTGAATGTTGGTCTGTTATCTTTGTAACACTGCTCGGGGCTAGCTCAGTTATTGGCACCTGTATGCTGAAAACCAGTTTTATATAACATCCCTAAAATGGTTCTGAATTTGCAACACGTCTGCAATAGCTGTGTGCTCTTAGTACAGATGGTGTGGGGCATAAAGATGTCCCACATTTTGAAAGGGTATAACAAATGCCCCCTTATGGTGCAGGAGGTTGAGCTGCTGAACTTGCTGACTGAAAGGTTGGCGGTTCGAATTTGGGGAGTGGGATGAGCTCCCGCTGTTAGGCCCAGCTTCTGTCAATGTAGCAGTTCGAAAACATGCAAATGTGAGTAGATCAAGAGGTGGAAAGGTAATGGTGCTCCATGCAATCATGCAGGCCACATGACTTTGGAGATGTCTACGGACAACGCCAGCTCTTTGGCTTAGAAATGGAGATGAGCACCACCCCCCAGAGTTGGACACGACTAGATTTATTGTCAAGGGGAAACCTTTACCTTTACTATAACAAATGAAAGAAGATATCTATTTTAAAATGGAATATATTTTTGAAAGGTACATAAAATCAGTTTTGTTTTAATAGGCTTTGAAAATCATATCACACCAAATCATTTTGTAAGGATGCAGTTTCAAATCGGAAAGCAGAATCCTCCTCAAACTCCAACTGGTACCCGAGAGAAAAGAAATAATTGATACTGGGGAACATATGTGCATATTGAATGTACAAAAGCTTCTGTTTAGCTTTGTGATCCTGGGAATTATTCCAAGGAGCCAATATTTATGCTGGGATCCTTAGTTTCTGTGCTGATAAGAATGCACTGTGGTTTGTAATGAGATGGTGCCTTAAACTAGAACGGTGGGATTGAGTTCGTTTGAATAAAATAAACATTTGTAACACCTTTTAATTATTTCACCCTCTAGATGTTATTTTTACGAATTAATGCAAGCTACAAACTTCATTTGAAGAGGCAGTTGGCCCATTTAAATGTAGTCAACGATGGAGGACCTCAAAATGGGTATGTGACACAATTTTTCAAGCGCTGGGGTTTAGTGTTCTTGTGTTTGATCAAATTTTCTGTTGCAAGATCAAAACGACAGGACTGCAAAATGCAAAGTGAATTCTGCACTGGAACTAGACTATTGAATTAAAAACTATGGATTAATTTTATTTGGCAAGCTTATGTCTGCAGTAGATGATTTAAAAAAAGATGGAAGAGAGGTAGAGAGAATGGACACAGATAACATGCATCCAAATTGTGCATTGGTGTTTAGACAAGAAAACTGGATCACAGAAATTTTAGTAAATCCAGATTTTATCTTTTAAGAAAATTTTATTTATTTATTTATTATTTAAACTTATATGCCGCCACTCCCCTGGGGCTCGGAGTGGCTTACAAGAATAGCTAAAATCTAACAAAATTTAAAGCAATTTAAAACAATTTAAAAACAACATATCAAACATTAAAAGCCTGTCGAAACAGGTATGTCTTACATGCCCTGCGGAAAGCTGGTAAGTCCCGCAAGGCACGGACTTCAGGTGGCAGAGTATTCCAGAGTGATGGTGCCACTGCTGTGAAGGCTCTGCATCTGGTTGCTGTTAGACGCAAGGTCTCGACACTGGGAATTTCCAATAGATCTTGGTCCTCAGAACGGAGGGATCTCTGGGGTTGGTAGGGGGTGAGGCGGTCCCTCAGATACATCGGCCCCAGACCATGCAAGGCCTTAAAGGTGAGTACCATCACTTTGAAAGTGATCCGGTGCTCAATTGGTAACCAATGCAGCTGTAGTAAGATTGGTGTTATGTGGCATCTCATCGGAATTCCCGCAAGAAGCCGAGCAGCTGCATTTTGTACCAACTTGAGCTTCCGGATCACCGACAGAGGAAGGCCAATGTAGCGGGCGTTACAGTAGTCCAGTCTTGAGATGACCGTGGCCTGGATCACCGTAGCTAGGTCGTCCCTGGACAGGTAGGGGGCCAGCCGTCTAGCCTGCCGCAGATGAAAAGGCGGTTCTGCTAACGGCGGAGACCTGGGCCTCCATCGTCAGCAGAGGGTCCAAAAGGACTCCCAGACTCTTTACCAATGATGACGGGCGTAGCGCCTCACCATCCAGGGTAGGCAGCTGGATGATCCCCACTGCCCGGTCGACCCAGCCATAGGATCTCCATCTTTGCTGGATTCACCCTCAACCTGCTGGCACGCAGCCATCCAGTAACGGCCTCGAGGCACTGATGGAAACAATCGGGTACAGAGTCTGGTCGGCCTTCCATCTTCAGCACCAGCTGAGTGTCATCAGCATACTGGTAACACTCAAGCCCAAAACCTCGAACCAGCTGAAGCAAACCTTCCTTAATTTTTTTAATATTCAAGCACAGCTGAACTTTAATTAAAATTACAGTAGAAATAGAAAACAGGTGGATGTAACAATAAGGTAAGTAGCCTTTTAAATAATAATAATAATAATAATAATACTTTATTTATACCCCGCTATCATCTCCCCAAGGGAATCGGTGCGGCTTACATGAGGCCGAGCCCACAGTACATCAATAAACAAAAGCAATAACAAAACAATCAATACAACACAGTTAATATAAATCACATAACAATAAACCATAAACAGTTACACACAAACATTTAAAAAAACCTATGGCTGGGACAAATATAATAGTTTAAAATTTAAAAAACACTGGGCATGAACAGGGTTTTCAAGAGAGATGAGGGAATGCAGTCAGTCCTAAATCAATGGTAAAGTGCATTTTGAGGGCATATTGCTGAGAATTTTCCTTATTCTGGGAAGGCACACTGGAACAACCATGTTTTCAGACTCCTACTAAAGACTGCCAGAGTTGGGGCCTGTCTGATGTCCTTGGGGAGTGAGTTCCAGAGTCGGGGGGCCACCACCGAGAAGGCCCTCTCCTTCGTCCCCACCAATCGCGCCTGCAAAGGAGGTGGGAACGCGAGCAGGGCCTCTCCAGATGATCAAAGAGATTGTGTGGGTTCGTACACAGACATGCGGTCACGCAGGTAGGCGGGCCCCAAACCGTTCAGGGCTTTGTAGGTAAGAACCTGCACCTTGAATTGGGACTGGAAGATGAACGGCAGACAATGGAGCTCCTTAAACATCCATTTAATAAAGTGTTTTTTTAGAAAACCCATTTTGCTTCTGCTTCATGCCTGATACATTTGAAGGCTAAACCTGACCTCATTTGGGGGGAAAATGAGATGAAAAACTGTTAAGTAGCTTGAATATTCATACACTAGGCTTTTTTTCTGTGGCACTCAAGACTACAACATAATTCACAAGCAGGAAGCCAGCAGTGTCTAATCTAGTGTGGGTGAAGGATGGATACAATAATTCTTTATTTTTGATCCCACTAGGTTGGTTACAGCAGATGTAGCATTTTACACTGGAAACCTCCAAGCTTTGAAAGGGCTTCAAACACTGGACTTAAATATGGCAGAAATCTGGGAACAGAAAAGGTGATAATCCCGCAAGAATTCTCTCTTCTCACGGGATGCTGGCTTCTTCCTAGAAGATAAATATGTGGGACCCAGAAGAACAGACTTTTGAAATGGGGTGGAAATTACCTACAGAACTGACTTTGGGACCGAGTCCTTTAAGGAAGGAAAATATCAGATTCTTGTGCATTTTTTCTCGTTTTCTCTGGAACAGGCTCAGGTTTCTTTGGACCAAATCCAAAAGAATACATAGCTGTAACACAGCTGTTGTTGTCTAGAGAGTGCTCTGTAAATCTTTATATTAAAAGGATGCTTTGCATTTCCTCTAGTACAATGGAATTTTAATGGTGTCTCACCTTTATTTAATGATGATGGTACAGTTTGGAAATTCTTGCTGTTGAATTCTATGAAAATGTTTTCACCGCATCCAATGGTACTCCACGTAAGAACGCCGTCGACGTCGCCATCGCCCTTGTAGAGTGAGCTTTCACCTGTAAAGGTAAGTCCTTCCCTGCCAAAGTATAAGCCTTTCGTATTGTTAAAACTATCCATGATGAAAGGCGCTGTGATGACACTGGGAAGCCTAACGCATCCTTGCGGTACTTCAAAAACAACCTCGGGGATTTCCTAATAGCTGAAGTTCTGTCTAAATAAAAAATTATGGCCCTACGTACGTCCAGTAAATGAAGGGTCTTCTCCAAAGGAGAAGTTGGGTTCGGAAAAAGGGCAGGAAGTACTATCTCTTGAGAGAGATGAAATTTCGTGGCTACCTTTGGTAGAAAAGCTAGGTCAGTCCTAAGGACCACTCTATCCTTGTGCAATCTTAAATACGGTTCGTCATGTCTAAGTGCACAAATCTCTCCTGCTCTGCGTGCTGATGTTATAGCCACCAGGAACGCTGTCTTCCAAGATAGGAAAGACAGATCTACTGTTGCCATAGGTTCAAATGGTGGTCTCGTCAGAGCCGAGAGAACTACCTCCAGGCTCCATGCCGGGGCCACCGGCGTTACTGGGGGCCTGATATTTCCAAAACCTTTCATGAATTGTGAAACTAGCGGATCGCTAAAACAAGACGGAAGTCCTGCCTTTCTACGGAACCATGTTAGAGCAGCTAAATAACACTTCAATGAGGACAAGGTAAGGCCTTGGTTAGCAAGTGACATCAAAAAGTCTAGTATTATCCTTGTTGGGGCTGTGCATGGGTTTGTTCCTTTTTCCTGAGCAAATTTCGTAAACCGTGACCATTTGTAAATGTATGATTTTCTTGTGGATACCCTCTGTGCTGCCTCAAGGACCCTTTTCACATCTTTGGAGAAATCCGAATTCATTCCTCTTGAATTGGAAGGATCCTCCAAGCAGTCAACCTCAGGGTCTGAACGTCTGGGTATAGGACCTGATTGTTCTGGATTGATAACAGGTCCTTTCTGCCTGGAAGTGGTTTGTAAATTTTCCTTGACAATCGAAGTACTAGGGCAAACCACGGCTGGCGAGGCCACCATGGAGTTACAAGGATTCCCGTTGCCCTGTCTTGGCATAGTTTTGAGACTACTCTCAGTATCAGAGGGAATGGTGGGAATGCATAAACCTCCCGTATTCCCCAATGGAGTAAGAATGCGTCCCCTAGACAATCCTGTCTCATATCCCCTCCTGTCCACGCGCAGAACAGGCGACACTTCCTGTTCTCTTGCGTCGCAAACAGATCTACTGCTGGTGTTCCCCATGTTTTGAAAAGAAGGGATGTTACCTCCCCGTGCAGTGACCATTCGTGATGGCTGAGAGGATTTCTGCTTAGGAAATCTGCCAGGGTGTTCTGTTTCCCTGGCAGATGGACCGCTGTGAGTTGGATTTTCCTCTCCACACACCAGTGCCATATTTGAAGTGTCAATGCCAACAGAGTGGGGGAATGTGTGCCGCCCTGCTTGTTGATGTAAAATTTCACAGTCGTATTGTCTGTGAGAATTTGGACAATTCGATTTTCTAACACTGGTTCGAAGGCCTTTAGCGCCTTGTCTACTGCAAGTAGTTCCAATTGGTTTATGTGTAAAACAGATTCCATTGCTGACCATTTCCCTTGAGCTGTGAGATCGTCCACATGAGCTCCCCACCCCAGAAGTGAAGAGTCCGTGGTTACAACCTTGGAAGCAGCAGACTCCCGGAAAGGCAGTCCCGCACATACATTGCCGCGCTCCAACCACCACAATAGGGATTCTTGTATCACCCCAGGTAATGAGAGGAGCGTGTACGGCCTGTGCACCAAAGGATTGAATACTGACAGGAACCATGATTGTAGCGGTCTCATGTGCAGTCTTGCTAGAGGGGTTACTGCTGTTGTAGAGGCCATGTGACCCAGGACCACTTGAATCTCTCTGGCCTGAACTTTGTCTCGTTGGAGCAACTCCCGTATTAATCTTTCTAAGTTTAAGAAACGGTCGTCCGGAAGAAACGCCCTCTGCAACTGCGAATCCAATATCGCTCCGATAAACTGTATTCTTCTCGTTGGGGTGAGCTGGGACTTTTCCCAATTTACGATCAGACCTAGGGACTGGAGAAAACACAACGTTGTGTTGATATGCTCTATGAGTTTATCTCTAGATTTCGCAGTTACCAACCAGTCATCTATATACGGATAGACCGTAATCCCTGAGGTGCGTAGGGAAGCCGCCACTGCCGCCATGCACTTGGTAAAAACTCTTGGCGCGGTAGCTAGTCCGAACGCCAAGACATTGAAGGTAAAAGCCTGACGTCCTACCATAAACGCTAGATATCTCCTATGTTCTTTAGCAATTGATATATGAAAATAAGCGTCTTTGAGGTCTACCGTTGCGAACCAATCATTTTTATTAAGCAAAGGAAGCAATGTTTTCAAAGATAACATTCGAAACTTCTTAGGTGTTATGAATGAATTTACATCTCTCAAGTCTAATATAGGTCGCATTCCTCCTCCTTTCTTAGAAATTAGGAAATATCTTGAGTAGAAGCATAGCCTATGTTCCCCTGGCGGTAATGGAGAAATAGCTCCTTTAGACAATAGAGTGTTAATCTCCTCCTGTAGTAAAGGGGAGGGGGTTGTAACCCTAACTCTACCAACTGGTGGTAGTTCGTTAAACTCAATAAAATAACCGCTTTTAATAATCTTTAAGACCCATTGGTCGTTAGTAATTTCAGACCAGATGTCAAAATAAGGTGCTAAGCGATCTTCAAAAAAGGGATGCACTTTAGCACGTATTTCCTTACTTAAAAGTCCCAAACAGGAATTATGAGTAACTGTAGTAACATTCTGAATTTCAACATATGGATCGATTCCCTGAACAGGGGAAACTCCCATTGGACCATTCACAGCGGAACCAATGTCAAAAACGCTGTTTTGGGCCCCCCAGACGGCTAAGCTTATTCTGGTATGGCTGATAGCGATTCTTTGCCCCATAGGACTGCTTTCGTTGTCCAAATGATCTGTTAAATTGTGATGACTGCTGGCGTTGCTGCGTGGTCATATAGTTACCGAAATTTCTCTTGTAATATGGTGAAGAATTCTGCCACCTCGGTTTCTGTTGATAATTATTTTGCTTCGGAAAGCCATAAACTTGGATGGTCTTTTTCATCTCTTGGTTATGTTTGAGTCTTTCATCTGTTACTGGATTGAACAATCCATCCTGATGCATAGGAAGATCTTCCGCTAATATTCTGCCCTCTTCAGATAGGTCCGAAGCTCTTAGCCATGCATGACGTCTAGCTGACGTAGCAATAGCAAACATTTTGCCTGCTGATTCTGCTAAATGTTTAGCAAAGTCTTTTTGGTACCTTGAAACAATAAGGGCTTCTTTACTAAATGCATTTGGTAAACGCTGCTCATCCTCTGGAAGAAGAGTAATATATGGTGCCATTCTGTTCCATAAATAAGTCTGGTAAGCGCTGAAGTACGTAGCATAATGGGCCATCCTTGATATGAGGCCAGCTGCCATGTGCATCTTCTTTCCCATCACATCAATTTTCTTGCCCTCCTTATCTGCTGGGGCTGACGCTGTCTTCCTGGGTTTCTTCCCTTGACCCACTTCTGCAATCACTGTGTTGGGTCTGAACGGACGCACCAGCCAATCAGCATTCGCTAAGTCTACTCTATATAAACTGTCCACTCTCCTAGGCATTGCTGGTGCAGCTGCTGGAGATCCCTCAGGTACTTTTGTTAGCTTGAGTAAGTATGGCAAAGTTGGGAGAGCAGTACTAACTGGAGTTTCCTGCTGCTCAGCTGGAAACATAGGGTCTTCCACAGTGTCTTGTGGCTTTGGTGTTGGTAAATCCAGAGCCTTGATCATCCTGGCCAGCATTGCATTGAATTTTTTGAATTCTTCAGCATTAGTTTTATCTAGAACTGTATCTTTCGGTTCCTTTAGAATAAATGCATTTTCATCAGAAGAATCACATGGGTCTAGTACTGATTCTTGTTGAAAGCAGGGTGTAGATGGACCTTCTAATGGGTCCTCATCTTGGCTTAATGTATGTTGATTCCTCCCATGAAGGTCTCCATGGGAGTTACTCGGCTGGCAGTGACAAGGGGCAGGGCCTGCACAGTAAATCATTTGCCCTTGTGGAGTCATCTGCCAATAACCTCCCTGTGGGGGCATAGGAACTAATTTGCCATCCTGTCTGCCCACCCAATTCGAAGGAGCCTGATGCTTGGCTCTGTCGCTCCTTCCTCTAAGCCTTTTCTTCCCCTTCTTTGGAACAGGGGAGGAGCTAGAAGATGAGCTTCTTCTCTGCTTCTTCTTCCCTTTTTTTGGAACAGGGGAGGAGCTAGAGGGAGAGTCCCTCCTGGTCTTCTTCTTCTTCCCCTTTCTTGGAGCGGGGGAGGAGCTGGAGGAGGAGTCGGAGGAGGAGCTTGATGTGCTCCTCGATACGGAGCGCCGTCGACGCCGACGCTTCCCTTCCGCTCGAGATGGAGGGCGGTCCCTTCGGCGTCGAGGGGAAGGCTCCTTTGTCGGTCCAGACTGGAGAAGAGGCTGCTTTGGAGCCAGAGCATCCATCAAGGTTTGTGCCTCATTAATAGCTTTCGATAGCGCTGGGGGAGTTACTGAGGACTCAGAGACCTCTGCCTCATTCAAACAATCCCCTTCATTCCGCTCCGTGGGTTGCTTAGGGGTCACCCCCTCACCCACACATTGATTTCCCTTTTGTAAGGGGGAGCCTCTTGCCGCTTGGATTTGCGGCTTTATTTGTTGAGCCGCCATTTTTTCCCTGTTTAAGGAAACATGCGGCTTGGTCCCTTTCTTTTTCTTAACAGTAAGTTCGTCGTTCTGGGCGCCTTTTGGACGCACTGCAGTCTGTAACTTTTTATTTATCTTCAGTTTTGGCGTTCCCACATCTTCATTTTGGACTGAGGGAAGCAATGCTTGCTCATAAAGAGCAGCTTTAAGTCTTATTTCTCTATTCTTCTTGGTTTGAGGCGTAAAAGCCTTACAAATTTCACAATCCTGAGAGAGATGGGCCTCTCCCAGGCAACCCACACACTCCGTGTGGGCGTCATTGTCTGGAATCTTGTTTGGACACAAAATGCACTTTTTAAAAGAGGTAGTCATGCCTCTATCTTTTCTTTTTAATATAGCTTGAGTTGTCGTTGCTGCCTTTTGAGGCGGATTTAAAGAACTGGCTGGAAGCCCCGCGGCAGGGCTATTTATGGGGGGAGAGAAAGGGGCGGGGCTTCTCTAACGGTCAGTTAGTAGCTTGGGAATGTCCGTTGCTGGCCTGCGCGAGCGCAGGGAATACCAATGGTGTGAATAACAGGCCTACCACGCGGGGAAATATCAGATTCTTGTGCATTTTTTCTCATTTTCTCTGGAACAGGCTCAGGTTTCTTTGGACCAAATCCAAAAGAATACATAGCTGTAACACAGCTGTTGTTGTCTAGAGAGTGCTCTGTAAATCTTTATATTAAAAGGATGCTTTGCATTTCCTCTAGTACAATGGAATTTTAATGGTGTCTCACCTTTATTTAATGATGATGGTACAGTTTGGAAATTCTTGCTGTTGAATTCTATGAAAATGTTTTCACTATAAATACTGTTAAATTATTTTTTTACAGATGTTTCTATAAAGTCTTGATTACCTACACAGCTTCAGATTTGTTAGGGTGCATTTGTTCCACGTGCTGCCACCAGAGGGCAGTGTTTTCATTACGTCTCAGATTTTGAAAGTGCCGCTCTTCACATAAAGCATGCCAGACATGATCGTTTGAAGTATTTTTATTATGGTAATCAAGGATCGGTAATTTTAACTTTTGAACACTTCTTAGCCCTTTCCATGGACTATCAACTTTCCAGTTTCCACGTAACTCTTACCTCCTATTACACTGTTCAACGGAGAAAAAGTTGCTGGCCTGAAAATAGTTGTTCTTTTATGATTTTGGGGTGCTGAAAACGAAAATGACATTTAAAAATGTAGATTGGCTCTAGTTTTTATGATATAAGCAATCACGTGATCACATATGGTTGAAAAAATGCATGTTGCGACTTACACTATGGAAGATTCTAGAAAGTTGCAGGCCTGAAAATAGCTGTTCCTTTATGATTTTGGGGTGCTGAAAACGAAAATGACATTTAAAAATGTATATTGGCTCTAGTTTTTATGATATAAGCAATCCCGTGATCACGTATGGTTGAAAAAATGCATGTTGCGACTTACACTATGGAAGATTCTAGAATACTCTAGAAAGTTTGATGACGCAGTATTAGTGCCGTGTGCAAAAGCCAGAAAGCCCTATATAAGGCCAGACTTTTGAACGGTGAGGGTCAGTCAGTTGAAGACTGAGACAGTATCGTTAAACATCGTTTTACATTGTTCTTTTTACTGTAGTTATGCCTCGCACGTGTGTAAATAAAGCACTATGGAAAAAAGATATCAAGGTAAATGGACTCCGTCAATGCTGTCAGACTACTGCTGGAGCATTGTAAGAGACAATCCTTTCCTTGAATACAAAAGAAAAGTCAAGAGAAGCAAACAGGATATAAACTAAAGTCACGATTAAAGCGACATTTAAACTTTCAGACTTTTCAACTGCATTAGGCCTACTAATATAGTTTCTTGCTGCACAAACATAAACAATAGACTAATTAAATAAATATTTCTCATGTATAAACTATTGGCAATATAATTTGACTAAAATTTAGTAAATATTCACGGTTTATATACATGCAGTAAGGTTAGGCGCATTATCATAATATTAACGAATTACCTATTGTGGAGAAAATTGAAATAGCTGTTGCATAAAAACCAGAGCCAATTAACACATTTAATTATTATATTTGAATTCAGCATGTTAAATTTATTAAGAAACGGCACATTTCGTTTCCGTAACTGAGAAAAACTGAAAATTTGTAGAACAGTGTTATTTTCCATCTCCCCATCTGGTTAGACTTGCTTAAGTGTGTAAACAGAACTGCACTCATGGGAGCAGCAGCAGTCAAGGTGGTACAAACTAATTCGTGGAGGGGAATTATGCTATCTTTCAGGCTGGAGCCTGCCTGTATTAAGTGATGAAGTGCCTGTGTATTTCACCTCACAGCATTTTTACCTAAACCCGGTGAGTGCCTACTCTCGTGATGATGATGATGTACAATGATACCATGTTTTGTGTGCCTATGGTTGCTTTAAAACAGGCATGCCTCTCTGTTAGTATTAGCAGAAGTCTTGTCAATCAAAAAATAAAATTGTAAAATGAGCTGTTAAAGAGAAGAACTTTTCAATTATATAAAAAACCAAAATATCCAGTTATAAGGTGATATTGTTTATTTCAGTACCTGTACACATTCAGGTGGGATTTCTTTCCACGTGTGTGTCAATGCACAATTTAACTGTATAAACCTAAGTATGCAGTAGAAGTGATCTCTCCTATGCTAAAACGTAAAATACAGCTCTTAATAGCTAAAGAGAAATGTTGAATGATTGGGGGGTGTCACTGAAGTAACCCTTTAGACCAGTGGTTCTCAACCTGGGGTCCCCAGATGTTTTGGCCTTCAACTCCCAGAAATCGTAACAGCTGGGATTTCTGGGAGTTGTAGGCCAAAACATCTGGGGACCCACAGGTTGAGAACCACTGCTTTAGACCAAGGGTTCCCAACCTTTGGTCTTCCAGGTGTTTTGGCCTACAACTCCCACAATTCCTTACAGCTGGTAAGGGCTGGGATTTCTGAGAGCTGAAGTCCAAAACAACTGGAAAACCAAAGATTGAGAGCCAATGTTTTCAATCCTTCTTTGCAGATGAGTGAACACAGAAGAGGATCAACTCCTTCTTAGAGCACAGTAAAAGTGAGGTATTGGTCTATCTCTAAATAGGAAGAAGTTGCCATGAATGGTACAGCTTGAAATATTAACAGTAGAAGGCAATCATGTTAACAGTTAAGTACTGGACCTTCAAAGAGTTTGCTTGTCTTGGTAGCAAAACATCTGGGTGTTCAGTTATGAGTACACTTCGTAGAATTGTTTCACTTAACAGCATATTGTTTCACAGCTTTTTTTTTTCAGTTACAAGCAATTTAAAACGTATTCAACATCATTAGCATGTTAAACTTCTTATACAAGAGCTGCCTGTCTTCTCTTAAGACAAACAATATTGCACTTTAAATGATTCTGAAGTTCATTCATTATAATTGTAAAGATTTGCATCTCAAATGTTCTTTCAGCTAAAAGAAAGTACAGAAAAACTACTGAGAAAATAATACTGTGGGTACAGTGAGTGGATAAGCTAAGGAGACCCTCCGTGTACAATTCTAATGCCTATGGGTTTTTCCACTTGAGAAGAGCTAGTTGATGGCCACCATCCGTTCAGTGGTCCAGAATCCGGAGATTGCCAGAGACGATTTTGTTCTCCAATACAGCTCCCGGTGGGATATCTATCCTGTCCCCATGGTTTGCAATGATGATGACGGTACCCTGAATACAGAAAATATAGTTAGATGTTATTTTTAAGTGATTGGCCTTAAATGACTGTTAATTTTAGTGGTCAGCCTAATGACATGAATCTTTCTATCTGCATTCAAATGGAGGGGGGGAGCTGTGACAATTATGCGGCTTTCAACACGTAATAGCTTCTCACCCACCCGCATGGCTGTACCCTCAAAACATAGCTCGGGTTTGCCTGCCTCTCCCCTCTTGAGATACAAAGGGGACAACCACATGGCCCACACAGCAAAGGTCAAAAGGGAAGGCCAGGCGGGTGGAGAGTGAACTCATATCCCCACCTGCCTGCCCTCTTTCCATGGCGCTGTGGGGCATAACTTAGCTCTCAACTGAGTCAAGTCCTATAATACCAAAACAGGAGTTGCACCCATAAATCACTCACCTGAATGAGTGAACTAAGGCTGCAACTTTTACGTGCACAACAGCAGAATACCAAAGGGGTGCGACTATTATGTGATGAAATATGGTAATTTCTTTTTAACTGCAGATTGGCAACTTTTCAAATACAATTCATGTAGAGAAACTGATGCTAAGCATTTAACATTACTTCAAAGATGGCTGCGTGCACTGGACCTTGTAGTTTCATTTCCCAACTATTAATTCATGTCATTCGCCTTTTTTCAGGCATTTGTCTTTCAGAACTTGCACAGTAACAATTAGAGTATTTGTATTTGTTATGCTGTTTTTTTATTGATGTGTTGGGCCTTGGCCTCTTGTAAGCTGCACCGAGTCCTTCAGGAGATGTTAGCGGGGTATAAATAAA
Source organism: Anolis sagrei ordinatus (assembly GCF_025583915.1). NCBI lineage: Eukaryota > Metazoa > Chordata > Lepidosauria > Squamata > Anolidae > Anolis > Anolis sagrei. The sequence goes on from NW_026844366.1 coordinate 197,583,764, forward strand.
GTTAATAATAATAATAATAATAATAATAATAATAATAATAATAAGTATCATGTTGTTTCATCCCAAAGATACAGAAGTCATCTTCAGAATGAAATCTCTATGCTTATTTAATGTTAGCTCAACTTTGCTTTTTTTTTTTTTTCTTTGTCAGGAGCGACTTGAGAAACTGCAAGTCGCTTCTGGTGGGAGAGAATTGGCCATCTGCAAGTATGCTGCCCTGGGGAAGCCCGGATGTTTTGATGTTTTACCATCCTTGTGGGAGGCTTCTCTCATGTCCTGCATGGGGAGCTGGAGCTGACAAAGGAAGCTCAATCCGCTTTCCCCAGATTTGAACCACTGACCTGTTGGTCAGCAGTCCTGCTGGCACAAGGGTTGAACCCACTGCGCCACCGGGAGTTTTGGTGTGCCACTTTGCTAATTGAGCCATGTTGTGTGCCTGCAAGAAGGTTTTGACTTAACCCCATGACAGGGTTTTCTTGGCTAGATACATTCAAAAGGGGTTTACATTTGCCTTCCTCTGAGGCTGAGAGAGTGTGATCATGTCAATTTGCAAACATTTGAACGAATGGCCAAGCCAGCGCATGCATATAAAATCCTCCGTCGTATATGAAGTAGGAATATGATTTAGAGACAGTAGTTTATGCCAGGTTTTCTAATGTTACTGTGCGGAATCAAAGACATCCAAGTTGACTGAATAAATACATTGTTCTGATAATGGATTCTTATGTCTAGTGCAGGTAGCTCTGGCATTTTGACAGCCTTATGTAGTGCATTGCCATCAAGCTGGGACCAACCGACTTTTCTTGCATGCCAAAATGGGTTTGGACTGAATTGCCCCTATGTTTGCTTCTAACTCTTTAATTCAGTAGACGTTGATCACATATTCGCACTGACATTTACAAAAATGAAAGAAAGAACTGTACTGAATGTGTCAAGTAAAGTTAAATAGCTATTGCCCCGATCTCCACTCTAAAACTTGCATTAAGATTTCACTTTATACTTTTCCCCAACATTCTCACTACTTTTTCCAGGCTTCTCGATAATAATGGGATGTAATACTAAACAAGAAAACACACATGTATATGCACAAACATATGTGTTTTATATTACGCAGTGGCACATGATTGGAGAAAAAGATACTAACAGCATTTCATTGCCTACTCTGTAATGGCAATGTAAGTATTGCAATATAAAATCGTATTGCACAGGTTGGTTTCAATTAAGGTAGGGATTTTAAACATACTGTATTGTGTGCTCAACCTTTCACAACAGTTTGTGCTAGAGTATTTTTAAATGTGCTAATAAGATTTATTTTTTGTATGCTGAACTGGACTCATACAAAATCTATTTCTAACTTTAAGGTCTACTGCTCCCCCAAAACAGAGTAAATCTTATCGAAGGCTACAACAACCCAGAGTAAATCTTGCCAAAAATTGTATGCAATAGTTAACCTTTAAACAACAACACAGCCATCACATTTTGTCTATCAGTGTTCATGGGATACAATGCTTTGTACATGTTAACAAAATGCACAAAGACCAAGCATATATCCAATGAAGTGCAAGACTAACCTTTAATGCTACGTTTTTGCCAAAGGTGACATCGCCTGAAACAGTCAGATGATCCAGTTCAAGCATATCTGGGATACTTTCAAATCTCCTCAGGTAATCTTGGACCTTTTCAGAAAACAGAAAGTGGACTATGTTACTCTCAAACATCTCTCTACGATTTTTTTCAAAATTCACAAGAAATTCTAGAAACAAATCAGCTTTTAAGGAAGTATGACAAGCTTTCAGTTAGAACTATGTGACATCTACACAGGAAAAGCAAACACATTATTGAGCTGTATAGTGTCAAGAAACTTCAGTGACACTTTACAACAGGCGTCCTCAAACTTTTTAAACAGAGGGCTAGGTCACAGTCCCTCATACTATTGAAGGGCCAGATTATAATTTGGGGGAAAAATGAATGAATTCCTATGCACACTGCACATATTTATAGTACAAAAAAACTTTAAACAATACAGTAATTAAAATTAAGAGCAATTTTAACAAATATAAACTTATTAGTATTTCAATGGGAAGTGTGGACCTGCTTTTGGCTAATGAGATAAGATTGTTGTTGTTGTTTTATTCTTTCAAGTTGTTTCAGACTTAGAATCATAGACTCAAAGAGTTGGAAGAGACTTCATGGGCCATCCGGTCCAAACCCCTGCCAAGAAGCAGGAATATTGCATTCAAAGCATCCCTGACAGATGGCCATCCAGCCTCTGTTTAAAAGCTTCCAAAGAAGGAGCCTCCACCACACTCAGGGGCAGAGAGTTCCACTGCTGAACGGCTCTCACAGTCAGGAAGTTCTTCCTAATGTTCAGATGGAATCTCCTTTCTTGTAGTTTGAAGCCATTGTTCCACGTCCTAGTCTCCAGGGCAGCAGAAAACAAGCTTGCTCCCTCCTCCTATGACTTCCTCTCACATATTTATACATGGCTATCATGTCTCCTCTCAGCCTTCTCTTCTTCAGGCTAAACATGCCCAGCTCTTTAAGCTGCTCCTCATAGGGCTTGTTCTCCAGACCCTTGATCATTTTAGTCGCCTCCTCTGGACACATTCCAGCTTGTCAATATCTCTCTTGAATTGTTGTGCCCAGAATTGGACACAATATTCCAGGTGTGGTCTAACCAAAGCGGAATAGAGGGGTAGCATTACTTCCCTGGATCTAGACACTAGACTCCTATTGATGCAGGCCAAAATCCCATTGGCTTTTTTTGCCGCCGCATCACATTGTTGGCTCATGTTTAACTTGCTGTCCATGAGGACTCCAAGATCTTTTTCACACGTACTGCTCTCGAGCCAGGCATATCATTCTGTATCTTTGCATTTTGTTTTTTTCTGCTAAGTGGAGTATCTTGCATTTGTCACGGCTGAACTTCATTTTGTTAGTTTTGGCCCATCTCTCCAATCTGTCAAGATCATTTTGAATTCTGCTCCTGTCCTCTGGAGTATTGGCTATCCCTCTTGCATATTATAGACGGAGGACTGTATCTGTCCCTTGGGCCTTAGTTTGAGGCCTCCTGCTATACAGCCTTCCACCCTGCCCTAAACCTAGGTTTAGGACTATTAGAGACAGCATAGGAGAACTATATTCTCATTTTTGAACATAGACTAGTTACAAAACAGCTAAAGACTTCCCATTCAGTGCAAGTTTCCGAGAAGGGATATGGTTAAAATACTACACTAAAATGCAAAGTATGTGTTGTGTTTCTACTGAGCAGCATCCAATGCTAGGCTTCAGCTAATGAAAAGCTTAAATTTAGCAGATAGCCCCGCCACAAATCAACTCTAGAGGTCTATGAATGCCTTTTAGAGATAGTTTCTAAATACCAAAGGAGGGAGGAAGGAGATGTTTCAAAGATCAACCAAAACAGAGGATACGATTTAGCATGTTAACTGCAAACTTAGTATCTTTTGTTCCATTATACAAGGGTGAGTCAAAAATTATACACACTCTGGCTGTAGAATTTAATCAGCTTTCAGGAAAAAAAAGACAACTGCATCATTTTTGACATCATCTCACTGCTTTTTTCAAAACACTTTGTCCATCTGTCAACCAGCTTTCGTATTCCCCTTATTAAAAAATGTTTGGGGCTGAGCTGCTAGCTGTGAATTAACTGTTGTCTTCACCTCTTCATCAGACATGAATCTGTGTTCTCATGGGACTTCTTTCAAGAACCCAAATAGGCAATAATCTGATGGGGCCAGATCAGGACTATAGGGAGTGTTAAAGCAGTGTGCAGACGTGCATTATCATACAACAACAGAACACCCCTTGATAGCAGTCCTCTGCATCTTGCCTCAATTTTAGTCTTCAGCTCTTCAATGAGCATCTCAATGAAATGAGCACTGATGACTGTTGAACCTTTTTTCTGACAGAGAAGCCTTCCACACAGGACATAAAACAAAGAGCTCCTGTAGAAAGCTTCGTTTTCTACAGCTTGGCCGGGGGGGAAAAGGCCCCATAGCTTGTCTGAGTATTTTACAGCCTTACAGCTCCTTTGCTGAGGGACTTCAGCCAGCCATCACAGCAACCTGAACTCCTTCTTCTCCCCTGGAAGTCTACAAAGCTCTGCTTGGCAAGGGTCGCTCACGGAAGCCAGACGCAGTTGGTGCAGGGGCTCCACGCCAACAGAGGCAAGTACAGACTGCCCAGATTAGAAGTTAAGGATTTCGCCATTAGTTAATTACAGTTATGAAGATAGTGCCTGTTCCCAGTGAACAAGATTGCAAGAGCCAATTGACTGTTAAGAATGTTTAAAGTACCTGTTTGTTTTCATCAATAAAGAACTTTGTTGGACTTACTTTAAGCCTCTACAGAACTTTGTTTTGGGGAGGTCCAAGGGCCTTTAATCTGAGGCAGCCCCGGCGTCCCGTTGGGCACACAGAATTTATGTCCTGTCAACAGTCATATGCACAGGCTCAGCGTGCGACAGCACACTCATATGTATCAGCTCTCCCAATATAAACTTAGTATTTCAATGGGAAGTGTGGGCCTGCTTTTAGATGATGAGATAGGATTGTTGTTGTTGTTGTGTGCTTTCGAGTCATTTCAGACTCAGTTTGACCCTGAGTGAGGGCCGGGTAAATGACCTTGGAAGCCTCCTAGTCCATTGGACCTTCCACTGAGAATACTGAGTCTGTGTTGTGAAAGACTTTCACGGCCAGAATTACTGGAGTATTGTACGGTTTCTGGGATGTAAGGCTATGTTCTAGAGGCACTTTCTTCTGATGTTTCACCTGCATCTGTGGCTGGCATCTTCAGAGGGAAGGATCCTCTGAAGATGCCAGCCACAAATGCAGATGCAGCGTCAGGAGAAAGTGCTACTAGAACATGACCATACAGCTCGGAAACCACACAACACCCCAGTACTGAGCCTATCGCATCTCTAGACTGCAGTGCCAGTATAAGATCTCTGCAGGCAGATAAATCACTTACCAACAACTCCTCTGTTTAATTCACCCAGATGGAAAAGAGAAGTAGAAAGTGGCATCAGCACTATACTGGAAACCCAGTGCACTTAAAACGCTCAAATTGTCTTTTTTTACAGGTCAGCTGTTAAATCTGTAAGAACCCAAGTTATATGCTAGTAGATTGGAAAATAAAATAGTCTTAAGTTTTACCCACAAACCTTTGCTTACCTTGGTGAAAGAGCTTCCCAGTTTGACCAGTGGCACAGTAGGAAATTCCCTTTTCTCACTCATTGTTAAAGATCCAGCATGAAGGCTATATAGGTTAGACATCACAAGTAGAAGATCAGATGTGGTCTTGACAGGCAGGAAACGGCTACGAGGCACATTTATTCCCAAAGAATTCTCAAAACTTTTAATAGCAGCACCAACAGCAGTCTCCAGCTGAATAACATTTAAACCACCATCTAAAGTCTGGAAGAGAAAGCTTCATGGATAAGGGATACATGTCTGTGTATGTATAGATAGAAGATCCCTGCCCTACTGCTCTGGCGTGTTTGTGTGGGTGCATATGCATGCACACTCATTAATACAACATGGGAATTAGAAGGCTCTGACTCTAATCACTCCCTGCCAGCATGACTCCTCCTAACCGCGACCTCTTTCTGGCCTGTGTTTGGGGAGGGACCCAGCCTTGACCAAAATTCAACATTATTTAAACCAGGCATGGGCAAATTTCAGCCCTCCAGGAGTTCTGAACATCAACTCCCACAATTCCCAATGGCCTACCCGGCAGGGCTGTCCAAAACACCCAGAGGGTCGAAGTTTGCCCATGCCTCGTTTAAATCCATAAGGAGAGGCTATTCTCTACAATTCCATCTATCACTTACCAATTTTAATCAAGGAAAATAAAATTATATTATTTCTCCTTGTCCAAATTACAACTCCCAAGTTTTTGGATCACAACACAAAAGCTTTTACACAGAATGAAATGGAAATTTCAACCTAAATGTATTTTTTCAGAATTTATTCATGCACACATACATCTTAAATAGCCTACTATTTATGGGGAACTTGTGTCATATGTATAAATTAGTCACTAAATTCAGTGTCTTTATAAATCACTGTACTGTAAATTATTTGGTTGAAAATCAGGGAAAAAAACATATAGTGGCACTGCAAATGAAATTGTTAATAAAATCTATTCCAAGAACCACAATCTTTATTAATAATTATCATTGAATTAGGAGGAGCCCCCGGTGGCGCAGTGGGTTAAATCCCTGTGCCGGCAGGACTGAAGACCGACAGGTCGCAGGTTCGAATCCGGGGAGAGGCAGATGAGCTCCCCCTATCAGCTCCAGCTCATGCGGGGACATGAGAGAAGCCTCCCACAAGGATGATAAAACATCAAAAATCATCTGGGTGTCCCCTGGGCAACGTCCTTGCAGACGGCCAATTCTCTCACACCAGAAGCGACTTGCAGTTTCTCAAGTCGCTCCTGACACAACAAAAAAATTGAATTTTGCTATGTTTCTGAAATATTTTTCAAAGTTCTTTTCTGAAGCTATGACAGACACACACAGAGAGAGATCTATCTATCTATCTATCTATCTATCTATCTATCTATCTATCTATCTATCTATCGATCACCTTGAAATGCTTCTTCCACCATTCAGCTCAAATAAATTTTAGAAAGCCTGATTTCTCAGTATTTCATTAAAAAGACAAGGGGTGGGTTTTTGTTTTGTTTTTCTTCCTGACTCTTTATCTGTAGGCCTTTTCCGGTTCCTTACCTTTGGATTAACAATAATTTCCATATCAATTGCATTTTGCTCCTGCAGCCGTTTAATTGCCGATAACGAAACCCACAGGTTGTTTGTATTGAATATCTTGAATTTTGAAACAGACTTGAATTCATCAACATGCGGTTTTGGCACCTGAGCAATTTCCACCAGTCTCAGTTTGTTTTCATACTGTGTAAGCGTACCGCCCTGGAGAAACACAAAATTTTAAGCCTAATGGGATTTTCTGAGCACCAGCAAACATAGAAGAGAATCAATGGCTTCAATAGAGCTAACTTTTCAAATTAAAATAAAACTTTACGATGTGGCTTTTAGGTAGATGCTGGAGCTGCCTTGCCCCAATCATAGCTTGTATGGGAAACATTTAGTACAGCCTCAACAGAAGAAAAGTCTTGGAGTAGGCCCTAAAAGTACAAAATCTTCCATGGTTGTGATGGAGTGACCCACATAAACCTTCTATGGATACAAACTAGGAATGAAAGAATACGAGTTGCCAGTTTCACAGTGGAACGGATGACTGAGCTCCTCTTAGAAATAGGAAATTTGCTTTACAGGCCTTGGAACCTGATTTAAGGGCTCTGGAACAAGGGAGGAGGAGAAAAAAATTCTGTGGAATCAATCTGTTGTTTTTGGTAGATCCAACACACTTAACAACAGGAAAAGGATGCAGCCTTCACTTTGTCAGAAGCAATGTCTGTGAAAAGAAATATTTCCTTTTACCTTAACATCTGCCCTTGTTTTATTGGTGACCTCCATAACAAATTCACACCGTTTTCCATTGGGCGGATTCATGAGGTGGTTGAGAATGTAGAGATCGACGGTGGCACCAAGGTTATCGATGTTGGACACAAAAATATACTCCTTCCCCTCATCAATAAAATTATCCAGTAATCCAGAATTGTAGAAACTTGCATAGATGTCACCATGGCCTGGAGGATACCAAGCCTCTGTATTCTCTCCAGAGTAAGACACGTCTTTTGCTATTGGCAGTAAAGATTCCTTATTAATGCGTGGGTACCTGCAAAATAATACAGCTTTTCAGCTAGGTGAGCAGCACAGGGTGTCGCTGGAGAATTACTGAAGCCCTGAGATGAGGCTTCAAACATCAGCCACATTTTAAGCACATAGCACATTATGCTCAGAAACAAGTGTGGGCAAAGTGCAGTCCCTTAAGAAGCTGTGGGATTGCAACTCTCATCAGCCCTCGTTAGCATAGGCCAGGGGTCCTCAAACTATGGCCCGGGGGCCGGATACGACCCTCCAAGGTCATTTACCCAGCCCTTGCTCAGGGTCAACCTAAGTCTGAAATGACTTGAAAGCAAACAAAAACAACAACAATCTTATCTCATCAAGTAAAAGCAGGCCCACACTTCCCATTGAAATATTAATATGTTTATATTTGTTCTTCATTTTAACTATTATATTGTTCTTAAGTGTTTTTGGATTACAAATAATGTATGTGCAGTGTGCATAGAAATTAATTCATGTTATTTTCAAATTATAATCCGGCCCTCCGACAGTTAGAGGGACTGTGACCTGGCCCTCTGTTTAAAAAGTTTGGAGACCCCTGGCATAGGCCATGGGTTCTCAGTTTTTTAGCCATAGGGCCCTTTTTGAAGCAAAAGTTTCTCGCGGAGCCCCAATGTTTATATATTATATTATATTATATTATATATAATGTGTGTGTGTATGTATGTGTGTGTGTGTGTGTGTATATATATATATATATATAGAGAGAGAGAGAGAGAGAGAGAGAGGTATGGGGTGGGTGGGGAGAGTGTTTGTGTGAACTTATTATTATTAAGTTCACACAACTTATTAATAATAACAATAATTTTTATCCCAGAGGCAGTACCCAAAACTAATTCACACATTGCAAAAAAAAAAGGAAAGAAAAACAATATTTAAAATGAAAAACAATTCTAACCAACATAAACTTAACCAGGGGCCATCCAGTCCAACCCCCTTCTGCCATGCAGCAAAAACACAAAGCACCTCCCCCAACAGATGGACATCTAGCTTTTGTATTAATAATAATAATGATGATAATAATAATAACTAGCCATCCCCTGCCATGTGTTGCTGTGGCCTAGTCTGGTGACCTGGAAAATAAAGCAATGAGAAAGTATTGACTTCTAATATATGTAACTTCTTTATGCTTGTGGGTAAACAGTATTTCTTGCTGTTTCTTTGTCAGTGTTATGTGGAGATTGTCTGGTTTGCCTACTCTGGAACATGCAACATATAATTGTCCTTCTTTAGGGGTCCCTTTCAAATCTATGATACTATATCTTTCTCTGTGTGTGAATCATATTTATCTATCTATTAGGCTTGGCGGTTTCGTTCGTTAATTTCGTAATTCATTATTAATTCGTATTTAAATTAGCTTACGATCCAATATTGAGCCATGCAGGAATAGTGTGAGGAGTAAATTAGATTCGAAACAATTTTTTTCAATTTATTTCGTTATTGTTTCGTAATTATTTCGTAATTATTTCGTAATTATTTTCGCATGTCTGGTGCAAGTTTTATAGTTGTTGTTTGTTTTATCACACCAACAGTCAACAACAGAGGGAGAGGGAAGCTTCAGAAGTTCCCCCTGTCCCATTTGGGGTTTTTTTTAGCGTATTGCGCAATCGCATCCGCAATTTTACGAAATTTCGTAAATTTCGAAATTTTTTAAAGGAAAATTTCGGAATTATTAAAAAAACAAAACGCAAGGGCCCCCTAAAAACGAAACGAGTTTAGAACCAAATTTTCCGTGGTTACCCAAGCCTAGTCTATATATGTGGCTGGATGGATCTTTGTCAGGAGGGCTTTGATTACGTTTTCTTGCCCTGGTGAAGGGAGTTGGACTGGATGGCCTTAAGTATTTTCTGTTGGTCATGGGGGTTCTGTGTGGGAAGTTTGCCCCAATTCTGTCGTTGGTGGGGTTCAGAATGCTCCTTGATTGTAGGTGAACTATAAATCCCAGTAACTACAACTCCCAAATGTCAAGGTCTATTTCCCCCAAACTCCATCTGTGTTCATATTTGGGCATATGGAATTTGTGCCAAGTTTGGTCCAGATCCATCATTGTTTGAGTCCACAGTGCTCTCTGGATTAGGTGAACTACAACTCCCAAACTCAAGGTCAATGCCCACCAAACCCTTCCAGTATTTTCTGTTGTTCATTGGAGACCTGTATGCCCCGTTTGGTTCAATTCCATCATTAGTGGAGTTCAGAATGCTCTTTGATTGTAGGTGAACTATAAATCCCAGCAACTACAACTCGCAAATGACAAAAAAAAATTTTTTTGAGTGATGGTCACTCCTTGGGTTAGTAGGTGTCTTGTAGCCAAATTTGGCAGCAATTTGCCCAGTGGTTTTTGAGTTATGTTAATCCCACAAACTGACATTACATTTTTATTTATATAGATAATAATAGCAGAAACCCCAGAGGCCATCCAGTCCAACCCTCTTCTGCCATGCAGGAAAAACACAATCAAATTTCCTTGCATTTTTTGGGAGGAGGAAAGAGGAGGAAGCAGGAAGCAGCATGGCGCCATGGGCCCCCTCACTATCATCTTCAGGGCCCTTGGGGTTCTGCGGAGTACACTTTGAGGACCCCTGGCATAGGCAATGGTGAGGAATGATGAAAGCTGAAGTTCAGTATCTTAGGGTCATTACTGTGCTTTGCCCTCATTTACAGATAAACAGGAAAACTCTTTAAAGACGTTGCATCACACATCATTGGGATCAAAAACAACAGTCTTACCTGCTTTGGTTGAAAGTGTAGATTTTCACACGACTGTGGCTGTATTTTTGCAAGATCTTTTTGGTGTCTTCATCAGTGTTGAAGGAGTTCATTAGAACTAGAGGAACATCCGTGTTGTAGGTTTTGTTTAGATGCTGTGAAATAATGGAGGAGGTGAGCCTGGCAGCAACTGCAACCCCGAGCCACTCCCAGCTCTTTGAATGCAAAAACAGTCAGGGGAAGATGCAGCTCCCCAGGTGTATGCTGCTACTTGACTTGAAATATCATAAAAACATGCTACAAACATGGGGTAGGTTCTAACCCATCTACTGTCACCATGGCAGATTGAATAATGGGATTGCTTTCCGGTGATTCAGTATCGCCTCATCCCACTGCCAGCCCTTCGACAGAAAGAGTTAACTCCAATTGTGTCTGCACATCCTCTTTCATTTCATTACAAACAAAAAAACTTCAACATTTCTGTAGCTATTATCGAAGGCTTTCATGGCCAGAATCACTGGGTTGTTGTAGGCTTTTTCGGGCTATATGGCCATGTTCTAGAGCAGTGGTTATCAACCTGGGGTCCCCAGATGTTTTTGGCCTACAACTCCCAGAAATCCCAGCCAGTTTACCAGCTGTTAGGATTTCTGGGAGTTGAAGGCCAAAAACACCTGGGGACTCCAGGTTGAGAACCACTGTTCTAGAGGCATTCTCTCCTGACGTTTCGCCTGCTTCTATGGCAAGCATCCTCAGAGGTAGTGAGGTCTGTTGGAACTAGGAAAATGGGTTTATATATCTGTGGAATGACCAGGGTGGGACAAAGAACTCTTGTCTGCTGGAGCTAGGTGTGAATGTTTCAACTGACCACCTTGATTAGCATTTGATGGCCTGACAGTGCCTGGAGCAAACTTTTGTTGAGAGGTAATTAGATGTCCCTGCCTGCTTCCTCTCTGTTGTTGTTCTGTTGCAATTTTAGAGTTTTTTAATACTGGTAGCCAGATTTTGTTCATTTTCATGGTTTCCTCCTTTCTGTTGAAATTGTCCACATGCTTGTGGATTTCAATGACTTCTCTGTGTAGTCTGACATGGTGGTTGTGAGAGTGGTCCAGCATTTCTGTGTTCTCAAATAATATGCTGTGTCCAGGTCAGTTCATCAGGTGGACAAGTCTACATAGGGACCACCGAATGCAGCGCCCAAACACGAATCAAGGTGTGAAACATTCACACCTAGCTCCAACAGACAAGAGTCCTTTGTCCCACCCTGGTCATTCCAGATATATAAACCCTTTTCCTAGTTCCAACAGACCTCACTACCTCTGAGGATGCTTGCCATAGATGCAGGTGAAACATCAGGAGAGAATGCCTCTAGAACATGGCCATATAGCCCGAAAAAGCCTAAAACAACCCAATTTCTGTAGCTGCTTCTTTTTTTTACTTTCCCCATTACTTCCAGGCGTTTTTACCCTCAAATTCACTCCAGATGAAAGAGCAGCTCTATGCCAAAAAGGTAATGGCATATCAGAACACTATCAACCTTCCTCAAAACAGACAGAAGCACCAGATGCACGCAGAACTGCTATTTGTCTGGTTCTCATTGAGGCAAACAGATTGAACTGCATTTCCACTGTATTTAGCATTTGATTAGTGTCTCTAGATCACATGTGGAACTCTGAATATTCTGTAACTCCTCAGAAAACCAACACCAGCCAACTCACCTCGATCTGCTGAACAGTCAAATCCAGGAAGGTATTCTCATTCCGCACCCCAATAAGGCTTTTGGGGCCCTTGCATCCCATGCTGGTGCCCAAGCCGCCATTGAGTTTCACTACAACCAGCTTGTTCAGAACTGAAGCAATGCTATCTGGCAAACCCCGGGCTTTTATCTTCTCATAGGGTTGTATCTAAAAAGGAATTTAATTGTTTAATATACATTCACATATGGTTGAAATACTTTTTCCTGATTTATAATATGTCTTTTTAAAGATCATTAACAAAGAACCTTCCAAAATAGACATAAAAGCGAGTGTTCTGAGCCATGGTTTAGTCAGCGAAGGGGCACAGTGATTATTTCTAGATGGAATTAATTTTAGATGGCATGCTAAACTGCAGCCTATTTGAACTGCACTAGAGTTTTGTTTGCTGTACTTCGATCACTTCAAGCAAATTATCTAGAGCACAATTCTTTCCATCTCTACTCAAAAGAATAGGACAGGAATTGAAGTATGAAAGACCCATTCTCATTTTGAGAGACTGAGACACAAAACAGTTGTACCGGATTGCAACCTTATTTTTGAACTTCACAAAGATGAGCTGTTTTTAAAGTATGTCACTCTCCATGTGTACACATGTTTTAATCCCATATTAATTGCTGTTCAGATAAAGTAATATGCCTCTAAGAGCCAGCATGTTCATTTTGGATAGAATTCATGCTCATTTTGTTTAGGCTTTTATTACGTTACTCCTTGTAGCCATTTCACAATAGAGTACTGTGGTTATTAACAACTTGATTGCAAAACCTATATTTAAAGACAAGTTTCAAATCAACTTGGTAAGAACAATGCCAACTATTGAATCAGATTTCTACCAGATATACCCTGTTTACCTCTCCGAACGTATTCTCCCCTACGAACCATCAAGATTACTAAGATCATCTGGAGAGGCCCTGCTCTCGGTCCCACCAGCCTCGCAAGCGCGGCTGGTAGGGACGAGGGACAGGGCCTTCTCGGTGGTGGCCCCACGACTCTGGAACTCTCTCCCTCTGGAGGCCAGAACCGCCCCATCCATCCTAACATTTAGGAAACGGGTGAAGACGTGGCTGTGGAGTCAGGCCTTCGAGGAATGAGACAACCCCATAGGACTCTGGATGGAAGTGGATATAGATCCATCTTATTAGGACGACTGACCACTGTAGTTTTATATTTAGTGTTTTTAAAGTTGTTTTGTAATTTGTGATATATGATATTTTAATGAATGTATATGTTTTTATGGCTGTAAACCGGGCTGAGTCCCTCAACGAGGTTGAGAAGCTCGGTATACAAAACTGTGAAATAAATAAATAAATAAATAAATATCATATTTGAGTCACAAGCTTTTCCTTTCTATTCCAAATCTACCATCAAATCAATCCACTGTCACCTTTATTTGGGCAGAATGTCTTTTTTCTACTTCCTTGTTCTTTTTATAGTCTTTCAAGCACATAGGTTTCCCCCCCTTGTTTCCAATGCTGTGTGCTCTTTAGGTGGGTGTCTTGCTATTATCGCTCTTCAGAACTGGATAAATAACCAATAAAGAAAGTAAACACTATTTTTACAACTGCACACAAAGCTACAAAGATATACAATAAGATATAAGGGTCTGCTATGTATAAGTCAAGGCAATGAAATTGTTTGAAACTACAATATGGGTATGACATTGTGTGGCGCACCGAATTAAACCGATGAGTTGCTGAACTTGCTGACTGAAAGGTTGGCAGTTCAAATCCAGGGAGCAGGGTGAGCACCCGCTGTTACACTCAGCTTCTGCCAACCTAGCAATTCAAAAACATGCAAATGTGAGTAGATCAATAGGTACTGCTTCTGCGGGAAGGTAATGGCGCTCCATGCAGTCATGCTGGCCACATAACCTAGGAGAGACTGAGACACAAAACTTGCCTGTCCGAACGAATCTCCCCTTACAAACTTGCGAGGACTTTAAGATCATCTGGAGAGGCCTTGCTCTCGGTCCCGCCACCATCACAAGTACGGCTGGCGGGGACGAGAGACAGGGCCTTCTCAGTGGTGGCCCCTCAGCTATGGAACGCCCTTCCTAGGGAGATTAGATCAGCTTCTTCGCTCCTATCATTTCGGAAGAATCTGAAGACATGGCTATTTGAGCAGGCATTTGAGAATACTGAGTAACGGATATAACAACGGAATAACTATATGATGGAACTGGATATTGTTTTAATGAGTATTGATTTAAGTATGTTTTATTATAATGTTTTGATTTTATTGTTGCTGATATTTTTATATTGTTTATTGTATTTGTGTTTTTGGTGGCATTGAATTTTTGCCTTGTAAACCGCCTCGAGTTGCCGGAAGGCTGAGAGGGGCAGTATAAAAATATACTAAATAAATAAATAAAATAGGAGGTGTCTATGGACAATGCAGGCTCTTCGGCTTAGAAATTGAGATGAGCACAACCCCTCAGAGTCGGACACAACTAGACTTAATGTCAGGGAAAACCTTTACCTTTTTTATGGGGTAGCACCATCTACAGTGACGTAAATGGATAGAGAGAGAGAAAGGGGCAGTTGTTGTTTAGTGCCACATTAATTTTTCAATCCAAGACGTGCATGATTCTATTTTTACAAATGATAAGTTGATTAATGCAATGATTATTTAACTTGTTCGATAATTGTTTTATTTAGTTTTTAACTGTCTTAGTTCTTAACAGATTTTAAAACAAATGTTTTCTGTTATGTGAAACGGATCTAACTCTGGTCGAAAGAGATGCTTTCTGTTGCCATGTGTTGTAGCTTGCTCAGATTCTGAGCATTCAGATGAAGAGGAAAGGGATGCTGAGAGAGATTCAGAGGTCCCAGAGGAGACTGGAAGCGGCCTAGAGAGAGATGTTTTGGAAACTCCTGGCAGTCTCCAGGAGAACGGTGAAGGTGATATCAGTTCCCATGGGAACCTGCCAGAAGTGCAGACTGAGGGAAATGTGGGAGATCAATGTTTGTCGAGGTCAAAGAGATTGGACTTGAGGAAAAGAAGGTGTTGAGTAATTCTGCCTTTTCCCGATCCCCTATCAGAAATTAAACTCTCACTCACAGTACATACTGTACTGTGCAATGATATATTTTTTTAAGTACAGCTGGTAACTATAAGAAAGATATGCTGTCTCTCTTCCTGTTACACCCTTTGTAAACTCTGAAGACAATGCAGAGAATATGCTGACTCTCCCCTTCTGCAGTTCCTTCTCCACCTGGGAGAACAAGAGACAGATCTCTTACCAGTTGCTCTCCATCAGTGTGCTCTGAAGAGCATCAGCACATTTCTCTACCCTGGAAAAAGTGGGCTCTGATATTTTAGGACTTGGTGATCAGCTCTGTGGCTTTATGCCTACTTCAGCTCCATTATATGTAACACATCCCCATAGTCAGACTTGGCCACGGTGGTCCACACTCTCGTTACATCTAGGATAGATTACTGCAATGCACTCTACGTGGGGTTGCCTTTGAAGACTGCTTGGAAGCTTCAAATAGTCCAACGAGAGGCAGCCAGGTTAATAACTGGGGCGGCATACAGGGAGCATACAACTCCCATGTTACGTCAGCTCCACTGGCTGCCAGTTTGCTACCGGACACAATTCAAAATTCTGGCTTTGGCCTATAAAGCCCTAAACGGCCCCGGCCCAAATTACCTGTCCGAACGCATCTCCCCCTATGAACCATCATGGAGATTAAAACCATCTAGGTTGTTAAGATCTTCTGGAGGGGCCCTGCTCTCAGTCCCACCACCCTCGCAATCGCGTCTGGTGGGGACGAGGGACAGGGCCTTCTCGGTGGTGGCCCCTCGGCTCTGGAACTCTCTCCCATTGGAGATTAGAACTGCCCCTTCCCTCCTGACCTTTAGAAAGTTGGTGAAAACCTGGCTCTGGAACCTGGCATTTGATGAGTGAGTCAATAACCCTTGACCACACGGACGGATGGTGATGAATTGTGATTTTATTCTGACAACTTGGCCTTATGTAATTATATGATTGTATTTTAATGTGTTTTATATTAGAGTTTTATAGGATGTGATGTTTTAACTATTGTGTATGAACTCCTCTGTTGTAAACTGGCCTGAGTCCCTCGTCGGAGGTGAGAAGTTCTAAATAAATAAATAAATAAATAAATAAAATCCTCTGGGGAGGCCCTGCTTTCCATCCCGCCATTGTCACAGGCATGATTGGTGGGGATGAGAGACAGAGCCTTCTCGGTGATTGCTCCCCGGCTATGGAACTCCCTTCCTGGTGAGATCAGGTCGGCCCCCTCTCTCCTGTCCTTTAGAAGGATGGTAAAAACTTGGCTATGGGACCAAGATTTCGGGACAGGGCAATAAAGCGGCAATAGGAAAGATGACCAGGCCAATTAGATTTTATACGGATGAGTAGGACGGTTTTAAATGGTGTACTTTAATATTTTGATAAATGCTTTTTAATGTTTATGTATTGTATGTGAATTTGTATCCCGGCATTGAATGTTTGCCGTATATATGCTGTGCTCCTCCCTGAGTCCCCTTCGGGGTGAGAAGGGCATAGTATTAATTTTTTAAATAAATAAATAAATAAATAAATAAATGGTGTCAAGTGATTGTTAAGAAATGGGCAACCCCTCTATTTACATCAATTGCAAATCTGGGAATGGACATCATCAGGGCCCCAGGAAAATGCGGCTGCAATTCTCAAAAAATCCCACAAAGCAGCTCATGTGAAATGTGATTTTGCAAGTCTAAATTGAACTAGAAGTGCAAGAGTCCACAGCTGAGGGTTGAGGTTTGCATTAAATTGTAATCCTAAAGATTAATTTTTTCTAAGCTCTGATCCATGCTATCTGGGGCATGAGCAAAGTGGAGGGGCCTTTGCAAAATAGATCATAGCAATTTTGATTCCTACGGCCCACTTCACACTCGCTAGTGGCTCGTGCTCTCAGCAGCCCCACTTTGCAGCCTGCTTTCCCTCCTGTCCATCCAATGCCGTCTCAGAACACCTTTCATTCGTTTGCCTGGCTAGTGGGCTGCCGAAACTATGAATGAATACTGGCCACTAGTTTCAGAACAAAGCAAGGATTTGGAACAGTTACTGAAGGAAGTCAAGAAAGAAAGTGCAAAGGCAGGTTTACAGATGAACATTAACAAAAATAATGCCCATATATAGTTTCTATAAGTTGATAGATTCTGTAAGTTGATAGAATGCACTAGGAAAAGAGGAAGAGTAAATTCCAGGTGGAGAGATACTATCAAGGAAATCTTTAAGATCTGTAGGGAGGTCTCTTATTTATGAGATTGCTATAAGTCAAATGATGTGCGGGGCTGGATGAATGCAAAGCTGGGGTGAAAATTGCTGGAAGAAACATTAACAACCTCAGATATGCAGATGACACCACTCTGATGGCCGAAAGCGAGGAGGAGCTGAGGAGCCTTCTAATCAAGGTGAAAGAAGAAAGCGCAAAAGCCGGGTTGCAGCTAAACATCAAAAAAACCCAAGATTATGGCAACAAGAATGATTGACAACTGGAAAATAGAGGGAGAAAATGTGGAGGCCGTGACAGACTTTGTATTTCTAGGTGCAAAGATTACTGCAGATGCAGACTGTGGCCAGGAAATCAGAAGACGCTTACTTCTTGGGAGGAGAGAAATGTCCAGTCTCGATAAAATAGTAAAGAGTAGAGACATCAGACTGGCAACAAAGATCCGCCTAGTCAAAGCCATGGTATTCCCTGTAGTCACCTACGGATGTGAGAGCTGGACCTTAGGGAAGGCTGAGCGAAGGAAGATCGATGCTTTTGAGCTGTGGTGTTCGAGGAAAGTGCTGAGAGTGCCTTGGACTGCGAGAAGATCCAACCAGTCCATCCTCCAGGAAATAAAGCCCGACTGCTCACTGGAGGGAAAGATACTAGAGACAAAGTTGAAGTACTTTGGCCACATCATGAGGAGACAGGAAAGCCTAGAGAAGACAATTATGCTGGGGAAAGTGGAAGGCAAAAGGAAGAGGGGCCGACCAAGGGCAAGATGGATGGATGGCATCCTTGAAGTGACTGGACTGACCTTGAGGGAGCTGGGGGTGGTAACGGCCGCCAGGGAGCTCTGGCGTAGGCTGGTCCATGAGGTCACGAAGAGTCGGAGACGACTGAACGAATGAACAACAACAACATAAGTCAAAGTTCACTTGCTGGCAATTAGCAACAAAAAGGAAGACAAGAAGAGCTATCAGGGCTGTTTGAACCAGATCCACTTTCTTGTTTACACTATCTTTGCCACCACCATCAACATCTTTGTCTCAGGTACTAGCTTAGCCTGAAGGAGGTATGTGGATTTGAATAACCCTATAATTACAACTGGGGTGGCATTATCTTAAGAGGCCTCAGGGCAATGAACAGGACTTATCTCACCTCTCAACGCCCACATCTACTGGTTTTCTATCCAGTATGCGCCAGAAAGCAGACTTTCACCAAAATTCCTGTCTACAGCAAACTAACTCATTGTACCATGTAAACCGCATTGAGTCGCCTGTTAAGGGCTGAAAAATGCAGTATAGAAATAAAGCAAATAAATAAATAATAAATTTTCAACTTCTATGTGAAGTTAGGGTGCATTACTCCATATCTGCTGTACATCAATATTGCCCTCTCTCTGTAGTCACAATTATAATAGGGCCCTTCCAAAACCAGGATCTGATCCCAGGTTTTCTGCTTTAAACTGGATTATATGAGTCCACACTGCCAGATAATCTGAGATAAACCGAAAACCTTGTATATAGGGCCTGTCTGGAAGGGCCCATAGTTGAAAAAGCACAATCTTAATGAGACATATGTTCAAATGTACTTAATTTTTAAAAACCAACAATATTTTAGCTTTTATTGTGATATATTAAAAAAGGAAGGAGGAAAGGGATGTAAAGATGGGACAACCCAAACTTCTATGGGTTCAACAACTCACCACTGTATAACTTTAATTCCTTGGCAAAACATTCAGGTGAAAATTTCCAAGGAGGTGGCATTAAGAATTTTACAAGTTCAAGTGTAAACATTTAAAACCAACTTTGTGTCGTGTCCCCACGCAAGCAGGAAGGAACATACTTTCCCATAAGCCAAGCCTATCTTTTGTCATCTACTTTGAGATTGTGTCGTCACTACATCGTAGTAAAGAACAGGAAGTTTGCCCAAGAAGGGCTGATATACCAGAGGTACTTCATGAATACCTTTTCCAGGAGTAAAATGTTTACTAAAAGTGAGTAACTATTTAAACATCGAGGATATTAGATCTAGAATGATTGCATGAGGAAAAAGAATATATGTTTATTAAGCAGTGGGAAATGCTACATAGGCCTGAGTTCTACTATGATAGATAGTTTTCTAGCAAAAGACTGAATTTTGTCAAATACTGCAAAGACATATTATTATTAAGATAGAAAGGCTGGTGCAAGCAGCAGTCCTAAACACTTATTTGAGAGCAGAGTCCATCAAATTCAGTAGTAGATAACTTCTAAGTACCATATATACTTGAATATAAGCTGACCCGAATATAAGCCGAGGTACCTAATTTTACTACAAAAAACTGGGAAAACTTATTGACTCAAGTATAGGCATAGGGTGAGAAATGCAGCAGCTATTGGTAAATTTCAAAATAAAAATAGATACGATAATAATAATAATAATAATTTTATTTTTATACCCCGCCTCTATCTCCCCAAAGGGACAAACATAGATCAAAACATGACACAATAAAATTAAAAAGATAAAATAATCACATCATAGTAGTAACATAACACAACATCATAAAACATAACACAACATCATAAAACAATCCATAGAACTGAACAATTATAAATACTGAACTCGGAGGGCTAGGAGCTTGTGCAATAGTGTCAGGACAAGGGTTGGTAGAGAAGTGCAAAAGCTGATAATAGTTAGGGCTGGAATGGTAATGTCATTTGGTATTTTGAAGGCCAGGTCTATAGGCCAGGGGACAGTGATAAAGTGCAAATTACAGTTAGGGGGCAATTATCCGGTGAACTGTTTATATTCATCTATCTCTCTATCTATCTATTTATCTATCTATCTGAGAAGCCCCCGGTGGTGCAGTGGGTTAAACCCCTGTGCTGGCAGGACTGAAGACCAACAGGTCGCAGGTTCGAATCCGGAGAGGCGGATGAGCTCCCTCTATCAGCTCCAGCTCCTCATGCGGGGACATGAGAGAAGCCTCCCACAAGGATGATAAAAACATCAATTCATCCAGGCGTCCCCTGGGCAACGTCCTTGCAGACGGCCAATTATCTCACACCAGAAGCGACTTGCAGTTTCTCAAGTCTCTCCTGACACGACAAAAAGAAATCTATCTATCTATCTAGACATTTCTCTATATATAGCTAATTATATCTATATAGGATTTGCAAACATTTGAGGGGAAAATTCATATATAAAAATAATGTATACATCCAGAACCTATATCTGTGGTTTCATCCCACTGCATGTCAGGTAATTAAATGGTATTTGGTCATATTCACAGTTTCAGGTTATTGTGGTCCAGTTGGGAATCTATCCCCAGTAGATATGGGAGGGGAAGGACTTACTGTACTTGAAACTGCATATTGTTCACACATACCTATTATTTTGAAATACTTAGATAACTGAGATAATCCTGAAATGGAAGAATTTTATAACCCCCACTGTCTTATTAAGTTGTGAACAGCAACAAGAATGGCAAGGTATTCAATGCAGCATCTAATATCAATTTAGTTTATGAACTTCTTGCTATGGACATTCCCCAATGTCCACTGTAAAACCTCTCTAGAAGCTAGATGCAAACACTGATGAAATGTCTCTTAAGTAATGGAGGCAAGCCCATATTTCTGAGAATTCAGGGCTACTGTGGGGTCATACACAGTGATTTATCGGTTAGCTGAAGAAAGAATGCTTACTTCCAATTATTTTGAATAGTTTTTACTTAGGACTCAATGTCTTGAAGCCTTCTGGATGAGTGGAATACTTAAATAACAAGATCAATTACAAAAGTAATTATTCGCATCATGCTGCTGGAACTTACAGAGTCTTCTGGAGGTCTCTGGATCTTTCCCCAGTCCACAGAAGGTCCCTTTTCTTGTAAGAATCGATGGAAGAGCTTTTTAAACCCTTCCAGGTCCTTCTTAGTGTGCTAAAAGACACAGAGAAAGAGAGATAAGATGAGAAGAGATATAAGCTGCCATGAGTCATGTGCTAGCCACACTAAAATGAACTCTCCATCACTTTTAACAAATCTTCTACAAGAAAAAAAAATGCTTGATGGCTTCTCTTCATCAGCTAGGAATAGTTTCTGCAGACAACTGGGCCCTTTTGGCATACAGCTGAAGCCAGGGAAACCTGAAAATGCATCATTTTGCCATAATTGTGAACCTTATCTATCATTAGAAGACCATCTCTGGTTATTATAGGATACCTCCTGAGCTTGTAGTGCCTCTGCTGAACTGCTATATATAAACTTTTGACTTTTATGATGCTAGGGGCAATAGTATAGGACGTACACCTGATGCCTGAAGAGAAAAAAATGTACTTTTGCTCTGTCACCAGAATTATACAGGCAAGGATACCATTTCTGCCAGCTCTAGATCATTACTCTTTTCATCAAGCATGGAGAAATTATACTGTTTAGCAGGTATTGCACCACCTGACATCTGCTAGAAAGTAGCAGTCTATAAGGAAAGGACCAAGGCACTGACATCTCTGTCCCATCCTCTGTTTGGATAGCAGCCAGCACACCAACACCTTAAATCAAGAAATATCTTCCTGAGATCTACAGAGACACTAGCAAGAACACCCCAGCAAATGAGAGTCCAAAAGTGGCAGGCTAAAACCTGGAACCTCAATCAGTTGTTGATACCAGATGAGGGATTCCCTCCTGGGCACACAGAAGGCTGGGCAACCTGGAAGGCGATGAACAGGCTGCGCTCTGGTACCATGAGATGCAGAGCTAACCTTAAGAAAGGGGCTACTAAGTGGAGTCCATGACATGCAAGTGCGGAGGTGCAAACTACAGATCACCAACTGCAATGTAGTCTAAGCCACACCACATGCACAATGGAGGACCTTCTCACAGCGACACCAAAGCCACTTCAAGTGGCCAGCTTCTGGTCAAAGGACATTTAGCATAATGCCAAGTTTTTAAACTTTGTTTGTGTTTTTAAATACATGTTAACTTTACCCTCAATTCACTCCTGACACAATAAATAAAATAAATCAACCATGGAAAAGCAATGCATTCAGGATAGTCTTTTATTCATTATATGTAATGTATTCACTCCAACACACAGTTCTAAAAACCACAGTGCCAAAATTCTCCTGTCACTCTTTTTTGGTAAACTAAACCCATCTGTCCAGAACGAAACATGAAAACATGTAGGGGATCGTATTTCAAATACATCTCTAAATTACAAACCTTTCCCCTCATGAATGTAATTTCAGTACCTACCGGCAGTTCATTCTGTGGTGCAGTTGCAAGTATTTTGTCCAATTCCACTTTCATGGAATATTCCAGTTCTTGTCTAATTGCTTCCTGAAATGGGGAAGTACCGGCCTGAGACATTGCTTTGCTAAAATCTGTTTGGAAAAAAATAATAATTTCAGTAGTTAGTAGGTATAAGTAATAAAAATGAAGAACTTCCAGGGTTGGCAAAGAATTATAAACTACGTATATACAAAACACATTTTATTAGCTTTTCTAAAAGCTAAAACACACATTTTCATTAAAATATTAATCAGTTACTAAGCAATGGAGAGAGAAAAAATCTCAGAAGCTAACAGCTGTCTGGAAAGAATAAACATTACACATTACACATTAGTTGAGCAATATCACTTCCTTCTCAATAAATGGATGTCATACAAAAAATAGAAACCTGCCCATGAACTGTCATGCTGTTCTCAGTTCCAGTAATTTTTCTGCATCATGCCTCCCCCCCACCACCCCACCCTTCATTTTTCCTGCATATTCAATTATTACCCAGGTACCAAGCAACATGAAAAGAGAATTGCTCTGACCTTCTCATCTTTATTTGCTTTGTTTTTAATGCAGAGATCACAGAACACACATATGGGACTTGGGAGTGCTAATCGATGGTACTTCATACTGTAAATACAAAGGCTGCTGGCTTGCTTTAGTCATTTAAAAAACATTTCAACAAATGGGATCAATTGCTCAACGGTGATCAAAATTGCCTGAGTCTTTCACAAGGAGTTTAGGAATTTCTTGATCTCGATGACTCAAAAATTGAAATAATGTGATTTAGCTCCACTTTCGGCCCAAATGCTTTCATTCCTATAGCGATAGAAACTAAAGGGTTCAATTCTACTTCTATAGGACTGAGCGAAATGAAAACATACATACATAAAGGCAAAGTGACTTCATATATTGCTATTTAAATTCTTTAGCTGTGTATATAAGTGCTTACAGATGTCTAGCCTACATTTCTTGTGAGAAAAAGAGAGGAGATGGAGAATATACAAAATATGTGTGTTTTCATAATTGCTACAAGAATACAGAAGAGTCCTACCAGATCAGGCCAGAAACCTATCTAGTTCCATGTTACATTACGGGAAACTCACAAGGAAAGCATGAGAGCAATGCCATCTTTTGCTGTTTTCCCCAGTAGCACATATACAGAGGTTCAACACATTGGAGTGAATACAGAACCGAGATTCCTCCATTTTTTGGGAACTCATTCTTCCATGAATCCTTTTTAAAGCTATCCATGTTGGGTAAACATCACTACTTCTTGATACAGTAAACTGCATAGTTTAAATCACTGCTTATTTAATACACTGCTGAGCATATAGTTGAATAAACTGCTGAAATTCAGATTTAGAAAACTAATTACAAACATCATAGTGCTTCTCTTAAAATCTAACATGTGATCCAGCAAATCTGTTTTTATTTCTCACTAGCCGTCTCTTGCCATGCGTTGCTGTGTCCCAGTCTGTGTATATGTGTTGTGTATATATGTGTGCTTGTGTATCTATGTGGTTATGTGTTGTAATGTAATTTTTGGTTTTTGGCTTTTTAAGTCTCTTCTGCTGTGCTTTTCAGTGTTTTTTTTTGAGTGATGGTCACTCGTTGGCCTGATAGGCGTATTGTGTCCAAATTTGGTGTCAATTCGACCAGTGGCTCCTGAGCTATGTTAATCCCACAAATGAACAATACATTTTTATTTATATAGATATCAATATATAAGGAGCCCCCAGTGGTGCAGCAGGTTAAACCACTGAGCTGCTGAACTTGCTAACCGGAAGGTTGCCAGTTCGAATTGGTGGACCAGGTTTAGCTTCCGCTCTTAGCCCCAGCTTCTGCCAACCTAGCAGTTTGAAAACATGCAAATGTGAGTAGATCAATAGGCTCCAGCGGGAAGGTAACAGCACTCCATGCAGTCATGTCGGCCACATGACCTTGGAGGTATCTACGGATAACGCCGGCTCTTCGGTTTAAAAATGGAGATGAACACCAACCCGCAGAGTCGGACATGGCTAGACTCCATGTCAAGGGGAAACCTTTACCTTTATACTTATCAATATGCAGAACACATAACAATCCAGCTTTTATAGTATCTGCAACACCTACTATATTGGTCAGTGTTTTCAAACAACTTGCTTGAAGATTCCTAGACAATTTGTTTTCTTTGTCCACAGCAAGATTTCTACAAAATATGTGAGGTGCTTTGCCATTGTGGAAATTCACCAGCCCTAGCAGCTCAACTAATCCTCAAGGGTTGGGAAACTATAGATAACTTAGAGGAAAATGTAACAACACACAACTTTTTCACCAGTAGTTTGGATTTCAACTCACAGAAACATTTTGGGGTTTTGTGGACATGTGATGTTTCTGAGAAGACAAGAGAAATACTGTCTTATCCTCCATGTAACAGTTTTATATCATAGCACAAAACCTGAGTTACCTTTTAATATATTAAAACTAAGGCCTCTAGTACAGTGGTTCTCAACCTGTGGGTCGCCAGATGTTTTAGCCTTTAACTTCCAGAAATCCTAACAGCTGGTAAACTGGCTGGGGTTTCTGGGAGTTGTAGGCCAAAACACCTGGGGACTCACAGGTTGAGAACCACTGCCTAGTACTTCTAAACATATGGATTACAAATGATTTTTGAACATATGATCAAATGGTGTCCAAGAATAGGTTGGTTGTTTTGCCTAGAAGCATGATGGAGAACATGTTATCAAGAAGCTTTTTCAAGTAGGTCTCATATTAATGAAACCATATATTGAGTCACCTTGGAGGACACTGAAAAAAACAGCCATAAAACTAGGACCTGACATAGTTGATATGAAAAAAGAGTAATGGTTAACAGCCCCTACCACTACACAATATCCCAGAGTACTTGTAAGGTATCAGCACAAACACAAAACAATCTATGCGTAATGTCAAAGTGTATTATCAAAAGAGCATATAGTATTATTTTTTCCATGAAGATTGTTTTGAGAGTGGCGCTTCATCTTCATTATTGTCTTCAGTTTACATATAGCCTCATGACTTTGTTTATATGACTTTTCTTATTGAATGTATCCCTGAAGCCTATATACAGTGGAATCCTTATCCAGACCTAGAACTGTTACGTTTGAGAGCGGCTGCTCCTTTTGATTTCTGTGTACCACTGAATTGAGCTATGTACTGGGGATTTTGGTAAATGAAATACTATATGCTCTTTTGATAATACACTTTGACATTACGCATAGATTGTTTTGTGTTTGTGCTAACAGCCCCTTCCAAACAAAAAGATGTTTGTGTGTTGTATCAGATATCTGAAAAACAATCCACACCAATAACTCTTGACTCAATTCATACGGAAACCAGCACTGACTTCTGGATAAGTTGACCCTGGTTTTCAGGGGAAATGATTAGACTACAACTTCTCAACTTATTGCAGACTCTATATCAGTGTTTCTCAACCTGGGGGTCGGGACCCCTGGGGGGGGTCACAAGGGGGTGTCAGAGGGGTCTCCTAAGACCATAAAAACACAGTATTTGCTGTTGGTCATGGGGGTTCTACGTGGGAAGTTTGACCCATTTCAATCGTTAGTGGGTTCAGAATGCTCTTTGATTGTAGGTGAACTATAAATCCCAGTAACTATAACTCCCAAATGTCAAGGTCTATTTCTCCCAAACCCCACCAGTATTGAAATTTAGGGTATTTGTACCAAATTTGGTTCAGAGAATGAGAATATATCCTGTATATCAGATATGTACATTACAATTCATAACAGTAGCAAAATTACAGTTATAAACTAGCAATAAAAATAAATTTATGGTTGGGGGTCACCACAACATGAGGAACTATATTAAGGGGTCACGCCATTAGGAAGGTGGAGAAACACTGGTCTATATGGTATTTTTCTTTTCTTACGCACGAAATGAAAATGTGAGCAAAACACAAAGCTATGGAGGAAGCCAACTGTTTCAACACGCAAACTTTGCTTTTTGATTTACAACACTCCAAATTCCATAAAAGGGCATTTTGAAGTTTTGCAATACATGCCCAGGGCATTTCCATATTATGGGTAAGTTATTTTAACTTGTGTAATAACTGCCGTGATTTCAGAGGCACGAGGCTGTCTCCAATGCCAACTCTTTCCTACTCTAACTTACAGGAGCCATTTTTATTGAGTGGGTAAGTAGAGAACTGCAGTGGGACACATGTTTATGCTGGGGTGGGGTCAGGGGGCCTGAGATCCTCTGATATGGTATACTTTAAAAGTGCTGAACAAACAAACAAAAACTCCTAGGATGTCACTCCCTGGGAATTAGGTCACATGCACACATGCCCTGGAAAAATAGTTTTTTCATTGAAGACGCTCCTATCTCCACCAATCATTTTGCAAACCGTCTCACCCAACTTGGCAACAGCAAGGGTGTGAATGTCTGTATGCATGAACATTCTTCTCCTAAACAGATGAAGAGTCAAACATTCCCCACCTTGCACAACTTCTGATGAAGTTGTTTTCAAAACTGTATCTACTACTGATTCTGGGAAGAGAAAAGAAGCATCAGAAGCACTTCTCAAAGGATCGTGAGAGATTTGATGTTTAAAAAAGTAATTAAAATGGGGGAGTAGATCCGGTATGGATCAATACAAATAAGAATTCCCTGGTTCACATTATGTTCACATGTTCCTGAGTATCACATGCAAAGTTTTAATAGGCCTGCCCTGACACGTATCTTTGGTGTAGATTAGTGCAAGACCGAAAGATATTTCTGTAAGATCTGACCCTGCTTTTTCAAAACAATGAATTATCATCCTCTTCACATTCTTTCCATTTAGGATAATCAGGACCATTAAAGGGGTTTGAAAAGGAATATTTTGTACCCTACCCTTCTCAACCCGCTCAGGGCGGGAGCTGGAAAGGAGAAGACTTAGAGGCAATGTAACAACCATCTTCAAATACATAAAAGTGAACTAAGACTGTTTTTCACAGCTACACACCAAAGGATTCAAATGACTGTCCTTGCTAGCAAAATAATTAGTATCTGCGCAAAGTTCCTCTGACTTCAACTGGTCTTATATCAGGCAAATACATTCAGAATGGCAGGCTTAATGCCTATTTGCAGGTTTATTGTAAGCAGCACAGTTGAACTACTTTAATGTTTAACTGCAGTTTGTTTGTTGCTGTTAATGATTATTATGGTGTTTGAGCTACAATGGTACTTTGAGAACAAGACACCAGTCTGGAAAGTTCTTGCTGACTTTGGCATATTTTTTATCTGATAAAACTACACAATTTATTCTGTATTTTAGCTTTCCTAAAACAAGTTCACAGCATCCTAAAGTTAACATTTTCCCTGGTTTGAGGTCCTCTACGTCCTCCTGCAAGTGTCACCTCCGGCCACTTCCCAGTGACCACACATACCACAGATTTATTTATCTGTGAGCTTTCGATCACAATAGTATCTCCTAGCGTGCTAGTAGTAATTGTGGATGCTCAATGTTTACCGCATATCTTAATCCCTCATGAACACTTTCCAACTGTTCTACAGTTACAGCAGCAGCTACAATTATAGTCAATAGCATTACAGCTCCAGCATCTCTTAACTGAATTTCCAGGACCAAACGTAAAAACTAGACTGAGAGAGTGACATTTTTGCTTTCGACCAGTTTAATGTATGCAGGCTTTGTTTTATACATATTATTCATACACAGAATCTGAAGATAATCGCATAAAATGTTTAAATAATGTTGTGCATAAAACAAAGTCTTCATATGAAATATATATTCATTTCATGTTTAGACTTGTGTCTCATCTCCAAGATCTCTCTCATTATGCAAGTAAAGGTTTTCCCCTGACATTAAGTCCAGTTGTATCCAACTCTGGGGGTTAGTGCTCATCTCCATTTCTAAGCTGAAGAGCCGGCGTTGTCAGTAGACACCTCCAAGGTCATGTCGCCAGCATGACTGCATGGAGCGCCGTTTCCTTCCCACAGGAGCAATACCTATTGACCTACTCACATTTGCATGTTTTCAAACTGTTGGCAGAAGCTGGAGTTAACAGCGGGAGCTCACCCTGCTCCCCAGATTTGAACTGGCGACCTTTCGGTCAGCCAGTTCAGCAGCTCAGTGGTTTAACCCACTGCACCACTTGGGACTCCACTCTCATTATATAGGTATATAAAAAACAGATATTCCCAAATCTGAAAAATTCTGATATCCAAAATACTTCTGGTCCCATGCATTTCAAATACATGATACTCAATCTGTATTGATATTTCCAAGTACTAATGGAATTCTGATTCTTCATTTTTGTTTACTTCCAACAATACTAGTTTAAGAATTTACAATTTCGCATACACATATTGGTAAATTCTGAGATTATAGTATTGTTGGAAGTAAATCTATATACATTTATATGTAACAGATGGCACACACACACACATATATGCATGCCATCTGCACATATATAAATGGTGCTTCTGAGATGAGGTGGTCTATGGCCCCTTCCACACAGCTGTATAAAGTCCACACTGAACTGGATTACATGGCAATATGGACTTTGGGCGCTTCCACACAGCTATACAACTTAGAATATCAAGGCAGAATAACCCACAATATCTGCTTTGAACTGGAATATCTGAGTCCACACAGCCATATATCCCAGTTTAAAGCAGAAAACCTGGGATCAGATCCTGGGATATAGGGCCTGTCTGGCAGGGCTGTCTACACAGCCCGATATCCCAAAATATCAAGGCAGAAAATCCCACATTATATGAGTGTACTCAGATAACCCAGTTCAAAGCGGATATTCTGGGATATAGGGCTGTGTGGAATGGTTCTAAAAGGGCTCAGAGAAGGAAATCTGACATACCAAGATAACACAGAAGCAATATTGCTCAAGCTAAGATCTCACGTGGTTTTAGAAATAGCAAAGAAATGGAACTATAAAGACTCTCTTTGGTTAGTGCTAGAAAATGTCAGCAGCCTGGAAATACCGTTCATGCATGACATCTCCAGATGGGAAGGCTGCCTCCTTCCACACAGATGTATAAAATCCACATTGAACTGGATTATATGGCAGTGTGGACTGAGATAATAATAATAATAATAATAATAATAATAATAATAACAACAATAATAATATATTTATATTCTGCCCTATTTCCAAGAGGGTACTCGGGGCCCTTCCACACTTTTTCTCTCCACCAAAGAGGTTCATGGCCCAGATACTGGGGGGCCTTCCACACAGCCTATAACCCAGAATATCAAGGCAAAAAATCCCACAGTATCTTCTATGAACTGGGTGATCTGAGTCCACACTGTCAAATATTTCAGTTCAAACAGACATTGTGGGATTTTCTGGGATATAGGGCTATGTGAAAGGATCCTCAACTCAGTTCAAAGCAGATATTGTGTATTATCTGTCTTGATATTCTGAGTTATATAGCTGTGTGGAAGGGTCCACAGACACTCACATCAGAAGTGCTTAGATTTCAAGGATTTGGATACTGCGCTTGTGGTGTTAGAAAAATTATACTTAAAGAAACATGTTTACCACGCATGGGCAAACTTTGGCCTTCCAGGTGTTTTGGACTTCAACTCCCACAATTCCTAACAGCCTAACATCGACACCGAAATACAACACCGCCTGAGCTCTGCGAGTGCAGCATTTTTCCGAATGAAGCAGAGAGTGTTTGAGGACCGGGACATCCGTAGGGATACCAAGGTGCTTGTTTATAAAGCTATTGTCCTCCCAACCCTGCTATATGCCTGCGAGACGTGGACTGTCTACAGACGTCACATGCAACTCCTGGAACAATTCCATCAGCGCTGCCTCCGGAAAATCCTGCAAATCTCTTGGGAAGACAGGCGGACAAATGTCAGTGTGCTGGAAGAAGTCCTCCACCATCAACTCCGCTGGACCAGCCACATTGTCCGTATGCCCGACCACCAAAGCAGTTGCTCTACTCCGAACTCAAGAACGGAAAATGGAATGTTGGTGAACAGGAAAAGAGATTTAAAGATGAGCTCAAAGCCAACCTCAAAAACTCTTGCATAGACACTGAGAACTGGGAAGCCCTGGCCCTTGAGTGATCCAGCTGGAGGTCAGCTGTGACCAGCAGTGCTGCAGAATTTGAAGAGGCACGAATGGAGGGTGAAAGAGAGAAACGTGCCAAGAGGAAGGCACGTCAAGCCAACCCTGACCGAGACCACCTTCCACCTGGAAACCAATGCCCTCACTGTGGGAGAACATGCAGATCAAGAATAGGGCTCCACAGTCACCTACGGACCCACCAGAATCCTGGAAGATTATCCTACTCGGCCAACAAGGGATCGCCTAAGTAAGTAAGTACCGGCTGTTAGGAATTGTGGGAGTTGGAAGTCCAAAACACCTGGAGGGCCAAAGTTTGCCCATGCCTGGTATATGCAAATCAGTCTGCATATATTGCAGATTTCAATATTAATGTCAAAAATACGTAGTATGATTTTACATAGGATTTTGTGCTACATTAGAACAGTAAAGACAAATATCACTTAAGTAAAATAAACATTAAATATTAAATAACCAGAAAAATAAAATAAGGTGTAAACACTACACTAATCTAGAAATCTGCTATTGCAACACATCCAATGAAGTGGTTTAAAACCAGTATTAAAAAAGGATTAGGACTAAGTACGTTCCAGTCTATTTGGAATACACGAAGCGTGTTTAAGAACTGGTCCAAGAGTGAAATTGACTTTTCCAGGATTATAGAATCATAGAATCAAAGAGTTGGAAGAGACCTCATGGGCCATCCAGTCCAACCCCCTGCCAAGAAGCAGGAATATTGCATTCAAATCACCCCTGACAGATGGCCATCCAGCCTCTGCTTAAAAGCTTCCAAAGAAGGAGCCTCCACCACACTCCCGGGCAGAGAGTTCCACTGCTGAATGGCTCTCATGAAAAAAACTCGACATCACACTCTAAAATAATATTTTATGCTTTTTCTACTATGTAGCTGATTAGTCATAGGTGGATCACTTTCAGGCAGCTGATTTCAAGGTTCTGCTTATAGCTCTTCACTGTGTAAAGGTTACAGTCCATGAAGGAGCAGCACATAGGAATATTCTCACAGTCACCAAGACAGTTAGCACCTATGTTTCCAGTTCGAAGTCTCCTGAACCAATGAAAGGTAATGAAAACCTTGGCTGTTTGACCAGTCAACAGTCACTTCTATGAGCACACTGCAAGCACAAAGATCCTTTCAATGTAAAATAATAAGCGCCCTGTTGCAGGAATCATTTCCTTGAAGGAGGGAGAGGCTGAGAAATGCTCCAGCAAGACATCAGAGTCATCACTGTTCACGAAATGTCTCCTCCTGCTTTCGCAAGATAATATTCCTGAGAATCAAGCCACATCAGTAGCAAAAAGGGGGTAGTAGTCCAGAAAGACAGGGTGCCCACATTCACTGGCAAGACCCTCCTCATTCTCAATCTATTTTCGCAGCAGGGTTTTGACAGAAGCAGCCTGGCCAAAAAGCCCTGGAGGGAGAGCCAAGGACAGGCTCCTCCTGTGACCCCACAGAGCCAAAGCCAGCAGCTGCTGCAGCCACTGCCTCTGCCTGGGTGTGCAGCCTTTAGGAAGACACCAGGAGACCCATCCCGCTCTCGAATCGGTTTAAAGGGACAACTTCCCCCCCTCCCCGCTTAGAAACAAAGGCGAAAACGTGCTTACCTTTTGCAAAAGACGACATTTTGGATCCTTAGGAAAATAAAATACTCTGGCTCTAGAAAAATATAGAAAAATTGAGGCGCCTTCTCCCTCCCACCCCCCTTTTCTCTCTCTGTCTTTTTCCTCGGGGAAAAAAGGCCCTTTCCGGCCACGCAGCTCTTCCTTCCCAGCAGATGGTTCCCTGTATCAAGTATCGATCCTTGGAGAGGCTTGAAGAAGGACCCAAAGGGCTCCCTCTTCCTCCTCCTCCAACCAAAGGAATGCTGCCAGGCCCTCCTCCTCCTTCCTTCCCTTCCTCCCTCCCTCTGCCCTTGGAAACGAGCGGCCCGGGATGCGAGGCGAAAGCCACACGGATTTAAATTTCATCAATGAAAGGGGTGGGATCCGGATTGAAAGCGCCTCCCAGTCGTCGTCCCCCGCCTCCATCCAACAAAGGGAGGGGCTTTGCTCCATCCGGGCAGAGTGCCCAAGCCAAGATACGGGGACTGTATACATAATCACCAGCTTAATCCAGTGTTTCTCAACCTGGGGGTCGGGACCCCTGAGGAGGTCGCGAGGGGGTGCCAGAGGGGTGTTAAAGACCATAAGAAAACACAGTATTTTCTGATAGTCATGGGGATTCCATATTGGAAGTTTGAGCCAATTCTATCATTGGTGGTGTTCATAATGCTCTTTGGTTGTATGTCAACTATAAATCCCAGCAACTACAACTCCCAAATGTCAAGATCGATTTTCCCCAAACTCCACCAGTGTTCAAATTTGGGCATATTGAGTATTTGTGCCAAGTTTGGTCCAGATCCACCATTGCATGAGTCCACAGTGCTCTCTGGATATAGGTGAACTACAACTCCCAAACTCAAGGTCAATGCCCATCAAACTCTTCTAGTGTTTTCTGTTGGTAATAGGAGTCCTGTATGCCATGTTTGGTTCAATGCCATAATTGGTGGAGTTCAGAATGCTCTTTAATTTAGGTGAACTATAAATCCCAGCAACTATAACTCCCAAATGACAAAATCATTTTTTTTTAGTGAAGGACATACATTGGGTTGTTAGGTGGACTGGATGGCCTCAAGTATTTTCTGTTGGTCATGGGGGTTCTGTGTGGGAAATTTGCCCCAATTCAAATCCATTTCTGGTGGGGTTCAGAATGCTCTTTGATTATAGGTGAACTATAAATCCCAGCAACTACAACTCCCAAATTACAAAATCAATCCTCCCCCAACCCCACTAGCATTTACATGTGGTGCATTGGGTATTTGTGCCCAGTTTGGTCCAGTGAATGAAAATACATCTTGCATATCAGATATTTACATTATGATTTATAACAGTAGTAAAATGACTGTTATGAAGTAGCAACAAAAACAATGTTATGGTTGGGGGTCACCACAACATGAGGGACTGTATTAAGGGGTCACGGCATTAGGAAGGTTGAGAACCACCTGTTGTTAATCTGACTCACTAGTCATGTCCCATCCCTAGGTATATCAAATCAAAACATTTATTTCGGTCATTGACCAGCACAGGAAATAGTGTCAAATTTCCATACAAACCTGGCATGTTTGGTACATTAAAAATATAAATATAAATATAACTACTAAAAACACAATATGGGTGAGGGAGCAGAAGGGGAAACAGGGTGAAAACATACAATGCCCAGATCCATCACCAAATTGTAGATTCAGGGAAGAAGATTACACAGATATAGTATCATAGATTTGAAAGGGATCCACAGATGGAGTTTGCAGGAAATAGACCTTGACATTTGGGAGTTTTTGTCACTGGGATTCACAGTTCACCTACAATCTAAGAGCACTCTGAACCCCACCAACGATAGAATTGGACTAAACTTCCCACACTGAACCCCCATGACCAACAGAAAATACTTAAGGCCATCCAGTCCAACTCCCTTCATCAGGGCAAGAAAACGTAATCAAAGTCCTCCTGACAAAGAGCCATCCAGCCATAGATATAGATAGATATGATTCACACACACACAGATATAGATATAGATTTGAAAGGGATCCTTAAAGAAGGACAATGATATGTTGCATGTTCCAGGGTGGGCAAACCAGACACTTTCCACATCAACACTGACAAAGAAACAGCAAGAAATACTGTTATCCACAAGCATAAAGAAATTACACTTTCTCATTACTTTATTTTCCAGATCAACAGACTGGGCCACAGCAACGCATGGCAGGGGACAGCTAGTCTATCTATATTATATAATATAAATATATATATAAATGCTCTGTGCATAATGAGTACCTTAAAAACAAAAGAATCAATGAACGAAATCACACCAAATTTAGCAACAAAACGTCTCACAACACAAGGAGTGACCATCACTCAAAAAATTATGATTTTGTCATTTGGGATTTATAGTTCACCTATAATCAAAGCGCATTCTGAACTCCACCAGCAATGGAATTGAACCAAACTTGGTACACAGAACTCCCATGACCAACAGAAAATACTGAAATTGCAACAGCAAAAACAACAGAGAGAAAAACAGGCGGGGACATCTAAACACCTTTCAAGAAGAGTTTGCTCCAGGCACAGTCAGCCCATTGTATGCTAATCAAGGTGGTCAGTTGAAAGATTCACACCTAGCCCAACTTACAAAAGCCCTTTGTCTCACCCTGGTCATTCCACAGATACATAAAACCCCCTTTTTCCCAGTTTTAGCAGACCTCACCTCTGAGGATGCTTGCCATAGATGCAGGTGAAACGTCAGGAGAAATGCCTCTGGAACATGGCCATATAGCCCGAAAAAACCCACAAGAACTGAGTGATTCCAGCCATGAAAGCCTTCGACAATACAATACTGAAAGGGTTTGGTGGGCATTAACCTTGAGTTTTGGAATTGTAGTTCATCTCCATGAACACTGTGGACTCAAACAATGATGGATCTGGACCAAACTTGACAGGAATACTCAAGATGCCCAAATGTGAACACAGATGGAGTTTGGGGAAAATAGACCTAGACATTTAGGAGTTGTAGTTACTAGGATGGATAGTTCACCTACAATCATTCCGAACCCCACCAACGATGGAATTGGGCCAAACATCCCACACAGAGCCCCCATGACCTACAGAAAACACTGTGTTTTCTGGTGGTCTTTGGTGACCCTTCTGACACCCCCCTGGTGACCCCCTCAGGTCTTGACTTTCCAGGTTCAGAAATGCTGCCTTAAGGCCACCCAGGCCAATTCCCTTCACCAGGGCAAGAAAACATAATCAAAGTCCTCCTGACAAATGGCCATCCAGCCATTCACACACACACATATATGTATATGACAGATGCAGTATCAAAGATTTGAAAGGGACCCCTAAAGAAGGACAATGATATGTTGCATGTTCCAGAGTAGGCAAACCAGACAATCTCCACATCAACACTGGCAAAGAAACAGCAAGAAATACTGTTTACCCACAAGCATAAAGACATTACATATATTAGAAACCAACACTTTCTCATTACTTTTCCACAGAACAGAGAAGCATCCCGAGCTCTGAGGATTACCTGGGAAGGAATCCCACTGGAGCATTGCAGCGCACCCAAATACCTGGGAGTCACTCTGGACCGTGCTCTTACCTACAAGAAGCACTGCCTGAACATCAAGCAAAAAGTGGGTGCTAGAAACAATATCATACGAAAGCTGACTGGCACAACCTGGGGATCACAACCAGACACAGTGAAGACATCTGCCCTTGCGCTGTGCTATTCTGCTGCTGAGTATGCATGCCCAGTGTGGAACACATATCACCACACTAAAACAGTGGATGTGGCTCTTAATGAGACATGCCGCATTATCACGGGGTGTCTGCGCCCTACACCACTGGAGAAATTACACTGCTTAGCCGGTATTGCACCACCTGACATCCGCCAGGAAGTAGCAGCCAATAGTGAAAGGACCAAGGCAGAGACATCTCCAGCTCATCTCCTGTTTGGGTATCAGCCAGCACGTCAACGACTTAAATCTAGAAATAGTTTTCTAAGATCTACAGAAACACTCGCTGGAACACCTCAGCAAGCGAGAGTCCAAAAGTGGCAGGCTCAAACCCAGAACCTCAACCAATGGCTGATACCAAATGAGAGACTCCCCCCTGGGCACACAGAAGACTGGACGACTTGGAAGGCGCTGAACAGACTGCGCTCTGGCACCACGAGATGCAGAGCCAATCTTAAGAAATGGGGCTACAGGGTGGAATCCTCGGCATGCGAGTGCGGAGAAGAACAAACCACTGACCACCTGCTGCAATGCACCCTGAGCCCTGCCACATGCACGATGGAGGACCTTCTTGCGGCAACCCCAGAGGCACTCCAAGTGGCCAGATACTGGTCAAAGGACATTTAACCAAATACCAAATTTGCAAAATCTGTGTGTTTTTTTTTTCCTTTTTCTTTTTAATCTGTGTGTTTGTTTTGCTCTGTTAGAATTGTAATACAATGGTTGCTGATGACACGATAAATAAATAAATAAATAAATAAATAAATAAGCCCTCCAGGTGTTTTGAACTTCAACTCCCATAAACATAGTATTGGTGTGAGTTGAAGTCTACACCACCTGGAGGGCCGAAGTTTGCCCATGCGTGGGATAAATAAACATAATGCTGCTGAGATTCCTCTGAGCAGCCCCTCCTCGACTCAAAGCCCAGGCCGCCCTCGAGACGCTCGCGCCTTTATTCCCGCCAAACGGGGGACTTCCAGAGGCCTAGTTCAAGCGACAGAGAGGCAAGCCTTCCCTCAGAGCCAGGAAGCCTTCGTGCGGCCCTGTTTGTGCTCAAAGGGCCGGGGAGGAGGGGGAGGAGAAGGGGGGAAGAAAGGGGGGAGACGGCGGCTCCTGTCCCGCCCTGCTCCACTCCTCCTCGGCGCTGACGCCTCACTCCACCTCCCAGGCTGCCATTGGCGAGGGCCGCGAAAGAGGAGGCTCCAGTGGAGGCCGCAGGAGGAAGGCCCCGCGTGTGAAGGGGAAAGAGGCATTCTCTCATTCTCCGGGCATTCTCCCACTCCCCCTCCAGGCCGTGGGCTGGCTACCACCACTGCTTCTCGTTCTCCTACTACGCACCTCTGTCCTGAGGCAGGGGGGCAAGGAGGGGGCCGGACCTCCAAAGGCAGCGGACTCTCGCAAGGCCGGGAAGCCGGAACGGAAGTGCTGCCGGGAGCCCTGCCGCCCCGCCTTGCCTGGGAGGGAAGCCGCCACCTCCGCGGGAGAAGCCGCCTGAGGCCTGAGGGGGGCGGCCGTGGGGCCAGGTGGCCCTCTCCTCGGAGGGGAAGGGTCAGGCCTTGCTCCCAAAGGGCTTCCCAGCACCCTTCCACTGGCCAAGATGAGTCGCCTTTGTGGAGAGCCAAAGCGGGGTATAAAATAATAATAATAATAATAATAATAATAATAATAAAACAATACAAGCCAGTAAAGGTGGTCCCAGTGGTGATCGGCACACTGGGTGCAGTGCCTAAAGACCTTGGCCTGCACTTAAACACAATCAGCACTGAGAAAATTTCCATCTGCCAGCTGCAGAAGGCCACCTTACTGGGATCTGCACACATTGGGTTGTTGTAGGTTTTTTCAGGCTATATCGCCATGTAGAGACATCAGACTGGCAACAAAGATCCGCCTAGTCAAAGCCATGGTATTCCCTGTAGTAACCTACGGATGTGAGAGCTGGACCTTAGGGAAGGCTGAGCGAAGGAAGATCGATGCTTTTGAACTGTGGTGTTGGAGGAAAGTTCTGATAGTGCCTTGGACTGCGAGAAGATCCAACCAGTCCATCCTCCAGGAAATAAAGCTGCTCATTGGAGGGAAGGATACTAGAGACAAAGTTGAAGTACTTTGGCCACATCATGAGGAGACAGCAAAGCTTAGAGAAGACAATTATGCTGGGGAAAGTGGAAGGTAAAAGGAAGAGGGGCCAACCAAGGGCAAGATGGATGGATGGCATCCTTGAAGTGACTGGACTGACCTTGAAGGAGCTGGGGGTGGTGACGCCGACAGGGAGCTCTGGCGTGGGCTGGTCCATGAGGTCACGAAGAGTCGGAGACGACTGAACGAATGAACAACAACAACATAATATAATATACAATAATATAATATAATATATAATATAATATAATATAATATACAATATTCTCACCTCTCTTGAGGGACTCAGACCAGTTTCCAACCATAACATCACATACAGTCAATAAAAACATCATAATTCATATTTGTTTGTTTGTTCATTCATTCAGTCGTCTCCGACTCTTCGTGACCTCATGGACCAGCCCACACCAGAGCTCCCTGTCGGCCGTCACCACCCCCAACTCCTTCAAGGTCAGTCCAGTCACTTCAAGGATGCCATCCATCCATCTTGCCCTTGGTCGGCCCCTCTTCCTTTTACCTTCCACTTTCCCCAGCATAATTGTCTTCTCCAGGCTTTGCTGTCTCCTCATGATGTGGCCAAAGTACTTCAACTTTGTCTCTAGTATTCTTCCCTCCAGTGAGCAGCCGGGCTTTATTTCCTGGAGGATGGACTGGTTGGATCTTCTCGCAGTCCAAGGCACTCTCAGCACTTTCCTCCAACACCACAGCTCAAAAGCATCTATCTTCCTTCGCTCAGCCTTCCCTAAGGTCCAGCTCTCACATCCGTAGGTTACTACAGGGAATACCATGGCTTTGACTAGGCGGATCTTTGTTGCCAGTCTGATGTCTTTACTCTTTACTATTTTATCGAGACTGGACATTGCTCTCCTCCCAAGAAGTAAGCGTCTTCTGATTTCCTGGCTACAGTCTGCATCTGCAGTAATCTTTGCACCTAGAAATACAAAGTCTGTCACATAATAACAATAATAATAATAATATTTATTTTTTATTTATTTAAAAGTTTTGTATACCGACCTTCTCACCTCTCTTGAGGGACTCTGACCGGTTTCCAACCATAACATCACATACAGTCAATAAAAACATCATAATTCATATTACAGTAAAACAATTAAAACAGCAATTACATTCAATAACTACGATGGTCAGTTATCACACTAAAATCGTTGTTCATCATCATCCATATCTCAGGGTGTTGGCTCACTCGTCGAATGCCTGTCTCCATAACCACATCTTCACCTGTTTCCTAAATGTCAGGATAGAAGGGGCGGTTCTGATCTCCAGTAGGAGAGAGTTCCAGAGTCGAGGGGCCACCACCGAGAAGGCCCTGTCCCTCGTCCCCACCAGACGCGCTTGCGAGGCCGGTGGGACCGAGAGCAGGGCCTCTCCAGACGATCTTAATAATCTTGATGGTTCATAGGGGAGAATACGTTCGGAGAGGTAAACAGGGCCGGAGTCGTTTAGGGCTTTATAGGTTAACACCAGCACTTTGAATTGTGCTCAGAAGCTAATTGGCAGCCAGTGGAGCTGGTGTAACAGCGGAGTGGTGTGCTCCCTGTACCCAGCACCCGTTAGTAGTCTGGCTGCCGAGCGTTGGACTAGCTGCAGCTTCCGGGCAGTCTTCAGAGGCAACCCCACGTAGAGAGCGTTGCAGTAATCTAAACGGGATGTAACCAAAGCGTGGACCACCGTGGCCAAGTCAGACTTCCCAAGGTACGGGCGCAGCTGGCGCACAAGTTTTAATTGTGCAAAAGCTCCCCTGACCACCGCTGAAACCTGGGGGTCCAGGCTCAGCGATTAATCTAGGAGATTCTCAAAAGCAAGCTCAGTGGAGCAATACAATGAAGGCCATAAACACCTGGGCCATACCTGTCATAATTGGACCATACCTGTCCACATTGTCCAGTTCTACCTGCGTCCAGTTTATGATGCTGGCATAAACTGGATGCAGGCAGAACTGGACAATTTGGACAGAAAAACAAGAAAACTCATGACCATTAATAATTCATTACATCCTTGCAGTGATGTTGACCGGCTCTATCTGCCTAGAAAGTCTGGGGGCAGAGGACTTTTACAAGTCAAACAAGCAGTCGAAGAAGAAAAACACGCCCTGGCAGAATATGTCAAGGAAAGCCAAGAACCTGCTTTAATTGAAGTCAATAATCGGAAACTTCTCAAAGCACAGCAGACAAAGAGTCAGTACAAGAAAACTGCACTCCAAACCAGAGCTGACAACTGGCACAACAAAGCCTTACATGGGCAGTTGCTTGAGAAGATTGAAGGAAAAGTTGACAAGGAGAAGACCTGGTTATGGGTCATGAATGGAACCCTGAAGAAGACAGAAGGCCTGATTCTTGCAGCAAGCCATCAGAACCAATGCTATTAAGGCCAGGATTGAAAAATCAGCGATGACCCAAAATGCAGACTGTGCAAGGAAGCTGATGAAACCATGGATCATATCCTCAGCTGTTGCAAGAAAATTGCACAAATGGATTACAAACAAAGGCACAACTCTGTGGCCCAGATGATTCACTGGAACTTATTTTTATTTATTTATTTATTTATTATTCAAGCTTATATGCCGCCACTCCCCTTATGTCACAAGTACCACCTGCCAGCAGTAAAAAATTGGTGGGATCATAAACCCGCAAAGGTCGTGGAAAATGAACATGCAAAAATACTGTGGGACTTTCGAATCCAGACTGACAAAGTTTTGGAACACAATACACCAGACATCACGATTGTGGAAAAGAAAAAAGTCTGGATTATTGATGTCACCATACCGGGTGACAGTCGCATTGAGGAAAAGCAACAGGAAAAACTCAGCTGCTATCAAGACCTCAAAATCGAACTGCAAAGGCTCTGGCATAAACTAGTCCAGGTAGTCCCAGTGGTCATTGGTGCACTGGGTGCCCTGCCAAAAGATCTCAGCCGGCATTTGGAAACAATAAACACCGACAAAATCACGATCTGTCAACTGCAAAAGGCTACCTTACTTGGATCTGCGCGCATCATTCAAAAATACATCACACAGTCCTAGATGCTGTGAGGATCTCACAATCTCTGAGGATGCTTGCCATGGATGCAGGCGAAACGTCAGGAGAGAATGCTTCTAGAACATGGCCATATAGCCCGAAAAACCTACAACAACCCAATCATCATCATCATCATAGTGTGTTGTGTGGTTTTCGGCTCTGTTCCAGAAGCATTCTCCTGACATTTCGCCTGCATCTATGGCAAGCATCTTCTGAGGTGAGGACCTCACAACCTCTGAGGATGCTTGCCATAGATGCAGGTGAAATGTCAGGAGAGAATGCTTCTAGAACATGTCCATATAGCCCGAAAAACCTAAAACAACCCAATCATCATCATCATAGTGTGTTGTGTGGTTTTCGGCTTTGTTGTAACAGCATTTTCTCCCAACATTTCACCAGCATCTATGGCTGGCATCTCAGAGAATGTCGTCAACAATATATAATAATTATAATATAGTGATGATGATGTAGGCTCCACAGAGTATAAGCACCCAGGCCAAGTTGAGTTTCCTTTGTATAGAGTAAAAGTGTGGTATAAAGAGACATCAAAATCTTCTGTCTCTACATCTATCTATAACGTATAATAAAAGTGAAAGTGTGTATGTGGCTGAGGTGTCCACTTGCACAGACAGACTCCTGTTTCTACATAGAGCTACAACTTCCACCATTCAGAAGACACCAATGGCCTGCCCTCCAATGTACATTATAAGAGCGCCACATCCCAAGGTTCCTTTCTCTCTCCACCGGTGTGGAATTTGCGTGCCCCTCCGCCCACTGCCTTCCACTTAACCCTTTCCTACCATTTCCTATGGCACACAACAAACAAAGGAATTGATCAGCAACTGAACGGGTTTGGAGGACTGACTTAACAAATGGAAGTTGTAGTTCACCCTGAATCAAGAAATACCACTGTGACCCCCACCCACAATGGGCCTGAACTACATTTGGCACACAGAACCCCTGTGACCAGATTTGGAGGCAACTGACCTTAATTTATAGGAGTTGTAATTGACCATCCAATATTTTTGAGAATTCAGGACCACTATGGAGTCATACACCTGAAGAGGAGGCTGAGCATGAAACAAAATGAGTCAGATACAATAAAACGTATTAATAAACAAACACATATATATGGTTTATATTGCACCCTACAAATATACCATATCAGAGCCTGAAGAAAAGCAAATATGCACAACTGGAAAGGCCTCTGCTTGGTGACCAGTCATACCTCACACAATGGAGAACTCGGTTCAAGGCCTTTGGGAACAATGGTGGGGATGAGACAGTCCTTCCGCAAGAACTAAAATATGGTCAGTGGCCTCACCGTTACTACTCCGTTGCAACGAGAGTGAAACCCTCTTATAGTGCTGAGGCAACAGGGATGTTGGGAGGGGAGAGGCTGACTACCCACGAAAAGCAGGACAACAAGCCTCTTGACTTCTGCTTCACCTCCTCCTCCCTCCCCTGCGTGGAGTCATTCCATGTGGTGCCTGGAGGTGGGGGTGCCTCGGTGTCTTCGTTTTTAGGCCTGTTCTTGAGGTTATTTGGGGCGCTGATTCAGAAAATTGCATTGGATAGACCACATCAACTCTAGATAATTCAATATGGTTTTATGTGGGCAAGCAGGTGGCGACTACTGGATGGTATATGTGCTGTATCAGAAACTAGAACTGATGTAGTCTATCCAATGCAACTTTCTGAATCAGCACCCCAAATAATGAAACCAAATCTAAAGTTGACCAAAAACTGATTCGTAACCCTTTTGGTACTGATGTTGGAGAGTGGTCCCTAGTAAAAGTGGTCCCTGGTCAAAAAAGGTTGGGAATCACTTCTATAGGGCATGTGAGATGGGGAAAGGCTTTCAAAGACAAAATCATAATCTACATTGTTCATAGTTCATCAGTCATAAAGGAAAAGCAATCTGATTCTCTTTGTGTATGGCTTTGTTTCAGACAAATGAGCCTGTTCAGGCTCTGAGATTTTAGGAGCAGCACTTTCCAGTTCCTGCTGTCTTTTTCCAATCAAGTTTGGTGGGAACAAAAGAAGAGGGCCTTCTTGGCTGCCCCCAGATTCTGCAATTCTTTTCCTAAGGGAGGTAAGATGGCTGCTGCCTTGCTCTCCTTCCACTGGGAAGTGAAAACTCTCCTAGTGCATCAGGCTATAGATTTAAAAAAAATATTTTTATTATTATTTTATCATGGTTCAATACACTTGTGATACATTGTTTATTTTACAGCAGATACATATTATTCAATACAACCTACCATACTTTAACTTTTGGCATCTAGTGTTATTTTTCTGCTTATACATATTATCTATCCCTCACCGCTGTGCTCCCCTCCCCCCTCCCAAGCCACAGCTTTTACATATCATCTGTCCAAAATTTCAATTCTTCTTGTGGAGGTAACTTTCCTTCTTTCTTTTTTAATCCTTTTTCAATAATTTTTCTCCATACATCATCAAAATCTCTTTGTTTCCATATACCTCTTTTAACTTTTAATATACATGTCAGCTTATCATTTATTACCAATTTCCACACTTCCTTGTACCACTCCTCTATTGGTATATTTATTTCTTTTTTCCAGTTCCTTGCTATAAGCAGTCTTGCTATTGTTAATAAGTTTGTTATCACATCTTTATCCTCTTTTTTCTAATTGTTTATTATTATATAATGATAATAAAGCTATACTAGGACTTCTTTCTATTTTAATGTGCATTATATCTTTTATTTCTCTAAATACTTTCCCCCCAAAATTATTTACATATTTACATTGCCACCACATATGTATATATGTTCCTGATTCTTGACATCCTTTCCAGCAGTTTTTGAGTAGTTTTTATTTTTATATGCTATTCTTACTGGTATTAGGTACCATTTCCATATTAACTTATAATAATTTTCTTTAACCCGGTATTGATACATTCTTTAGATGTCTTTGTCCCCATAATTGTTGCCACTCTGTTCCATTTATTTTTACCCCTAAATCTTCTTCCCAGACCTCCTTGAGGATGTTGTTTTTTGTTTTTCCTTTCTTTATTTCAATTATTATCTT
Organism: Anolis sagrei ordinatus; assembly: GCF_025583915.1. Lineage (NCBI taxonomy): Eukaryota > Metazoa > Chordata > Lepidosauria > Squamata > Anolidae > Anolis > Anolis sagrei. The sequence continues at coordinate 197,628,142 of NW_026844366.1, forward strand.
ATATACTTTACTAGTTATTCCTTTCAAATTTTCATGCTCCTCTACAACCCTTCCACTTTGTATTATCTGTTCAAACTGGTTAAGCTTCCGGTTTTATTATTTTTTCCCAATGTTCAAACCATTGTTCTAATTGTATACAATGGAACCATGTCAATTTTACAGATTGGCTATAGATTTTTTAAATAGTGTATTAATTTAAAAACAGAGTTCAATACTCTGCAAGAAAAAGTATTTTGCTATATATATCAGATGCCTGTCATGCTTTTAAGATGTACTGGTTTAAATAATTTGTAAGCCACCTGAAGTCCTAGTATTTGGGGAATGCCAGAATATCAACAAATAATAATAATAATAATAGCAGCAGGTGATGATGATACCTTGTAAACTACTAATCCCTGGGCTCTATAGACTGGAACCTGTCGCCATTGCATTAAAAATGACATGAACCTGCTGACACTGCATAGTGCAGATATATCTGTACATTGTGAGAATGGAGCAGAGCTTTCTAGACATGCTGAAATTCACTAAGGGCACTTCCACATAGCCCTATATCCCAGAATATCAAGGCAGAAAATCCCACAATATCAGCTTTGAACTGAGTCCATATCAAGACAGGAATTTCCTGCCTTGATATTCTGGGATATAGGGCTGTGTGGAAGGGCCCTATGTGTCTGTGTTGTCCAAATGCAATTTCAGCTCATCCAGACGACAGATATAGAAAGTGGAAAGGTGTCCTGTGGAGTGTTTGTGAGTTCTCCACAGCTAAGCTCTCAATTGAGCCGGCTTGAAAGAATGTGTTTAGCCAGATATTTTTAAGAAAAACAGAGTGGGTGGGCTTTACAGGAGACAGGAAAGGAGGTTTCCCTCTGGTTTCTCACATTCAGTCTCTGTTTATTGAATTTAGGCTTCACACAAATGTTGGGAATTTGGCAGGATTATGTACAGCTTGGAAGTCTTCCAATACATGCATGAAGCCCCTCTGCTAATCAGGTGGAGGGAGAGGTCTCCAGATTACACTTTGCTCACTCAAGTCTTGTCTCACTGAAAGTATTTTCTCCCTTGCTTTTTTGGCAGGAGGCAATCTTCCAAAATGACTTTTCTTGTGCCTTTCTGGTATAAGTGGAATGTCTTATTCATGAGACCTAAAAGCTGTCCATAACATTAATACTATTTATAATATGCCTGGATATTGCTACATTGCAAAGGTACTTTTAGGAAGGATGCACTCTAATTACAAACTAGCCGTTCCCTACCACGCATTGCTGTGGCCCAGTCTGGTGATCTGGAAAATAAAGTAATCAGAAAGTGTTGGTTTCTAATATATGTAATTTCTTTATGCTTGTTGGTAAACAGTATTTCTTGCTGTTTCTTTGTCAGTGTTGATGTGGAGATTGTCTGGTTTGCCTACTCTGGAACATGCAACATATTATTGTCCTTCTTTAGGGATCCCTTTCAAATCTATGATACTATATCTCTGTGTGTGAATAATATCTATCTATCTATATCTATGGCCGGATGGCTCTTTGTCAGGAGGGCTTTGATGACGTTTTCTTGCCCTGGCAAAGGGAGTTAGACTGGATGGCATTAAGTATTTTCTGTTGGTCATGGGGGCTCTATGTGGGAAGTTTGCCCCAATTCTGTCGTTCGTGGGGTTCAGATTGCTCTTTGATTGTAGGTGAACTATAAATCCCAGTAACTACAACTCCCAGATGTCTATTTCCCCCAAACATCATCTGTGTTCATATTTGGGCATATGAAATATTTATGCCAAGTTTGGTCCAGATCCATCATTGTTTGAGTCCACAGTGCTCTCTGGATGTAGGTGAACTACAATTCCCAAACTCAAAGTCAGTGCCCACCAAACCCTCCCAATTTTTTTTCTGTTGGTCGTGGGAGTTCTGTGTACCAAGTTTGGTTCAATTCCATCATTGGTGAAGTTCAGAATGCTTTTTGATTGTAGGTTAACTATAAATCCCAGCAACTTCAACTCCCAAATGACAAAATCAATTTTTTTTGAGTGATGGTCACTCCTTGGGTTAGTAGGTGTCTTGTGGCCAAATTTGGCAGCAATGGTTTTAGAGTTTCATTAATCCCACAAACGAACATTACATTTTTATTTATATAGACTGAGAAATGCATTGAGTTTGGAAATGGCAGTATAGGGACACTGAACTTTTGACTCCCTTCTTGTATATAGTTCAGTTACTATATACAAGAAGAGATGTATATAGTTCAGTTACTGTTTTTACTTGTTTCACTCAGTACATTTAGTTGTCATCATCCTAGTAAGCTTTTTACTAATTGGTGTAAATTATTAAAATGTTTAGAAGTTAGTCATTTTGGCAATATTGCCATTTGTTTAAAACCTACGTTTCTCCCAAATAGTTATAAAATCGTAATTTGCCAAATCATCTATGCCACTGAATTTCCAAATGACCTAAATGGCAGAGCTTGGTCATAGCTATCCACACCCAAAGAAATTATATATTTGATTCCTATGATGAGTTAGATCATCATATTCATGTTTACTTGTATTCTACTCTTCCATGGTAAATCTGTGTCCAAAACAGCTTACAACAACATCAAAAAGATTACATAAGCCTCCCCAATTCCCCTCCCTCCAAATAATTAAATTACTACAGTCCATAACACTAACATCGTACAAATAAGTTTAACATCTCACACATCATCATTAACCAGTTTCCTTAATAATCCACAGTGAGGCCTGGCAAGAGCCAACAATGGTGTAGGGATATGAGCATTGGCTTAGCCACAGAGAGTCCAGGGTTTGAATATAGGTGACCTTGGACAAGTTATACTCTCTCAGCCTCAGAAGAAGGCAAAGAAACTTCTGAATAAACTTTACCAAGACAAACCCATTATAGGGTTGCCATAGGTCAGAAGTAACATGAAGACAACAAGAAGGCCTAATAAAAGAGACCCCTGAGAGAGAAATCCAAGTTGCAGCATATTTTAAAAAAAAGTATCCAGTTTTGCCCAGATGTCAACTCTTAAGAAGACCTTACAGTCTGCAGATGACTCGGCCATTGCCACCACAGTCATCAATCACCCTTGTGGTTGAGTCAGGGCTTCATCCTCCTAGTCCAGGTGGAAATTGGCCAGACAGCAACAGGTGTGATGACAGAAGGACTCCTTGCCAGATGGCAATAGGACTACTTTTGAAAACTTCTGGTTTTCAGTTTCTAGGCTGCATGTTGAAATCAACCTTAGGAAGCATGTTGCACTGATGCTGAAAGAATTTTGCTGGTTGTAGTTCCTTTTTGAAACACAATCCACAATGCTGATGCTTGTTTTTAAGTTATGTGTGTGTCTGTGACTGTAGGTCCCATGAGTTACTCAACACATTGTCTTAGGCCTAAATCACTCTCTTTGGGGGTGGGGGCACACATGTTATTTTAATGCACTAAGGAACACTGGAATGCTGTGTGAATTCACCTGGAATTGGACAGGAGAAGAAGAGAAGCAAGATTGCCAGGAATCTTCAACTCTTGATGACAATTGTCTTGATGATAAGTCTGAGGAACTGGAGGTTGAAGCGGTGGGGAAGGGGTGCTACTTTCCAGTAGGTGGCTGCAGACATTGAAGATCGATTACCTTCATCGACTGAGTGTTACTAAATAGTAGATGAAGACCTCATTAGGCACCTGGTCTCTGGAAGCAACTGGCTATAAATCTCCCAACCACTCCCCAGCAACTTTCAATCCTAGCCCTACTACGGGCAGTCCCCAAGTTACAATAAATTAGAATAGCTTTATTGTCATTGTACTATTGCACAATGAAATTAAATGCCTTCCCCAGCACACACCACGAAACAACACACCCATCCCTCCACACCCCAACCACCAACATATATAACTCCTAGTCAAGAACGGGGGTGAGACAACAGGAAGTGAGAGAAATTTACCCATGTGAAGGGAAATTCATTCATGTAAGTGTTATCATGGGGAAAAGCTGTCTCCACTGAAGTTTTACCACAAATCTTTGTTTCCACAAGTCAGTTTTTTGAAAATCCAATGATCACAAATTAACTTGTGAGGTGAAAGCTGAACAGGGGCAGAGATAGCAAAACAAACAACAGGAAGGTTAACCCTTCCCTATGCTATCCAAAGATAGATAGATAGATAGATAGATAGATAGATAGATATGGTTGGAGCTAAACTTTAAAAATTACCTTTTCTGACTTACATACAAATTCAACTTAAAAACCTATGGAACCTATCTTGTTCGTAACTTGGGGACTGCCTGTATTAGCTCTTAAGAGCCTGAACAGATCAAGCTCTTTCCTTGATAGTCAATTTTCTCTTCCCTTCCTATATCATATAATTATGCCCCCCCCCCAGTTAAATTAATAGAAACTCTTTTTAAACTTTGAAATAGGTTTGTAGTAACTGAAGTAAGCTAAAGACAGAGGAGGAAACTAGAATGGGGAGAGAGACCGATATCATTACAAGAAGTTCTTTTTTTAAAATGCAGCTGTACATATTAATTGGGATTGTCCCTACCAAATCAGGACAGTTAGACAGGATGACTTAGCAACTGTGATTCTCTCCCCCCCCCCCCCCTCTATATTTTATCAAAATGAGCTGTAATAGTTTGTGTGTTGATCCTATGTTTTATTGTTCTATAGTAATACGGCACGGAGAAGTTACTTACAGCTCTTGGATTCTGTAATCAACATAGCTAGTCATTATAGCAGTTGAGGGATTGTAATCTAAAAAGTAATATTTCTTTGTAGTCTTGTCTTCTCTCTATTTGGAAATAGACAGGGTGTGCTTGTGAGCGCCAAGCACAGATCAGAACATGCTATGGACTATCCTGACCTTCTAAATTATAGCGAATAACACCTTCATTTTCTCCTCGGGTCCTCAAAGATCTGTGGATGTAGAAGAAATATTTTATTGATCTTCTTGTGAGCAGTTTATGAAGAGACCTAATTTTAGGATTCTGCCTGACAAGAGACATTCCATTTGGGGAGGCTTTGAAGAGAGAGCTGGAATACAACTGTGTTTTCTTAGCAATTATATAGGCACATAAGATCTCCCAGAGACCTAGAATTTTCATTTGTGCATCTGTTTTGCTTTCCTGCAGAAATCTCCTGTGGCACACTGTATGTCTATTAGTGAAAAGAAAGAGAGGAGATTACATCTGGGACAAATACTTGTCAAAATGTAGTTGGGAGCATTTGTTCTTCATATTTCACTCTGCTGCTTTACAAGTAGATGCAGAAAGTACAAGGGCGGGGAGAGGCTGCTTCTTCTCCCATAGGCACAAATAGTTCTTTCACAGAAGACATTACGTAGGATGGAAAGAGGCCAACACACACCCCAACACATAGATGTCTTTAAAGCAAGAGTGGAGAAATTTTCCTGTATGCTAACATGGAACCTGTTTAATTCTTATTTTTTACCCTTTTCCCCCATACCAATTTTGTATTAAATGCAGACTCTCATATGAGAGGACTGGTAAAAATGTTGCCCTCGAAGTTTTTTGGACTTCAGCTTCCATTAGGCCCATCCAGTAATGGATTACGGGATATTTATCCAAAGTATCCAGACATCCAAAGATGGAATACCATTCCTGACCACTCAGATAAAACAGAACCAGGAAGCCTTTTGTGGGGTGAGGGTATAGTTGGCTCCAGGGAAGAACTTGCCCATTGCTACCATGTGGTCCCCGATGGAATACTCTCATCTCCAGTCCATGCAGACACACATCCTGAGAGCATTCTTCTTGCAGTGAAGCCATTGAAAAGTTTAACTGCATTTGCTTCAGTGTTAGAATTGATGAGAAGTTGAGTTCTTCTAGCAGTACTTGGGCCGACATCCAATGAGGAAATAAGAACTTATACAGGGAGTATCTAAAGAAAAAGGCCAATGGAAATCAAAACTGAAAGAAAAGATAGGAATAAGTGAATAGTTCTGTTACTATCAATTGCATTATTGATTTAGGAAAGATGTTAATGTAGGGATTGCTAACAGAAAATCGACATTAGAAGGTATTCTTGAGAAGGGGAGTAAGGGCTTAGTTTTTAGATTATATAAATATATACTAGAATACAATCTAGAGGACAACCAAATAAAATCACCATGTTCTCCTTAGCTAAAGACCTAGGGGAAAATATTGATCTGGAGAATTGGGAGCATCTTTGGAAAGGTGGATTTAAATTCTCAATAGCTGGCTTCATCAGAGAAAATACGTATGTTTTATAGATGTTATATAATTACAGAGACAATAGCCAAAATGGATAAAATTCAGCTAGCGGAATGCTGACGGTGTAAGATGCAGAAAGGCACCTTCTTCCACATTTGGTGGGCCTGTAAGATGGTACAATATTTTGGGGAAAGGTGATTAAGGAAACAAACAAAATGATTGTAAAAAAGAGTTTTTAAAAATTTAGAAATGTGCCTTTTAGGAATATTTAAAAAGAGAATTAGTAAAGGAGATAAGAAAATTTGTCAATATAGTTTTGTTGCAAGTAGACTGACAAAAGCAAAATCATGGAAAGGTGAAAAATAATTATCTAAAAAGGACTGGAGAAAAAAGTGATTAGATTATATTCAAATGGACAAGTTATCTCATTGTATCTTGGGAGGAATAATGAACAGTTTTTTAAAAAAACAAACAAACAAACAACTTTCCATTATTCCTTGCATTTGAATATATGGAAAAGAAGATAAATGTGGACTTAAAATAGCCGCAAGGGGAATTTATTAAAGTAGTTATAAAGGTAGATTTTCTGAGATATGGTTCTTACAGTGAGTAGTGTCAGAGGTCAGGGCTAGTGGGTTCACGGGTGAAAAGTAAGAGAGGAAAGATTGTATAGAATATTACAATGTATTAGTCTGGGGAAACAGCATACCTGTATTAGATGTATTTGACTATCTCTAGATGTTTCTCCTTTTTATATTTTATATCCCATTAATTTAACTCAATAAAAATTATAAAAATAAAAAATAAGTTTTTTAAAAAAAAAAAAAAAAAGAAGTTGAATTCTTCACTCCTCTTGATAATACATCATGTAAAACAAAGAATATATCTTATCTCCATAAGCTACTGATTGCTGATGACCTGTGACCTGGAAGGGACAAGGGTGGACCCTGAAGGACAAGCTGGTGGGCTGATTGGAGATAGCTTTCTTCCTCCAAGGTTGTCATTTCCTGTCTCTGAAATATACTAAATAAAGATAGGAAAGTAATTGTGTAACAGTCAAGATATCATTGTTTTTAAAATGTCCAGATAACTATACCTCTTTATAGTTTTCAACTTTGGTCAAGTAGAACATAATTTAATTCCAGTAGAGTTATGCGCAATGTAGATCCAATTTGGGGTTAAGCATATATTGAAACATCACATTTTTCTTACTATTCCTTCTCAAATCCTCCAAATTGCATGTTGGACATGCAAGAGAAATCTTCATGTCTGCCTATTTGCCTTTTCAACATGTATTAACATAAATACATGGATAGGATTGTCTAAACTGGCTTCATCAAACAAAATTGTAGGGTCCTTAATTCTAGAACAGTCTTATTTAGCTACAGTTCCCACATCTCAGGGTGCCGATAGTAGTCCTCGGTTTTGGCAAGGCCAGAGATTTATATTCTCAACTTTTTTTTGTGGACTCAGATCCAGAGGAGTAAGAAGGCTGCATACAAACCTCTGGCCAGACAAAAACACTTCTACCTGCCTGTGCAATTTGGTTAATTAATTTCCATCAAGTTTTGCAGTTTAAAAGGGTGCTTAATTTCCAAGCAGGAAAATGGGTTCTATGTGTATACTTGAATGAGAAGCTGTCAACAACTGTAGTGGCTACTTAATGCATGATGCTTAATGACGCTAGCTTGTTCCGCTCCATGATAGAGATGGTCCTTAGATTTGGTTCCAGAAACATCAGAGACTGGGATAATTCTGACCTGCCAGCTCTGCCTTAGGCCCTGACATACTTTAACAACTCTGGAGAAATGTCCAAGTGGGAAATCATCCCTTTGGCCCTAGGTACCATTTATCAATAATAGTGGATAGGCACATGATTTAGTGTGCTATGCTGCTGGAAGGGTGCTCCCCCTCCTACTAAAGTGAAACTCAAATGCACGCTCATATTTGAGCAATATGCCAGTGGTAAACAGCTACTGTCCTCAAACAGCATTGTGAAGGTGCCAGGAACAATATGATATTTCCATTAAAAATCATTTAAGTAAATAGGCAAGCATTGATTTCTACCAAATTACTTTAACTTTGTGTCCTATTCTTGAGGAATCCTGGAAAATTGTCTCCTTTGAGATTCAAGAGAGCATATTGCAGCACTCAGACGAAGCAGGTAATCACTTTAATCCAGGTTGCCTGGATGATGCAGAATCCATTATCCTCAATATAAAGCATAGCAATTAATACTTAATGGTAATACTAAGTGCTCTTCAAGTTGGGTTGTTTGAATGGACGAGTTGGGAGATGGGAAAAGCTCCCTTTGAAAAAATCTATTGTACTCTATTCTATGGACTTTGTTTTGCTAGATCAAAGGATGCCACACATATTAACTGGTTTCTGAGGCCATTTCTACATTGCAATATAAAATCCAGATTATTTGCTTTGAACTGGATTATATGGTAGTGTAGACTCACATAATCCAGTTCAAAGTAGAAAATGTGGATTATCTGCTTTGATAATCTGGATGATATGGCAGTGTAGAAGGGGCCTGATAGAGCCTTCCTAGAGCCACCTTTATTTCTGCCTTTCCCATTAACAGCTGTGACTAGAATTTATTTATAGTAACACTGCTTGTCCAAAATGCAATGAAAAGTCACAAGGAGGAACACTGCTGTTCAGGATGCCTGCCAGCTAGGCCCTCTCCTCGTCTTTTCCATTTATGAGTTTGTGTTAATAATTAATATACTGTGCTTTCATACCAAAGAGGATTTCAGGGATACATGCCTAAAAATTAAAATAAATAAAAATTTAATACAACAAAAAATCTAACCATCAGTAGTAAAATTGATGTGCTTAGCACGATATTCGGCATCATTTATTTATCGTGTCAGGAGCGAACCAAACAGTTGTATTGTATTTTAAGAAAAAAACATACACACAAAGTTTGCAAACTTGGCGTTCCATTAAATGTCCTTTGACCAGTAGCTGGCCACTTGGAGTGCCTCTGGTGGCCAGCTACTGAGGGACACAAGAGAAGCCATCTGGGTGTCCCCTGGACAACATCTTCGTAGACGGCTTATTCTCTCACTCCAGAAGTAACCAGAAGCGATTTAAAAATATATAGATTTTAAATAATTTCTTTTAAAAAGAAGTTTGAAAACATTTGTGCAAATGGAAAAGTTATTTGATCAGAACGTAATTCACCTGTCGCCCCAGAGCAAATGCCTTGGGTGAGGGAAAAAACAACAAAAGGTTTATGTGGCTCTTTAAAGACTAATACATTTATTATAGCATGAGATTACATGGTCTTTAGTTTTCTTAATCAGATGCAGGCAAATATGCTGGGGCACCACAACGAAGAAGCCGATCTAGTTTCTAGATAAGCCTCCTTGTTTTACAGAAGACACATAGAAAACAGGAAAAACCAGCCTCCCTTCCGGAACCAGTTTTTCTTTTTCGTTCCTTTCTGAAACACTTGGTTTTTCTTTTTTGGGCGGATCTTTTGCACACAGAATGTATTTCAGGTTGTTTTGAATAGGGGCCTTCCCCCTTAGAATGTTTTTTCCCCTCTATAATCTGTTATTGTATTTTTGCCATTTTCTCAGAGCCTTCTAGCAGATTTGTTGTTATTATAGAGTGTTCTCATTTGGGTAACATAACTGACATTGAGCAATTTATAGTGAGATCTGGGCTACAAATAGCGAAACCTGATAAGTGGTTACCGGCCACGGGCTGCCTGTGTATTTGCCCCTGGTGAGACAATGAAGTTAACCCAATGTTCCTAAATCAAGAAATTTCACCAAGTTGAAGAAGAAGAAGCCACCGAGGTAATTTATTCAAGTCAGCTGAAATGGATGGCAGCTCACAGTAATCTGAGATGCCATACAGTACAGAACATACATTTTTATGGAAAGAAATCTTTTGAGTTTCTCGCTCCCGCCTCAGCTGAACCTGGCTTCAACGTGATTGGCTGAGGTCTATTGACATCATAGCCAACTGGCAGGGACTCCCTGAAGAGGTGGGACTGCGACACCCGCCAGCCAGACCCGTAGCCGGGGGGGGGGGGGTTGGGGGGCTTCAGCCCCCCCCCCCCCCCTGAAATTTTCAGGATATTTATTTATTTATCGTGTCATCAGCAACCATTGTATTACAATTCTAACAAAGCAAAACAAACACACAGATTAAAAAGAAAAAGGGGGAAAAAACACACACACACACACATTTTGCATATTTGGTTAAATGTCCTTTGACCAGTATCTGGCCACTTGGAGTGCCTCTGGGGTTGCCGCAAGAAGGTCCTCCATTGTGCATGTGGCAGGGCTCAGGGTGCATTGCAGCAGGTGGTCAGTGGTTTGTTCTTCTCCGCACTCGCATGTCGTGGATTCCACTTTGTGGCCCCATTTCTTGAGGTTGGCTCTGCATCTCGTGGTGCCAGAGCACAGTCTGTTCAGCGCCTTCCAAGTCGCCCAGTCTTCTGTGTGCCCAGGGGGGAGTCTCTCATTTGGTATCACCCGGATTGAGGTGCTGGGTTTGAGCCTGCCACTTTTGAACTCTTGCTTGCTGGGGTGTTCCAGCGAGTGTCTCTGTAGATCTAAGAAAACTATGTATTCTCAGGATGGTCAGCGGGAAGGCCTTACTGGTACATTATTTATACTGTTATGTTTATTCATATCATGATCTGATCACCCTGCTCAATATATCCCACATGCATGGGGGTATTGGGATAATGATACAAAAGGTTTGCTAGGGTAGATCCTGAGCCACCCCAATCAAACTCAGCCCCCCCCCCCATGAAACTCCCCTCAACCCGAATCAAAATCCTGGCTATGGGCCTGCCACCAGCCAATCAGAGAGCATTCCTTACTTCTGATGCAGATATCTGCTCTCCAATGGCTGATGGGAAGGCTGGTTCAGGAAACAAAGGATGCAAAGTACTTTGAATGGCTTATCATTGTCCCAATGAAGGACAGAACAAAGTTGGGCAATCAGGTCCCAGGTGTTTTATGGAATGTCTTTGTGTAGCTGAGTGACCCATCAGGGTAGGTCAGGCACCCATGGTGCCCATGTCCATTGTGTTCCATACACATAAGTGTCCAAAATGATGGTATTAGCAAATCCAGTCCTGGGAAAAGGAAAAATTTCATTTTTGGAAAACAGAGCATGAACTCCAGTCATCAACGTTGTCATGCCAGGTGATGAGTGCCTTTTGTAATGTCCTAGTAGGTGCACAAAGAATGGTGGTCCAAATACAGGCTCCTGGTGTCCTCTGTACAACTAGGTGTATGGGACCAACAGAGATGGATTGGCCTCAGAGATGATGGGTGCTTGAGTCCTTCATAATTGAGATGATGCCCAGGAAAATAGCTGGAGGGTATTTCCTGGGTCATGAGGGGCTGAAATGTAACCAAGGTCGTGATCGATGGCATACATCTCCAAAAACCATTGTATATGAAAACATAAAACATATACATTTAAAGGGTATATAATAGGGATCCGTGGACTCCCGGCTGAGGAAACCAGGGCACCCACAGGGGAAGAGGGTTGGTGTGGGGTTCATTGGGATGAAAGGGTGGTGAATTATAAGGGAAAAGGGCGAGAAGAGCCCTGCTCCGAGGGCTAGGGGGCCATGTGGCCATTGGGCCAGCTGCAGAAGGCAGAAGCAGGAGAGAAATGCACAGGAGGCAAGGAAGATACAAAGAAGCAAGATTGGAGGGTAATGCAACACTGTGCACATTTATTTGAGTAGGTACTTCATAATAAACTAATTAAATGAGGAAATAACATTGCAGAAAATATCCTGGGTGTGGATAGCTGCTGCTGGGCTCCTCTATACCTCCGGTTTTTATTAAAACAAATAATAAAATGTTTTTATTACTGTATATACTCGAGTATAAGTCGACCCAAATATAAGCCGAGGCACCTAATTTTACTACAAAAAACTGGGAAAACGTATTGACTCAAGTATAAGCAGAGGGTGTGAAATGCATCAGCTTTTGGTAAATTTCAAAATAAAAATGGATACCAATCAAATTACATTAATTGAGGCATCTGTTGATTAAATGTTTTTGAAATTTTACATAAAACCTTAAGACAAGACTGTCCAACTCTGATTAAACCATTATTCTAATCTTTTTACATATCCTTCCAATAATAATATAGTAAAATAATAAATGTAATAATAATAATAGAGTAAAATAATAAATGAAATAATAATAGAGTAAAATGATAAATGTAATAATAATAATATAATAATAATAATAAAGAGTAAAATAATAAATGTAATAAAAATAATACTAATAACAGAGTAAAATAATAAATAACCTTGACTCAAGTATAAGCTGAGGAGGGCTTTTTCAACCTAAAAAAAAGGGCTGAAAAACTAGGCTTATACTCGAGTATATACAGTAAAATAAAAGGCTTGCACCAGCTGCAACTTGTCCCTGCTGCGGTCCTTGCGAGACAATTTGACACACACACACCCTGGTGGGCGGGGGGGTCATGCTTGATAACATAATGATATATACTCAAAATAGATTTACTCTTTGTATAAAGGCATATTCACACATACATCTAATAAAATAAAAACACTGTTCTTAAAATGGCTATTAAATGGAATTGTAACACAGAGGTAAAATCTGTCCATTTAATACTGAGTTCCTGGAGATATGGAGGGAGAACAATTAGGAATCATTTAAATTATATCTGATTTAAACCCTTGGATCTCTTTTGCCAATTAGTAACAGTAGTATTCCACTGACATTTTTCAGACTTGGTATTTGCAAGGTTTTTATGACAGCTTTAAATAGTATTGCAGAGAGCAATATGTTTTTCTTTCAGGAAAATTGTGGACAAATCCAAAGTTCAAGGAAATTTCCAGTGTTTACTGGAAACTGGACTTTCTAGAAGAAATTTTTTTACAGCAAAATGGCATTCAAGAATGTTTGCTCTAACAAGTAATACAAGAGACAGCCTATGTACATCTGTCTTTCACACAACATATCTTGTGCACCTCTGCATGGCTATCCAGAAGCACAGCTTGAAATAGTGGGTTTGAAAATTAATTTGTCAATGCTGGCCTTAGAATTGGGAGTTTACCTTGTTGGCAATAGCATAAATTATTGGGATCACATAATTCATTACCATCAGTTAGATCATGAGAAATCATGATCCCTGGGTGTACATTTTGTTCTTGGAGTCTAACAAATAAGTTATAACAGCCTAAAAATTAGTTAATTAAAGTGGAAGAATAATGTTAGTATTAATCAGGAAATCTATCAGGAGTTCAAACACAATGAGTGTTAATCCAACAAATTAATAATTTAAGGAATTAATTATAATTTTTGCTCAAAAGTCAGAAATGAGTACATTTCAGCTAAGCATGTTTCTGCATTCCGAATGGCAATATAACTCTTGATACTTTTCAGATTAGATTAGATTAAGATCTTCCATTTGGATACTCTCTAAATGGTCAACCAGACATTTTCCATCAAGAAAAATACCAGGTCCTGGTTAACAATTCTTTGAGAAAGGCACAAGAAATCAATCTTAAAATGTACATAACAGTGAGTGTGTTGTAAATGGAAAGGATTATCTCAAGGGTTTTGTCTTCTTAGCAGAGTCATTACCTTAATTCGTTAGATCCTGCAATCTGATTAAAAGGATCGAATTAAGTAGAGCGACATTCAGAGCCACTGAGCAAAACCAAAGATACTTACTTCCCTGTTATATTAACTTACCTAAAATACTCATGGATAGCAATAGAGTGGCCATTCACATTTAAAAACTTACGTCCCATCCAAACAGCTGTATAAAATCCACATTGAACTGAATTATATGGGAGTGACTCAGAAAACTCATATTCTGGATTATATGGCTGTGTGGGAGGGCCTTGAGACTGACTGAAAAGTCCCAGAGTTTGTTCCTCTCCTTTCTGATTTTTTACAATATATTATATTATATTATATTATATTATATTATATTATATTATATTATATTATATTATTAGCATAGTACAATATCGGTATTATATATTACTATGTTGTACTATACCATTATATTATAATATTATTAGTAGTATTACAGGTAATATATAATTATAATATCATATTAGTAGTAGTAGTATCATATTGTATTACATTATAATATTATTTCTGACACGAAATAATCACGGAATCACTTCTGACACGACAAAAAATAAATATTGTCGAAGGCTTTCATGGCTGGAATCACTAGGTTCTTGTAGGTTTTTTCGGGCTATATGGCCATGTTCTAGAGGCATTTATCCTGACGTTTCGCCTGCATCTATGGCAAGCATCCTCAGAGGTGAGGTCTGACAGAGGAGAGGACCTCACCTCTGAGGATGCTTGCCATAGATGCAGGCGAAACGTCAGGATAAATGCCTCTAGAACATGGCCGTATAGCCCGAAAAAACCTACAAGAACCTAGTAAAAAATAAATAAATTATAATATTATAAATATTATATGTATATACAATATATTATATTATATTATATTATATTATATTATATTATATTATATTATATTACTAGCCGTCCCCTGCCACACATTGCTGTAGCCCAGTCTGGTGATCTGGAAAATAAAGTAATGAGAAAGTGTTGGTTTCTAATATATGTAATTTTTTTATGCTTGTGGGTAAACAGTATTTCTTGCTGTTTCTTTGCCAGTGTTGATGTGGAGATTGTCTGGTTTGCCTACTCTGGAACATGCAACATATCATTGTCTTTCTTTAGGGGTCCCTTTCTGAACCTGGAAAGTCAAGACCCCAGGGGAGGGGTCACCAGGGGGGTGTCAGAAGGGTCACCCAAGACCACCAGAAAACACAGTATTTTCTGTTGGTCGTGGGGGTTCTGTGTGGGATGTTTGGCCCAATTCCATCATTGGTGGGGTTCGGAATGCTCTGTGATTGTAGGTGAACTATAAATCCCAGCAACTACAGCTCCCAAATGTCAAGATCTATTTTCCCCGAAATTCTACTAGTGTTTACATTTGGGCATCTTGAGTATTTGTGCCAACTTTGGTCCAGAACTATCATTGTTTGAGTCCATGGTACAACTGAACATAGGAATTGGTATAAAGGATTATGATTGCGGATTCTGATTTTGATTTGTTTGCTGAGGCGCACGTCTATGTTAATGATTGCTTGATTTGATATGTTTTGTATAATGTGTTTTAACTGCTTTTTTGATGTTGTTGTGTTAACCTTTACTATGTAAACCGCCTTGAGTCGCCTTTTTGGCTGAGAAAGGCGGTATAGAAGTAAAGCAAATAAATAAATAAATAAGTAGTGCTCTCTGGATGTAGGTGAACTACAACTACCAAACTCCAAGTCAACGCTCACCAAATCCTTCCAATGTTTTCTCTTGGTCATGGGGGTTCTGTGTGGGAAGTTTGGTTCAATTCCATCATTGGTGGAGTCCAGAATGCTCTTTGATTATAGGTGAACTATAAATCCCAGCAACTACAACTCCCAAATGACAAAATCATTATTTTTTTGAGTGAAGGACATACATTGACCTGTTAGGTGTCTTGTGTCCAAACTTGGTGTCAATTCTTCCAGTGGTTTTTGAGTTCGGTTAATCCCACAAACGGGCATTATATTTTTATTTATATATAGAAGATTCATAAATATATTTATATAAATATATTCTGCCGCCCCCCCCTTCACTCTGGCCCAGAGCGGAAGTTGGTGCTGGAGGGGGGGGGGGGGGAGGACATTATCTGGAAGTTTTAAAATGCATGATAGATGGGCAATTTTATCCAAAGCTTTGAACTTAATGATGATGCGTAGATGAGTATCTTAATCTGGACATTTTAAAATTAATGATAATAAAGAGGTATGGGCTCTCTAGCTCTAGTATGGGTTTACCTGACATTTAATACTTTTTTTTAAAGGCTCATCTGGAGGATATGGTAGGGGTAATTTAAGGACCCAGAATTTAATAATATAATAACTTATATTTGGAATGTTGCACTGGATCAAAACAACACAAGGCATTTTAAAAGAGATATGATTCATTTGTGTGTTTTGTTTTGTTTTTAATCAGGGAACTTTGTACAGTTCCAAAAATATTACCATGATCGTAAGTTCTGTAATCCTCTGGTCTTTTGGTGTGAGGATACTATTGCAGTGACCTTTATGGCAGCCTCATAAACCAGATCTCTACAGCTAAATAAGGGTGGCATTGCATTTCACAGCTGACTTTAACAAAAGAAATCACGAGGATTTAACTTCCCCTTACTCTGCAGCAGGCAGTATGATCTCAGCCCTGCTGGGAAAGATCACTCAAGGTGTTATGTAATCATGGAAATATTTTCTGTGAGACATCCAGAAAAAACAGTACAGGCATATGGTGGCAATCAGAAACAGATTTGAAAACCTGATGGATGGGTTGCGATTGCTCAAAGTATTTATCCGTCATGTACAGGTATAGATATGTATATATGCACCTTGTACAATAAATATTGCAGTATATCTTCATTAGAGCAGCCAGATGCAAAAGAGGGGAGCAATTTTATCCTCCTGTAAAAGAAGGAAATTTCAGTAAGTGTGACCAGCATCACAAACAATACTTGCTGAAATGTCCTTTTCCTTTTCTTAAATGAGTGCAAACAGGTTGGTTCATTCTTCACCTTCTCCTGCCTTCCCTTCTGTTTGTATTTTGATATTCCTTCAACAATCAACAATTCTGAATCCTGCTTAACATTTATTTTGTGAACATTTCTTTGGCATAAATGGCTCTTGCTTTGGAGGATAATTTCCATGGTCATGTGTCAGAATCTGGATCCATATTGTTCTGCATTAATGTTACTATGAAGTTGGATTGGAAGGAATTGTGACTCAAAGGACAGATCGGAGGCTGTATGTGAATTAGAAACAACGTTTTATTGATAACAAACTGAATTTCCTTTCACTTAGTTGCCATTGTAAAGTCTTTGTGTGAAAAGGAAACCCCATAAACTTCTGTTCTTAATCTTCTTGTTTCTGGTGGTTCTTATAAGGTTCAAATATGACTGCTGTTGTTTTACTATGCTGTATATGCCTTGTAATTTTTTTCTCTAAAGAAAAATGTTTATTTATCTTGCCTAATACAAACTGGAAGAAATTTTGGGAGTGAGGGAGCTGTCTTTATTCCTTGGTGGTGGCAGCAGACTGGTCGGAGATGGAAGGGGAGGTGTTAGTGGCGCAAGTGCAGGAGAAAATCCGGGACAGGATGGAGGAACGCCGCTGGCTGGGCCCTTGTAAATTAATAGAGTCCCGACATGACGGCTATTACTTTACTATCTATAACTCTGACGTAACTACTGTTGTTTCACTATATATCTATAACTCTGACATTATGTGAATTCCTGAGCACCTCTCTCTGCTTCCTTCCCCAATGGAACTCCAACGGACATTCCTGAACTGTCAAAATCTAACTGCTATTCCAAAGCAAGCAAGCAAGAGTTGAGGCTGAGCTCTTCCCCACTCCCATATCCTGAAAGGCACAAGCATTACATTATAGCTTCTGGAGGCTGTCCTGTTTCTTCTTTCTTCTGAGCGCTAATAGGGTTTGCGAATGTCCAGATACCAATCGTTGCCTTCTTTCCAAATTGCACATTCTTTGTATTCAATTCTCCACTTTGTTTTTCAGTCTCTTGGTCAACTGAAGAGCAGACTTACAAGTGTCAGTTGCCTGCATTAGTTTCATGTTGATCTCACTGTTTTCATTTTTAATTTTCTCAGCTAATTTGTACTTTTTACAGAGATGGGAATTTTCCTCAGTAATGCTGATATTTTCCTTCAAAACTTCTTTGAGGTGTGCTTCCAAAGCATCATACCTCTTTTGTTTTTCCTTCATTTCACATTCTAGGGTTTTATACTCTTTGCTTTTATCGGAAAGCTTCTCTTCTAATAGTCGCACGTGATATTTAAGTTTAAGTTTGAGGTATTCCTGAGCACCTTCAACCTCTCTCTGCTTCCTTCCCCAATGGAACTCTAACGGATTATCCCCAACTGTCAAAATCTAACTGCCATTCCAAAGCAAGCATGAGTTGAGGCTGAGCTCTTCCCCACTCCCATATCCTGAAAGGCACAAGCATTACATTATAGTTTCTGGAGGCTGTCCCATTTCTTCTTTCTTCTTAGGACTAATAGGGTTTGCTCATGTCCAGATACCAATCGTTGCCTTCTTTCCAAACTGCGAATTCTTTGTATTAAATTCTGCACTTTGTTTTTCAGTCTCTTGGTCAACTGAAGAGCAGACTTAACAAACATCAGTTGCCTACATTAGTTTCATGTTGATCTCACTGTTTTCATTTTTAATTTTCTCAGCTAATATGTTCGTTTTACAGAGATGGGAATTTACCTCAGCAATCCTGACATTTTCCTTCAAAACTTCTTTGAGGTGTTTTTCCAAAGCCTCACACCTCTTTTGTTTTTCCTTCATTTCACATTCTAGGGTTTTACACTCTTTGCTTTTATCGGAAAGCATCCCTTCTAATACTTCCACGTGATATTTAAGTTTAAGTTTGAGGTATTCCTGAGTACCTTCTACCGCCCTCTGCTTCCTTCGCCAACAGAAATCCAACGGACCATCCCCAACTGTCAAAATTTAACTGCCATACCGAAGCAAGCATGAGTTGAGGCTGAGCTCTTCCCCACTCTCATAGCCTGAAAGGCACAAGCATTACATTATAGTTTCTGGAGGCTGTCCCATTTCTTCTTTCGTCTTTTTTTTTTTAAATATAGTTTTTTATTAAGTGTTTTCCAAAGGTTACAGGGAAAGTGGGGGAATAATTGCAAGGAGACAGGACAGTAGGAAAAGATAGTGGCACACAAGAGGGAGTGATGAATAATAATAATAATAATAATAATAGTGGTGATCCCAAAAAAACCATAGGGGGAAAAAGGAAAAAAAATTAAAAATTAAAAAAAAACAATAAAGTTCTCTATGACTTCCTGGGTATCGTCTTATGAGGTGTCTCCCTTTTCTTTTTTCCATTCTTCTTCTTTGTTTTTACTCTTTCTCTCCTAGGGTTTGCTCATGTCCAGATACCAACCATTGCCTTTGTTCCAAATTGCCAATTCGTTCTTCTAAATTCTGCACTTTGCTTTCAAGTGTTTTAGTCAGCTGAAAAGCAGACTTGCAAGCTTCATTTGCCTGCATGTGCTTCATGTTGATCTCACTGTTTTAATTTTTAATTTTCTCAGCTAATTTGTTCTTCTTCCGGAGATGGGAATTTTCTTGAGTAATGCTGATATTTTGCTCTAATACTTCTTTGAGGTGTGCTTCCAAATATTGACATCTCTTTTGTTTTCCCTCAATTTCCCGTTCTAGGCTTTTACACTCTTTGCTTTTATCTTCTTATATTTGCATGTGGTATTAAAGTTTGAGGTAGGACTCTTGGTGACTTCTGCTTCTTTCCTCCCCCCCTTTTGAGAATGCCTGCCATCTCCACATGCTTCTTCTTTAGGTGCTTCACCTTCTCTTGTACCTTGGGGCAGCAGGTCTTCCTCAGTAGGGTGTTATAGAAGGGCTTATTGGCTTGAGCGCAACTTTCCTCCAGATCCACCAAAGCTTTAGAAAACTCTGTGCTCTGTTTCACCAGCTGGCCATAACAGTCTCCGGACAGCCAGTCTTTCACCTTCTGCTCTTGGGGTTGCTCCTGCCCTCCAGTTTCCACAGATCCTACAGCACAAGCCTTTTGTCTTTTCAGGAGGCAGCTCCTCACCCTCCTCTTTCTTGACTCCATCCTCCATTGAGATCTTCTCTCCCATAGTATTGGCGGGAGTTGGGGGGCAGCTGTTGTTCTTTCTGTGAGCAATGGTTTTTTTTTTAAAGATATTTTATTATGTTATAAACACAAATCAATAAGCCAAATTCCAAGTGTTACACATATAAATCCTGAGTAATTCAACAAATATTAAAGACATTATGCTAATTTACACTGGTGTATATTACATTATATCCAACTTCCCTCCCTCTCCCTCCCTCCCTCTCCCTCCCTCTTCAACCACAATATATTTCTACTAATCTTGCAGATCCAGCCACTGGTAGAGTCTTTGTATTTTTTCTTTGATATGATCGTTGGCTCCTCCATTTTTCACCCAGTGGAAGTAGACCTTCCATCTTTTTGTAATGATCTTTTATTTGTCCATTCTTGGTGCTTGCTTAGTCATAATTCCCATAATATCTAACAGCACTTAGTTATACATATAATCATTCCAATTACTTAACGTCCATTTTGATTTGTCTTTCCATCATCTAGCAATCACCACCTGGGCTGCTCTTATTTTACCTTAAATAACTCCTGGCAATTAGTTATTATACTCGGATGATCCAACACTCCCCATAGTAGTAAATCATTATTAATTTGAATTTTTATCTGGAATATCTCCTGAATTTTTCCTTGTATCATTTGCCAGATTTTTTTTATTTCAGAACACTCCCACCACCCACTTCTACTACATTTCAGGGACAAAGTACAATAGATGACAACCGGAAGTAGTTTTACGTCGTGTGTCACTGAAATGTCTTAGAAGCGTGTGGAAGTGCGGGAGGACTTGTAAGAATCCTATATACCCCAGTTAGAGTCCATTATTGCCCATTATGTTATAGAGCAGTGTTTCTCAACCTGGGGGTCGGGACCCCTGTGGGGGTCGCGAGTGGGTGTCAGAGGGGTCGCCAAAGACTTTCAGAAAACATAGTATTTTCTGTTGACCATGGGGGTTCTATGTGGGAAGTTTGGTTCAATCGTTGGTGGGGTTCAGGATGCTCTTTGATTGCAGGTGAACTATAAATCCCAGCAACTACAACTCCCAAATGTCAAGGTGTATTTTCCCCAAACTCCACCAGTGTTCATATTTGGGCATATTGAGTATTGTGCCAAGTTTGGTCCAGATCTATCATTGCTTGAGTCCACAGTGCTCTTTGGGTGTCGGTGAACTACAACTCCAAAACTCAAGGTCAATGGCCACCAGACCCTCCCAGTATTTTCTGTTGGTCATGGGATGTCTATGTGCCAAGTTTGGTTCAATTCCATCATTGGTGGATTTCAGAATGCTCTTTGATTGGAGGTGAACTATACATCCCAGCAACTACAACACCCAAATGACAAAATCAATCCTCTCCACAATCCCACCCGTATTCAAATTTGGTTGTATTATTGGATATTTGTGCCCAATTTGGTTCAGTGAATGCAAATACATCCTGCATATAGGATGTTTACATTACGATTCATAACAGAAGCACAATTACAGTTGTGAAGTAGCAACAAAAATAATCTTCTGCTTGGGGGTCACCACAACATGAGGAACTGTACTAAGGGGTCGTGGAATTAGGAAGATTGAGAAACATTGTTATAGAGCCACATTACACACACCCTCCAAAAGATGTACAGTTTGTTATTAGACTGTAAATAAATAAATAAATGATTTTTTTAAAATGAGAAACCTTTTCTAGAGATCCGGAGTTGCACAAGTTCGAAGCTTTCAAAGATCAGAAACAGACCTAGTAGCAGCTGTACACCTTAAACTATATTGTGCCTAAGCCTTTTATAAATTGTATCAATTTGATTGTATCAGTTTGTCTATTTCTTCTATGAAGTGTATAACCAGTTTCTTGAAAATGTATTAAATTGTAACCTAGAGACAGCCATCCCTCTATCACCCTGTTTAGATAATCTCCTAAGAATTGAAAGGTTGAACAAATCCCTCTAGCTGCTTCCCAAATCAGATAATCATCAGATTCATTATGTGTATGGAAGGATAGGCGATTTCCTTTTTCAGCCAGATACACTCAAGATGTTTGTGCATTTTACCTAAGGCTGAGAGTCTGCTGTTCTCTTTGGGGGTTTAGACTATGTGCATTAATTAACTGTCTATATGGACAGCCTTGATTACCTAAGATGAACATCTTTGTTTCTTGAGTCTTGCATCTTTGTCTTCATATCTTTGTTTTGCATGGAACTGAATGCTTGAGCTAATCATAGCCTCATCAGCATATCTGTGCCATTGTTTCCCCATGGACTGCACCCTCCCAGCTGATTGACTCCCTGTGCAAACCAATCCCTAGCTGCCATTTCCCCCACCCAGGAAATCCCCACCTGGAGGTGGTGACATCAACAGAGCTCTCCGCAATCCTGGCATGGCTCCTGGCCAATCTCTTTCCCAGCCAAAAAGGGGAGGGAGCAGGAGGTTTGAATGGCTGTCAGAATTGTATAAGATGACTTTCCCTGTTTGTTTATGCTTGTATCCTTTGAAGCAAATTGCTTGTACTTGCATCCTTTTGGGCCAAATTGTAACAAACCTCTGTGGCTTGTCTTCAACCTGGTGAGCCCCCGGTGGCGCAGTGGGTTAAAGCCCTGTGCCAGCAGTACTGAAGACCAACAGGTCGCAGGTTCGAATCCGGGGAGAGGCAGATGAGCTCCCTCTATCAGCTCCAGCTCCTCATGCAGGGACATGAGAGAAGCCTCCCACAAGGATGATAAAACACCAAAATCATCCGGGTGTCCCCTGGGCAACGTCCTTGCAGACGACCAATTCTCTCACAACAGGAGCGACCTGCAGTTTCTCAAGTCACTCCTGACACGACAAAAAAAAAAAAAAACCTGGTGAGTTCATCTCTCTGTCCTGGCCTACCTGGTTTAGCTTATGCTCACCAGGCACAGACTCTCTAACTGCATTTAAAGCTGAAATCATTACAGTTAGGATCATGTAATATTACACCAAGAAAAGAGGTGGCTGAAGTAAATCTTTCCATCAAAGCCAAAGGAAAATTCTGGTTACTGGAATTCCCCCTTGAAACAAACATAATACTGGTTTAATAACCCATTGCTCATCAGGTTGCAGGAATATCTGCTGCATTGGAGAGGGAAAGTAACTACTGTTGTTGTCCAAACAATAACACATTTCCAGATGAACTCGCCCAATATGTATGAGGTAAAGAAACATGAAATACCAAGCCGTTCACTCCACCAATTGTCCTAAGAGACCAAACAGTCATTTTTCTTACAGGCAGAATTAAAATGGATGTATAGGAGGGTGTGTATGTGTGTGTACATATGCATGTGAGCACTAATCTATAGCCTACCTTTTTATATACTAAAATAAAATTGAGAATGGATTCTCAGAAGCAATTAAGTAGTAAAACAAGGCACACATTTCTTGCCTTATTTTAAAATAAAAATGCCCTCTTTTGCCACTGCAGCACTATAATAATAATAATAATAATAATAATAATAATAATAATAATAATCCTTTGTTTATACCCCACTACCATCTCCCGAAGGACTCGGTGCAGCTTACAAGAGGCTGAGCCCAAATACATCAGCAAAAAAGCAACAACAGCAATACAGACAATAAATAAACTCATAAACAAAGCAATAAACAGTAACAATAACACCATGACACATTAAAAACCTATGGCAGGGCCAAATGTAATAATTAAAATTTAAAAAGAAAAAAATGCTGGGCATGACAAGGTGACATATAACTAGGATAGGTATTTGGAGAGAGATGGAGCGAGCAGACAATCCTAAAATGTAGTGTACTTATTGGGAATTTTAAAGAAAGATCCAGCTTTTCCCTTGTGCTGCTGCCACATCCCTTGAGTCTATTTCCTTAAACAGAAGAACCTCTGAATGTGGAAACCAAAGAGACCACCAAAGGAATGTGCATGAGGAATGCAAGAGCACTTAGGTAGCAGCATCCTTTCTCACTCACTCCTCAGAAGCCCCTCATAATGGGTGCCTTGACTTTAGGCACAGCCTGTTGCAGCTGCTACATGTGATTAACAATAGTCTTTGTGCCTCTTGGCAATAATCCGGCAGCCATTCTGCATACCAAGAGCCAATGGTGTTTCCCATGGAGTCTACAAGTGAGGCATTCAGCAGCAACGGCCAGTGGGAAACCTCTATGTGGTTGCCATTCTTTTCCCTTTAGCATGATTCCCATGCATTTCCAAAGCAAGAAGTGTACACATGCTAAGGTTGGCATGCCACCAAGTTGACTATGTTTATCTGGAATCTAGATCTGCCAGCCAGTAGCCATGTGGACTATTATGTCCTTCTGATTTCATGATCTTTTTTGTAACTTTCTAGTCTTTATAAGTACTGAAATATGAGATGAAATATGGAGGTACTCTTCCATTAAATTGTTCTACAAGACAAAACTCATAATGCTTTCATGGCTGGAATCACTGGGTTGTTGTATGTTTTTCGGGCTATATGGCCATGTTCTAGAAGTATTCTCTCCTGACATTTCACATGCATCGATGACAGGCAGATACACTCAAGATGTTCGTGCATTTTACCTGAAGCTGAAAGTCTGCTGTTCTCTTTGGGGGTCTAGAATATGTGCATTAATTAATTGTCTATATGGACAGGCAAGTCCTTGATTACCTAAGATAAACATCTTTGTCTCTTGAGTCTTTCATCTTGGTCTTCATATCTTTGTTTTGCATGGAACTGGATGTTTGAGCTAATCATAGCCTCATCAGCATATCTGTGCCATTGTTTCCTCATGGACTGCATCCTTCCAGCTGATTGGCTCCTTGTGCAAAACAATCCCCATCACTTCCTGAGACCCCTGCAATCACAGGGGCCAGCCAATCACAGCAGGATGGGGGCTTTTGATGGGAGTATTTGCCATCTTTTTCCAAAAAGGAAGAGAAGGACAGATGGAGAGATCTTTAGCCTTCTCTGCCAAAGGGGTTCCTAAGAAATATGTGTTTTCTGATGCTCTTTGGCGACCTCTCTGAAACCCCCTCGTGAACTCCCCTAGGGGTCCCGATCCCCAGGTTGAGAAATGCTGTTCTATGAATCCTTGCACCACCTGGCACAAATTCAACAAAACAAAAGGCAGGAGCATTATACTACTTTAATTTTTTTATTTTAAAAATAAATAAATTATAGAAATCACACAAAACTTCTCTTCTGTCTTTCCTTCCTTATTTATTATTTATTTATTAACTACATTTCTATACTGTTTTTCTCACCCCTGGGTTTACAACATAATCAATGACAAATTCAGTGCCTCATATAGATAAAAATATCCCATATCTAAATCAAATAACATATAACTGTAGATTAAGACCATTAAAACTATAAAAACATCAAACATAGACATAAGCATGAAACATATAATTGCTGCAATTAATAACATAGACCCCTTCTCTCACCCCCTTCCCATCTCTCTCTCTCCATAGCCTTTCAGCCCTTCTTTTATACCCTCCCTGCTCCCACTCCATCCCACAAAACACAAAGTTCTTTAGGTACATATTGAATACAGAATTGTGAGGGTAAAAACATCCTGGGCCTTTTTAGGGGATGGTAAATGTGATATGAGGTCCTTGAGGGGGGGTGGGGGAGAGTCTTATTTGATGCTGGCAGTAGGCTACTGATCAGTTTGGTAAAAGTCCAGAGGAACATAGATTGTATCAGTTGTGGTGTCATAACTCATGTGTGAGCTATCACTTGCCAGTAGACTGAGGATGGTGGGGGTGGGGGCAGTGAGGTGTAGCTACTCCCAAGAATTGGTCTGTATTCTGCACCTTCCACTCTGGAAATGTTGAAGCCTCCTGTCCTCCTTTTCATCTCCTTCTTGCTGGATGCTTCAGGTGAGATTGCACACGCCCAGTATATTTGGGGAGGCTGGCCCCATGCAAGCTTTTCTTTTACAAGTTCTCAGCAGCATCTTTGGAGTTAAGCCTGTTGGGATATAAACATTTACATGACTCTTGGGTACGGAACATAAGCAAAAGGCCGGAGCATTATACTACTTTTTACATTTTTCAATTACAAATAAAGAAACTATAGAAATCACTCACAATATAAAACAACTCAGTTGATATAACATTTCTGGATGGTATCAGCACTGCAACCAAGCCAGGAGTCAAGGAGCGAGGACCCTGTTTCAGAGGAGTCCTATGAATCCTGGGTGGAGCGATGGAGACACTATAGAGCCAGCAGTCCCAGGATGTTCTTCATTCTTCTAAATCTTCAATCTTGATATCTGTTGTTGAGCTAAGAGAAACAAAAATATATGTAAGAACATAAAACCCAAATACTCCTCCAGCTCAACAAGGAGATCCAACCCCCACCCAAAAAGCGAGAAGTTACTTCTCTTCCTGGGGCTGTTGGCTCCACAGTGTGCCCATGCTCCCTTCTTCTGTTGTGTTGGTCAAGGTGCGCTGCAAAAGAAGATCAAAGTGATTATTCGGAGACTTTCTCTGAAAGCTTGGCCTCCCTTTCCCCTTGGCAGAAAAACAGTACTCCTGCCTTTCACTCCTTACCCAGGATTCATAGGACTCCACTCGAAGGGGGTCCTCATGCCTTGCAATCGGGCCTGGCTGTGGCGCAGATACCATCCAGAAATGCTGTAACGAAAAGAGACTTCATTCAAATTCTGATCCCCTCCTCTTCGCAGAAGTACAATGCTCCTGCTTTTCCTTCCTTACCCAAATCTCCAAAGAGATATCCATGGAGGAGGATTCCTTCGATTCTTCTGGAGCACTAGAGAAGGAGAGAAAACAGCAAAATGTCAGCAACAGATCAAGGGTGCTCACTAAAACACCAGTGAATTAAATTAAAACAAGCAGAAGAGAAGGAGGAAAGGTGGATACCTGACAGGAGCCACTTTAATGGATCTCCTCCTCCGGCAACACGAAAAAGTGTCTTGACAGACCTTCCTGATGTTCTGCAAAGGAGAGAGGAGGACAAGGTCAGAGGGAAGAGGACAGACTTGCTTTGGGGGAGCAGCTGTTTTAGGGCCATTGCTCTTCCCATGGTAGCTTGAACCCCAAAGGTCCTCAAACCTCTCTTCAGATGGGCCGTTCCACCCCACCTAATATCTCATTGACGCAGCGGAAGGGACATGGATTAAAGAATTTATTTTTTGGAGAGAAAAAACCTGAAAAGTTTATTCACAACTGAAGGGACGGATTTTAGAAGCCCTTCATAGAATTTATAAACAATCAGAAGATGATGATTACAACAAAATTTGCTGACTAAAAGCACTTTAAAGAAAATTATTATTGCTTTGCATCTATATCTCATCCCTTTTCTGTCCCACATCCTCTATCATCTATGAGAATTTAGATAATTTATATGGGTTTATTTTCTTCCTCTTATTATTTTTGGATTCTTTAAAACAGAGAGATATGTACAAACTTGTGCATTGTTTAAAAAGGAGGAAATTATGACAGTGAAACATATAAAATGTTTGCATTATACAATACTAACTTACTAGCAGATTAAATTACACATTTAGATTGATCATGCATGTAATAACTAAAATTAGATAAAGCATTTAAAACAAATAATTTGATAATAATGATGATGAGTTTTTAATAGGCCAGAGTTGGGGAGGAGACTGGAAGGCCATGAAATAATACTTAAAGAAGATATTTAATGTTTGGTGACAATATTACTCCTCTCTTTGATATAGTGGATACATCGTGTTTTGGCTTTTTTAGATCTTTCTTGTAATTATAACTGATATGAAGAAATAGATGTATTAATAATAACTTTGTACACTGATAATTGTTTTTTCTTACTCTCTAAAATTTACTCCCTTAATTTTTGTGACATACATGATATTTGAAACGATTTAACTTACTAACAATAATAATAATAATAATAAACTTTATTTATACCCCGCCACCATCTCCTCAACGGGGACTTGGGGTGGCTAACCAAAATTACAACAATACAAATACAAATACAGCAAATAAAATACAGGGAAGCAAAATACAATCAAAATAAATACATAACATTACGAAATAACATAAATTGATCAAAAAAGACATTTAAAGAAATAAGACACAGAGGGCGGGCCAAATGTGTTAGAAGTAAAATTGGTAAAATTT